>OY482673.1:54007198-54654644 GCA_960531455.1 Urophora cardui
TGAGTGTTTATGTCGGAGCTAAGCTAGCAAAGAGTGGAATAGCGTTGTTATCTGCGTATATTGAAGCTATGGTACTAGATTTGTCTTTAGTGTATTGTGGTACTTAAATAAAAATTTTAGAGTAACCGAAAAGGAGAAGAGACGTTGTTATTTTACACATAATAAATATTTACATATATTTCTGCTCCACACATACTTATCTATATATTTATTTTTTTTTAATTTGAAAGGTTATATAAAAATTATGTATAAAAAGTAATAAAACACATAAACAATGTCCCTCTTATTCATAAAAAATAAAATAGATTTATAAAATTTTCGAAATCGAAAAATTTTATGAAAATGTCACTTAAAAATTTTTAAAACCTATTTTATTTTTTATGCATGAAGTCGTATATATTTACTTACGTGTGGACTTCATTTCACATGCTACGGCCGTCCACAGTTTATCCAAGACAAGCCTATTGGGATGATTTGGATTTCTTTGATCCCACAAAGGTTGCCTTTTAAAAATTGCACTAATGAAAGTTTCTGTGTCCATAATGAATAGCGCTAATCGAGTAAAGAAAATCAATGAATTAGTTTTCTTCGCTCTTATACTTTGATACGCGCTTATAGCGCGGCTCCGACATAAACAGAAGTACAGAACTCCCATTTACAATTTTCGTTGCTAGTATCCACTCTTTCTTCTATTGCTCCGACATAAACACTACACGCGTTTCCCATAAGGTATTTTCTCTGCTATGATAATAGCGCTAATGTGGTGAATTTCTTTAGTCACCCACTGCTCCGACATAAACAGAAGTACAGAACTCCCATTTACAATTTTCGTTGCTAGTATCACTCTTTCTTCTATTGCTCCGACATAAACACTATACGTGATTTCCGTAAGGTATTTTCTTTGCTATTATCTGTGGTGAGCTTAGCGCTTATCGCAGCTCCGACATAAACAGAAGTACAGAATTCCCGTTTACAATTTTCTTCGCTATCTTTCTTTCTTTCTTCTATTGCTCCGACATAAACGCACCCTTAGTCGATTGCTCCCTTGCGATTGATCCCGGACACGTCCCGGATTAATCGCATTTTTTGCAGGGGAGGTTTGTTTGGCTGCTTTCCTAGAAAGTCGATGAACATATAGTCGTTTAAAGTTCATAATCGCATAAGCGGCACTTGTGCCAAAAATTAAATTTGCCAATAATTCAATTTGTTCCTACTTTTATACGAAGTTGATGTTTTAGTTAACAAAATGATCTACATAACTATCTAAATTTAAATTTATACGCAGAAATAAGTTGGAAATGAAGCAGTTTTAAGCTCTCTTGTAAAATTAATTTTCATTTACTTCAAGAATGTAATAACGTAGGATATGCGTTTATGAACCTTAAACGGCGATATATATTAATAAAAAAAATTGCAGCATAAAATCAATGATACAATTTACGAATTTCTGATCAATTTGTTTTAATTGCTGCGCGTCACCAACGCTTGTCTCTTCAATTGTTTTTTAGTTTTATTATTGATTTTACGCGACATTTTTGTGATATAAACTAAAAACAACGAAAGGAATGTGATTATAGATATGGACTATCCTGCAGATCTTTCGAAAGGTTTTCATTGAATCTTGAAGAAAGCCCAAACCTATATTTATGAATCTGAAATTTTAAAAATTTTGAAAGAAACCTACATTTTACTTACCCCAAAAAAAAACAACGTTTTTAACTGCTTAAGCGACCAGCCTTAATAAATATAATACCTTCAATATGCACACATGAATTACAGTTGCAGTCAAAATCATAGTAGTGCACCCACCGTAGATAAAATTCAAAAAAGTTGGTTTTTTATACTAAATGTTTATATTAGATTTTATTACAATAAACTACTACTAATAGCAGATACATCATGCAGAAGAACTTAGTAAGTTAACTATTTAAAATACCAACGGTCAAAATCATAGTAGTGCGATTTTCTTTAATAAAAATATAGTTGAACTAACTATTTATTCAAAAGATTTTAATTGTGAATTAATCAGGTAGGTTCTGCGATTCACTTCCGAGTGAATATCAATCAAATTCACTTTGAATCCGACAAACCCTGTTCAGTGTTTCACTTTCACAGTTTCATTTTCACATATTTTTCTAAAATGAACTCCGAGTGAATATGATTGTTCTGAAAAACGAATTCACATTAAAGAGTCGGTTAGCAATCACTTCTATTTGAATTGGTGAATTTGGTGCAAGAAGGCATGTAAGTAAACTGAATTGCAATAAGAATTTACGAAATTAGTTAATTTAAACATAAGAAGAAATAAATAAGGTAATTGTTTATATTTTTTAGGGGTAAACATAAAAATGTGCGCCAGGAGAACATTCTTCTCCAGTTTATGGATAAGCATCCCGAAATGGCAAGAGGATTTTTATAGAAAATTTACCATTTTTACTCTGTCAGTGGCAACTGTCAAATGTCAGTTCATTTTTGGGTGAATTAAAAACGAGATGTAGAATGAATGAAAAGCTTGTTTTTCAGAACACGAAATTTTAATTCATTCGTTTTAAGCTTCATTTTCATATTCACTTTCACTCGGATTCCAGAACCTGCCTGAATAATAAAACTATAATAAACTGTTTAGTACTTCCTAGCGTATCCTTTATTAGATATAACAGCAGCAAAAAGCCGATGCATCGAGTTTACGAGTGTTTCCCATCGTTCGTTAGGAATTGCTTTCCATGCCCTCTCTACCGTTTCCCAAAGTTGATTGTTATTTGTGGGATTGCACTGGGCTACTGTCTGCTTTACGTCGCACCATGTTTAACCTTTTTGGTTGTGTATCTAGGCTTGTATTCGGTATTCGGTGGACGCCGGACATACTGTTGAGAACGTGTGCCTCGAAAAAAGGAGGGACGAAAGCAAGAAATCAGCTAAACGTTGTTGTCTGAAAATATCAGTTTGAGCATGTTTTATTTTTTATGGTCTTGGGCCCATAGATCCTATTGACACCACCATGGATCAACGTGCCTATGTGGGTATTTTGCAGAACGCTCTGCTGCCTTATGCGGAATACAAAATTTCTCTGGAAAGAACCTTCCATCAGGATAATGACCCAAAACATACGAGCCGGCTAGGCAAGGAGTTCAAAGGAATTGAGGTAATGTCCTGTCCTGCACAATCATCCGAATTCAATGCTATAGAAAACTTGTGGGGCGACATAAAGAAATGAGAAACCAGCCAATAATCGTGAACTTTGGGAAGTAGGAAAGAATTGTTGAGAAAAAATACCCAAGAAACGCTGTGAAGGATTAGTCGATTTTATGCCGCGTCGCTGTAAGGTGTTTTTAGACAATGACGGTTTCACGAACTAATATTAAACACTACTTGACTTTGTATATTCTAAATTTTTTGATTTTGCCCTTTTTTAAATAATTTATCTCAACTAGAATAAAAATACTATTATTTTTTGAACAAGGAATTTTTGAGTTGTTTTACCTTTGTCTTTGTTGATCGGTTATCTTGCAACTTAACACCGTAAAACTCTTGTGATACGTGAAATGAATGTCTATGCTACTTTTGTACTCAATTTTAACCAAAAAGAAGTTAAAATAAACTGTTTATGAGTAAGTTGCACATTGATTTCATAGCACTATTATTATTTTGAACACAACTGTACATATGTATTAGACTGGCCGCAAATTTTTTTTTCTCGAATTCTATTAATAAACACTGCCTAAAAGGTGAGGTATGGTATAAGAAATAACGTCCTATTTTTTTATTCAGATCGCACCAAGCTTTGTTGACCCTCATCAAGCTTAAAAGGTTAAAAAATTTTTTCTTTAATTAATTTTTTATTTTTTTATTTTATGAAATTTCAAGAAATTAAGAATAATAAAAACAATATCAATTCAATAAAATGGACTTTTTGTGAGACGGAAATGTCTTACGATAATGTTCAACTACTTGCAGTAGGAATTGTTTATCCTCTTCGTCATACGTTAAGGTACGGTTAAAGTCTGTTATCAACTTAACTGCCCTTTCGGGTGCATCGTTCACCACTGCCAAAGTTTGACATGCCGATTTCGCTTTGCGATAATCATCTTTGGTTTGCCACGTAGAAGGATCCGAATTTATAAATGATGTATTAATATTCAAACGTGTAAAAAATTTATTTGTTTTTGGAGAGACAAAGTTAGATATATCCATTTCACTGTACGAATGCAAATCTTCAACTGACGCAACAATTCGTTTTGGTGTGTCGATCTCGACATCAATCTCATTGTCACCGATGTTGATTGCTTTCACCATTTTACGCTTTATTTCCAAAGAAATGCTTTCATCGAAAAATGATAACCCAACAATTTCCTCACTCAAGTACCACAAATGGTTTTTTATCTTATGCAACAAGGCATTAGAAACTTCTTTATCAAAATATAAAATGGCATCTTTTATTAATTTGAGATCTTGTGCTGGTGCATCTATTGCATAAGGTTTACATGCAACCAATATGGAACGTAAATCTTTGTCAAGAAGATACAAATACTGCGAAGGTTTTTCAATTCCGATGAAGTCAATTTGAACTGATCGCGAAACAAAAATATTTTATAGCAATATATGCATTTCGACATGAACCTAGCATGCGATGTTGCTCCGGGTTGGCGTACTTTAGTAAAGTTTGGAACATTTTCTCCAATAAAAAGCAATGACTGTTGGAGAAGCCCCTAATAATCGGACCTTGAAGTTTTTGATTTTTCGTACAACCGATACACAACTTCATACAACAGCCCCAAAAACATTGCGATTTCCAGCGCAACATGCTCATGTTGTATAAAAAATTGCAAGGTGTGTGGCTAGCATCATGACGATCGGATAGTGTACGCACACTATTCATTGTGGTTCATGTACGAGTAGCATAGTTCTCATAATAAAGCGAGTTGTTGTACTTCACTACAAGAAAACCAAACGAGTAAAGGTCCGGTTATACTTGCATAGCACAACAGCGCACAACATAAGAACTGTCACATACGAAATCTGTTTAATGGGATTTCCGTGTAATCGATTACTCAACGCATAGCGGCACAGGGCACAGCATAGAAGTCTGTTGAATTTTGATTTCTGTGTTATGTGCTATGCGATTTGACATTTGGCAACACGAATGTGTGTGTGCTGAGTGTGCGAAGGGTTGCACGCAAGGCTAATTTATACAGGTTAACTTACTAAACAGCTGATTTTTCACTTTTTTCTACTGTTTTACTTTAATAATGGTGCTTATATCAAACTGGGATCAATTTTGAGCATGGTGCAATATGATTTCTACAAAGGCGAACTATGATTTTGACAGAAGCACCACAGAATACACAAACAATTTACATGGAGTGTGTATGTATGTATGTACGAATGTCGGGATGCGAAAACTTTTATTAATTAACCATGGTTGCACGTCTATGCGAAGTATAATCAGCTCTATGCGCTATATGTTTTGCGCTGCCCTGCTTTGCAATGCTATGCAAGTATAACAGGGCCTTAACTCGTTTGGGCATATGAATGTACTCATGCAACAGTCTACTGACTACTGCTGACTATTTCTGGTAAAACTGTCAAACGATCAGCTGTTTGGAAATTTACTTCCCTGCAGGAATAGTTAGACTCATTTCAACATTTGTATCAGCACGTTAAGAGCAGTGTGAAAAACAGCAGCAATGTCTCACTTCGTATTGGAATTTGATTGTTTTTGCTCGTTAAGTACCGTTATATTCACTTAGCAACTCAAAGCAACGGTACTGATACTTTGTTTTAGGTGTAGAAAACGCAAGAAGGGCTCAGCAAGAGAATTTTTATCTCTCAAAACAGACATATTAAAAAAAATCATGTTCAAGGTTAAATAAAAATAGGTAAAAAAACTTTTTAAGTTAAACAGTTTTATGTTATACATACATTGCAATGCTTAAGATAAATGTACTAAAAACCAAAAAATAATAAAATAGATACAGTCGTGGGAATTATAAACATTTGCATAGACTAGACTAAAATAAAACCGTGGGGCACGTTAATTGTCTACAAATTATCGACTTAATGTGCGATAGAAGAATCGTTTAATTCGTCGTTAGGCAGTTGGCCCGCAGACGGTGAGGAAATTACATACTATTTTCTTGCTCATGGAAATTCCAATAGTTATACACTCTATGTTAATAAAAGAGATGTTTCAACTAGTTTATCGTTGGACATTCACACGAGGAATCGTTTCACTGCTCGTAGTTTGTCTTTAATCGACAAAACATATGATAAAAGTACTACTCGCTCACCACTATGAAACCCTAAAACTCGCTTATAATCGAGCTTGCTCGCTTTTTTCCACATTCTAGCCCTACTTATCACACTTCCATCGTTGTCGGTTGAACAACTGCCTAATTATAGTGTAACATTACAAAACAAACATTTTAATCAACGATTGTAGACAATTGACGTGCCCCACGGTTTTATTTTAGTCTAGTCTATGCAAATGTTTATAATTCCCACGACTGTATCTATTTTATTATTTTTTGGTTTTTAGTACATTTATCTTAAGCATTGCAATGTATGTATAACATAAAACTGTTTAACTTAAAAAGTTTTTTTACCTATTTTTATTTTCTAGTTTTTAGTTTTTATTTCGCATTCTGTTTAATTCATTTAGTGCTTCATTATTGCAAGGTTTCTTGCCCGTTAGTTTATTGCAGTCCAACGCCTCTATACGTAGTCCCTGCAAATAGGATTTTCAGTTTTAATTACCCCGATCTCAGCTCCACCTAGCGGAATTTTTTTTGAAGAAAATATTTCTTTTCAAGGTAGTAATACATGTTCCGAATTTCAGCCAAATCGGACCATAAATGCGATTTTTCTAAATATAGCGACCCACGCGCCACCTATCGGAAGTTTTTTTTAGGAAAATATTTCCTTTCAAGGTAGTAATACATGTTCCGAATTTCAGCCAAATCGGACCATAAATGCGATTTTTGTAAATATAGCGACCCACGCGCCACCTAGCGGAATTTTTTTTTTACGAAAATATTTCTTTTCAAGGTAGTAATACATGTTCCGAATTTCAGCCAAATCGGACCATAAATGCGATTTTTGTAAATATAGCGACCCACGCGCCACCTAGCGGAATTTTTTTTTAAAGAAAATATTTCTTTTCAAGGTAGTAATACATGTTCCGAATTTCAGCCAAATCGGACCATAAATGCGATTTTTGTAAATATAGCGACCCACGCGCCACCTATCGGAATTTTTTTTTCATAATATTGCATTGTCATCGGGGTTATACATGCGTACAAAATTTCAGATTAATCGGTTGACAGGAAGAGGGTGAAATTTGAATTACTAAATTTGACCCAACAATAAAACAAACGGGGTGAGCTAAATAAAACCGTTTAAAAATAAAATTTTCCAAACATTGGGCTCAATGAGGGTCAACTAGACAACAACGGATCGGGCCAAAAAATTAAGGCCGTCTTTTTAACCCTAAACCTCATATTTTAAGAACTGTTAATATACAAATTTCAACAAAAAAAAAAAATCCATACATGCTGCGGCCAGTCTAATATGTATCTATTATATTGTTAAGTAGGTACTTGGTACGAACATCTTTATTATTAGGTCGATAATATCTAACGACGAAGTTTTTGGGGGCGGCTTCTCGTGTTCTTGAAAATTATTCAACATTCACGGTCATTTGTTATGTGAACAGCCAATGAGTTGAGTTTGTAGTAATTATTATGGTGTTAAACCTCACCTACCACATACCTACACACTTTCTACGGTTATTGTAACCACAAAAGACACATACCACCCACGCTTTGTTGTTTTTATACCTTGCATGAACATGAAATTATATTTTAGTTTTGGTGCAAAATGAAATACCAGGAGAAGTGGTATACACACCAAAGAAATTGCCATATACATATCGTCGCTCCGGAAGAAGAAAGACGCATGTTAGTAATTTGTCGACGAAAAAAGGCGCATTAAAAATATGTCGGGGAAGAAAGACGCTTTACAAAACATGTCGACGAAGATAGACGCATTATAAAATATTTCGACGAAGAAAGACGCATTAGCATTATTAACTGCGAAGAAAGACGCATTAGCATTAATATTGACAAAGAAAAATAAAAAATCGAATACGTCTTTCTTTCCTAAAAAATATTTAAATGCGTATTTCTTTATAGTAAAAAAAATAAAGCGTCTTTCCTCGTTATCAAAAAAAATAAAGTCTTTCTATCGAAAAATATTTTTAATGCGTCTTTCTTTGAAAGAAAAAAAGTTTGCGTCTTTCTTCCTCAACAAAACAGTTTGCGTCTTTTTTCTTCTATAGCGACGATATGATTAGAATCGTGAGCTGAGTCGATTAATATATGTACATATGTACATATATCCGTCTGTGTGAACGTAAACCAGTCCTTCAGTTTTTGGGATTCATATCTGATTGCAATATAGTATAGTGGTGCATTTTCTGTAGAATTTATCACTTCTCGTAACCGAAATATACGAGCCACTTTAGCATATACAACAAATTGTTCATATATTGCCATTTTGGGGTATAACTTCTGCAGTTAAACAGCTTTTTGTGTAATTAATCTACAAGTGAATGAAAATCAGACCATGTAACATTTCATTGCGCTACTCATGAACGGTATGAAGTAATTGACACTGCCGAAGACAGCCGCGGTCTTACGTGTTTTTTTTTCCTCTGCGATAATGAAGTTGTTTTTGTGCAAATGTTTTGCAAGTTTTGTCAATACTTTACATACTATGTGTTTTTGTACATACATATGTGCAGCTGTTTAACTAAGTACATAGGATTAGCACACGCCAAGTATTCAAAAGGCATGACTCTAATCTATCGTTGAACTTAATCGCAATAAACAAACCAAATTTCGCAAACGTTTTCCACTTCGTGAAGTGATTGGAAAGGCAGGCCGATTGTGCGGTTGAGAGATAAAAAATGTTTGGCTGTAAACTCGAGAATATGTAAAGACCGTAGTTTCGTTTGGTTTAGTCCATTTCAGCGTATTTCGGTATTAGTAGGCTTATCGTATTTTGTAACAACGGACGGTAATGTGAAAGCGGACGTATGCAAACAAAAAAAGGAACTAATAAGTGCTTTAGCCAGCCAACAATTGGTTTATTCGTATATTAATATGTTTTTTTTTGTTTTTCTTAAATTTGTTTAGTAATAAGAGTGGGTACATAACCCTAGTATGGGAAGTGTTTAACTTAAAATTTATGGCATACATATTCATGTACATTAATTGATATTTGTTGTAATTCAACAATATGTTGGACCCTGAAAATGAGCATTTACTTCTGGTTGTCTTATATGAATGGAAACTTTTTATAAGTAGAATAAAAATTTAAATAAAGAAGCCCATTTTATCCCCCTTAGACAGCACTGTTTCCATTTCGCTGTGCGCCACTGTACATGGTTATACTTAGATATCTCCTCTTATAAGCTCTTAACCCTTCCCAATTCATATTGTCTGCTAATTCACCTTAAAGTCATATACATAAGTCAATCTGTTGCTATTAAAGCAATTGAAATACGGAAGTGGATTATGATTGAGAATAAGGTTAGGTTAGGTTGAGGTGGCTGTCTCCGCAATTCATGAAAGCGGGGACACACTTAGGCCGAGGTGGCCCATTGTGATACCACACGGGAGCCCTAGCTTCCTTATCCCTATTTACAAACCTTTCCGGAAAAATTAGATTCAAAAGTATGATAAGATTAGATGCCCGTGAAGCTAAACCAGCGCGTGTGTTTCATGAAGCGCAGAAAATCTAGTGTCCTTGCATTTTCCATCTCCGCCAGGCACTCGAAAAAGTGTTTATGGAGGAAGCGGTACCTGGATAGCGACAGTGCGGGGCAGTGGCATAGATAGTGCTCAACACTCTCTATTTCCTCCACGTCCCTACAGCTGCGGCAGAAGTCGTTTTTATATAGGCCCATGCGAGAGGCGTGAGTGCCCATAAGACAATGGCCTGTTAGAAGTCCCACCAGCGGACCTATAGAGAGCCGATTCAGATGCAGCACCGATACAGACCTAGCCTCATCCAGTCTAGGCCAGATTTGCCTAGAAATCACACAAGTTGACTCCTTGGCCCATCTAGCGTTAGCCTGTTCAATGGAGCGAGATCTCAACCAATACTTGCATGAGTTAAGCGGGGGGCCAACCCATGTCGCAGATGTGATATCCTGCAAGCTTGTGCCTTCCCTTGCTCACTCATCTGCAATGCAGTTGCCCGGAACGTTGCTATGGCCTGGAACCCAAATGACGTTCAGGTCGCACCTTTCGGCTAGTTTGTTCAAAGACTCCCTACATTTCATTGCAACTATAGATGTAGTATTGTTACTCTGTAAGGATTTTATGGCAGCTTGGCTGTCAGAGAAGATTTTGATAGAATTTATGTCTGGCAGATCTGTCAGGCGACGAGCTGCTTCCCATATGGCTATGAGCTCAGCCTGATAGACGCTGCAGTGATCAGGTAGGCGCAAACTTACTTTCAGATGAAGCTTTTCGCAGAAAAACCCACTTCCAACTCTATTGTTCAATTTAGAGCCGTCCGTGTAAAGGTGCAGTGTATTAGGGTCGGGATCCCCTAAGTTCTTCCACTCGCTCCTCTCCGGGATTCTTGTGGAGAATTTGTTATCCCAACAAAAGGCTGGTATTGCATAGTCCAGCTTTAGAAAATTGGCAGGGATGTTACTAAGAATTTGAGCGTGCCCGAATCTGGTGTCCCTCCAGGGTTCGGTTGCATTGAGCCTTGCCGCGTTGCAGCTGGCAATGAGTTTCCCCTGTATATCCGTGGGGAGAAGAAATAGGATGGTTTCGAGAGCTTTAGTTGGGGTGGAGGGAAGGGCTCCGCTAATAAGCATGGAAGCCATTCGCTGCACTCTAGTTAATTTGCTCTTATTGGTTTCGAGTTCCAGTGCTGGCCACCATATGGTGACTGCATAGAAGAGAATAGGTCGCACTACCGCTGTGTACAGCCAATGGACGATTTGGGGGTTAAGTCCCCATCTCTTGCCTATCGCTGATTTACATACGTAAAGTGCTAACATGGCTTTTTGGGATCGTACTTCTACGTTCCGTTTCCAGATTGAGAATAAACTGCTTTTGTAAAAAAATCATGGCAATTGGCATAATTTCTGCAATAAACGTCATACTAAATTAATAACAAAAAAAAAAAAAAACAAAACGATCGGATTAATTGATGTGATCGAGCAAGCAAATCAACATCGATGCAGATTAAAGTTAAAATTAGCTGCAGTGATAAAAACAAACCTAAAGGAAACCTTCCATTTCACCAAGTGTGTTAATAAAGCCATTTTGTTAGTGGTCTAAAATAATAACTTAAGAGGAAACCAATTAAAAATACTAATAAAATATCTAGTAAAATTGTAATGGAGTCAGTGTGATAAAAAATTAAAAGCCGGTAGATAAAGACATTTTGTAGCCGGTGTAGATTGTACCTATGGACTTGTGTTCAATTAAACCAAAATCAATTCTGGGTAGTAAAATAATAACAATAAAATAACTGCATTGGCAAAAAATCATGAAGAATTGTAAATAAAGGAATGTGTTTATTATACTGCACTAAGTAATAAAAAATACTTTTAATAAAATTTTACACTAGCTTATTATAAAAGTTATCAAAAAGTTAAAAGTCTGCTGAAAATCTAACCATTTTTTATGGTACGCGATTGAACGTACAAATGCGTTCAATAAATTGCTGTTATATTCGCACAAAGTAATCGAAATTGAAATTAAATTAATTTTATATATGATGTATTGTGGAACGATTTTCCGTCATCCCTTGTCAAGTTTGGTTTGGAGACAAACCGGTTTCGGCTAATATGCGCCATCTTCAGTGTCTTCTTTCGTTCTGAGTTATTTTGTGTAAGTTCGATAGTATTTATAGTAACTAACTTCCGTCGTTTTGTTCAGGTACTTCGTGTTCATGTGATGTGTTCGTGCATTCGTGCGTGTGTGTGTGTATGAGTCTGTGTTGTGTGTTTAGGTATGCAAATCTATTTTTTGTCATATTTTCATTATTGTACCCTCATTAACCAAGTAGGTAAAAGTCCGTTATTGTCCGTTTGTGTGTTGTTTTGTTTATGTCGGTTTTAGGTCTTTTGTCCTCTTTCGGGTATAGTAGCTTAAGCGGTTCAAATAATGTATCCGATGCGGTGTTTATTTGTTCATTTATTATTTTACCTACGAATGTTTTTTGTTTGTATATCTCCATATTTTCTAATATGTTAAGTCGTCTTCCTTTATGCTGTATGTGGAGAATTTTAGCTGTTTTTCCTATTTTCATGGGTGTACACTTGTTTTCTGCCATGTGGTTGGCGAAATTTGGTTCCACTGTCGTTGATGATTTTCTTATTTTCTTATTGTAATCCCTTATGTGTTCTCGATATCTCGTCTTGATTTGGCGTCCTGTTTGTCCTATATAACTGTTTTGGCATTCGCAAGTCAATTTGTATACGCCTTGTTTGTCAAAGAGGTCTTCCTTGTTAATGTTGTTTCGTAGAAGTTTTCCCATATTGTTCCTCGTTTTAAATGCTGCATTAATGTTATATTTTTGGAAAACTTTAGCCAACTTGTAAGATGTTGCTCCGGTATATGATAGGACTGCCCATTTCTTCTCTTCTTTTTCTTCGGTTTCTGACTTTCTTGAATTTATGTTTTTTTGTATTTTCTTCACTAAACTTTTTTGATATCCGTTGTTCTCTGCGATTGTGTATATTGTGCTCAGTTCCTTGTTGTAAGCTTCTTTTCCTAACGGGGTTCGTTCAAGTCGTGTTAATAAATGTCTGAAAGCGGCGTTCTTGTGCTGTTGAGGATGGTTAGATTTATTGTGTATTATTGTATCTGTTGCTGTGGGTTTTCTGTATATTTCGTAAGTAAATTTGTTAGTCTCTTTGTTTATTTTAATTGTTAGGTCCAGGTAGTTGATTTTTCCATTTTTCTCTGTATCCATAGTGAATTTTATATTTTTGTGTTGGCTGTTGAGGTGCTCCAAAATTTGTTCTTCTTTATTTTCCGATATTAGGCAGATGATGTCATCTACATACCTGGCATAAAAATTTACTCCCAAATTTGCCGTCAGTTCTTCCATATAAATTTCTTCCAAATGTTGCATAAATACTTCCATAAGGATAGCTGATGTGGGGCTACCCATGCCTAGTCCGTGAGTTTGTCTGTATATTTTATTGTCAAATTTAAAATAATTCTGGTCCAGGGTTACTCTCAGCGTATTTACTATCTCTGTAGCAATGTCTTTGTTCGTTTTCTCTGTCAGTATTTTAGTTAAAGTTTTTAGTGTTTCTGTCGTTGGTATCGAAGGGTATAGATCCTTCACGTCAAATGATACCAGTTTTGAGTCCTTGGGTACGTTCAGGTTGTTCAGTTTGTTGACTAGTTCCGTCGTGTTTTTGATTGTGTATTTATTGGATAGGTCTAGTTTCTCGGTTAGTAGCTTGTTTAGATGTTTTGATAGTCTATATCCTGGTGCCGACTTATGGTTTACTATTGGTCGCATAGGTGTTCCTGCTTTGTGGATTTTAGGTAGTGCGATCAGTGACGGGGCCGATGGATTCATTGCTGTGAGAGTGTAGGTCATCTTGTTGTCTATTATATTCTTTGCTTGTTTTATTGCACGCTTTATTGCCATTTGGTATTCTTCCGTTGGGTCTTTCCTTATCACTCGACAGCCCATTTCTTTGATGAGTTGACCCGTTTTCGCGGTGTATTCCTCTTCGTCCATTAGCACCGTTGTATTTCCTTTGTCTGCTTTTGTTGCTATCACCTTATTATCGATTAGTTTCTTCCTTAATACTTTTGCCGTTTTATTGTCGTCCGTTGCCATTTCATTTCCAGCAGCTTTTCTACTCAAGCTACTAACCGAGAAACTAGACCTATCCAATAAATACACAATCAAAAACACGACGGAACTAGTCAACAAACTGAACAACCTGAACGTACCCAAGGACTCAAAACTGGTATCATTTGACGTGAAGGATCTATACCCTTCGATACCAACGACAGAAACACTAAAAACTTTAACTAAAATACTGACAGAGAAAACGAACAAAGACATTGCTACAGAGATAGTAAATACGCTGAGAGTAACCCTGGACCAGAATTATTTTAAATTTGACAATAAAATATACAGACAAACTCACGGACTAGGCATGGGTAGCCCCACATCAGCTATCCTTATGGAAGTATTTATGCAACATTTGGAAGAAATTTATATGGAAGAACTGACGGCAAATTTGGGAGTAAATTTTTATGCCAGGTATGTAGATGACATCATCTGCCTAATATCGGAAAATAAAGAAGAACAAATTTTGGAGCACCTCAACAGCCAACACAAAAATATAAAATTCACTATGGATACAGAGAAAAATGGAAAAATCAACTACCTGGACCTAACAATTAAAATAAACAAAGAGACTAACAAATTTACTTACGAAATATACAGAAAACCCACAGCAACAGATACAATAATACACAATAAATCTAACCATCCTCAACAGCACAAGAACGCCGCTTTCAGACATTTATTAACACGACTTGAACGAACCCCGTTAGGAAAAGAAGCTTACAACAAGGAACTGAGCACAATATACACAATCGCAGAGAACAACGGATATCAAAAAAGTTTAGTGAAGAAAATACAAAAAAACATAAATTCAAGAAAGTCAGAAACCAAAGAAAAAGAAGAGAAGAAATGGGCAGTCCTATCATATACCGGAGCAACATCTTACAAGTTGGCTAAAGTTTTCCAAAAATATAACATTAATGCAGCATTTAAAACGAGGAACAATATGGGAAAACTTCTACGAAACAACATTAACAAGGAAGACCTCTTTGACAAACAAGGCGTATACAAATTGACTTGCGAATGCCAAAACAGTTATATAGGACAAACAGGACGCCAAATCAAGACGAGATATCGAGAACACATAAGGGATTACAATAAGAAAATAAGAAAATCATCAACGACAGTGGAATCAAATTTCGCCAACCACATGGCAGAAAACAAGTGTACACCCATGAAAATAGGAAAAACAGCTAAAATTCTCCACATACAGCATAAAGGAAGACGACTTAACATATTAGAAAATATGGAGATATACAAACAAAAAACATTCGTAGGTAAAATAATAAATGAACAAATAAACACCGCATCGGATACATTATTTGAACCGCTTAAGCTACTATACCCGAAAGAGGACAAAAGACCTAAAACCGACATAAACAAAACAACACACAAACGGACAATAACGGACTTTTACCTACTTGGTTAATGAGGGTACAATAATGAAAATATGACAAAAAATAGATTTGCATACCTAAACACACAACACAGACTCACACACACACACACGCACGAATGCACGAACACATCACATGAACACGAAGTACCTGAACAAAACGACGGAAGTTAGTTACTATAAATACTATCGAACTTACACAAAATAACTCAGAACGAAAGAAGACACTGAAGATGGCGCATATTAGCCGAAACCGGTTTGTCTCCAAACCAAACTTGACAAGGGATGACGGAAAATCGTTCCACAATACATCATATTCCTACCCTGTCGGAAAAACAAGCAACCAAAAAGTTATTAATTTTATATATCTTTAATTAGTCTGGAAGAGTGCATTTAAGGCAATTGTGCTGTTGAATATCAACTAGGGTGGTTCAAAAAAAAAATTAAAACCCAACAAATCATTGCTGAACGAGGATATTTTTATTATATTTTTGCTAAAACAAAAAATACTCCCTTTTTAATGATAAAAAATTTCTCTCTTGATCATTAAGGACTTTGCAAAAAAATTATGTACCATCACTGATGTAAAAGCCGAACGAAATTTGGAAGCATTTGCGCAACCTCTAAACTTTAATATATTAAGGCAAAATTTTCGGTATAGATTTCCGCGGTACAGTCGCATGAAATGCGGGTTGTTCCGCGGATTTCGGTAGAATTTTATTTTCTGCATACACTTTTGGACCACCCTAGTACATCATAAACAAATTGGCATGTATGGGCATATTACCCAATAAACATTAAGCTTGGTTAACAATTCGAAAGCGATTAGAATGTGAAAATAGTTTGTATTAAATACGAGAACTAGATCATTATGCAGCAAAATGCTTATCAGATGATATATTTTTCGTTCGTGATGGTTTCGAAATCCAATCAATTCTCGAAGGAAACAGTTGGTGTTAAAGAATATGTAATTTTTTTTTCACTTGTTTAGCTTTACTTTTTAAACGGTTTTATTTAGCTCACCCCGTTTGTTTTATTTATTATTTATTCTTGGGTCAAATTTAGTAATTCAAATTTCACCCTCTTCCTGTCAACCGATTAATCTGAAATTTTGTACGCATGTATAACCCCGATGACAATGCAATATTATGAAAAAAAAAAATTCCGATAGGTGGGGCGTGGGTCGCTATATTTACAAAAATCGCATTTATGGTCCGATTTGGCTGAAATTCGGAACATGTATTACTACCTTGAAAAGAAATATTTTCTTTAAAAAAAAATTCCGCTAGGTGGCGCGTGGGTCGCTATATTTACAAAAATCGCATTTATGGTCCGATTTGGCTGAAATTCGGAACATGTATTACTACCTTGAAAAGAAATATTTTCTTAAAAAAAAAAAATTCCGCTAGGTGGCGCGTGGGTCGCTATATTTACAAAAATCGCATTTATAGTTCGATTTGGCTGAAATTCGGAACATGTATTACTACCTTGACAGGAAATATTTTCCTAAAAAAACTTCCGATAGGTGGCGCGTGGGTCGCTATATTTACAAAAATCGCATTTATGGTCCGATTTGGCTGAAATTCGGAACATGTATTACTACCTTGAAAAGAAATATTTTCTTAAACAAACGGGGTGAGCTAAATAAAACCGTTTAAAAAAAATTCCGCTAGGTGGAGCTGAGATCGGGGTAATTAAAACTGAAAATCCTAATTATGGACCGATTTGGCTGATATTTAGCATGTGCATTTCTTAAATAATTTACAAATGTTTAAAAAAAAATTGGAGCCGCTAGGTGGCGCGTGAGTCGCTCTATTTAAATAAAAATAGGTAAAAAAAACTTTTTAAGTTAAACGGTTTTATGTTAAACATACATTGCAAAGTTTAAGACTAAATGGCGTATAATAATAAGATTTAAATTTAGAAATTGAATCTGTAATTTAGGTATCTGATTAATCCAGCCTGAATCCACCACCCAAGTCAAGATTTTGTATCGTGTTGAGGACTGTGTGGCGTTAGGGTGGCTAAAAATGATACGTCGTTAGCGGTACACCACCCAAGTTAAGGTGAAAGGTTAAAACGCGCCGAGAACTGTATGGCATTAGGGTGGATAAAAATGATATGTCGTTAGCGTTTTCCCCTCAAGACTCAGGCGCATCTTGTTGTACATAGCCTTGTCCCTTTATTGGACCTCTGGGGGGGTCGACCGTTTAAATGTCCATTACTCGTGGGAACAAAATGGTAAAAAAAATATAAATAAAAACTAAAAACTAGAAAATAAAAATAGGTAAAAAAACTTTTTAAGTTAAACGGTTTTATGTTATACATACATTGCAATGTTTAAGATAAATGTACTAAAAACCAAAAAATAATAAAATAGATACAGTCGTGGGAATTATAAACATTTGCATAGACTAGACTAAAATAAAACCGGGGGGCACGTCAATTGTCTACAAATTATCGACTTAATGTGCGATAGAAGAATCGTTTAATTCGTCGTTAGGCAGTTGGCCCGCAGACGGTGAGGAAATTACTTACTATTTTCTTGCTCATGGAAATTCCAATAGTTATACACTCCATGTTAATAAAAGAGATGTTTCAACTAGTTTATCGTTGGACATTCACACGAGGAATCGTTTCACTGCTCGTAGTTTGTCTTTAATCGACAAAACATATGATAAAAGTACTACTCGCTCACCACTATGAAACCCTAAAACTCGCTTATAATCGAGCTTGCTAGCTCTTTTCCACATTCTAGCCCTACTTATCACACGTCCATCGTTGTCGGTTGAACAACTGCCTAATTATAGTATAACATTACAAAACAAACATTTTAATCAACGATTGTAGACAATTAACGTGCCCCACGGTTTTATTTTAGTCTAGTCTATGCAAATGTTTATAATTCCCACGACTGTATCTATTTTATTATTTTTTGGTTTTTAGTACATTTATCTTAAACATTGCAATGTATGTATAACATAAAAAATAGGGCTGGTCACACTGGTCGCGCTGTGAAGTTGTCAAAAATTTTTTCCTCCGTACTTTTGTGCTAAAAAAAATATATAATTGATCAATTTAACTCAATAATATTGTGAAAAAGTGTCGGAAAAAGTGTCGCAATTTAGTGTGCTATCAAATTAATATAAAACTGCTTTATTTAAACTCTAAAGCGTAAATTAAGTGTTATTGCTGAGTGATTGTGCATATTGTTGTTGCATTGATCGCACAATAGCAAAAGCTCCCACACACAAAACTCCACCACAAACCTCTTTTTCACCACTAAGTGGTGAATTAGTGTGGACACAAACCATTCGTGTAAAGTTTATACATAAGTATCAGAGCTGTAAAAAGCTGCAACCACATTGTATTACAATCATAAAAAGTTGTACATATTACAAGCGCAGCCGGGTGCAAATGAATATAGACTAAAATATTCGTTTGCACCAGCGAGATGCCCCCCAACCATACTCCTCCTAAAGTAGGAGGTTCCCAACAAGTCGAAGTGCGAGATGCCCAACAAGCCCAAGTGCAACTACAGCACCAAACACCGAGATCCATAGGTACACCCCAACAAATGTCCCAACATCTAACCCCATCCCGCCTGCCTAGTACCAACGTACCAAACGTACAACAGCAGATCGAAACCCTCCAAAGGCAACTGGAAATTCTCTATGCCCAACAACAACAAGCCCAGAAACCCCAAACTGCAGGAAACTTGACAACTGCTACCCCAACCGACCAATGGAAGATCGTCAATCCCAAACGCCAACGCGAAAGCCCAAGTAAAAATACTGCCTCTAAAAAACAGGCTAAACTTGATAATTATTACTGGCTTGGAAGCCGCCAACCAAATGAAAATGAAAACGAAAACAGATTTGCCTCCCTTGAAGTTGAGGAAACTAACCAACCAACTGAAAAAATACCCAAGCCGCCGCCAATATTTATAGACAAAGTTCTAAACATTCCCCCCCTAATGAGTTTACTACAAGAAGTTGCTCCAAACTCCTATGATCTAAAGCTCACAGGCAAGGATCAAGTAAAAGTACAAGCATCATCCCTGGATGCTTACAAAACCATAGTGTCACTACTGGAACAGAAGGGCACAGAGTTCCACACTTATAAAACAAAACAAGAACGTACCTTCAGAGTTGTTCTCAGAAACATGCACTCCTCAATAGACACAAAAGAAATTGTGGATTCTCTAAAAGATCTCGGTCACTCAGTCACAAACATTTGGAACATAAAACACAGAGTCACAAAAAATCCTCTCCCAATGTTTATCATTGAACTCAAACCCGCCTCCAATAACAAGGAGATATATCAAATTAAAAGTCTCCTGCACTCAAGAATTGCTTTCGAGCCCCCACACCCGAAGCGTGAAATACCGCAATGCGCCAACTGTCAGCAATATGGCCACACAAAGTCCTACTGTCGTCGAAAATCAGTATGTATAAAATGTGCTGGAAACCACCTCTCCGCTGATTGCAAGCGAAAGACAAGATCTGAAGATGTCAAATGCGCTCTATGTGAAGGCAACCATCCAGCAAATTATAAAGGCTGTATGGTATATAAAAACATCCAAAGCGCCAAATACCCAACTCTGAGGAAAAAAGCTCCTGCACAGCCCCAAGAGAAACCACAACAGCCAATTCAAACCCCAATGCAGATTGAAACCCCAATTGAAATTGACCAATACCCAGCCACATATGCTCAAGCAGCAAAGAAAGGCGTAACACCCCGCTCGAACCCTAATAATGCCATTCCAAATAGTAATGAAACCCACACCCCAACGCAAAACACTAACGAAATGCGAGAAATGATAGACTTACTGAAACAAGTCATGCAACAAATGACATCAATGATGAGCCTCCTCGTCACCCTCACGACTAAAAACTGTGCATCTTCAACCCGTTGAAAATTATCATTTGGAATGCCAATGCCCTATCCAAACACTTACTTGAAGTTAAAACTTTACTTCAGACCCACAATATAGATATACTCCTCATATCTGAGACCCACTTTACTGACAAAAGCTACTTTGAAGTACCCAACTACAAGTTTTACCACACAAAACACCCCAGTAACAACGCTCATGGAGGCTCAGGTATCTTGATACGGAAAAGTATTAAACATTACAGCACAAATTCATTCCGTACAAATGCTATACAAGCCACAAATATTGTCATTGAAGACCCGAGCGGCCAGCTTACACTCTCTGCTATCTATAGCCCGCCGAGGCACTCTATCAGCACTGCAGAATATGAAAATTTCTTCAAAACTCTTGGAAATCGATTTCTAGCTGGGGGCGATTACAATGCCAAACACACGTTCTGGGGCTCTCGTCTCATTACCCCTAAAGGAAGACAACTATATAATGCTATTAGCAATCTCAGTTTAACTCCATTCTCTACTGGAACTCCCACTTATTGGCCAACAGATAAAAATAAAATACCCGACTTAATCGATTTCTGCGTGGTGAAAGGCGTGAATTCTTCAGATATAAATTGCAAATCGTGCTTTGAATTGTCTTCCGACCACTCTCCAATCCTGGTAACAATTGATAAAAATTTTACACCGGCAGCGGAACAATGCAGCCTTTACAATCGGAAGACTGATTGGGAATACTTCCGACACATCATCACGTCTAATCTTGACTTCAAATTAGCCCTGAAATCTGCTGAAGATATAGAGGCAGCAGTCGAACATTTTAACAGCTGCATCCAACAAGCTGCATGGAAATCAACTCCCACCCTCATCAGACAAAAAAGGACAAGCGTTACCCACAACATACAAGCTAAGCTCAAAGAAAAACGACTCGCAAGGAAAAAATGGCAACAAACCCGTCACCCCGACGACAAGAAAAGATTGAATGCTCTCACCAAAGAACTCAAAAACATCCTCAAAATTGAACACAACAGACAAGTTCAACAATATCTCAGTAATATTGATGCAACAGCTGCAACTGATTACTCCCTTTGGAAAGCTGCTAGTAAGCTAAAAAGGCCGATTTTCTACAATTCTCCAATACGAATGGAAAATAACGAATGGGCGAAAAGTGACGCAGAGAAAGCAAATACTTTTGCACGCCACCTAAAATCAGTATTCACCCCACATGATATTGAACCCCCACTAAGCACAACAACAGAAGTGAAAAATACTCTGAGTCATCCCTATCAAATGGAACTCCCCATAAAACGATTCGCAATATCGGAGGTAAAAACCGTAATAGCGATGCTCAACCCAAAGAAAGCTCCTGGGTACGATATTATTAATGGCAATGTACTAAAACACTTACCTTACGAAGGCATACAATTTCTCACCCAACTTTTTAATGCAGTACTAATAACTGCATTCATACCCCCTCAATGGAAAGTCGCTCAGATGAAAATGATTCTGAAACCAGGAAAGCCCCCTGATACGGCAGCGTCTTACAGACCCATTAGTCTGCTGCCCATTGTCTCAAAAGTCTTGGAAGTTCTCTTCCTTAAAAGACTCCTACCCAAAATAGAAGAGCGTAACATTATACCTAATCACCAATTTGGCTTCAGAAGAGGACACGGAACAATTGAACAAGTACATAGACTTACCGAGAAAATCTACTCTGCCTTTGAGCAAAAAAAATACTGTACAGCTGCCTTTCTAGATATATCCCAAGCTTTTGATCGCGTATGGCACGACGGCCTGCTCTATAAAATAAAAAATACTCTCCCTACAAGCTACTTTCTATTTATACAATCTTATCTAAAAAATCGTTACTTTTTCGTCAAAGAAGGAGCAGAGCAGTCTGAGCTTTACGAGAGCTTAGCAGGCGTCCCGCAAGGTAGTGTAATGGGCCCAATACTGTACCTACTTTACACATACGACCTCCCAATAGCAGAAGGAGTCACTATCGGCACTTTTGCCGATGACACTGCTGTACTGGCTTCAGACCTCAACCCTAACGTCGCCTCACTCAAGCTTCAAAGAAGTTTAAATAAAATTACCCATTGGCTGAAAGACTGGCGGATAAAGTCAAATGAATCAAAATCTGTTCAAGTGACGTTTACCACTAGACGCAACACTTGCCCACCCGTAAAACTCAATGGCATTGATATACCGCAAAGTGACGTAACAAAGTACCTGGGTATGCATCTCGACAGAAAACTAACATGGAGAACCCACATATTCACCAAACGAAAAGCTCATGGTATAAAACTGAGAAATCTTTATTGGCTCATGAATCGAAACTCCCAACTATCAATCGACAACAAACTTCTGCTCTACTCAGCTATCTTAAAACCCATCTGGACCTATGGCATACAGCTATGGGGAACCGCAGCAAACTCAAATATAGAGATTCTCCAAAGATTCCAATCGAAAACCATTAGAATGATTGTAAATGCGCCCTACTACGTCACGAACGACCAACTACATCGTGACCTAAAGATACCTACTATATCTCAAGAAATCAGAAAGTATGCTGCATCATACAAAATGAGAATATTAGCTCACCCCAACCCACTCGTTCTAGCCCTGACGGCAAGACCAACCAATTTCGTACGCCTCAAAAGAAAATCATTTACAGATCTTTGCTGATGCACTATAATAAATGGATGCGCTACTGAGAGCAATCCATACATGCCCACCATGTTTATTAAGTCATTATTAATTACTAATTACTTTTAACGAACCACAAAATTGTTGGATGTATTTTATTTATACAGTTGGCAAAATATATTGGATGCTAAAAAAAAAAAAAAAAAAAATAACATAAAACCGTTTAACTTAAAAAGTTTTTTTACCTATTTTTATTTTATAACTAATTCGGGTATATTTCCAATAGCTATTATATAAAAATGAATTTATGTGTTTCCTTAATTGGCTCCCAAATTAATCAACCGATCTTTATGAAATTTTCTAAGTAGATTCGTGTGGTATTAATGCATATGATAGGGTATATAGAAAAAGTGGGAACTTCCCGGAAGATAGGCTCAAATATGGACCCAGAGTTCACAGCAATATTGGCATCAAATGAAAGGTGTTACTTTCATTGCGATGCCTGAGCGATATTGGTATCAAATGAAAGGCGTTGAGCAGGGATTCAACATACAGCTATAATCATTTTGATTTCTAAGCCGGTTTCCCAGAAATGTCTCAAGCAGTGGGCCCGGATAGTGATAGATCGTAGGGTAAAAAGAAATGTTGATGGAAATACCCATTATAACATAAAACTTTTTCGTCGCTGCAGAGCAGGACGGACATTTGCTAGTATTTAATATATGTATATGTTGGAAAATGGAAGCCGATTGGATTTCGAGTATTTACAAAAATGTTTATTGGGTATGTTCTAAGCCATAAATGTATAGAAAAATGTCTGTAGTAGCGCAAGTAAACAAACTATTGAACAATGTGAATTTCAATTGTTGTGTAGGTTTCATATATTAATTGCTTCAAATAAGGGAATCAGTACCGAGTGAGTGGCCAATATTGACGGTTGGTTCATTTATGGTGATAGCTGTTGGAATAACGCCCAACAACAATTGGTGGGGTGCGATTAGATATGTTTTACTCTTTCGCTTTTTACAAACCCGACATATTTGATGTGTAAAAAGCAAAGAGAATAACCTTTTTTATTTTATTAATATTTGAAGTAATCTAATTTATGATCTTTACTATTTTTTTGGTTTTAGTCAATTGCAGGTTATAACTGGGCATGCGCAGCGATAAGCGGCTTAGACGAAATTGATTTTTGTATATTTAAACTGTGACAGAAACTGAAATCGCTTAGTACGCCGCCTATGAGCGCGTGTACAAACCCACAAAATACAGAAGTGAAGGCGGTGACAGTGTTTTCTCACAGGCAATCACTTGCGCCGACGCCAACGGCGAGACGAGATCACTGAAGTAGTTGCATAAAGTTGCGAGCAAAAGGAAAGAAGTGACTTAAACACCTAAAATAAAAAAAAAAAAATAAAAAAAAAAAAACAAAAATGGCACGCCATATAATGGCAGTTTGTGTCGTGTGCCTATTGTGCGCCGATCGCATACCCTGCCAGGAGCACGTTGCAAACGATTTTATCGCCAAAGAGATTGGCGGTAATACACCATCAGCGCCACGTACGCAGCTAGGCTATGCCAAAGCCTATGGAGAGCAGCACGGGTCTGTATCGTCTGATTTTGATGCTAACGCCAGCGACGCCCATAGGTACCGGCATAATCGACGGAAACGACACGCTGCTGGCGGTCATACGCATGGCGAGGATGCCGCAACACATACGCCCGAAATTACAGCGGAATTCCTGCAGCGTTTATTCAATGAGTATGGGCATGTAAAAGATGGTCGTTTGACAATTGATGAGTTCCAGCGTATACTAAAACAGCTTGGATTAAATCAGTTGATTGATGAAGCAGGCAAGAGTAGACAGCGGCGTCAAAAACGACTCAGTGATCATCAGCATGACCATAATCACGACGAACACCCGCCCTATGTGACTGAGAAGCAGGCGAATATTGATGCCGTATCGAGTAATGGCACCGTGAGTAAATTTTATTTTTTCTTGTTTTTTTTTTTTATTATTTATTATCACTTTTTATATTTATCTTCTCTTCACACATATTTACATACTTCCTACTTTTTGCAGTGCATAAATGATAAAACATTGGTGCATCATCTGCAAGCACATGCGACAACGACCACGCTCGCCCACCAAACACATGTACACAAAAGTGTCATTGTTCAATGCAACAATGACAGCCCAAATGGTACCACCAATCCTAGTTGTAAGCAAGTGAAGCCAGATGACGATGCCGCAGTGCATCACGAGCCTCAGCCTGGTAATTATACTCTTAGCAAACAGGATTTGCTGCATTTGTGTCCAGTGTTACTCTATCAAATGGCCTCGCCACGTGAAGCGGAACGCGCCGGCTGCATAGATCCGGCCATTCTGAAGCATCTTGAAGAGCTGGAAGCGGATGAAGCAGATGCCAAGAAGGAGGATATGGTTTATGGTATGTATGCATGTGAAATGAATTAAAATCCAGAAACACTGTACGACAGCAAAAAAAAAATCCGAAAAGTGTATCTGACGTGTTATTGTCTCCTGATCATGAGGGTGTTTTTATTTTTTATCGTGCTTTAAATTTTTGAGGTTATATGTATGTATGTATATATAGAAATGTTGTGTTCTTAAAAACTCGAGCATGGTTTAAGCGATTTGAACGATTTTTTCCTTGGATTATTCACTGTAATACCAGGAATATTTTCGGTATAAAAACAATTGGGGGTTGCCACCTTTTTAAAAATTTAGATTACATAAAAAGATTACATAAAGATATTATATAATAAAATAAAAGGATTACAAGATATTTTGTATTTCGGCAAAGGAACTTAATAACATTCATTGCGATTTTTATCGTTAGGCGTTGCCACCTCATGGAAAATCTTAAACTTAATTATGTTTATAAGAAACCGTAAGATATGGAAATATCGATGGGTATCAAATTAAAGAGGATTAAGAGATACTATCGGTGATATATATTTTTGGTGTTCACTTAATTATATTTATAAAAATCATAAAATACGGAGATATGGGTATCAAATTAAAGAGAATTGAGAGATACGATCGTTGGATAAATTTTTGGTAGGGTTGCCACCTGTTTGAAATTTTTAAACTCAATTATGTTTGTAAAATGTAATAAAATATGGGTTCCAAATTAAAGAGAAATAAGAGATACTATCGGTGATATATATTTTTGGTAGGGTTGCCACCTACTTGAAATTTTTAAACTCAATTATCCTTCTAAAAAGCCATAAAATATGGAAATATGGGTATCAAATTAAAGAGAATTAAGAGATACGATAATTGGATACATTTTTGGTAGGGTTGCCACCTGTTTGAAATTTTTAAACTCAATTGTGTTTGTAAAAGGTAATAAAATATGGGTGCCAAATTAAAGAGAATTAAGAGATACTGTCGGTGATATATATTTTTGGTAGGGTTGCCACCTACTTCAAATTTTAAAACTAAGTTATCCTTCTATAAAGCCATAAAATATGGAAATATAGCTGCCAAATTAAAGAGAATTAAGAGATACGACAATTGGATACATTTTTGGTAGGGTTGCCATCTGTTTGAAAATTGTAAACTTAAACATATGCTATATATCAATAAGAATAACAAGAAAGAAATTTGTTGTAGCTTTTCAATCGAAATATTTATAATTTTTTAATGATTCAATTATTCGGTTTTCACAAAAAGCGATCAACCTTCGTCAGCGGTCGGCATACCCTCCAAGTGTATATCTGCCATGAAAAAGCTGCTCACTGAAATCCATCTGCCTTGGCTTTATTTTGAAATTAATCAACGATTATCTTATCTACCATTTCAGTTTGGGTGTACGCATTTATTTCCGTGTTTTCCTGCAGTATTTTGGGTTTGGTGGGTGTGGCCATTATACCCGTTATGGATTCCAGATACTATAAGTATATCATTCAATATTTAGTGGCGTTGGCTGTAGGAACGATGACTGGCGATGCATTATTGCATTTATTGCCGCATGTAAGTAAAACCAAAACTGTGAAATTTATTTTTTAACGTTTCTAATTCGAAAATTTGTATGTTTGTGCTTAGTCTTTGGAAGGACAAAGTGAGCAAAATATGATATTGAAGGGTTTGGCTTGCATGAGTGGCATCATATTCTTTTACATTACCGAACACGGCCTAACCATGATTTCGGAATGGCGAAAGCGCGTAGCGAAGAGCGATACCACGCAAAAATCGCGCGCCAAGGTTGTACGCGATCCCGATTCATCGATGAATAATTCCGTGGCTGGCGATAAGGTTTGCAAATCCAAATATAGCTCATATCCGTATTGTTATGATGAAATTGCAATGGATACGAAAAACGATATGCATTTGCCCGGTTCGAAATTGAATAACATTTCCGATTTATCGGCGGATCTAATGGCGATGAGCAATAATGTTGAGCAACGCAAACGTAATGGCAAAACCGATACGGATGGCAATGAGGCGGTGGCGCAATCGTTAATTCCTGGTTGGCAGCATCAGAATCATGACGATCACCAACAACACCAACCGCATCACATACATTTGCCCGATAGTAATACAATATCTACAGATTTGGATTGCAATTCATCGGCTGGCGGAGGTGTTGGCAGTGGCAGTGGCAGCGCTGGCTGTGCTGGCTGTAGTGCTGGTGGTGGTGGCGGTGGTGGCGGTGGTGGCGGCGGCGATGGTCCTCATCATAGTCACGCTTTGATTTGTAATTCTACGGCTGCGACCAATGGCAATGCAAAGGAGCGCTCCCACACCACCGAATCTTTGCCGACGGTGATTTTGCGTGAGCACGAGTCAACGCATCATGGTCACAGCCATAAACACGGGCACGTGCACTCGCCGCCGGAATCGCTCAGTGCCGTTGTTTGGATGATTATAATGGGCGATGGATTGCATAATTTCACCGATGGCATGGCAATAGGTACAAGAAAGAAATATTTTTTTTAAATTACGCTTTAATGAGTGCAACATATATTGATTTAAAATTTTTTGTAGGCGCTGCATTTGCCGAGAATGTCGCTGGCGGCTTCTCAACCTCATTGGCGGTATTCTGTCATGAGCTACCACACGAATTGGGCGATTTTGCAATATTAATAAAAGCGGGCATGTCCATTAAATCAGCCGTATATTACAATCTATTAACGAGTGTGCTCAGTTTCATTGGCATGATAATTGGCATTGTTTTCGGTCAAGCACCAAACGTGGCACAATGGATGTTTGCTATTGCCGCCGGTCTCTTTATCTACATTGCGCTGGTGGATATGGTGAGTTGAGCAGTAATAAGCAACGCAAATAGTTGATTTAACTTAGTTGATAACTCATAAAATTTTTAGTTTTTTTTTTTTTTTTTAATTTAGTTATCAACTCATAAAATTTGTATTTTTTTGTTTGTTTTGTTTTTCCATTTAGATGCCCGAATTGTCATCGGCCCATAAGACGGTTGTGCAATTCATATTACAAGTATGCGGCATGTGCAGTGGCGTTGGTATAATGCTACTAATTGCATTGTATGAAGATGAATTATTGAATGTATTTTCAACTTCTTCGTCTACGGCTAGCGCACATCATCACTAGTACTAGTACACAGGCGCAGCAGAAGTTTTCTAAAAGAAAAAGGCTCTAAGTAAAAGAAGAAAAAAAGAAACAAAATTGTAATTATGTATAACAGAGTAAGAGTGTTACAGAAACACACACACATGCGCACATCAAATGCGTCAAATTTATAATTTTTTTTTTGCTTATTAAATTAGCGTTACATACATGTGTATGTATGCATATGTTGTAAGCCAATGTAATAGCTAGAGAAAAAAAGATTAACGAGTTATGGCACGTTTACGTTTCTATGCCTTCATCTAATTTAAAGTGTAATGTTCTAAATTTAAAGCAATGTTTTGAATAAAGGCAGTCGGATCTATGTATGTAAGTACCAAAATGATCTGTATCTCTAACTGGCCAGCGATGGCAAGCAACTCCGGTTATGCGCCTCAAAACATAACTTCTGGAGTGTGTTTTTTTTTTTTTGCAGTTACTACACCTTTTCCAGTTTAAGTTCAGAAAGTTACAATTGAAGTTCAGAAAATTACAATTGAAGTTCAGAAAATTACAATGGAAGTTCATTTGGAAATTCTGAACTTCAATTGTAATTTTCTGAAATTCAATTGTAACTTTCTGAACTTCAATTGGAAATTCTGAATTTCAATTGTAACTTTCTGAACTTAAACTGGAAAAGGTGTAGAAAAACGAAAATTAATGTCGCTTCCGTTTTTTCAAAAATTTCCTTGCGGTTTTCAGTTTCAGCATTTGCATTTTTAAAGTTGAATGAAAGAAGTGTATTAAAGTTTTAAATGGGCAAGATTCGTACCGATTTTTTTTTTAATTATTTTACTTTTTTCTTTTCCGTTTTCTTTTAAGGACATCTCGGTAAATAATCAAAAGTAGCAAACCAAAACTCGTCAATCTTTTTTTATTTAAGCCTATTAAAGGCATATACATACATGCATATATTTACTCACCATCAAAGCCAAAAAAAGTATGCATAGTAAACGGCTATAAAAAGTACGTACACAAGCGAGTTATTTTTAATTTTTTTTTTATTAATACTACTTACCTAAACCTAGTACATACCTATCTACATACTTAATTTGTAGTTATAATGTTATAAAGCGCAAGCAAAATAAAATTTAGTCTTAAGCAAATGAGAATCGCTGGAATTTAAGATTTTTTATTCCTCTTCATTATTTACTGGCTCTTGAGATATGTACATATGACATATGTACATATACATATATATAAGGAGGATAATACTATATATTTTTTTTATTTTTTTGTAAGTAAATACGTATTAATTCATTAATTTACAATGTTGTATTGGCATTTTAATTGCAACTCTAAATAAATATAAATATACATGCAAAGATAAATTAAAAAGAAGGTACTTTTTTTATTTTACTTAATTTCGTCGCACCATATGAAAACTAGCACTTTTAAAATTTCTTTCATAGAATTTCTTTGTAAAATTTTTTGAATGTGCTAGTTGTAATGTGCTAATGGTACGACGATTTGTACACAGATCCATTAAAACATGCGCATAAGCCAAGTATGATCAGTTTAGCATACCTTTCATAGCAAACTAATCACTGTTAAGCAACTTGCGCAATTGATGTTTAGTATAGTTTTTTTTTACTGCTAATTTGCTGTATAATAAGACAAGTTTGAAGAAAACTAAAAAAAACACCCTACATGCTTCGAAACGTGGCTACGCTGCGTATACGTAATTTGTTTGGCTACAAACCTGCAGTTGAAACTACCCTGCAGGCAAAACAACTAGTTGCATACTACAATTCTACCAGTTTGAAAATGTCGGTATCTAGTTGCCCAACTATCCATTTTACTTGAAAGCAACTGGTAGTTTTAACGTGGGATGGCCTACGAGATGGCAATTGTCTTCCCTTGCATAAGCTTCATACTAGAAAAATACCAGTTAAGGGTATACTAGAAGAATACCAGTCAGAATAATACTAGAATAAGTGAATACTTTAAAAATATAAATACACGCGCGCCATCTGTTGGAACATAGCGGTGGTTATAACCTAATCTCATTAGTAAATGTGTTGCATATATTTAGACAGCAGCTAGAATTACATACATACATACATACATACATACATACATACATACATACATACAGGTGAAACTAATAAAAGCGTGTTAAAAATGGCAGTTCATCTAGGTGAAAAATGAAATTTTAGTTCATTTAATAAAGCTCACTTTAATTAGCTCAGTACTTTTTAAAGTTACATTTAGTACATATTATATACAGTACACGCAAAGATGTATAGTAAGGTAGAATAATGGCTTCGTGTTACTGCGGCAGTACCAAATCAATTAACTAAAGTCTCTTAAACTCTTCTTGCCACCTGCTGCAAACATATATGTATGTATGTAATTGTTCTTGTGTACCCTTACACAAAAATAAATGAAAAGCCTTAAAAATATTTCTTTTGTGAGAAATGGTTGTTTCTGTTTGGCAAATTGGTAATAACCATTCTGACCCTTTTGTTAAATGATAGCGCAAATTTACTTCAAAGTCGCCAATAAAGCTTAGTTTGTGATAGAATTGCACAAACTGCTATATTCAGTTAATAAATAAATTGGTATATTACTAGTAGAATACCAACTAGTATGATTTTGTCTTTTTAAAAGCGGTTGATCAACTAGTAGATATCTAACTAGTAGAATTTTGTCCGTTTCATACCAGTTGATCAAGTAGTAGAAAACCAACTAGTATAGCTTTGTCCGTTGCATACCAGTTGATCAACTAGTAGAAACCCAACTAGTTGAATTTTTTCCTTTACATACCAGTTGATCAACTAGTTTATTTTCATACTAGTTTAATTTTGCCTGCAGGGTAATAAAAGGGTGCTAGAAATCATTAACAATGCATACATATATACAAATGTATATATATTTACATATATACACATGAGTACTTTCTTATGTAGGTATGTCTCAACACAAACACTTTTTTTAAAAAGTGTAATGCAATGCAAAATGAAAAATTAGCTAATAAAGCACTTTTTAAAATGTTGCATTTTTAGTTAATACTCTTGATACTAATGTTGTCTTTTTATACATACAGTTAAATACTTGTTAGGCTACATTAACTCATTAATTTTTATAAATGCACATTGTTTGCTCTATGAGTACGTCAGCGTAAAAGTTATGAAGAAAAAAATGCGTTAAAATAAATATGCAAGTGCTGCTAAGGTAAATTATTATGATAATCGCAAGAAATTTGAATACATAATAATGCATAAATTCCAAAAATACAAGTAAAACAAATGTAGCATCAAGCATATTGAATTTCTTACTGCTAATTTGCTTTGTACTAAGAAGATAATTGTTTGAAAAAAAAAAAAAAAGCGGCCATCATACTTTGAAACGCGTCTACACTGCGTATACGTAATTTTTTTTTGCCTACAAACTTACAAAACTAATGAAAGCTTATTAAAAAAGCGCGTTTAAAAATGTATTCTTTTGTAGTCTCCGTTTTCAAATTTACTTACATACATACATAAATTGTTTTGTACTTAACACTTATGTAATTTCTTAGCACTTATGTATGTAATTTTGAGTTTGCTAGCGTTTAGTAGGTATATATGTATTTGTATTATGTAGGCATCTTATGTTAAGTTGCAATTGTATTGAATTAGTTTTTAGAACGTATCTGCATATTAGCTACATATTTTCGCTTGAAAAATAAAACAACGTATAATGTATGACTAATCTGTAAATTAGTCGCTTTTTATTGTAAGAAAGTTGAAAAAAAGAACACAAACTAACTTAGCGAACAACATGAAAAGCAAAAACAAAAACTAAGATAGTTGATTTGGCTAAGCGAGTTGAGCTGAAAGCGCTTAGCACTCTGTCGACCTGAACAGCAGTGTTGCAAAGTAAAAGAATGAAGTTATTGTGAATAGCACTTGAAAATGCATAATGCCCGAATCGCAATTTGGCGTTCGGTCGTTCGCGCTTCTGACAAGTGAGTAGAAATGTATGGAAATATATGGAACAATCAAGCGTTTGATCGTAAAATTTTTGTTCGTTGCAACCCTGTATAACGCCTGAGCTGAATATTTCTCTACTAAATCGGGCGTTTGACATTAAGTAAATTAAAATTGTTTTTTTTTTTCGATGAAAAATTATGAAATTTATGAAAAAATTCAACAAAACATATTAGTGGCAGTGAACATGTTTATAATCCAACATCTAATATCGTATGTCAGCGTGAAGCGGCTTTGAGGTACGATCAACGCGCGACCGACCTAACGCCAAATTGCGATTCCGGCATAATTAAATATTCGTTTTGTTTCGTTTAAAATTTTTTGCTTCGTTTAACATTCGTTTTGTTTCGTTTAAAACTTTTTGGTTCGTTTAACATTCGTTTTGTTTCGTTTAACATTTTTTCTTCATTGGCTGTATGAAAATATATGTTTCTATTTACGTATTTAGTGCAAAAATTTATTAATCTATTTACATATATATTTTTCTGGTTCACAACATTTAATATTGATAGCTGCCAGCAGGGTTGCAAATAAGCAAGCAATTAGTCGTTTAGTAAGTTGAAGCGGTGTTTTTTTTTCAAGGTCGACTGCAAGAATAAGCACCATTATACGTTGTTTCGTTATACACCATTTCATTATTCAAGCGACGATATGTAGTTGCATTCATAAATTTATTCATAAACAATTATTTTTTTATACAATTAAGCAATTTATTCTTTCAGGCAGCTCACTTATTAAGCGTAAATTATAATCATAATAATGAGAATAATAAATAAAAGAATTTTAAATTTTTATATTTACCACATAATTACATACACAAAAAGTCATTACGAGTTTTATTTATTTCGGCTGATATCGGAAACTGCCAATTTTACACCACCTTACCACCTCATTTTACAGAATACGCCAGAAATAGTTTACACAAAAACACAACTTTTATAAACTCTGCACTTTTCACTTTTCTGTTTAAGGGAAACCAACACATTTACATATGTAACACGTACAATAAAGCAAAAAATAAATAGTTTTAATAAATTAGTAAAAACAAAAATAACGCAAGCTAAGGATTTCCTAATACTATTAACTGTGAACTTCAAAGAATGAATGAAAAAAAAACGAATAAAAATTGTGATGTTGATCTTTTAAAGTGTAGATTGCAGTAAAAATAAAAATGCAACAAAACTAATCAATTATTTCTTTTCTTTTTGAAAAAGACAAAGTACATGTAATAGTAGCATTTGGATTTTTTAATTAGTATCTACTATGTACAAAAAAAAAAACTAAACTAAAATTTACAAAAAAAAAAAAAATGATCGTTTTCTAAATAAAACACTTGCATAACAAATGAACAGTAATCTTCCTATGGGATTACCTAATTTAAATAAGCTAATAATTGATATGCATACATAGAATGAAATAAACAAAGATACACATATTTATAAATTGATATAAAAATCTGTACAAGGAAAAAATAAGTGGAATAAAATAAAAGCAATTTTATGAACACTATTAAAGTAACAAAACAAAAGCCTTCCACCATCTCTCTCATTGCGTTGTATAAAGCAGCAGTTGACATTTTCAAATAAAAAGAAATTTGCCATATGACATGGGAGCAGTATTGATCGGCTGGAAAACAGCACATACATATGTATGTATTTCCTACTGAATATTCAGCAGAAATGTAGTTCCAAAATCTGAAGTTCAGGGAAAAACTCAATGTTTTCACTGTGTGTTCAGCGAATATTTCAGTACACCTGATTCAGTTCATTTTTTACGCAAAGATTTTTGAGCCCAGTTTCTGGGTATTTTTCATACTGAATATGTATACTACTGAATACGCACCTCCTTACCTCGAATACTGGTGGGGCTCTTACGATCTATGCATGTATAGATAGGCACGTTTTAATGACTGTATCGGGTTCTGGATTTGGTGGTTACCAAATTTTATATCACATTTCCTCAACCTGACTTATGTAAGTCGATGCTAATATACAGTCGGAAATACCACATACTCGTATGATGAATTTCATATCAAATGCTGTAAAAAACGAACATTTTGAACCCAACCCCCTCAGAATTTAATGAAATTTTGCATAGAGGTATATCTTACCTACCCAAACACAACCTAATTTGTAGAAATTGCATTTTCGAAAAATTGTGGGCGTGGCAAGGTATCGAAATATTCGAAAATACTGGAAAAATTACGATAATAGGTGTCTTTAAAGTGTGATTACTAGGGAATGGCTTTACCGATTTCAAAGATCTTCATACCATTAGAAAGGCATTGAAATTAGCTTTCAAAAAAATACACTGTAAAAATTTGTTTTGTTTTAATACACTGAAAAAAAATTGTTTTCCAAAATAAAATTTGAAACTGAAAAAACACTTCAAAGATCAAGCGATTTTGAAAAATAAGCATTTTTTTTAGAAAGGTCTATTTAATATATATAACATATCTGAAAACTAAAATGGCCTTTTTCTTTATTTTTTTTTTTTGAAATTTATTTAAGTAAATGCATCTCTTGGCTTTCTTATATTTTGATATCACGCGTAAACTAATCAATCGATTTCAAAAATTTGTATACCGTTAGAAGGTATTAAAATCATCTTTTGAAAACATACACTGTAAGAATTCTATATTACACCGAAAAAAAAATTTCAAATTTGAAATTTTTTTTCAAACTGGGAAAACACTTCAGCAGTATGAGCTGCGCGAAGTTGTATATTAAATCTCAATAAATAAAAATAAAAAAATGAACTTTATCAAGTGTAAGTCAATTTATTGTGGGTTGTCTGTAAAATTTGATAATACGATTCTTGTTCGAATCTATTAGAGTACTTAGTCATTAAAAGTTTATAGTACTATCTAAACGAAGGGTGTATGTTAATGTTGTACGTTTCGGCACTATTATGCATAGGATCTCTTGTTCCACCTAAACATGCACCCTTCGTTTAGATACTATTTCTACTTGACAGTTAGCTTCATAGCGATATTCTAGGAATTTATTCCAGTTGCTGCGGTAAACAGCACAACAAACAGGTAGAAACAATTATTTTCTCTGTATCCTTTGATAAGCGGTTAAAAATTTGTGGTATATATTTTGAGAATGCCTGAAAAATTTGACAATAGGATTAAAATAAATCCGTATAACTTCCAAAGTATGGCTAGGTAGCTTTTTTTCACACAATAATATCAAAATAAAAAAGTTAACAAGAGATGGTTTTACTTAAAATTTTTTTAAAAAGAAAAGAAAAAACACCATTTTACTTTTTAGATATGTTATATATATTAAATAGACCTTTGTAAACAATTTCTTTTTTTTAAATCGCTTGGTCTTTGAACTGTTTCCCCAGTTTGAAAAGAAAATTTCAAATTTGAAAATTTTTTTTCAGTGTAATATAAAATTTTTACAGTGTATGTTTTCAAAAGTTGATTTCAATACCTTTCTAACGGTATAAAAATTTTTGAAATCGGTTGATTAGTTTAAGCGTGATATCAAAATATAAGAAAGCCAAGAGATGCCTTTACTTAAATAAATTAAAAAAAAAAATAAATAAAAAAAGGCCATTTTAGTTTTCAGATATGTTATATATATTAAATAGACGTTTCTAAAAAAAAATTCTTATTTTTCAAAATCGCTTGATCTTTGAAGAGTTTTTTCAGTTTCAAATTTTATTTTGGAAAACAATTTTTTTTTTCAGTGTATTAAAACAAAACAAATTTTTACAGTGTATATAGCTAATTTCAATACCTTTCTAATGGTATGAAGATCTTTGAAATCGGTAAAGCCATTCCCTAGTAATCACACTTTAAAGCAGGGACCGGGAGTTTTATTCCTTTTATAATAAAACACCAAAGAAAAAATTTATATTTGGAGGAATATTTTATTTGGACAAAAATAATCAATCAACTTGGAGTTAAGACAGAGATAAAATAAAAATTTGGTGTTTTATTTTTTAGCACCAGCGATAAAATAAATACTTGGTGTTTTATTTTTTAGCTCCATCGATAAAACAAAAACCTGGAGTTTTATTTTTTAACTCCAAAATAAAACTCCAGGGCCAATAACTAGCGAACCCCTTAACCGAATTGCATAAATTTGGTATCAGATGAAAGGTAATTCAGTAAGCTTTTTAATGGTGCCACCCATGCCAAGGTTACCACTCAAGCCAAGGTTGCCACCTATTTTTTTAATTTTTTCCAATTTAGTGTAAGTACCACCATTCCAAAGCTTACTGAATTACCTTTCATCTGATACTAAATTTATGCAATTCGGTTAAGTGGTTCGCTAGTTATTGGCCCTGGAGTTTTATTTTGGAGTTAAGAAATAAAACTCCAGGTTTTTGTTTTATCGATGGAGCTAAAAAATAAAACACCGAGTATTTATTTTATCGCTGGTGCTAAAAAATAAAACACCAAATTTGTATTTTATCACTGGTGCTAAAAAATAAAACGTCATATTTTTATTTTATAGCTGGCGTTTTTTAAAAAAAATCAGTAAAATTAATAGAGCCCAGTTTATTGATCCTGGAGGTCCTGGTATGAAAGTAAAGTTAATATTTTTTCCCAAGGACATAATCTAGCCCTGGAGTTTTATAGCATCGAAAAAAATAATAATTTTTATTTTCGGTCCCTGCTTTAAAGACACCTATTATCGTCATTTTTCGAGTATTTTCGAATATTTCGATACCTTACCACGCCCACAATTTTTCGAAAATGCAATTTCTAAAAATGAGGTTGTGTTTGGGTAGGTAAGATGTACCTCTATGCAAAATTTCATTAAATTCTGAGGGGGTCGGGTTCAACGCATATTGGGTTTGATATGAAATTCATCGTATACATACATTTTTGTTACGTCTTTTTTTTGCGCATAGGGCACGATATATAATTTTGGAAAAGTACGCGAGGCCACGTTCTTGAATATGAATTCAAAATGAATGCTTCTCAGCAGTATAAGTATGAAATGAAAGGCGCTAAAGAGGCTCTCCATATAGAGTACATTCTATTTCCTTGTTTGAACTGGTTGTTGGGTAATATTGGTATCAAATGAAAGGTAACTATGAGGCAGATAAAAGAGTTGGCACATAAAAGAGTTGGTCCAGATTGAAGAAATTGAATTTTGACCCCTGTGCGATACACTTTAACTGACTCCTGCCGTAACCAAAATTTCAGAATTTTTATATGATATGTTCTTCGGAAATCTGATATATGTACATATTTCTAGCCTACGCTTAAGCACAACCCTAATGCACATATTTATGTATGTACATATGTATATCTGATGGTGCCTCGTTTTCGAATTGTTAATCCAGTCTAATCTATTGTTAATCTATTTGCTCCATTCTATTACCTTCCCATATCAAATTCAAACAAAATTTCCAACTAACTGGAGTTCCTTTCTTCTCCATTTCATACATTTATTTATTCCTTATATATCATTTTAATATTTAATATAACACTTTTTTTATGTTTTTGGCATTTACAACAGGTCACATTCACTTCACTTTGCTCTACATTGATTTGCATTGTGCGCACATTGTGCGCGCCCGCGTGTTGTCGCGTACGAAATCATGAACATTGAATTTACCATCGTCACCATTTGCATTGCCGCGACATTTCAGTTGCCTTCAAATAAAGAGGATATAAAACATGGTGAATAATTATTAAATGAGTTCTGGTTAGTTATGTACATAGTTAAGAGTTCGGAATTAATATTTACGCTTACCTAGCGACGGCAGAGAAAGCAAGCTCAACATTCAATCCAGTTTTTGCAGATGTTTCCATGAAGGGCACATTATGTTCACGCGCTAATCGTTCACCATCCTCTCGTTTCACTTGTCGCTCGCTGTTGCCACAGTCCGCTTTATTGCCTAAAAAAGCGAATATATGGAAAAGAAGTTATGTATGTAAATATCGGAATAAAAGTTACTGAAAACCAAAAAAAAATTAAATGCATTTAATGTTTTAATATCGTGCGACAATTTCAGAGTGATTATCTGACGGGTGAATGGTTCGATTTCGGGATGAAAGACCTCAAAGACCCTTAAACTGAAAGCTCAAAATCTGTATGTGTTCTAAAATTAACGTTTTTTCTTGCCATTTTAAATTTGCAATTTTTTTATTTACATACATGTACAATAATAGGCTGGTTCAATTTTCTAAGCCATAATGGCAAAATAGAGAATATTGGTACATATGTTCAGAAACGCAGCATGAAATGCAACAGCGGCTGTACATATTTTTTTGATGATTGTGATGAGCAAACACTTAATGAAAAATTTACGCTTATGAACGCTCTGCTGCTACTACAAAAGCAGGTTGCGCTTCAAACTGAAATTCTGAACAAAGCCTATATGTATGTATATATGTAAATATATTCTAATGTTTCCGTTAAATCAATCAATACTCTTATATGTGTAATAATATAATACAATGGCGCTATTATAACTCTGACGAGTTTTATGGCCGAGCTTCTCTCCCAATTCGAGGTGTGCTCCTTTTTGTTTTTCCTACTAATTGGGTGGACCTACAGTTTTATGCCGGCTCCGAACGGCGAATGCATTTTTTGTGAGAAGCTTTTTCATGGCAGAAATACACTCGGAGGGTATGCCGCCCACTGCCGAGAGGTGACCGCTGCTCTTAAAAAAACCCAATAATTGGATTTTTACTAATTAGAAAAATTGTTTTGGTGTTTTGCTCGGACCGTGGTTTGAACCCGAGACCTCTGGCATAGCAGGCGAGCACTCTACCCACTGAACCACAGCGGCTCTTATATATGTACATCCATATAAAAAATATACTAACCAATAAGTACAATCACAACATCATCCTGTGCATATTCTCTTATCTCGCCCAACCAAGCGCGAATGTTGTCGTAGGTGGTTTTATTGGTAACATCATAAAGAAGAAGCAAGGCTGTAGATATATGTATAAATAAGGAGGAAAAGCAAATTTAAATATGTACATGTATGTATATATACAAAATACATATATTAAATATATATAATGTACATACCGTGTGCATCCCGATAGTAGGCATGTGTTACACTGCGAAAACGCTCCTGCCCAGCTGTGTCCCAGATTTGTAATTTGACGCGGGTTCCATCAACCACTACCACCTTATTCTAATTTGTTTAATAAAAAAGACATTACATATATATATATATATATATATATATATATATATACATATTATTTCATAATTACAAAACAAAAATAATACTATAGTAATGAATATTTATGTATGTGTATATAAGCACTGCTGGTACAAATTAAATACATGTACGGTAAAAAGGTTAGACAGACGTTAAAAATTAATTGGGTTACAACATTTTAAACGGGATTTAAACACGCAAACATTCCAATTTAAAGATTTTTTATAAGTACATATGTATGTAAATAAAGTTGAAGAAGGCAAAAATATTCGCCAGTGGGTTGTATGGAAAAGATTATGCACGCGCACTTGTAGGGTCGAAAAGGGCACTAGAAGTGAACTAGTTCTGTACTAAAGGTTTTCCCCAAAACACATTTACTCTTTCATACATACATACACATATGTATATACATATATGTATATACATATTTACATATATTTGTAAAAAATATATGTACATACACATACGTAGGTATATTTATCCCGCTAACCTGCAAAAATTCCGGTACTCCATTCGCTCATCCATGGAGTGCTCGCTATGGACCAACCGAGTACTCCATAACTTGCCACATTTCACACAAAAAATATGGTCCAATTAACATTGCATGCCATTGCAATGGAGCATATACTCCAGTCCCGCATAACAATCAAATTAATCCATGAAGTACCTAACACAAATACATAAATATGTATGTACTTAAATACACGTGCTTCGTCGTTATCACGATAAACATTTGGTTTTCGTTATGTTCGGCTAAAGACGAGCCGATACAGATATATGAATTGGTCGTTTGGGTTATGTTATTGATCACTTTGAAAGTACTCCAATCTACCACAAATGGATCATATAATCCAATGATTTTTGCAGGGTATAAAAGGTACGTTTGCAATTTACATACATATGTGTGAAAAAAGGCCGACATGGCGTATGAGTAACATTTCTAAATGAACAATTTTTGGGTGAAGAAGAAATGTGAGTTAGAGGAGGGAAACGTATTAATGGATAAGAAACATGGACATTTTCATTCATACAACCTAAATTTAAATTTATTAATTTTTAATTTTTGTTTTCTACGTATTATATGCCGAACGTACACAGCTGTACCCTGCAGTAAAAATCCGCAATGAATCCTTATGCCGTTTTCTTTTCTCGAAAAAATGTTGCCCTGTTTGATTTTCTTAGCCATTTTGTAAGCTTGTGTGGTGATTTCAACGAATGTTGTCCTCTGACTAAGTAAGAGGGCACCATTAACTACAAATTCAGCCATTTTATAGAAAGTCATGTTACGTAATTCGATAATTGAGATATTAAAGGGCAACATTTTTTGTCAGAAAAGAAAACGCCATTAATGAATCACTGATGCAATTCACCTATGACGGGGAGGCATCAGTGAATACTTTCATATAAAGACTGATGAATTTTTCATATAAATGGTTTGCTTTCCTCAGAAAAAAAAACAAGAACAAATAAAAATATACTGAGTTATGACGACAGTGATGAATATTCAACAAAGAATCATCACTGATCCTTCAGCAGTGAAACAAATTTACTGCAGGGTACATGTACATGTATACATAGAGGAAGAAGAACAGAAATACATATTGTAAATATGTTGCTGAAAGTCAAGTTTTCAATTATCATGCCTCTTAAATACATATGTATGTTGATTCCTGGTTACATACGAATGTACATACATATCTACATATGGCTAGCGTAGAACTAAACTGGTCCATCTAACATTTTTTCAGAAATCGAGTTATGCACATTTTTGAACTTGAAAATCATAAATTTATCCGTGCAAAATTGATGTAGGTCTTATTTCTGCACCAAAGTGTCCAAACGCTAAAAATGTCACTTTAGAATTCACGTCCTTTTGTCATTTCAAGAAATTCTAAAGTGGTCCAACTAGCATAGACTACCATAGACCAGTATGATCTTACACCAGATGAGTGGATGGAATTGGTTAAAAATTGTAGAAAGCATGCTCTTTTTGATGTTAATAATATGGTGGGGAAATTTATGTCATTTGACGAACGACGACCAATGTTCAGGGACTACCAGAGTATAGTAGACGACGGTGGAAAAATTTCCCAAATGCGAAAGGCAAAATTTGTCAAGGGTGAATCTGTGATGCAGTTTAATGATGATTATTGTGAAACATATAAATCCGTCGATATAAAGAAATCTAGCGTGAACCTACATGATTTCATAGAGTTCTTGCAGAATTTTACACCAGATCAGGGCAGCGACATACGCGTTTTCAAATTCAAAAAAATACAGGACATAAAAAAAATGTTGAAATTTGTACCACCGATTCATCACCCCTTTTACCTGTCTCTCCACATGTAAACCGCAGAGATGAAACAGAAAACAATCCAGAAGATTTTCTACCAGCCCGCCGTGGAGAAAACTAGGTTACTGTTACTTTTCATGCAGAGGTGATCATTTACGAACATGTGCATGTTATTTTTGTAATTAAAGTACTTCCTTTCACACATTTTTTACTTTATTCATATAATTTTCAATTTGTAGTTCAAACTTCCTTAAAAATTGAAAATTCTAAAGTGGTCTTTGTAACAAGTTTTTTTGTTACATATAAATATTATATAAAAAACGTTTCTATAATAATTTTTTTTTAATGCAGAATGTTAAGTTAACTATTAAGCTAACATAATAAGTTACAACTAGTATCGCCGGTGCTCGAAATTCGACCACACAATTTATTTTTTCAACTTTGTATTGGTACAAAAATTATTCCTTTTCGCGGAGATAAGCAACCCTTTCCAAATTCCAGTTGTACCGCAACACTGATTTGCCCTTTTGATCACGGTCCGACACGAAATCATGGTCACAATCAAGCAGATCATGTATTTTGTTATTGTAATTGGTAGAGTGTAATGTTGAAATGATATTTCGCCGTGGTTAAAATCTGAATTCGCTTGGGGCTCGTCCATTCCTATTGGCCATGATGTGATTTCGCTTTGATTTTGACATTACACTCTACCTTTGTAAATAAAAAAAGAAGTTTTTCAATTCGCCGCCGAGCCTACCTGGTCAAAATTAAAATTACTCAGTGTGCGCTCCCGCCCTCTCATTTTTTTAAGGAAAAGCAATAGGAGATATTTGGCCGCGTTGATTTAGATCTGAGCGTAAACTGGGCCAATGCATATAAAATAGAGAGAGCGCTTTTAAATTAAAGCGACTCTTCAACTGTGTTTACGATATTTGTAAACACGTTTACGATATCTATTTCTCTTAACTAAAAACTTTATTTATTAATTATAAACAAATTAAATAATTTATAGAAAAAATTATATGCCTATGCACTGCTCCTGACTCATACGAACACATCCATATCAATTTTATGTGGATATGACTATGTTAAATGTGCTAAACAGCCTGGCAATTGTTTGTATGGAAAAAATGTTAGCCTATTAATATATAGATATTCACTTAACATACATCAACAATCGCACACCGCATTAAAACGCGTTTCATCTGTTTTCTCCAATTTTATATTTTGTTAGATAGACCAGTTTAGTTCTACGCTAGCCATATGTATAAACACATACAAGTACATATACATAATAATGTGGTACATTTAATAACATACACTTTGAGTTAATGCTATGATTTACAAAAAAAAGTTACATATTTATTTAGGAGCACAACATTAACTACTTACATAATTAAAAAGAAATATCTTATACTATATTATACACAGTGGTTTAGACAAAGAGATGAAAAGACCATTCGTAGATATTCCACACAAAAGTACAAAAATTTGCGGACACTTTAGTCAACAGCCACACACATTAAAACACTTGACTTGTCAGCGCTTACCCGATAATCAATGCCTACGGTAGTTACATAATGATTTGGCATGTATTTTCCATCATAATATCTGATGAGTATGCATGTCTTGCCAACCCCCGAATCGCCCAACATGATCACCTAGCGAGTGTGCATATACGCATAAGTACACACATTAAAATTTATTTTTAAACTTTTTAAAAAAAATATATGTATACTTTATTTGAATTAGTGAAATTAATCTATTATATAAAAATAAGTCGTATTTTCCTCCCTGATGATTTAACTCCAGAAGGTTTTGGAGATATTCCACAAAATGTGGACCAGGGTAACCCTATAACGGGTTCGTACGATATGGGTATCAAATGAAAGGTGTTGACGAGTGCTTGAAAAAGGTGTTGTTATTGGTCCCATATAAGACCCCGTATTCGAGGTATTTCCTGAAATATGAACCAGGTGTGACCCCAAACGGGTTTTCTACAAAATGGGTATCAAATAAAAGGTGTTGGTGAGTATTTAAAAAAAGAGGTGATTTTCAAGACCCTATGCGACCCGTTTTCCGAGATATCGCCCAAAATGTGGACCAGGGGTGACCCTAGAAAGTCTGGAGGGATATAATAGGCATAGGGATAGGGCTAGAGATATGGATAGGGATAGGGATGGGGATAGCCATAGGGATAGGGATAGGCATAGGGATAGGGATAGGCATAGGGATAGGGAGAGGGATAGGGATAGGGATAGGAATAGGGATAGGGTTAGCGATAGGGATAGGGATAGGTATAAGGATAGGGATAGGGATAGGGATAGGGATAGGGATAGGGATAGGGATAGGGATAGGGATTAGGGATTAGGGATTAGGGATTAGGGATAGGGATAGGGATACGGCAACACGGTAATCTAGGACTTTTCCTTTAGGCTTTATAGGAATAAATTTTAGGCAGAACAACGTCTGGCGGGTCAGCTAGTATCCCATAGAAATAATGACTTTCTTGTACCATACTATACCCGTTTAAACCTACGACTACTTTCTGTAGACAAAATAGTAACAATACACTGAAAAAACAACTTACTCAGTTTATGGAAAAGTGGGAATGATAAAGGAAAAAAACACGTTTCAAAGAAAATTTTATTCAAAGCAATGAAAATAGTATGTCTTTAGCGCCGAATCGTACTCATTTTTCCATAATCCGAGTAATTTTTTTTAACCATTACATTTTCCGTAAAGTGTATTTTTCAGAGCTATTGGCCAGTTTTTATTTAAGAAAAATTTAAAATAAATTTTTTGGTAGAAGTTAAAGATCTATTTCGGAGATCAGCGCAACTCCTCAGCAGACTTCTTTTTTTTCCTCCTTCAAGTCGGTATACTTAGTATTGCATATAATACAAAATCCGCTTTTTTTACACCGTCATAAAACAGTTGCCGAAAAATGTTAAAGACCTTCAAAATGTTCAACAAACATTTTTTTAAATGGTCTGTTAGACCACAACGCTAGTCGTAGAGTTAAACTACTAAAGAAAATGTCTTTAAAAAAACATCACCTTTCCCATCATGTCGTATCCCTCGCTGCTGCTACCATCTTCATGGATATTATTGCTACTATTAATTGGCGTAACTGCAATTGTCTCACTCAAATTTGTTGTGTCGCGTTCCCTTGAAAGTATTCGCATTAAAGCTCTACCTGCATTCTTACAAAATGTTGCACCATCATTGCTTGCCCATGCGTAATGAGCTTGGCTACTTGCATTGAAGTTGGTGGTGTAGTTGGCATCACTAGCCCTTCTAGCCGTTGGTGGCGGTCCAAGCGAATGTGTCGATTTTGGTAAAAGATCTTCGCAGCGAGATCGACGCAAGTCATTATAGTTTGTGCCTTTTAAATCTGCGCTTGCAATTGTATGATGTCTGGTAATTTTCGTGCCACCACCGCCACTACCACCACGACTATCTCCAATACAAACACCACCAGCACCACCACTACCACCACCGCGGCTGGGCGATTTGTAGCAAACTGCGCTGTGCAAGCTGGCGCGTCGCAGTTGTTGCTGCAACGGTGCGATTGGTAACTGCATCTGTTGCTGCATCTCATTATCTTGATAATAATGATGATGCACAACAACACTTGGTCGACGTAAATAGTCATCCGAATCATCTGAGTCGGATGTGATGCTTTTCCTTCTTTCACTTGCATTTGAATTGGTGGTGGCGGCGTTTGTGGCTGTCGATGGTGAGCTGTGCAGCGGCGTCTGCCCGCCGCCAGCTATCATGTACTGCCAAGTGGGTTTGTGTAGTGACTCACGACGCGGTGCATCACCGTTATTGTCGGCGGCATTGTATTCATTTTCACTATGTCTGTGCGCATTTTCAAAACGTGGATCACGTTGTTGTTGTTGTTGTTGTGAGTATTTTGTAGCAGAGCATGAGGCTTTCGTCAAATGTGTGGCATCACTTCGGCATCTTTCATTTGATTTGCGGTACATTTTGTTTGATTGGATGTGATTGTTTGTGGTTGCGAAATTGTGTTAAGAGAATTGCGATTTGGTTGTGTTTGTTTGGTTGGTTGTAGGTTTTCTATTTGTTTTTATTAAATTTAGTTTTATTGTCACTAAGAGTCAAGGTTTTATGAATATGGCTTTTAATGTTTTTTTTGCTATCTTGTTATTAGTGTGCATTCTGTTTTTTGTAAAAAAAAATCACTCGCAGTCATAACAGTTGGATAAGAGTTTTGAATTTTGTGGTATGTATGTTAATTCACAATACTTTTCGAATGATAAGCCGGGCAACGTTTTTTTTTTTTTAATAAAGAATTTACCTTTACTTGTATCAAAGTAAAAATTTCATTGCGGATTCTGGTAGAAAATTGAAGTAAACATAGGCTCGTTTGATCTGGCTGATTAGGAGGTGCAAATAAAAACTAAATTCTATTCACCTGTTTGCCCAACGTTTCGCTGACAAATTCCAGCATCATCAGATATACTCTCCAGGTTAGTATTTAGTTTCGGAATATATGTCACGCTGTAATATTTCTTTGGTTCGTTGGGTGTTGTTGTTCTTTGAGCATTGTTCGGTGGTTTCTTCGTTTTTGATTCTCTGATGAGTTCGCGTATCAAGTTGACGGGGAAGTTGTTGCTTTTTAGGATGTTGTAAAAAAAAAAAAAAAAAAAAAATCCATGATAATTTTTTAATTTTTCTTTTGTCAAAAATGTTTATTGTTGTTTTTGTTTTTTGTTTTTAAGTGAATAAACAAACGCCCCTGATGATGCTGGAATTTCTCAGCGAAACGTTGGGCAAACAGGTGAATAGAATTTAGTTTTTATTTGCACCTCCTAATCAGCCAGATAAAACGAGCCTACATTCAAATAATTTATAAGTAAACATATTTGATCCATTTCCTTTTTATTTAAGGCAGGGCTGCTCACCTCATAGGCACTCAAAGCACAATTGTTTTTGTTTTGTTCCGAATCATAGGCACAGATACATATTTTCACTTCAAATATGAAAATAAAATTTTCTTTGCACTCCCATAAGCACTCAGATATAAAAAAAATGTATATGAATGTGCCTATGATTCATATTGAATGTGCAGAGCAAAGGCACTTTGTATAGGAGCTCGAGCACTGCCGTTAGAAATCGAAATTTACAAAAACAAATTTGTAATGAAATAAAAATTCAAAAAATGAAAGCACTGTAAAAAATTTGTATTCAAAAAATTTTCATATAAAAAATAAAAAAAAATTTTATGTATTTGATACTACCATTTGAAAACAAATTCTAAAATAATATTTTATTGGAATTCATAAAAAAAATTAAATGAGCAAAAAAAATTTTCAGTGCATATACAAAATTTGTAGATGTATTGAGTTTTGTACTTTCAATACGAGAGCGTTGAGCAGCCCTGATTTAAGGCATCGATGTGCACATATCAATTTTTAATATTTTTATGAACTCACTAATACTGAATGACATTGAAATTAGCGAAGTTTATTGGCACGGATAATCACCTTGTGGGGCCAAGGTTTGGATGCACAAGCATATATGTACCTACATATATACATATATAAATATGAATATAAATATGTATGCAAATATATGTATATTTGCCTTTGCCTCAAAAAAGAGTTTATTTTTTATGCTTGGGCTGCTATAAGCATACATATATATGTACATCAGAGCGTATTGCAAAACAAAAAGTTCGACGTACGCCCCTCCCCCCAATATGATTTCTTTTTCGAAAAGTTTTCTGAAAATTTTTTTATTTTTATTTTTTTGTTCATACGCAGAGCCAAAAGACCACCTAAAATGCGCTATAAATTAGAACAAAGTTTAGCGAATTTCTCTACGCTTTCTCTCCAATAAGATGCCCGTCTTATTATGACTGGATGTCTCATTTTAATAAAACTAAGTAGATTATCTTTAAAACTAATATGAAAATCTTTTCAATATAAATAAGAAGATAACCCGTGGATTTTAGATGAAATCATTTTCAGTAAAATTTAATAGATAACCTATAAAAATAAGATGAAAACCTCATATATAAAATTAAGGTGCCGTGATTTAATCCCAAGTGGCATAACCCCAATTTTAAAATTTGGGATTATGTCACTCACCATGGTGTGACATAATCCCAATTTTTTTACTTGGGATTATGTCACCTATGTGGGAGTGACATAATCCCAAATAAAAGGAAGCCAGAATACCAAATCACTCGAGTAGGTACTAGTGCGAAGCAAAATCGCGATTTTTGCTTCCAAATTTTTATTTTTTATAGACATACATATGTACATATTTATATACCTATCGATCTATTAAAAAAAAGCGCCGCAGGCGAAAATTTGGAATCAAAAATCGCGCGATTCTTTCTTCCAAACTTTTCATCTTTTTATAGACATATGTACATACATATGTATACACCTATCGATCTATTAAAAAAAAGCGCCGCAGGCGAAAATTTGGAATCAAAATCGCGCGATTTTTTCTTCCAAATTTTCATCTTTTTATAGACATATGTACATACATATGTATACACCTATCGATTTATTAAAAAAAAGCGCCGCAGGCGAAAATTTGGAATCAAAATCGCGCGATTTTTTCTTCCAAATTTTCATCTTTTTATAGACATATGTACATACATATGTATACACCTATCGATCTATTAAAAAAAAAGCGCCGCAGGCTAAAATTTGGAATCAAAAATCGCGCGATTTTTTCTTCCAAATTTTCATCTTTTTATAGACATATATACAATGTACACAAATATTTATATACCTATCGTTTTATTGAAAACAGTCTGTATATATGTAAATATATTTAATTTTAACGTAATTTTTTAGTTTTAAAGTAATTTTTTGAGAACATGTGTATTTAAGTACATACATATTTCATCTTATACATATACTCAATGTATTATTATATAACAACATTAACTTTATTGTCAGCTTTAATTTTTTGCTGAATGTAATAAAATCTAAGAAAGACTACTGAAATGTTTTTTTGGGCTTGAAAATGACATTATCCCAATTGGGATTATGTCACTACGCCTAGGGTGACATAAGCCCAAGTAAAAAAGTTGGGATTATGTCACCCTAGGGGGAGTGACATAATCCCAAATAAAAAATTTGGGATTATGCCCCTTGGGATTATGTCAGGGTACCAAAATTAAGAAGATGACTCCTAGAATAAATATGGAAATCTTTTCACATAAATTTAGCAGATAACCTGTAAAATTAAGAAGAAACGCTGTTTAATATTATTAACAAGGGAATCTTGATTTTCATTGGAAACTCCTCTTAATTGTAAAAAGCAGATGATCTTATCAATTTGAAATTATTGCCACCTGAATATAAATACATTACTTTCTGAAAATAAATAGCGCACTGTTTTTTATACTGTTTTTTATTTAATCATACAAGTTTTACTTATAACTATAATACGATCAAGTACTTACATATATATTAAGTATAAGAATATACTTAACATATTTGCCTATAACTTTTATAATATATATTATACTTTGACTCAAATTGATGGTGGGGCGGAATAATTCACATACAGAACGAACGACCACTACTCTGAAAAAAATACCCGTAGTTAAATCAACAACTTTCGGCTGTTGAATCTCCGTCTTTGATTCAACAGCAAAAGTATTTGTTTTTACAGCCAAGTTTTTGATCCAACAATTTATTCAAAAACAGGCGCTGTTGTTTCAAAAACTTGCTCGCTTTTAACATTTTTTTTTTGTGAGAAAACATTTTTTGTGAGAAAACCAACAACAACAATAATGATGGAGAGAAGATTAAGAAAAAAATCAAACAAAAGTTTATTTTTAGCAGAAAAATTTCTCCAAAAGTCCCCGTTGTTGATATAAAGGCAAAAGTATTTGATCCAACAGTTTCCGTTGTTAACAAAACTAATGAGAGCAATTTTTTTAAATTTTGTTTTTACAATGATTCTTATAATTTATAGATGCTTTTTCAGGAAAGAGGAAGTATATAAGGGGGCTTTAAATTCAATATAATGTAGAATGTTCCACTATGTGATGATTGGATAGAATTTCAGGATGATGTCATGGTTCTAATCCGAAGGAGAATATAAAATAAAGAAGAAAAAGCAGAATAAGAAATAAAGATAGCAACCATTGAATTCTAAGAAGGAGATAAGAAGAGGAGAACAAGCGGAGGCTACATATTTGCAGTTGGGGCCCGGGTAGAGAGAAGATGAAGAGTAAAATGCAAACAAAAATTTATTTTTAGGTGAAAATTTTTTCCAGCAATCTCCGTTGTTGACTTAAAGGCAAAAGTATTTGATCCAACAACTTCCGTGGTTGACTTAAATCCACAACGCTCGCACCTTTGAAACAACAACGGAACGTTGTTGGGCAAATTTCAACTGCGGGAAGTAGTTGATTTAACAGTGAAAGTCTCTAGATTTACAAGTTTTTTTTTTTTTTAGAGTATCCTTATAGTAAGACCTCCAAACCGTTTTGCTCCCTGAGGTCAAATTTTTTTATTGCCATTTTAATTTTGCGAAATTTTGTCTGAGAGATTTTTAAATAAATAAAAAAGAGTTAAATATAAATTTTAATATAAGACGGTGATCGGCGCTCTTTTAAAAATAAAAAGTTTTCATTTTTAATAAAAAAGGTTCTAATAAATATTAGAGGATGCCCTTATTGATTTGCTTTATAAAAATTTTCTCATATAAACAAGCAGATTTCTTCTAACAATTTAATTTTTTTTAACAAAATGACATAAAAAATTAATAAACAAGGAGTTATCTCCTCGTTTTCAGACGATATCCTTTTCAGTAAATTTAAGAAGAAATTTAAGCTAAAATCTAGAAGATTTTCCAGCAAAAATTTCTTCAATTTTGTCCCCTCTCACTCTCCTCGGCCATATATCATTTTTAGATGGCAGTCTCTTTGATTATAGGTGAACTTTGTGGCTCTGTGTATACTCGGTATTTATGTAGGGTCCGATGTATGGGGGGCGTACGGGCGACTTTTTTGGTCCATATCAAGCGAAACGGCCTAATGTACATACTTATGTACGTTTTATATGTACGAATGTGTGCTATCTCTTCTTCAAACAATTAAGAAAAAAGTGTGAAGCCATGCGTTAAATCCTTTTTAACACCCTTCTTTGATGCTTTATTATATCATGTTGTTGATTTACACACATCTGACCGCATTGATTGTGGGCTAAGTGGGCGCGATATAAATAAAAATGTTAAAATTCTGAAATGCGTGTCGAAAGCTATAACAGCCGTCTAAATATAGACATACATATCGTCGTCTAAGCTTTATAACCGCCTAAGTGAAACTTTCATAACAGCCTAAGCGACATTTGCGCGAAAAATGAGATTTGCTAATAATACAATTTATTCCTACTTCTATACTAAGCAAGTAAATCTACATAAATATTTAAGTTTGCAATAAAGCAACGTTATACCCTCCTGCGAAATTCAATCAACGCAGGGCAGGCGGTTTTGCAGCTTATACGACGATATGCTAAAAAGCTACATATTGCTGCTCAACTTAGCAGGCCTTTTTTTTTGTTAAATATCCTTTACATACATATATGTACATTAGGTTGGTCCTTAAAAATCAAATTAGCGATTTTCTTCCGTCTAACCCCCTAGATCGGTAACATATAAATCTTTGTCCCGATCGGAGACGGCGATGTCGCAAAGTGGTCAAAATTAAGATGACCATATGGGACCCCTGCGTGACACCCTTTAACCGTTTCCAATCGTGACCAAAATTTACAGTTGGTATCCTTGAGTACAAGACTATCGATTTTGGTCATTAGATATAAAAAAAAAACTTAATTTAATTTTTTGTTTTTATATGGTAATCTGAACTTTGACCCCTCTGCGACACCCCTTAATTGTCACCGATCGGGACCAAAATTTGCATTTGGTGTTTGCGAGTACAGGACAATCGATTTGGGGCATAAGATATACAAAAAATTAAAGTTCAATTTCTGAGTCGCCATAGAGTTTTCTGAACTTTACAAATTCTCTGGAACAACAAAATAAATTTTAAACAAATGTCGCGGAAGAGTTTTTACTAAGAAAAATGAGCGGAATCATAATTTCTACGGCAGGATTTCGATTAATTTTTGTCCAGCATATTATTATTATTAATGCTGTTTCGTTGCCTCTTTATGGTTTTAATACTTAAATTTTAGCTCTTTTCGAGGATAATTTGTCACATGTCCCACAATTTTGAGCCTCCACACAAAGTGCAATTTTCTCACTTATAAAATATTCCGTAGATTTTAAACAACTTTGTTTCTGAAGCGCAGGGCCGTGCGCAGGAATTAGCCTTGGGGGGGTTTTAATTTTGGTTTGCATGCGCATACATTTTTCGCTAAGATAAACATATTTGCTGAAACAGATATCCAGACCCATACACCATAAATTTAAATGTTCTCTAACTTTTCTGAAACTCATTATGATTCATCAAAACCTAGTTAACCAGGTCCTGAATAGTACACGGAAAGAATTTTTTACTAGAATCAATGCCGAGACAAGAAAAATTAGACTTGATTTTGAACTTAGAAAATAATTTCTTAATATCAAGAAAATCCAAGAAAATTAGATTTTAAATAAATAAGTAAAAATTTTCTTGCTTCAAGTGAAATTGGATTTTAAATAAATAAGAAAACATTTTCTTGCTTCAAGTAAAATTGGATTTTAATAAATAAGAAATAATTTACTTAGGGTAAGTGTTTTTTTCTTGTTTTTTGAAATAAATTAAGAAATTATTTTTTTGTTGCAAGTAAAACTTTTCTTATACGAGCTTAAGTAAGTAATGCGGGATACACACATCGTAGTATAGTAATAATATTTCGATCTATACCACATATGTGTCACCCTCATATTGTAGTTTAATTGAAAATTTTCATAGCATAGCCAAATCATAATATTGATATTCTAATATTCATACCACATGTGTGTCTGAGGCATAAGAAAATATTATATATTAAATTAAGCAAATATTTTCTAAAAATATTAAAAACGTAAAAAATAAGGAAAATGAAAACTAATCATGAGGGATTAGAAAACCATAATTAGTCAACTAGTATTTTCCTAGGACTTGTTTATTGAAATGACAACATTTTATTTAATATAAATGAAGATGCAAATAGTGAACTCCTTATACCAAATGCTTCACTAACAATCTGAGAATTGCAAAAATATTCAGAAATATGCAAAGCGGATGGCAAATGAAAAAAAATACATGTAACTTTGGAAATGCAAATTCAACAAGAAAAATTTTACTTCGCTCAAGAAAACGTTTTCTTATTCATTTTACATTTTTTTTCGCTGTATTTTGTTGTTCCAATTCGTCGAAACACAATTTTCTTAAATTCTTCTTGATATTAGCAAAAAGATTTTCTTCATTTAAGTAAATTTAAGAAAAGATGTTCTTATTTATTTAAACATTTTTTTTCAACATTTTTTTTTCTATAGATTTTGTTAGTATTCTTGAATAAGAAAATAATTGTCTCATTTTTGGAAAACTCAATTTCTTATTTCCAGTAATAATTAAGTCAATTTTTCTTATTTTCCTAAAAATTTTATAAATTGAGTTCAAGAAAGCATTTTTCTTGATTCAATTATACAAATTTCTTTCCGTGTACTGTTTACAGTACTTGTTAATTGAAACTGCTCACTGTTTTCACAAAATGAACATTTTTTGTTATCAGTACAATTTTTATAAAAACGCCAAACGAACATATGCTACACAACTTTGTAATTTCGGAAAGCTCCAAGCGCAATTCAAAGTGCCGAACTTATGTATTGGCCAACCTTAATTTTTGCAACTTTTACCAATTCTTCTTCTGTAAAATTATTGTAACTAATATTGTCAAAAATTATGAGTCAAAATTCAATGCAAAAATTATAAACTGTATTTTGAAAATTTCTGCAAAATCATTGCAACTTAGATTTGGTCATGGGGGGGGGGTTTAACCCCCAAAACCCCCCCGTGCGCACGGCCCTGCTGAAGCGTGTTGAATATTTTCTTCCATATAAAATTTGAAGTACATAATATGTACATACATATGTATGTATATTATATTTTATGTACGATTACGAGAGTTTGTGAGTGAGATTTCCCCCCTCTACGTTCATAATTTTTGTACCATCACAAAAACTTCATAAACGCATTTCTTTTCGCGATTGTTTGCACGATGATGGAGAACATCGCTTTCGTGGTTTCTTTTAACGCGCAATAAAATTGACAAACCTTAAATTTCATTTACAGAAAAATAATATTAACATAAAACATGGAATTTGAAATTGCAATTATTTATTCAATTATACTTTATGCTAAATGGTATACTATTTATGCATGATTGATATTATTATCAATGGATTAATGCCTTTTCTACTGCTTGATTTGTAAGAACTGCAATTTATGTATTTAAAAATTCCTTTTTCTTAACTTGAAAATAAAGCTGCGCTCTTTATTTATTTATTTATTTGCACTCTTTTTGCTTGCATTTTACTTTCAACACATTTTGTAAATCCATTTATAAATATCCATACATATACATATTTTCTACTCATCCAACATCTATTCACATTTACTGCACACTCATCCGCGCACAATAAAACTTGGTACTTCACTTCACTTTTCTTTTTTTCTATGTTTATTACAAAAGTTATGAAGTTGCAAATTTAATTAAAATACAAATTTAAAAATGTTTGCCAATTAATTTTGTAATACGCACTAATTTAATACACACTTGCAAATGTATGTTCGACTTATGAGTTTAGTATGCGAAGTCTGTTAATTATTGAAGAAGTTGTGCTACACAACACGCGTCCACTCGCCAACTGAACACGGAACTGTGATGCAGCAAGTGTTTAAATAAAATTGCAGAGTCAGTGAAATTCAATGTCAATGGCGTGAAGAGAGTTTGTTGTATGCGCTAGATACATAAATAGATACACCCTGCAAAAAATACGATTAAGCTTAAATTAGTTATGCATTAACTTTATTTCCATATTAGTAACAGTATCGGTATTAATTTGGTCGATTATTGGTGCAATCTATATATTAATAGGCTAACATTTTTTCCATACAAACAATTGCCAGGCTGTTTAGCACATTTAACATACTCATATCCACATAGAATTGATATGGACGTGTTCGTATGAGTGAGGAGCAGTGCATAGGCATATATTTTTTTCTATAAATTATTTAATTTCTTTATAATTAATAAATAAAGTTTTTAGTTTTGTACCATTTTTGATTTACTTCGTTTTTGCTTCGTTGGCAAATGTGCCCACTATCTATATATTAATAGGCTAACATTTTTCCCATACAAACAATTGCCAGGCTATTTAGCACATTTAACATACTCATATCCACATAAAATTGATATGGATGTGTTCGTATGAGTGAGGAGCAGTGCATAGGCATATATTTTTTTCTATAAATTATTTAATTTCTTTATAATTAATAAATAAAGTTTTTAGTTTTGTACCATTATTGATTTACTTCGTTTTTGCTTCGTTGGCAAATGTGCCCACTATCTATATATTAATAGGCTAACATTTTTTCCATACAAACAATTGCCAGGCTGTTTAGCACATTTAACATACTCATATCCACATAGAATTGATATGGACGTGTTCGTATGAGTGAGGAGCAGTGCATAGGCATATATTTTTTTCTATAAATTATTTAATTTCTTTATAATTAATAAATAAAGTTTTTAGTTTTGTACCATTTTTGATTTACTTCGTTTTTGCTTCGTTGGCAAATGTGCCCACTATCTATATATTAATAGGCTAACATTTTTTCCATACAAACAATTGCCAGGCTGTTTAGCACATTTAACATACTCATATCCACATAGAATTGATATGGACGTGTTCGTATGAGTGAGGAGCAGTGCATAGGCATATATTTTTTTCTATAAATTATTTAATTTCTTTATAATTAATAAATAAAATTTTTAGTTTTGTACCATTTTTGATTTACTTCGTTTTTGCTTCGTTGGCAAATGTGCCCACTATCTATATATTAATAGGCTAACATTTTTCCCATACAAACAATTGCCAGGCTATTTAGCACATTTAACATACTCATATCCACATAAAATTGATATGGATGTGTTCGTATGAGTGAGGAGCAGTGCATAGGCATATAATTTTTTCTATAAATTATTTAATTTCTTTATAATTAATAAATAAAATTTTTAGTTAAGATAAATAGATATCGTAAACGTGTTTACAAATATCGTAAACACAGTTGAAGAGTCACTTTAATATAAAATCGCTCACCACCGGGCCTACCTTCCTAGATCTGCCTTGATTTTGACCATGATTTCGCGTCGGACCGTGATCAAAAGGGCAAATCAGTGTTGCGGTACAAATAGAATTTGGAAAGTGTTGCTTATCTCCGCGAAAAGGAATAATTTTTGTACCAATACAAAGTTGAAAAAATAAATTGCATGGTCGAATTTCGACCACCGGCGATACTAGTAACAGTAAACAGCTGAACAGTGATCATAGCCCAATAAAGGTGACCATAGCAATAGAGTCGCTCTTCTTCTTTTGGTTTTTTAGGTTGCGAAATTATCATATTTTGTATTAATGCTAATTGCGTGTTCTCTTTTGATTGCTACGACCATATTATTATTGGGTCATGACAGTGAACAACTGAAACAAACAATCGATCAGCTGGTTAGCGTTACTGCTGAAAACCGAAATTCATTTGGTTGTTACCGATAGCGTTACCGACTAGCGAATCACTAATCAAATACATTGTTTCCCATAAGGTTGGTTGATCAGCTGTTTTATAACGATACTGTTACTGCATAACTAATTTGAGCTTTAATCCGGGATGTGTCCGGGATCAATCGCAAGGGAGCATGCGACTAATACAATTTGACATCCCTTTATATGGAGTGAATTGATCGCATTTGTTCGAGCATGTCCTATGAAGAGACTAATTGTTCTACTTGTATACCCGAACGGGTACCAATGTAGATTAATCACTAACATACCGAACGGGTACAAATGTAGATCAATCGCTTTCATCCCGAACGGGTACGAATGTAGATCAATCGCTTTCAGCACAAACGGGTACAAATGTAGATTTTTTCTTAAAAATTGTAAATGTTCAAGCATATTTAAATAAAGATTATATAATGTTTTACTTTTGTAAAAAAATCTCAATAAATAAATTTAAAAAATTGTAAGTTTTGAGTATGCATTATGTAAGCGTAATGTAAAGGATTTTTTCATAGGATATTTTAGGCAACATTTTGTTAAAATTGTTATTAAAAAAGGGTGTTCAATTCGTTTTACCGTTCGTTTTTTTTGTAAAATTTCTACATTTAAGGAATCTAGATTTGTACCCGTTCGGAATGAAAGCGATTAATCTACATTTATACCCGTACGGGAACAATCGGGGACTAATTGAGGACCGATTGTTCTCGAAAGAGATCAATCCGGGACAAATATCTTTCTGTATTAATCGCACATTTTTTTGCAGGGCATGCATATGCATATATATATGTATGTATGTATGTACAAGTATGTATGTATGTATGTATGTATGTATGTATGTATGTATGTATGTATGTATGTACAAGTATAGATGTGTCCCATCAAATACCGGGAGCCTTGTTATTATTGTTATCACTCTGCAACACCAACAAGACAGCACAAGGTTGCAGCAACATTATTGGCAGGTGGAAAAAAATGAACAATTACTAACGCACACATATTACATTTATGCACAGGTTTAAGGGTGTTTTCATTTGCATATATGCTCGTATACATATTTATGCATGTATGTACATTTGCCTGTTTGTATGTAAATATGTACATCTACTTTTCATATTACATACCATTCATGCATGCTTATTCACTTCCCTGCAGGGAACTCAATAACTAGTGAGCAAAATTTCCAGTTCCGAACTAGCGAAAAGGTGTCAAAAGGGAACTAGATTAATTGTAGCTAGACCGTCACCAGTTCAGAAGGAGTGAATTGAGTGACCATTATTAGCACACTTTGATTTGTATGCAAGTGACAAAAATTCTACGAAAATTTTTCGTTCGTTCAATTACCTTCGGCTTTGTATATTTTTGCAATTCTCAGATGTTTAATGAAGCATTTTATATAAAGAGTTTTCTATTTTCATCTCTTATGAAATGAAATGTTCCCCTAATTATGCTTTTCCGATCCCTCATACTTATTTTTAATTTTTTTATTTTATTTTATTACTTTTTAAATATTATTGTAAATTTTTATTAAATAAATAAAAAAATATTAGTTAAAAAAAATTTAAAAAAAAATTATCATCCACCTTGACACCGACAGGGTTCGCACCCGCGACCCTCAGATTGAAAGGCAAATGCGTTAGCCAGTCGGCCATCGCGCCACTTGCATGAAGTGTGTCAAATGCTGCACTTAAGCGGCAGATGTAAAACTGTAGAATTTGTAGGTACAGTCGAGTCTGTATATAGTGAACTAATTTTTGCACGGCCTGTTCATAGTATCCAGGCTGTTCACTATATTAAGGTTAACATTTTTTTTTTTAAATAACATAGTTTATTTGATAAAAATTCATGTATGTAAATGTAAGATTAACATATCATTGGAATTAATTAATACTTTGGAAAATACAAATGTTTATATGAATTTTTATTTAAAGAATTCGCGAACAGATGTTTGCTTCTTGCGTTCGGAAAGTGATTTTTGGATCACTTTCTCGCGCAGGCTTGTCAATAATAGTATGCCAGCAAATCAGTAGTGTTGGCTTCAGGTCATGCGATTACGAGAATTTTTTTTATTCCCGAAATTGTGGATTTTGCTACACCATATGTATTTGCCAAGGATGAAACACTAGTGCCTCTTTCGATTTCCCCAACAATTTCAGCTTTTTGCTTTAACGAAAGGAATTTCCTCGCAGGCATAATAAAACTTAATTTATTAACACACAAAAACTTTTAGAAACAGATAAAACAGCACACATGCACTCAGAAGCGGTATGCATCCGACAGGAAACAAATAAACACTGACATCAAATTGAATCAGATTTTCCAGGAATAAACATAAAATGAGCATTTTCGAGGAATACCCGATTTTACATACATATTTCTGGCTAATTTTTGTTTTTTGTTTGTCACTTTTGCTTACCGTTGCGTTTAAAATTTTGTTCACTATTTAGAGGCTTTCAATATTTCACTATTTAGAGTACTCTATGTAAATATTTCGGTGTTCACTATATCGAGTTGTTCACTATAGGGGGGTTCACTATATACAGACTCGACTGTACTTGCAGCTAGTTCAGAACTATCGAAATTGTGCCAATAAACGAACTAGTGAAAACTGTAGAATTTAGTACTAGTTCGGAACTATCGGAAATGTAGTGCAGAGGGCGACAATTGACACCGCCTAGGACATCGCCGTGTTAAATTCGCCAGATGATAACATGCAAAAGAGATTTAGCTCGCACTAGTAGTGTCGAAAAATGCACTAGAAGCGACCTAGTTCGGAACTAGAGATTTTCCCTACAGGGTTTATACTGAATGTAGACACATACATACATATGTATGTATGTATGCATGTAGTCAATGATTGATTTCCGCAATTCTTTCAGCTAACGACTCTTTGACTGCATGTACACGTATCGACAGGATATGGACAGCACACTGAAATCCGTGCACGTTGTTTTGTGGCTTAGAAACTGTTTATCATGTTGGCAACTGGCAGCAGTCAACAGGCACGACGCTAAAGACAGCAGCAATGTGCCATCGGCTAGCTACATGTGTACATGGTTGCCGTGTGGCGCAGCAACATGTTGCCAAGTGACGAATTAAAGTGGCAGTTGTTTTAGCAAATATACATATGTCAGTGGCGTAGCTAGAGAATTTTTCGGGGGGGGTCACAGCCAATGTAAAAAATTTACCAAAATTAAAATTACCAAAAAAAAACTACAATTTTTTTTACAAATGATAAAAATCGCTAGCTTAGAATGCAAATTGTGTAAGTCCTTTTTTAAAACTTTGTAGGAGAGACAAAAAACAAAAAACAAAAAAAATTCGAAATGAAAAAAAATTTCTGTTCATATAAATATTTTGGACTTACACAATTTTTTTCGCTTTTTGGACTTACACAATTTGCGTATCACTGAATAACAACGAGTAGAAATATGACAAGTATCTCAGACTTGTTTAGCGCGGTGCGTATTTGATTTTTCTAGCGTTCTACATAAAAATACACTTTTTCATAAAAGTGGACTTACACAGTTTGCACTCTAAGCTAGCGAAATGTAATTTTTTCAGACTATAATTTAACATTTTAGTACACAAATATCGCTTATAATACATATATCAAACTCTTAAGGCCCTTGGCCACTTAAAATCTGGAATGTTAAGTGTATACATATGTGTGAGTGTCGGGTGATTGACGCAAATATCTAAAAGATTTGATTCTCATCAACGCGAGCCCGCACATGAACGTGTAGCACGACGACTGCCGATTGCACTAACACACACAAAAAAACTCACACATACACACTGCTTGACATGCCAGATTGTCAGTTGCCAAGGGCCTTTAACTATACTTCAAAAGTAAGTCTCATATTCTCTTCTGGAAATCTACGCGCATAGGTAGATTTTCAAGTTTTATGCGCCCAAAATTGAATTTTGTAAAATTGTTACAATTACAGAAAAAAACATACCCACATATTGGAAATAGAATGGAGAACAATAATTCATCGCTTTTTTCCCGACCCCATACTCTGCACTTGCCCCAGATGGTCGTAACTTAGCATATCTGAGGTTAATTTTTTTGTTTTTTTCTTACATATTTTAAGTGCTAGTTTCAACTTGAATATTTATTATTTAAAGCATTTCATTTAAGTAATCGTGATGAATCCTAAAGGTTCAAGTAATTATTAACACTTTTCAATAATATCCTTGGTTTCCAATTATTCTAAGTTTATAGTTGTAATTTTTTAAAGTTGGGATATTTAAAAAAAAATTATCACTCTTTTTCGTGTTAAAAATTGGTTTTGTTACGTTGCTCTGTCAGACTCAGTGAAATTAACCCTCGGACATGATATCTAGTACAATTAGTAGTAGCCGACAAAAAATTACGTCGCACAAAGCCGCACTAGTAGATACAGGGTTTTTCATATGTACCTACAATAATTTTCTTTTTGTGCTTTATATTTAATTTTAATGTTTATATTTCTAACGCATATCTTGGTTAATGTAGGTGATGCTCGAAGGTAACCCAGATATTTAGCAGCGATTATTGTTAACTTTTTAGGCAGTATTTTTAGTATTTCCAATTTTTCAAAGTTAAGGAAGTACTTATCATAAAAAGGGGCTAAGGATTATAAAGCTACATTTTTTAATATAATAATATGCAACATTCAACTTTTTGAAAAATTTCATTGGCTTTTCGGAAATTTTAATTGGAACGGTCTCACGTACATATAACGCAAACACCCTACAGAAAAAAATTACTAAAATCGACGGAAATTTTTACAGCATTGAGAATAGCACTTTTTACACTAAAATTGGTGGGCTACATAACAGTACACTTAGAAACCTCCTCAAAATCTTCTATAAATTCTGGCCGCGCTTTGAAATTTTTAATCCACTTTTAGAAATTTCTACGATTTTTCGGATTTTTCCATAAGCTTAGAAATCCTGCTTAAGGCGATTTTTATTGAAAAATTGTTTACATTTTTAAACGAAAATAAGAGAGTCAAATTTTCGACAGAACTGTTTGAAATAAATTTAAAAACTCTGGCGTATGATTTTTTTTTTTTGAGTCACTGTATATATTTTTCAATAAAATCGACTTTTAACTACATAGAGCCCTAGATACCCGTGTATCGAGCAATTCGATCTGATCGTTTTTGTTTTAAGCCCGTTTGTTGTTCAAATGCCCGTACAAACATTCGAGCATTCGAGCTTACAAACAAAAAAATGTGTATCGGAAAAAACAAAAATAAAAAAACTACATATGTATAACGAAAAAAAAATAATAATAAACAAAAGAAGAAAACAAACTTCAAAATACCCGAATTGTTCAAATGCCCGTACAAACATACGGGTAATAAACAAACAAACAACTCTTCGAGCATTTGAACAACAACTGTTCGGGCTACTCGAAAATGTTCAAAAAAAATCGAGAGCTCTACTTTTAACACAAATTATTAAAATTTTGCATTAAACAAGCAATTTGGAATAGATGTACACAATAAAATATTTCTACCTATGTATGTGCGACGGTTATAAATAATAATTTTCTTATATAATTTAGTTTTTTAATATTCCATTTTGACAGACATTAAGTAAAATCTCAAGTTCAGATACTCTTATACATTGCATATTTATTCCCATTGTAGTTTATACTAATACTATTTGATTAAGATGATAAGAATTGAAAGAAAACTTGAAATTTAAATAATTGGCGTTACTTTTCTGTTATTAGCATGTTAATAACAGTAATACCGTATAATAATTGTAGCGTTTGTTGAGCCGTAGGGAAGTGCAGGAACCGTCAACAAACGCTAGAATTATAAGTAATACTTCGTGAAAAAGCGATAAATTTCGAATTACCAATTTCGAAAAATTACTATTCTCATTGATTTTTTCCTGAAAAAGAAATGTATGCTAATAAAGTCAAAGATGGTTTTATGGTGAAAACGAATCTTTCGGGGGGGGTTTTGTCCCCAAAACCCCCCCCGTTACTACGCCACTGACATATGTAAAACAGAGATGGAGCTACGCATATGCTTCAGCATTGATTTGTTTCCGGTTGTACTACGTATATAAGTATATGTATATGTATATGTATGTATGTGTGTACATTAGGGTGGGGCGATTTACTAACCTATATCGCGCCATAAACATTTGGATTCCTCTCATTTTTCTGACTAGAAAACTCCTCCACGACATTTGTCTCAAATTAATTTTGATGTTCCGGGATTTGGTTTGTATGAACCAAGACGAAATATTGAAAACAAAAATTGAGCAAAAATCGACAAAAAAATATCCGGGCCAATATGCAAACCGAATTGAAGCAGAATTTTATGCTGAATTTAGATATGAAATCCGAATTAAAATCGGATGATCCGTTCTGGAGATATAGCCTGATTTCCGGTTATGGAGGCTGAATGCCCAAAATCGCATATTTTCGCGATTATCTCTTCTTGTGTACAATATATCTTAATTTTTTTGCAAATATCTTAAAGCCAAGTCAATACAATATATGAAGAGTATTTTAAAATATTAATTTATCTTCCGGAATAGGAAAACTAGAATGCACTCCTTTTTGCTTGGCCCAAATCGCGGTATGGGTTCTCTATGTTATAGTCATCCGATACCGATGATTTTCGCCGACAGCGCTTTGTGTACAATAAATGCTCTCAATACAAAATTTCAGAATTTTAGCTGCAAAAATTGAAGGGTTATAACCCAAAACGTAGACGTATTCTGTTTGGGACTTGTTTTGTTTACTTTACTCAATTCTAAAAAAAAGTCAAGGTTACTCATACGGCATAGCGTAACCACTATTGGAAGCAAAAAACAAATTTCAGGAGCACAAGTCTACGTTTTAGGGAATAACTCGGATATTGGCCTGGATATTTTTTTTTATCGATTTTTGCCCAATCTTCATTTTAAAAAATTCGTCTTGGTTCATAAAAACCAAATTCAGGAACATCAAAATTAATTTTAGATTCTTACCTGTTTCGAAAAGGAAAATAAATCTTAGTAGTATTCCTAACTTATACTTGAATGGTCATTCTCTGGAGGTAGTTGAAAAAATAACTAATTTAGGCTTCGTTATTAACTCAAGCCTGAGCTGTGTAGATCACATTAATTTAGTCGCATGTAAAGTATATGGCACTCTTAGGTGTTTGAAGTTGTCTGCGCAGTTTACGCCGATCCATATAAGAAGAAAGCTTGCTCTTCAGGCTATTATCACTTACTCGGAGGTTGTTAACAGCAAGCTGGACTCAAGGTCTGCTCAAAAAGTTAATGTTATCTTCAATCACATCACTCGATATGTTTATGGAATTCGTAAGTTTGACCATATATCATCATGGCGATCATCGTTGCTGGGCTGTGAGATAATAATAAATACAAATACAAATACAAATATCGTGGATGAGTTTTCTACTCAGAAAAATGAGAGCAATCCGAATTTTGATGGCGCGGTATCGCTTAATTTCCCTCCATACAAATCGCCCTACCCTAATGTACATATGTAACATTTCTGCATGCTGAAATTGAATACTTACGTATTTGCATAAATAGTTTAAATTTTTAGGTGGATCTTTTGAACTAACTAAACCAACAGCCAATCATACATACATATCGCACCCTAAATCGAAAACTGACACAACTCAAAATTCAAAAACTTTCAGTAGATCCAAAAAACTTTTTTTCTTTACAAGCAATCCTATGGCAAAGTGCCAGGTATAATGGTTACTTTTCGGTCAAAATAGACAGTTAATCACAAGTTTTTTTTGGCTGTCGCTAGAGATATATTCTGTGTACCCGTTAATGGAAAAAACTCGTTTGTACATACATACATACACATACGTACACTCTGTATTTCGTGGGAGTATATTTATTGCCTTGAGTTTATGTCACCTTTAACCCACAAAACAAAATGAAACAGAATCGCTAAAAACTAAAGTCATGCATAAATTACGCTGCTGGTACAAACATATGTACATTTGTAAGTACAGATGTAGCGCTATAGTCAGCTTCACAATAACGGTAGTATAAATTGCGTTTGTTGTATTTAAAAAAAAATGTAGTAAACCGCGAACTTTGTTTACGCTGATACTATTTTTTGACGAACATAATACTTTTTTTTTTACTCTCTTATTTGGTCTGTGGTATTTTATGTATGTATGTATGCAGTGCATTGTACATACATATATGTACATATGCATTCGATAACTTAATAAATAAACTTAAAAGTGCATGTACATATGAAAGTACCATGCTCATACCATATGCGAAATTTGACCAACCTACACACAAAGTCATATTCACTTAACAATACCCGCTACTAATTAGTTTATAACCGTAATTCCCCGAAAAACCACTAGTGAGCGTGTGACACGGCGTATGAGTAATTTTTAGTGCGGGCATATGCTGGCATTTGTGTGTGTGTGTATGCATGGAGACCCCTGTAGGAAATTTAATTAATTTTAAATCACTTTATAAACTACTTTATTTTCAATAACAACTAATTGAAAATGTGACTTTTTCCTTTGCAATGAACTGACTTTTTTAACACGGCGATGTCATAGCAAGCAGTCAATTGCCCTATCCTGCATTTATTTTCAACTACTTTACTAGTAGTTTAATATAAATAACTTAATCTTGAGTTTCTTTTCAACTACTTTACTTTTAGTTTAATATAAATAACTTAATCCTGCATTTGATGTCGAAATTCAAGAAATGGTAAAAATGCGAAGCAAATTTTCCTCAAATTTCGCAAATTGTTCTCAAGTTGATAAACAATATTTGAGAAACAATTGAATTTATCTTAATTTTCAAATGATAAATATGAAACAATATTTTCTCCGTTTGAGAATTTCGTTTTCAGTGTTTAATGGGAAGTGAAGCTGAAAAACGGTAACCAAAAAAAAGGAAAAACAATCTTGGCATACTTAGATCTGAAAACATGTGTTTACATATAAATATGTACATATACAAGAAACTGTCCCGCGCTGCATTTGTTTAAAGCTACTTTAAAATTAGTTGAATATAAATCACTTTTTAATATATTTATTTTTGCAACTAACTTTTTTTTTCCGTGAGGGACGTGCATGTTTTACACCTACGCGGTTTATTCGCTAATACACGTACTGTTAAAGTTTTTTAAATAAATAAACATAATTTTTAATATACATACGTATGTATAATTGGTAAATATACATATTTACATATACATGCATATGATCATGCATTTACGAATATATGCACATAATTAAAATAATCTAAAATATTCCATTTTGAGACGGAGAAAAATCCAACGAGAACTAACTAAAGTGTCAGCATTTTTGGCACACAAAATAAGTTGTTCTCAATAATTATGTATCTATACTAAGTACTGGACCGATTTTAATAATTCTTTTTTTAAAATGTCATAAATGGTGAATTCTCGACAACCATGTACTTTTTTTTGCGCATTTCTGAGACTTTAATACCTTTTTCCCGGTTTTAAATTTCGAAAAGCTCAAAAAAGCGCAAGCATAGACAAATTCGTTTGGTCATTTGCCGTGTTCAGTGGAGGCGTCGCAGTCGTGCCAGGCAGCGCAGCGCAGACGACTCACATGTTTGTTTTTGCACGGTTTGTTGTTTGTGACCGCTGTGGTGCAGTGGGTAGAGTGCTCGCCTGCTATGCCAGAGGTCTCGGGTTCAAACCACGGTCCGAGCAAAACACCAAAAAATTTTTCTAATTAGTAAAAATCCAATTATTTGGTTTTTTAAGAATCAGCGGTCACCTCTCGGCAGTGGGCGGCATACCCTCCGAGTGTATTTCTGCCATGAAAAAGCTTCTCACAAAAAATGCATTCGCCGTTCGGAGCCGGCATAAAACTGTAGATCCACCCAATTAGTAGGAAAAACAAAAAGGAGCACACCTCGAATTGGGAGAGAAGCTCGGCCATAAAACTCGTCAGAGTTATAATAGAGCCATTGTATTATTATTATGTTGTTTGTCTCGGTGGCAATCAAAAACCTGTTTACACATGCATACTATGGTATAATTCAAGAACGCCTGCACCTGCACGTGCGATGTTGGTATCAAATGAAAGGTGTTGAGTAGGACTTCAACATAGAATTATTTTCATTGTAATGCCTAGACATCCTCCCCAGTCTGGGTAAGAATGTGGACCCAGATGACTCCGGAATGGTTTTGAACAGGGACTGTAACGGTTATGAGTTATATCCAAAAAGTTGATTTTTAATCATTATTTGCTGAGTTTTATTTTCTGCTCACAAAATAAAAGTTATTTCTTGAGTTTTATTTTTCCATCAGAAAATAAAAGTTATTTCTTGAGTTTTATTTTTCCATCAGAAAATAAGAGTTATTTCTTGAGTTTTATTTTTCCCTCAGAAAATAAAAGTTATTTCTTGAGTTTTATTTTTCCCTCAGAAAATAAAAGTTATTTTTTGAGTTTTATTTTTCGATCAGAAAATAAAAGTTATTTTTTGAGTTTTATTTTTCCCTCAGAAAATAAAAGTTATTTTTTGAGTTTTATTTTTCCCTCAGAAAATAAAAGTTATTTCTTGAGTTTTATTTTTCCATCAGAAAATAAAAGTTATTTCTTGAGTTTTATTTTTCCCTCAGAAAATAAAATTTATTTCTTGAGTTTTATTTTTCCATCAGAAAATAAAAGTTATTTTTTGAGTTTTATTTTTCGATGAGAAAATAAAAGTTATTTTTTGAGTTTTATTTTTCCCTCAGAAAATAAAAGTTATTTTTTGAGTTTTATTTTTCGATCAGAAAATAAAAGTTATTTTCTGAGTTTTATTTTTTTGCTCAGAGAATAAAAGTTTTTCAGTTTAATTTTGGCTGCAATTGTAGATTTTGCCATATAAATAGGTAAAGTAGATAAATAAATTTTTAATTTTTTTATTTATAAACTTTACCTACGTGTTAATGTGGCAAAATCGACAGCTGCAGCTAAAATTGAACTGAAGAAACTTTTATTCTCTGAGCAAAAAGATAAAACTCAGAAAATAACTTTTATTTTCTGATCGAAAAATAAAACTCAAAAAATAACTTTTATTTTCTGAGGGAAAAATAAAACTCAAAAAATAACTTTTATTTTCTGATGGAAAAATAAAACTCAAGAAATAACTTTTATTTTCTGATCGAAAAATAAACCTCAAAAAATAACTTTTATTTTCTGATGGAAAAATAAAACTCAAGAAATAACTTTTATTTTCTGAGGGAAAAATAAAACTCAAGAAATAACTTTTATTTTCTGAGCAGAAAATAAAACTCAGAAAATAATGATTAAAAATCAATTTTTTTATAAAAATCGAAAAAATAAAAGTTAATGCACTTAGAGATAGTCTGTGTTACGGTGATTATATCTGTGTACTTCTTTTGCGTTTAGCATTTCTTCTTCAGTATGATTTTTTTAGTCAAAATTAAAAAAATAACGATTATTTGCAATCCCTGGTTTTGAACGATATTGGTATGAAATTAAAGGTATTGAGCAGGGCTTTAACACAGACCTATTTTTATTGTGATTTCCATGGGTCTCCTTATATGGGTCAAAAAGTGGATATGGATGACGTCGGGATGTGTCTGAGCGATATTGGTATCGAATGAAAGGTCTTGATCTGGACTTCAATATAGAGCTCTTTTAATAGTGATGTCTAGGCCGGGTCCCCAGATAAGGGTCAACAGGTGGACCGGATTACCCTCGAATATTTCTGAGCTATATTGTTACCAAATGAAAGATCTTGATGAGGACTTCGACGTAGAATTATGTTATTTGTGATGCCTGGGCCGGGTCCCCAAATATGGGTCAAAATGTGACCCCGGATTAACCCGGAATGTTTCGGAGCAATATTGGTATGAAATGAAAGTTTTGAACAAGGCTTTTGCATGGAGTTCTATTCATAATGATTTCTAGGCCGGGTCTCCAGATATGGGTCAAAACGAGGACCCGGATGATCCTTGAATGTTTCTGAGCAATATTGGTATCGAATGAAAGGCCTTGATCAGGACTTCAACACAAAACTCTTTTAATTCTGATTCCTAGGCCGGGTCCCCAGATATGGGTCAAAATGCGGACCCGGATGTTTTTGAGCGATATTGGTATCAAATGAAGTGTTGGGAACGGCGTCAACATAGAGCTGCAGTGATGGCTAGACAAGGTCATCAAGTGGACTCAGATAACCCCGGAATAACTTAACTTAACTTAACTTAACTTAACTTAACTTAACTTAACTTAACTTGGATTGACTTGGCTTGACTTGACCTGAATTGACTTGAATTGACTTGACTTGACTTGACTTGACTTGACTTGACTTGACTTCATTTGAATTGACTTGACTTGACTTGACTTGACTTGACTTGACTTGACTTGACTTTAATTGATTTGACTTAACTTGAATTGACTTGACTTGAGTTGACTTAAATTGACTTGACTTTGATTAACTATTATTCCTCATTGCGAAACAACGGTATTTGCTAGTGTATGTATATACCACAATGTACATATGTATATGCTCGTACATATGTATTAGGGATTCCAATTTTTCCGATTTTTACGATCCCGGGATTTTCGGGACTTATTTTTAAAATCCCGGGATCCCGGGATTTATCCCGGGATTTGGACTTTAATTACACAGGCCGACAATATTTCCAAAAAATTTTCTAACTCAAATAAAATTCTACTTTTCTAAAGGATTTCGGTGCGCTGATTCTGAATTTGAAGTCGGATTTTCGGTAATGCGTGTATGTTTTGAGATATTCGTGTCCAAAGAGATGAAAAATGCGATTTTTTGCTATATTCACTGCTCAATCTGTTAAATTATTTACTTTCATTAAAAGATGATTGCAGCTATTGAAAGAACGATCATTTCTCTTGAAAACAGCGCTTTCCTTTTTCGGGTATCTTATTCGGATATCTACGTTGTCTTCAAAAGAAATGATCGTGCTTTCAATAGATGTAATGAGTTTTTAATGAAAGTGAGTAGTTTTAAAAATATTGAGGAGTGAATATGGCCACAAACTGCGTTTTTCGCCTTTTTGGACATGAATGTCTCAAAAACTACACCGAAATCCTTTTGAAACGTAGAATTTTATTTCTATTACAAAAATTTTTCGACCAGTATTATTTTCCCACATTTGGGGTTGAAAAAAGGAAATATATATTTCGAGGAACGCTACAACTTTAAAGTGCAAAGAAAAATTATTGATATTTCCAAGCTTGCCGAAAAATTCAGAAAATTAATGCAACTTCTGAATAGATAAACATCGGAGGCAAAATTTTGATATGAATTCCGAGTATGCAGCTGCGTATTTAATTTTAGTACAGTGTTGTAAGACTAACAAGTCTAATTAAAATTTTGTTTCCATTTTCTTCCATTATTTACTTTCCATGTGGGAAAATTCCAAAAAACATTTGAGAAATAAATGACTAGGGCATGGAATTTTATGTACTAAAAAATAAAAAATATGCGCATAAAAAATGCAACAAAAACTGAGAAATATGCATGAAAAATAAAAAAAAAATGCATTAATTCATGTTTATTGAAGTTACAATTGGCGCTTTCGATTCGCCATCAGACAAGCGAGGTCGGATCGAACAAAAATGTTTGAACTCATAATGAGTAGTAGCCATACTCGCTAACTGGTCGATAAAAATTTCCCTCTGCTCATTCACATATAAATTTGGCAGAGGGAAATTTATAGCCAGCAGAGAAATTGTGAATCGAAAGCGGCTAATAGTTAAATAAATTAGGTACAAATATTTTTTAATTCAATTTTGCTCTTACGTTGTACGTTTATACATATGTATGTATGTTTTTATAGATATGTACATAAATTCAGTCTTGAACATTTCATAATTTGTAAAGGTTAATCCTTATTTAACGATTCATTAGCGTACACAATGAAATATTTTTTTCATATTCTCAAAAAGAAAAATTTGCCGATTCGGTCGAAAAAAGCTCTTAAACATAGAAAACGAACGTTCTAAATCCACAGAGGTAATAGGAGCATGTTTGAAAACGGCTCTTTGTCGACAGGTATGCACCGTATCGAATATACTAATAATAGCCGTGTTCACACGAAACTCTATTCGTCGTCAGATGACTGTTATGCATGAATTTCGTTTGTATAAAACTGTCAACTAGCAAATTACAAAAATAGGCAATATAATGCGAAATATGTAATAAAAAAATGCAAACAACGCAAAATATGTAAAAATATGCATATATGACCAAAATATGCAAAATATGCAAAAACATTTGAATGCCATTTTTAAGACAATTTCACGATTCGCAAAGATTGTTTATTTATTTTGCTCTACCTAAATCTAAGAAAAACATGTATTTGCATAAATTTCCATGCCCTATAAATGACCAAAAATCAGGAAATAGAAATTATCGAATGAATTTTGCCACAAGCTAAAAGCTTTAAAAATACCTAACGTACGTTTCCTTACAACGCGTACTTCAATACAAAAAAATTTAATTATTAAAAAAAAATCAAAAATTTTAATCCTTACTTTAACTAATGCACTTTTTTATTCTAGCAAAAATGTCGCACTTTCTTCCGGCTGTCACATTTTTTTCTTCTCTTCTACACAGACACAACACTTTTTTGGGGATGTTTGTTCTATTGACAAAATATAAAACTGGCCCGACTACGGGCAACATTTTCTGCTCTTAGCACAAGTAAAAGGTTGCATTATTTTTGTTTCATTAATCACATGAAAAATTCAACACTAATAGGGCACATGACACATGTTGATAATGCTGCAATGTAATAATGCAACATTTTCATTCAGAATAGGAAATGCTATTAGTATACAGATCTGAGACCAATAAAAATTATATAAAATATAACTTTTCTTTGCTATAATAGCGGAATATTCTCTCTTTATCTTATCCCGAAAATCCCGGGATAAAATTCCAGCGATCCCGGGATTTTCGGGGTGTCAAAAAGGGCGGGATCCCGGGATCCCGGGATTGGAATCCCTAATATGTATATACATATTTACCAGCAGCGCTTATGTATATCTAACACTTGTGAATCTATTAGTAAATCTATGTATATGTCAGTGGCGGATTATCGAACAAATTTTGGGACCATTGCCCCAGGGCCCCGGACTCAAAGGGGCCCATGAAAAAAATATTCATATGATAATATGATAGATTTTTATTTATTTCCCCAACAAAAATAAACCACAACTTTTCTGCACTTGAGTGTTACGAACTTGTCAATAATTTCATCAAAGTTTAATTCATCCAACAAGTTATTTTCAATGGAACGAACTGATAGACTGTTCAAACGATCATCTCCCATAGTGTTACGTAAACAATTTTTTATCAATTTCAATTTTGAAAATGATCTTTCAACTGTAACATTAGTGACAAACATGCATAAATAAATGCGTAATAAAATGTCTAAATTCGGGAAAGTTTCACAAAGATGATCATCAAACATTGTTTTGTACATCGATTCATGATTTAAGTTATCAAAATTAAAGTAATTTTTGGCAAATTGACATTCATCAGTTAATTGAACTTCATTGAGATCATTTGGATACTTTTCGACTACTTTTTTACATACATGATACAGCAATGTCTTCGTCACTCATTGAATTTAAATTTATTAAAAATGAGAAAAAGTCTTCCAAATCATTATAAATATCAGCACTTTTTTTCAAATTTGATAACAGAACAAATGCTTGCGCTGTTGAACGAGATTGAATAAAATCTGTTTGAAAATCAGAAGGAATATTGTCGAAAATTGTCAAGGCTTCATCGAAAATTTTGTTGTAATCCTTGTTTTCAAGATCTGTAACTATTGAAGCATATAGTTTTGTGATCGTCGAAAGAGTTAGATTTGGTTTTTGTAAAGCTAAATTTACAAAGTTAAATTTAGTCAAAACACTTTTCCACAAGACAAAAGGCACTACAAACACTACGACTGCTTTGTTGTTCAGAGCAGTAAGTTTAAGTGATAGCAAATGAAATGAAAGTTATTGCAGTTTTTTAAACACTGACTATAACAATAACCAAAAAATTTCAATATAAAATGACATCAATATTATGGAGTAGTGCGTTTAATGCACAGAGCAAAACAACGTCCAATGATCAAATATGTTACATGAACCGCAATTTAAATTTATAACGATCAAACTGTATTCTAATCGCAAAATATTTATATGGAAAAGGGCCCCCAAAAAAATTTCGCACCAGGGCCCACCAGATTGTTAATCCGCCACTGGTATATGTATGAAAACACATCGTCGACTAAACTTCATAACCGCCTAATGGATACTTGTGAAAAAAATGAGATTTGAGCTGCTTACGCCCATATCTCTCTATCCATGCCATACTTTAAGCTTGGTAAGCTCTATATGTATATCCATCGTAAGTCTTTTTGAGCTCTAAAGTCGTAGAGCTGTGCATCAGGAATTCAGCGCTGGCAAATTCAGTTTTTCGTACAAGTAATGACTAGGCGGTTATGAAGTTTAAATGATGATACATCCACTTACCGTTAATGCAATACCCACTGTTGCCGAGAATGAACCCAAACGAAATTCGCCTGTATTGTACTTTACCAGGAAAGAAGTTTTGCCAACGCCAGAATCGCCCAGCAATATTGTCTATGAAAAGTGTGAACAAAGCAGTTACTTTAGTTAATTAAATCAGTAATACTTGCAATTAAGGGATTGGTTCATGTTTCAGTCAAGTTTTTTTAGAACCATATGAGTGCACATACTGCAAGTTATAACCTAGATGTTTGAATAATTGATTACTTATATTCGAATTATAACTTATGTAGGCCAGATGCGGTCGATTCCATCAAATGATAAATTTCAGGCAGATGTTTAAAGAACTGAGAGACTCTTTTTTGTTGCTTGTTTTTCCGAAAGGGTAGGAATATGATGTATTGTGGAACGATTTTCCGTCATCCCTTGTCAAGTTTGGTTTGGATACAAACCGGTTTCGCCTGATATGTGCCATCTTCAGTGTCTTTCTTCGTTCGAACGAAGATGGCACATCTCAGCCGAAGTCGGTTTGTCTCCATACCAAACATGACAAGGAATGACGGAAAATCGGTCACGAGTTTTATGGCCGAGCTTCTCTCCCAATTCGAGGTGTGCTCCTTTTGGTTTTTCCTACATTATTTACCTTGTGATTAACAGTATCATCGAATGGCTGTTGCGGTGGTTGTGCATACATGCCCACTTCATCATAACGATAGGAACGCCAACCATCTTCATATGCATCATCGTCACCGTCATTGTCATGAAATACCGCATCTTCTAGAGCATACATTTGTAGTGCCTTAACCGGCGGTCGATAACCTGGATAACCAGTGCTGTACGCATTTGCGCTAGCACCAATAGCAGCGCTGGAATTGGCATTAAAACCGACACCGCTACCGCCACCACCACTACTACTACACCCGCCTCCTGCAACATTGCTGCCAAAATCAACGCGATAATGGGCAGCAGTTTCCTCGAGTCGACGCTGTGTGGTTTCGGGGTCTTCAAAAACGTCGTCACTCATGCTGCTAGCATCATCGGGTATATGTGACATATTATTATTATAATAACTTTTTTTTTTTAAAACAGATTGTCTTTGTAGTGTGAAAAGTGTAGAGCGAAATCAAAATAAAGCGAGAGATTTTTGTTTTCGTGAAATTTATTGTTGGTGGGGTTAGGCATTACACGTTAGAATTTAACAGTTTTTTTTTGGTTTTGTTTGGTTATTTTTTTTTTTTATACAAAAAAATGCATTGACTTGCATTGATTGTTGGTGGGAGACTATTTAATTTACTACGGTAATTTATTACCTGTGCTCAGCACTTTGAGTGCAGCAAGTTTTTCATAACAACAAAATATTAACGGTATTTTTCACAGCTTTTGGTTTTTGGCTTGCGCTTTCGTGTTTGTACGTTGACATGCGAATGTAAAGTGCACATACAAATGCATACAAACAAAAGAACTTCATTTAGGTACTAACTAATAACAACTGCGTACTAAAAGTTGCTCAGCTGTTCAACTATATATGTACATACGAGTATGTATATATGAATGTAGCGCTGTTGTGCTGCTCAAAGTGTGTTTAATGGTTTTTTTTTGTCTTTAATTGAGCAAATACTAATATTGTTGGTAGCGTTCATTTTGCAGCTGTCAGTATTTATGCGTTGGAAATTGTTGACTGTTATATTAACACACAACACTGCTATCACTTTTGTTATTTATTAAAAAATTAATTTTTGTTCTTTTATTTTTTTATTTATTTTTTTTTAGTTTTTTTTAGTCTGCAAAATTTTTTTTGTGTTTTTTTAATTGCTTGTCGTATATGATAATTAACGTCGTCTCGTTATTCGTAGTCCTTATGACCATATATTAAATCACGCCATTTGTTGTCTCTTATATGTATGTTAGTTAGTTTGTCGCAGCTCATTTGCATTATCTGCGTTAATCGCTGTATGTTCTTGGATCAATAGTTGTTGCAAAGTTTTAGTTTTCCTTTTTGTTTTAGGTTCATATATTTAATCAAATAAAATTAATTTTTTAATTGGTTAATTTTATTTTATTTTATTTTAATTTATTTTATTTTATTATATTTTTTAGCATATGTTTTGATATATTTTGTAGTTACTTTTCAACGATTTTATGTGCTATTAATATATTAAACACTAGTTACAGCTCTTATTAACTATATATATTAAATTCCCTAAAGTTTTTAATAGTATTATTTGAAAAAAAAAAATTTTTTTTGCTATTTTTTTTTTATTAATATATTTATATGTGTTTCTTTCCTTTTAATTTGTATATAAATTTTATTATTTTTAAGGGTATTATCTGCTTAAATTAGATTTTGGTTGATCTTACAACTGATTTTTTTTTTGTACATTTGTTTTTTTTTTGTTGTTTTTGTAATAGTTCATTTAATTTATTATGCAATTATAAATAATAGTTAACATTACTGTAAAGTAAACTTTTTAGTTGACTCCATTTGATAATAAAAAATATTTGTTTAACATATGTATCTATGTATTTGGTAATTTTTTTAGTTTGGTTGGTTTGTCTTTATTAAAGCTAATTTAATTATATTTATTTATTTATGTATATATGTATATATAAATTTTATAAATAGCTGCGTTGATATTGTGGAACATGTATTGTTGCTGTTTTAATATATATTCAACGTTTTGCTCAGGTTTTGTGGATTTAAAATAAAACAAGGTTTACATTATACGTTTTAACAAACTTATTTTAATAATTTTTTTTATTTTTAAACTTTTATTTATTTTTATTTTTTTTTGTTAAATTTCTCGTTACTAAATTGGTGTTTCGTTTACATCTAAAGCACTATTAATTACAACTACATGCTCACTATAATTTAGCTACAACATGATTTTTTTGCCTGCGTGTCCTTATGTATTCAATTCTTACAACACGCCTTTTGGCTGTAACTGCAAGCACTTACATATATGTATATGGATATACATGTGTTTGGCTTTATTACATGCAGAACATGTTTGATTTCTTACTGATTGGTTGACTTCTGCTTAGTAAACACGAATCTCTTTATGGACATTTATGCTTTCCTTCTACTTAGTTTGTACACACACACGTATGTATGTACATGTATATTTTTTCTTATTAAGAAGAGCTAATTTAATCGAACATTAAAGCTTTTGGGATTTTGGTGTATTATTAATTCCTTTATTTGTTTTATTTGTTGTTACTTTTCTTTTAAATTTAGATTGCGTATTTTACTTATACGCCATACACTTCCGTCATACAATTCTGAACAGTTTCTTTTTCACTGGTGTTTCTTTTCCACTGACGTTTTTCACTTGGTTGTTTGCCTTTCTTTTAGTATTATCACAGTAAACATATGTATTTATGTATGCATGCATGCATATTCTTATATGTATTAGCAGTGGTAATTTGTTACATCCACTTTGTGCGTTTGGTCTTTCCACAAAATATTACATTTTGGTCATTTCACTAGGTTGTGGCTTTGTATTTCTAATTAATTTGTTGTTGTAGTTGTTTTTTAAGAAATTCCTTCGATATAACGATGACGACAACGGCTTTCTGTCTCTGCAGTGTCACAGCACTAACACACAATCGCATCATTGCTGCGGCTGCATTCATTATAACCTTTTGATTTGATAGAAAATCTTCGATATGCGGCGCTCCAACTCATTCAGCTGCTCCAATTCCCTTGAAGTGTGCTATTTTTTTTGCTTCTACGTTTTCTACCCACGCAATAATACACCTTTGTGTGTGTTTGTGTGAGAGCGTGCGTACGTGGGTGTAGATTTGTATTGTGTCCTTTGCAAGTTGACGTCCCACATTCAAGTCAATCCATAATTTAAAACTAATCAGCAAAATCGCTAAAGCCATAGGTAGCATGAAATTCGTTTAATATGTATTTAGTAGTATTTTCTGGCCTCTCCTTTCGCTTGTTTTTTCTCGTTTTCGGCAGAATTTTGGTGTTTTTATTATATTGTGTAAAATAACTTTATGCTTGTATTTTTATGCTGGTGTTTTTTCACTTCATATTTTCTTTCTTTCTTAATATACTGGCGTTGGTCTTATCAATGGTTGTTGGAAAGTGTACTGAAAATTTGGCAGTAGAGAATTGTATAGCTGTCATTTATGACATTTAACTTATGTACCTATATGTGTATATATATATTATACATACATATATATATATATATATATTATGTACTACATACAAGTAAAACGAATGACGTTAGCACAGAGAACAAACGGTTCGTTAAGTACGAGCTTTTATGACTTTATCGATTGTATTGTTTACCGTTAGAAGATTCGTTACTTTTCGTTGACAAAATGTGTGAAGAGCCAACTTCCGGTACACGTAGCATCAGCCCTATTCGAAATCATTCGGTTCGGAGACCCCAATGAGTTTTCCGAAGGCTGAAAATACATACATAGATATGTACATACATGCGGGTGCGCCCCTCGTGGGGTAGGGCGAGAGGAGGGCGTGTTGTGATTATATATACTTATGTATATCCATATAATTATGTTTACCTATATATCCGTACATTAAAACCGCATAAATAGTAGGTATTAAATAGTATACATACATACATTTTTTAAACAGCTACATACATACATATGTATAAAGATTTATAATATTCTATTATGTTTTGTTATGATAACGATGATTGTGATACATATTCGAAACCCCTCATCTGCAAAAAGGCCTAACCATATAAAAGCAATTGTATAAAATGTGTTGCATATTTTGTGGCGTAATTGTTTGAAGTAGCAATTTCCCAACAAACATTTTGGTAACTGTTTTGCAAATAAACCTTAAAATTTTCCCACATGAAATTTTGCATTTGGGGAGAGTAAATTTAACCACAAATTACGAGAGTTGTGTAATTAAAAAATCAGTGAAAGTGATATATATATAAAATATTTAACAACTCTTAACTTTAGTGATGGGCGAGTCCGAGATGTTTAAACAATCGAGAGAATCGCCATCGTTGCAAAATCACAATCGAGTCAAAAGTTGACTCGCTCCTCGACTACACAATCGAGATGTTTTTGCAATTGTTCCGAGCAAGAATTATCTAAAGAAGGATATCGTAGTAGATAAGCTGATTGGAATTGTGTATGTATACTAAAAAGTGTAAATGTCAGACAAAACGAATTGGGAAAAATTTTACATTGAAATTCATTTCTCTCCTCTTTCACATTGACATTTTTAAAGAAGAAACAAGATAAAGCAAACGCAAGTAACTTAACCTGTATTGGATAAGCCTTGGTTCCGAGTCAGCGAGCGGAGGTTGTTTCGATGACATCTCGACTACACAACCAGTGTTGCCAGATTTTTTTTTTCTCCCAAATCGTCAATTTAAAAATAAAAATCGTCATCAATTTTTTGCCTTATTTGCGACAAATGCAATCATGTTGTTTTCAAAAGGCAGATTGTTTTCGATGAAATACTGTTTTATCGCATTATGTATGATAGCGTCGCAGGTTTCAACGCGGACCAAACCAAAAAAAAAAAAGTTTTTTACTGAAAAGTTTATACATACTCTCACTACAAGACTGAGTAATTTCGTATTACTTATGTATGTATATCAGTGGATTCATCAACGCACAATGAAAATTTAGTTGTTCGGAGTATGGCACATAGCGATTCTAGCTGGTAGTGCCCAAGAGCGTTCTGAATAATACTTGTTGCTTGTGTTATTTCACACGATAAAGCTGCCGCCGTTTAGAATCGTCGAAACTGCTTTTTATACACTTTACAAGATCATCTACGGTGGAGAATGGTAGATTATTTTGAGCAATGAATGCACTTATTCTATTCGTGTGGCAGTGTGCTCAGAACAAAGGCAATGTTGCATTTTAATGTAGTAAAAGTATTTAAGAAAACCATAATACCAGTGTTGGAAAAGGATTGAAGAAAACCAATCAGATTGCCTTAATTTTTTGTTTTCTAATTATGGAAATTTGTATGAAGTAATTAATTTTTATTACGAATAAATCTCTGTACTTCCTAAAATCGTCATTTTGTGACATGAAATCGTCACATCGTCATGGAGTCCAAAAATCGTCAAAATGGCGATGCCATCGTCATTCTGGCAACGCTGTACACAACCGAGATGTTTTTGCGATTGTTCCGATTCGGCGAGTCGGAGGTTGTTTCGATGACATCTCGACTACACAAGCGAGATGTTTTTGCGAATGTTCTGTTGTTTTGATGATTTGTTTTAGTTGATAAAATAAACTGAATGAGTGTTGTTGATGAAGAAAGTAGGATTGTTAATGGAAGTGAGGCAAATACATAAATAAATGAACCAAATTGAAAAATATGCTATAATGCAGCGTCTATATTTTTGCAATCACAATTAGAGTGTCGTGCATAATAAATACAATTAATTATTTAAACAAAATAATAAGTGAAGTGAGACGCTTACGAAACAAATTAATTTTACGAGCAGCAACAACGGCAATAGATTTGTACCACTACTCTGTGTGCTTTTTTAAGCAATTCTGATATTCAAGCGGGCAACAAAAATGTTATATATTTTTTGCAGCGAGTCCGAAATGTAGGGTTGCTTTGAAAACGAGAGGAATCATTGGCGAGTCCGAGATGTTTTAGCGATTGTTTCGAACGGCCATTTACGACTTGACTCGAATACGAATGAAAACCATCGAGACCATTCGAGATGTTTCAACAATCGAGAGAATCGAATAAAACATCTCGGACTCGCCCATCACTACTTAAAGCACTACTAAAAGCACACACTGAATCAAGGCTAATTTATACAGGTTAACTTACTAAACAGCTGATTACTAACTTTTTCTACTTTCTTGTATTCATATTATGGTGCTTATGTCAAACTTACATATGTCAATTTTAATCATGACGTAATATGATTTCTACAATGGCGGACTATGATTCTGACAGAAGCTCCACAGAATACACAAACATTTTACATGGAGTGTGTATGTATGTATGTACGAATGGCGTAATGCGAAAACTTTTATTATTGAACCATGTTCTGAATGTAAATGTCAAAGCAAAACTCTGAAGCAAAACAAATTAGTAGTCAATTGTGCAGGGGCTATTATCGTTAGCTAAGCGCTCCGCTCCGGGGCCCTGATCATAACTATTGAGAAAAAGAGCTGGCAACGCCCCATGTTTAACGAGTGGCCATAGATCATCTTTCTCGCTGGTTATAATAGCCGTCAGTATTGCCACTGAAAAAAAATTTTACCGACCAACTTACCGCCCAATTCCGCCAAAAAACGCCCAAAAACCAAAAGTCAACTTAAAATGGAATTACATATTTATTTTTAAATACATATGTACATACTAAGTAATCTTGGCTCCCACTCATTCAATTCAGAACTAACACTAGACTGTCGCCGATCTCTAAAGGAGATGGCCAAACAGACCTGTCTGCCCCTCGTGTAGGTCCCGGGACATAGGGATATCAATGGCACACCCAGAAAAAAAACAGTGTGAAATCAACCAAAAATCAACAAATTTTGTGGTTAATTTTTTTCAACACGATGCTTAATGTACGCCATCATGTAATCGTGTAAATTTAACACTACTGTCAAGTGTTAGTTTAACAGGATGACAACTGTAGAATTAACACTAAAAAGTATTGAGTCTTCCTGTTGATTTTACAATTTTAACTAGTTAATGTTACAGTAAAAGCTGGTTAAATTAACACGAAATGGTCCTGTTGAATTAACAATAACATCTTTTTGATTTTACCTTAAATTTATTGTTAAATTAACTAGAAAGTCTTGTTGATTTTACAATTTATTTTTTTTTTAATAAAAAAAACATATAAAACATAAAATATATAATCATCAGATCAATAAAGCATATTCGAGTACATCACCGGTTGTGCGTTCTTCTCATACGAATAGTTTATATATGGGCGATAGTACTGACTATCACTGACACCGAGTAATGTTTAGCCGCTAATGCAACGGTATATACACCGCACGCTGCGTGAAATACTCCATTCGCTAAACATCTCTTCGTGGTAAAATTTGCAAACTATGAAGAGGAAAAAGAAAATATTGAACATTAAAAACTTTTAGAAACAAAAATGCAACCCACTTTTAACTTACCTGCGAACTAAAAACATAAATGGAAAAACCATTATCACGCACTGCCAATGATGCTAAACTCCCATCATTGCCACGGCACAAAATTTTCTTTTTGTTAAAAAAAAAATAATATTAGTATGTATGTGTTTTGCACGAACAGCAGAACTTCAAACGTTGAAAAAATTGTGTATGTTTCAAAATAGTTTTGACGTTCTTTTTAACACTTTTTTAGATTATATAGACACTATCATCGTGTTATATCAACCAACTTTTATTGTTAATTGTGGTTCTTGTTGTTTTAACATTTGTTTTCATGTTGTATTAACACTAAAATTGGGACGTCATTTTTCTAACATTTTTTTAGTTTATATTGACACTATCATCATGTTAAATAAACCAAATTCCAAATGACATTTAGGAATAAAATTTTATATTTGAATCATCTTGTATATTTTAAAATTTCTTCATGTTGTATCAACAATAAAATTTGGTTGAATTTACCAAATTTTCAGACGACAGTTACAAAGCCAAAATCATGTTTCAAACATCGTGTAATTTGAAAAAATTGTTGCTGTTCTATGTGTAAAGATCGATCGTGTTAATTTTACATGAATCGTGTTGATGATTTTTTTTCTGAGTGCAATTGTAGGGCGGATGAACCTGTGAGGCAGGGCACTACCGAGCAGGTTCTTCCTGACAAAGAACGCATTGGTATGCCGTTAGCCACAAACAAGCTAATTCTTAAACAGCATATCTATAAACTAGCAAGCGATAGATGGCAACAGAAACCAGTATATCGAACATCAAGGCAAACCTGGCAGAAATGGGTTCACAAGTGATCTCATCAGTAATCTAAGGAGAGATGACATCTCGAACCTTGTGGGGCTCTTAACAGCGGCAGACGACGCTTTCTTGGGACTTCCTTCCTGGATAGCCTATGCAAAGTCGCGGATGTCGACATAAAGGACCTGGGCCCTAACTCTGTAGTTTAATTCGAAAGAAAATTTGTTCGATTTCGAGTTCTATTCCATATATTCTATGCAATAAGAATGTGCTTTCGAATCGAATTTCGCTTTTAAATAGAACTACACAGTGAGGGCCCTGGTGAAGTGCATTAGGTTCTCAAATTGGTTCAAAAAGGAGGAGTAATCCGTTTTCTTCTTGTGGTATCACAATGGGCCTCTGCACTGGCCTAAGTGCGACTCTATGGCAGCCACTCCAACCTAACCTATTCGTGGAATAGCCCGTGTGTTTGCTGGCGCTTTTCAAGTGAAACATAATTTGTGTTACGTTTCAGCATTTTATTTGCAAAATAAATGTCAGATTGTCTGTTTTTGACGTTTCATTAAACTTGGCACGCGAGACGAGTCCCAAGCGAATTTAGATATAACAATAAAATAATTTTACACGGGAAAGATAAAATGTTTAGCGTCAGAGAAATTGTCTCCACTAAAAATATTCATATTACAAATCGGACCATAATTGATTTTAGCCGCCCAACAGCCCAAAGTAAATTTATCGGACCACATTTGGTCCGAAAGGCCCAATTTCGGCATCACTGATAGCCGTAACGCAACGGATGGAGCTGTCACTTTAATATTTATTGTATGTGAAAGGCATGTGATTGATTACAATGAACGGTGGAAAACGGCGAGAACCGTAAGCATCTGTTGATTTTAGATTTCTTCCGTATTCTTACGGCAATTTGACAGTTCTCTTTGCTGTGACAAACAGACGGTATGTTATCAAACAATTTATTTAAACATTTTATAAAAAAAATGACCGAATTCGAGGAAAGACTTAATAACGGCGTGCGTCGTCATGAAATCAACAACAAATTGAAAGTTTTCTGTTTTAAATTGGTAAATAAAGCACAATATTTACAGCTGTGGCAAATGTCAAAGACGGCAGTTAACGCATTATTATAACTGCCTTAAGTTTGTCACCGTTCTATATCGGTACGGCTTCCGTCCCGTCCCGGCTATTATAACCAGCGCTTTTGCGAGTGGCTGCAAGTAACGAATTCATTTGTACTCGCGGTTTTCTCAGTGCTGGAAGCAAATTTGGTGTCGGCAAAATATTTATTAATAAAAATTGTTCCTTGTACTATTTTATTGTTTAATGTAAATAATATCAAACGCAAATGAACATTGTATTAGGTGTTAATAAAATGAATGCGGAAAAACTAATATGTACATGCATGTAGCTATTATTTAGCTGCTATTAAAATGATATATGTTCCTTTGTCGCCGTGTGCTAGCGAGTAGCGAATTTCATGTTTTACCATGTACTTTGACAACGCGGTGCGAGAAAGAGAACAAATATAACATACGTATATCAGGTGAAGGACGTTTTGTAATTTTAATAATTTCGTGCTTATAAGCGCTGGCGCTAATATATCCTGTTAATTGGGAATTGTGCATACGCTAAATAATTAAAGAAAAAACTGCAAGCTGGAACAATATATACATATATATTTGTATATTTAATTGGTATGTATACATTAGTGTTGGTTACACCAAAAATACCGCAAACATAGCGTCTTTTTTTGCTTTTTCAGCCCGCGCTTTTTCATGCTTCATCTATTGTAATCAGAAAACTTGCGTAGAAATAAATAAAAAATTGTCAAGCTGGAGAATAATATGGGTAGCTCGGATGACCGCGTTTACGCGGCCGAAAGGATTATACAAAAACGCATTAGAAAGGTAATTTAATGTTTGGTTTATAAATCTGATGTTTTTTGTTTCTTTCCATATTTATAATGATGTTAAACTCATATAAGCATCCTGTCAATCGAAATACAATTAACGCATTATTATAAGCCGTGCACAATTGACTTCTACCTCGCTTTGCTTCAGTGTTTTGCTTTGACAGTTCTGTTCAGCATGTGCTTTTAAGAGCCTATACACACTTGCGACTCAATCGATTTGGTCGAATAGGACTGTTGTATTCACACTACTCCAACTATTTAGTCGAATCGGTGGCAGCTATTCACACTTGAGACTAAATAGTCGTGCGATTGACAATGACATAGTGTTGCCAATGTTCACATTTTACTCAGCAAATTTTACATTAGTGGTCTTCATATAAAGTGATGAAGTATTAAATTGTTAAAGTTTATCTGCATTCTTACATGAAAGCACCTTCTTGTCAGCTGTCAACTTGATTAATAAATAAAAAACAATAAAATAATCAAAAAGTGCATACATTGTTTGGCTTTGTTTCTTATTAAACTAGCAACTAGCTGTGAAGTAAATGAAAAGAGAAAAACGGAAGGAATTACGCTCATAAAGGCGAAACGAACAGAAGTACAAGAAACGGAAAAATAGTAAAAATCAGCCATTAATAATTTTCATGAAATTTCATTTTCATTATTTCTATTTTAAAATGCGATTAATGACATTTGAAGAGAACAACAATATCAAGAAACATATGAAAACGGAAGTAAATATCCTTAGTTAGATAATTCTTGTCTATAACTACACCATTTCCAGATGGATTTTAGAAAGCGTCAACTGGATTTTAGAAAGGGAAAATTGGATTTTAGAAATGTCGATTTGATTTTAGAAAAGGGAAATTGGACTTTAGAAACTGTAAATTGGATTTTCGAAAATTTATATAATTATTAATTTATACTTTCATACGCAATAAAGAATTTCTATTCGAAAAATTCTGTGTAAAATTTATTATAAACGCACATTCTGAAATCCAATTCACGCTTTCAAAAATCCAATTTTGTTTTCTAAAATCCTTTTAACGCTTTCTAAAATCCAATTGACATTTCTAAAATCCAATTTCCCCTTTCTAAAATCCAATTGACATTTCTAAAATCCAATTTCCCCTTTCTATAATCCAGTTAACGCTTTCTAAAATCCATCTGGAAATGGCGTAGTTAATAAGAAACGAACCTTTTGTTTTTAAACATTTTGAAAATATTAATTGAAATATTCAATCTCTACAATTTACCAAAAGTGAAATAAAAGTAGTTCTGTCAGCATGGCAACTCTTTCCACTACGAATATCACTGTTGTTGTTGTAGTCGTTCGACTAAATTGTCTCAAGTGTGAATACGTAGAAGGGCGCCTTGCTGATCAAGCAGTTGTACAACTGTTTCAGTTGGAATGAAATTGGGCTGCAAATCCAACTGTTTCAGTTGTACAACTAATTGAATGTAGTGTGAATGCTTCCATACATTCCCATGCAAATCAACATTCGACTAAATCGATTGAGTCGCAAGTGTGTATAGGCTCTTAAAGGGACATGTTCACAATTGAGGTGAAGCGAGTAAAGCAAAGTATAAAGTTAGCCATCTTTCAACTTTTTTCCACTTTGACAAACATCTCCCCTTGTGTGTGTGTGTGTATGTTTGTATATCTACACTTATTTTAGCGATTTCGCGCAATTTCGTGAGAAGTGAGCAGAGAAAAGTAAAAAATAACATTCGAATAAGCAGAAAAAAGCAAATTCCCCAAATATATTACCAAAAATCAGGTTTATAAATTAAAGCAAAGAAGTGAAATGGAAATTGTCAAAGTGTTAATTGTAGCAAGCATCTGGAATTTCGCTTTGCTTTAAGGTTTTTTCTATCAAAGTTGGAGCAGACAAAGCCAATTGTGCACGGGCTCTTAGTGTTGTTACCAGTGTTGCCACTGAAAAAAATTTTACCGACCAAATTACCGCCCAAGTCCACCAAAAAAAGCCCAAAAATTAGAAGTCAACTTAAAATGGGATTACATATTTATTTTTAAATACAATGTACATACTAAGTAATATCCATTTTAACATGCGTAAGTATGTATATACTATGTATACATACATATGTTCATATAGGAGATCAATCGCGTTATAAAAACTCACATTTGTTCAAAAATTATATTCGCAAATAACACTTAAGAATCAAATCAAAATTTATTTCTTAACAATTCACACATTTCTAAAAAGAAACAAAATATGTACATATGAATTATATGAGATCAATGTACATATCATATAGTTTTTCGCGTTGTAAAAAATTGCATTACTTCAAAAAGTTATATTCAAATATAACATTCGTTGAATTAGTTCATCCAAGTGAGTGAACGAACTAGTTCATGTTTCCAATTTACATACCATGGCTTACCCTAAAGTGGGCTCATCTCGTCAGCTGATTTCTCCTTTTCTTATTTGCAAAGTTAATTGGGCCCTGCGCCCTCACTCTGCAGTTTAATTCGAAAGAAAATTCGTTCGATTTCGAGTTCTATTCCATATATTCTATACAATAAAAATGTGCTTTCGAATCGAATTTCTCTTTAAAATAGAACTACAGAGTGAGAGCCCTGGTGAACTGCATTAGGTTTTCAAATTGGTTCAAAAAGGAGCTTTCTTCTTGTGGTATCGCAACGGGCCTCTGCACTGGCCTAAGTGCGACTCTATGGCAGCCATTCCAACCTAACCTATTCGTAGAATAGCCCTGTTCGCTGGCGCTTTTCAAGTGAAACATAATTTGTCTCAAATTTCAGCATTTTATTTGCAAAATAAATGTCAGATTGTCTGATTTTGACGTTTCATTAAACTTAGCATGCGAGACGAGTTCCAAGCGAATTTAGATATAACGAGTCCCAAGCGAATTTATACAATTCGTATTTCACTAACAATAAAAGAACTTTACACAGGAAAGATAAAATGTTAAGCGTCAGAGAAATTGTGTCCACTAAAAATATTCATATTACAAATCGGACCAAAATTTTTTTTAGCCGCCCAACAGCCCAAAGTAAATTTATCGGACCAGATTTGGTCCGAAAGGCCCAATTTCGGCATCACTGGTTGTTACAAAACATCTGCCGCAGCAGCAGGCTCATGTCCATACATATTGTTTATATTTTTCCTTTCCTGCCGATCTACATATGTATGTACGTTTCTTTGGTTAAGGGGGTTGGTTCTATATCTGTATAGCTATGAATGTAGGTATTTACTTGGGAAAATTATGAGGAACTGGCAAAAATACTACTCCGTCCACCTTGCACTTACCATCTATCTTATACCAATATTGCTCCAAAATATTTTGCGGCCATGTAGTTAAACTTTTCTCCTATAATATGGGAACTACATTAGAAATTTGTAACGTGCTATCTCCGGCCAATGTTTACTACAGCCGTGTTTCACATACGGTGATCCTAACCCAGATAAAAATTTTTGCATGTAAATGCAACAACAAAGATTTCAGCTCGATTAAACCAGATAAATTGCTGGTTCAATTTCTGATCCGCCCAGTGATGGTAGATACTTTTTTGGAAATTCCCTACAGAGCAAGAAAAAAATCCCTACTTTTCCCTACGCTTGTTTCAAATTTTCCCTACGTAATTCCCTACACTTTTTTTAGTTATTTCCATGCTAGAATAATGAAAAAACCGCACGGCAGTAGATGAACGTCTTTTCTTTTACTAAATAATGAAAATCGGCTGTTCTACTGCATACTGCATACACACTGGCTCTCAACTAAAATAAAAAAAAAATTACAATAAAATACTAATGATTTACTGTTTTGAACAATTATTATAATAAAAAAAATATATTTATTAATTCGTTGTATGTAACATATGTATATATCGCACGTTTTATGCAATAGGGATTTAACTCGAAATTTTCAATTTCTGGGGTTTTGCCATATATTTCAATAACTGGGTCATGCCTTTGAGTCTAGTCTTATAAAATACTCAAAACGATAAAAATGGCGGAAATAAAAGTGATTTTGTAGTTAGCCGTAGAAGGAAACTGTATGAAATTATAAAAGTTTGCGTTTTCCCAAAAAAAAATTTTTTTGAGTTAAATCTTCAAGAAAATTTGTCAGAAGAGGTAAATAAACTCAAATGTGACATTTCGTTTGAAAATATAATTACTTTCCTAAAAAAAATTCGGAGCTAAGAGCGTAGCCAGAAAAAAAAAATCTTTTGCTCCGATGCCCTGATTAAAAATATCGTGTTATTAGATAGTTCACTATACGGTATTCCCTCACCACTTACGTCATTGAAGGGTTCGCGATTTAACTCGTCTTGGCAGCATTTTCATTATTCAGATCGACAGTCAGTGTTGAAGTGAAAAAAAGTTGAATTGAAATTTTGATTTGACTTTGCCAAAAAATCCCTACATTTAGCTATTTTATAAAAATCTGTCCTTCTTTCCCTACGGTCACTTTTTTCCGACTAAAATCCCTACATGTAGGGAATTTTCCCTACGTATCACATCACTGGATCCGCCCTGTTCGATTTGTTTTTTCCGTGCTGATTTGGCAGCACAGTGCTTTTTTGATTTGGCAGAACTGAAAAGTGACATTTGTGTATGTATACATATATATACATATACCCTGCAGTAAATTTGTTTCACTGCTAAATGATCATTGATCATTCTTTGTTGAATATTCATCACTATCGTTTTGCGTTGGTGCAAGCGAGCAAGCTATATTGAAAAAACCAAACGAAATACCATCTAGGCGGTTAAAAACCCACGAGCCAGCTTGTATTTCGGTAGGTTTTTTGACATTCGGCAGCTTTTCTGACAAATTTTTCAATTTGACAACTATAAAACAAATTATATTTAAAATAAAAAATATATGGAAATACAAATTTCAAATTTGCCTCTTGTAAGCTTCTGCTTTGGCCGTAAGGGGAAAGAAGAAGTCCGGAAGAAAAATTATACTGCGCACTGGCTTCTCCTTATAACATGGAATACATAGCTATCCCGCCATTTGAGTTTCATAATTTATTTCAGTAATTTAAATTCAAATTTCCAAAAAAATAATTTTTGAAATAGTTATTTTCATTTAGTTTGAAGTTTAAAGTCAATCAAATTGTTTTTGATGGAGTATTTGTCTCTTTTCAACGTACAGAAGAATTGTTTTTGCGCTATTATAACTCTGACGAATTTTATGGCCGAGCTTCTCTCCCAACTCGAGGTGTGCTCCTTTTGTTTTTCCTACCATTGGACAGTTTTATGCCGGCTTCGAACGGAGTCATATAGGCATGAGGAAAGCAAACCATTTATTTGAAAAAAATCAGCAGCCTTTATATGAAAGCATTCACTGATGCCTCCTCATGATGAATTTCATCAGTGATTCATAAAGGATTCATGTCAGATTTTTACTGCTGGGTATATGTTGTATATGTTTCTTCTTCTTTTTAGTTCTTTTCAAGTGCAGCCAATTTTCATTATGAGCCGGATTGTTTCGGTAAAAATTTATCTTAACCCAGACCCAGATGTAATAACTGAAATGCCCCTTACGTGTTTCCCTCAAACACGATCTCTCAAGTACATACATAAATATTTTTTAAGCCACCAGCATAAACCTACGGGCCACCCTAATGTTGTGGCACCACTAATTCAGCCTTGAGCTGAATTAGCGGGACTTGTAAAATTAATAAGGTTGTTCTCTGTGTCTAATCTTTTTGCCGAGATATCATGATATCTTGAGAAATTTGCCACACAGAGAGAGCGCACCTTTAAGAAAATAAAATTCTAACTGACTTCATTGTGAACTAGCATGTTAGTCATATTCTTTCCACTCTTTATACGACTGTTGTCGCTTTGCTTTGCTTGCTTCAATTTCGAATTAATTAATTTTTCATCTGAATAAAATACTTAAAAAAAAAACTAGAAACATAAATTCAAACTCACTTCTCATAGAAGACTATTGTGAATTTAATAACATGGTTGCATTTCCCGTGATATTTTTCTCATGATATCAAATATCACGGGTTGGGGTATGAGAAATTTGCCGAACCTCCAAATTTGACAAGACGTGTATTTTGTTGTTGTGCTCGGCAAATTTATCACACTTATGTCATCTCGGCAAATTTGCCAGGCCAAAATCACAGAGAGAGAACAACCTTATTATAAATTTTTCTTCTTGATCAGGGTGCACTTAACAGGTCGGCTCTTCAGATCAGCTGACTTCTTGTTCTTCTTCAACAGCTATCCCATTTGTTTACTTCTGCCAAGGTTTATCCAAATAGAGGTTATATTACATATATCAGTTTTTATGTGTGTTTTCTTTAAAAATGTCAATGTGAAAGAGAGAAATGAATTTTAAGGTAAAATATTTTCCAATTGGGTTTGTCTGACATTCGCACTTTTTAGTATACATACACAATTCCAATCAGCTTATCTACTGTGGTATCCTTGATAATTCTTGACTTCTGCATATTCTATACAAGCGTTCGTATTTTCAATTGGTAAAATTCTTAATTCTATGAGTTTCTCTATATTCGCTCGTGAGCTGATTGTCAAATCGGCCTCCTTGCAATTTTGACATTTCGGTCACGAGAATTTGAATTCAGCTCACGACATGCACATATATGGGTATTTATCATGGTGGAATCAAATGAAATTATGCTTCTTACTTATTAATCAGCTGATGGACAAATGTGCCAAATTTTCAGCCATTATTAGGGGTATTCGCTATCCCTAGCAAGATAGCACGGATTGCAAATATCCTAGACCAAAATATGCTACACATCGAGAGCACCCCATTGCACAGTCGTAGGAAATTTTAAGAAGCAGCTTTTCTTTTTAGCCAAAGGGACGGGTTCATCACTCACTTTTTAATACACATAAAAAATAACATTTTAAGCAAAATTCGAATGCTCAAATTGAAATTGAAATTAGCATTTGGCAAATGTCAGCTGACGCAGGGTCGCAATTAATTTCCTACACTTCATAGCAAATAAATATACATAGGTTTTGTGTGTAGCATATTTTTGAGGTCTAGCATATTTCTTTGCGCCTGTATTTTGTTGTTGTGCATTGTAAAACTTTGCAATCCGTGCAATCCGTGCTACGTGCTAGGGTTATGCTATGGATAGCGAATACCCCTATTGTTTTGCTTTATGTCTTCTATACATATTTCCGAGAAAAGTAGTGAAATCGCATATGCAACTAGTTTTTCGGAGGCTATTATTATATTATGTATTATAAACTTTGTGTGATTTCTGTGTTGATAATTATACAATTATTTTTCATTATTTCAAGCGGTGAACGCTTGTCAGCCATTTTGAAGAAACTTTTCGAGAAAAACACTTGTTTTTGCATTTGACAGATCAGTACATAACAGTAAATTTTGTTGTTGCCCATTTACCACCACCATATACATATAATTTCACCATGGGTATTTATCTTGGACCGACCTGTTAAATGGGCCTTGTTCTTGATGATGACGAAATAATTGGTCATGTTCTTGATTCTTCATTAATTTTTGGCCTCAATATTTTCGTGACTATTTTTACGTTTTTCTTTTTTCGTAACCCGGCATCATTTTAAACAGCCTACGGTAAGTTTAATCTCATCGAGATTTGCACTTCCTCCATCCATATAATACCTAGATTTGTTATTTATTCATTTATATACATATATTTATATGTATGTATGTATGTATACCCTAAAATATATTCCCTGCAAAAAATGCGATTAATCCGGGACGTGTCCGGGATCAATCGCAAGGGAGCATGCGACTAATACAATTTTACATCCCTTTATATGGAGTGAATTGATCGCATTTGTTCGAGCATGTCCTATGAAGAGACTAATTGTTCAACTTGTATACCCGAACGGGTACCAATGTAGATTAATCGCTTTCATCCCGAACGGGTACAAATGTAGATCAATCGCTCACATCCCGCATGGGTACAAATGTAGATTAATCGCTTTCATCCCCAACGGGTACAAATGTAGATCAATCGCTTTCATCCCCAACGGGTACAAATGTAGATCAATCGCTTTCATCCCGAACGGGTACAAATGTAGATCAATCGCTCACATCCCGCATGGGTACAAATGTAGATTAATCGCTTTCATCCCCAACGGGTACAAATGTAGATCAATCGCTTTCATCCCCAACGGGTACAAATGTAGATCAATCGCTTTCATCCCCAACGGGTACAAATGTAGATCAATCGCTTTCAGCACGAACAGGTACAAATGTAGATTTTTCCAAGTTGTTAGCCAAGGCAATTTTTAATAACAATCTTTAAAAAATTGGAAATGTTCATACATATTTAAATAAAGATTATATAATGTTTTACTTTTGTAAAAAAAATCTCAATAAATAAATTAAAAAATTGTAAGTTTTGAGTCAGGGTTTGAAAAACTGCCAGCAAAACAGCAACAGTCTCAAAAAATAAGCTGCTCCTGTTCTGCGAAAGTTGTCATTATTTTGTTAGAACTTTTGAATTTTGATTTCCTTTGAAAATATCTACATTCGAAGCAGAGAGCATTCGAAACATTTTTTTTTTTTGTTTCTCTGTGCTGTTGCTTTGCTGTGTAATTTCAAACAGTTCAGTTAACAGCAAAACACAGATAAACAAAAATTTCAATTTTCAGTACGGCTTTTTGAAATTTGTTTTTTTTTTACCTTATAATTTCGATTGTGTTCACATAAAAAAAAAACAACAAAATTCCTGTAAAAAAAAAATATGTTTGCATTTGTTGTTGTTTTACTGTGCTGTAAAAATTTCCACAGTACAGCAACAGTCGACAGTAATTTTTGGAAATTGAAGGCTGCATAGTTGCAGTACAGTAGAATTTTTTATTTTTTTTTTACTTTTGTTACGGTTCATTTTTTAATTTTGAAATGAAAATGAAATTCAAAGTAAATGAAAACAAAAGTTGAAAGTAATTTCAAACCGTGTTTTGAGTATGCATTATATGAGCGTAATGTAAAGGATTTTTTCATAGGATATTTTAGGCAACATTTGGTTAAAATTATTATTAAAAAAGGGTGTTCAATTCGTTTTACCGGTTGTTCTAAAATTTTTTAAATACATTGCATATTTTTGTAAAATTTCTACATTTAAGGAATCTAGATTTTTACCCGTTCGGAATGAAAGTGATTAATCTACATTTATACCCGTTCGGGATGAAAGCGATTAATCTACATTTATACCCATTCGGGAACAATTGGTCTACAATTAGTCTACATTTATACCCGTACGAGAACAATTGGGGACTAATTGTGGACCGATTGTTCTCGAAAGAGATCAATCGAGGACAAATCTCTTTCGGGATTGATCGCACATTTTTTGCAGGGTTAGGTCCGTTCGGCGGCTGCAAATTGCAGCAATTTGCAAACAAAGAAAAATATGTCTTGCTCTCCGAAAGAGAGAAACTTATGCAAATTTACTGGCATTTCAACGAACAGAACTTTGTCAAAATTTGCAGCAAATCAGCTGTTTGTCTTTATTCACAAGTGCATAACAAAATTAAAATTTTACGAAATGAAATCGAAGGGAAAGCGGGTCGGCGGGAAGCGAAGGCCGCCAACGCAGAAAAGTATTATTTTGCGAAATTTTCGCTAAACTGCATGTGTGGTGAAATTTGTATGGGAACTTTAACAGCAAATATCTCGGGCCTCCGGTAGGTGGGGTCTTCAGTTTTGTAATCTGGGCCCCCCCTCTACCCTCCTAAAAAAACCATTTTTTTCTAGCCGTGGGGGACTCGTCTCAAATTTTAAATATCTCGGAAACCATAAGCCTCCGGCAAGTTTGGTTTTCAGATTTGGGATCTGTGATAGCTCCTCTACACCCCTGTATAAGTCATCTTTCTCGGAGCGTGCTGGAATAATTGAAAAATTTCCCAAGGAATTCTGCCGGCTGAGGGTTATCTTTTTAACGTGCGGCCCAAGGCCGTCAACGCAAAAAGGTTTTCCTCGGTAATAGTGCGCAGTTTTGGTGCTTTGTTTGGTGGAGTTTACAACATTACCAACAATTATCTCATAAACTATAAGTTTCCGGCAGGTTTTTATTTCTGTTATAACATCTGTGAAAAAGTTATTTTTTCGGGGCGTGCGACATTAATGGACAATTTTCCCATTTAAGTAGTATACTACCTCCTATTTGCGATTCAACAACGCAGAATCCCGAGAGGCAGACGATGATCCCACTGCGCTGTCATTAACACGTTTCCTTTTAGCTGGTACCTTATTAAACAAATTAAATCATTTAAATAAACTTTATGAATTAAAATAGTATAATTTTCTCACTTCATTTTCTATTGAATCACATATATTCCCGATTTTCATAGTTTTTTGACTTGAAATCACTTTCGACTTTTTTTTAAATTGTAACCATATGATCGCAAATCATATGTTTTTTCAGTCTACCCCAACAAACACTGAGGTTAGTTATCGATTTGAGAATGACTCGAGAACTAGCCTCATTCTCAAACCTCTAACGTTAGAGGACGACTCGAAAATCTATCGAGAATCATAGCGTTCTCAAACAAAAGGGTACCTAATTCTCAAATCGAGAAAATTATAATTCTCGAATCGAATTCTAATGTAGTTCTCTAATGAGATTCTAATCAGAATTTGCAAATACTTCGAATTGAAATGAAAAACAAAGCTTTGTCTCCTTTTACATGATTTTTTCATTGTTTAGATTTTATTAGTGCCAAATTGCATATGATTATGTACACATATTCGCATGTATGTATATGTTTATCACATTTATAAGAACTGAAATTTAAACTAAATTCAGTCTTATTATTTAAATTAAAGGTATTTCCTGTACTTTTTAATGGAAAACATTGTACTACGGTAATATTAACTTTACGATTTTTTAGTATCAATTTCAGTATATGTATGTATATTCAATATATCACAGAAATATATTGAGAATTGATAAAAGGCGTGAGATTTGGCTCCTTCCCTAATCACTCGCTAATCGAATTCTAGTATAGTTTTCAACCCTAGTTATCGATTTGAGAATATATAGAGAATTACACTAGTTATCTAAGGTAATCTCGACAAAATTTCTAACGTTAGAGACTGTGTTTGCTGGGACTGAACTTTGCAACGACAAATTTCGTCAGTAAAACTTTGCAGCTTTCTTCTTCTTTGAACTGTCAAAATTGCGCTCTCTTCTGCAAATTTTGACTGAGTTTATGCCTCAAAAAACGCGAATTTGCAGTTTTTTCTGCAATTTGCAGCAATTTGCTGCCGCCGAACGGTCCTATTATCATTTCATTTTAACGATTTATTGCTTTCTTTCCATTCTAGGGTGTTTTGGAGTATCGAGTGAAATGGAAAGGCTGGAATCAACGCTATAACACATGGGAGCCAGAAGTGAATATTCTTGATCGACGTCTAATCGAAATCTACGAACAAAGCAATCGATCATCAAATACGCCATCAAAACGCGGTGGTAAACGCAAAGAAAAAGCCCATGAACCTGAGCCGGAATCTGAGGAGGACGAGTACACCTTCACCGGTGATGATGTGGATACAATCCAGGCTTCCACATCGTCTGCTGCTACAGGTATATTACACAGTAATTCACACCACCATCATCACAATCTTCACCATCATGAAAAAGAAAAAGATAAGGATAAAAAGCGAGAGCACGGTCATCATCATCACCATCATCATCACCATTCCTCAAAATCGGAACGTAACCGTTCCCGCTCCCCACACACAGATCATAACCAGCGAGTGGAGAGTGGCAACAGCAGCGGCGGTAATAAACGACACACATACACATCTACATCAGCATCTATGGCAGCAGCTGTGGTGGCAGCAGCGGCTGCTTCCAATTCATCACTTAATTTCATGGACGAGGCCGATTCCAATTCGTCGAGCTCTGAAGATCAGCCGTTAAGTCGAAAGGAGGTCAACACTTCTCTTGGCACAAAGCGTAAGGCTGAAGTGCTAAAAGAGTCCGGAAAAATAGGAGTCACTATAAAAACATCACCGAATGGCCCGCCTACAACTAAGCAGCATTGTACAGCAGTGGTCGCTGTAGATACAGCAACCTCAATACTAACACCGCTCAAGTCAGAAGCTGGGCCGCTTTCGCCGGAAACACCAGCATCACGACCAGAGCAAGCAACACCCGCAGAGAAAACCGCAGTATTACAACAACATTATAATGCTAGTGCAGCAGCAGCAGCTGCTGCAGATGACGATGATTCGTCCCCACCTGCCGATAATCAACCAACGGATAATAATGTAACGATGCAAAATAAGCTGGTGACAGGCGATGATAGTACATACGCAGTGAAACGCAACGGACACGCCACCGAGCAGCAACAGCGGCCAAGAAATTTTGCGCCACAATCACCGACAGCAGTGCCGCCTCGTTTTTGGCTACCCAGCAAATGTAATATTTCTGATAAAGTGGTAATCACCGACGTCACAGTAAACTTGGAGACAGTAACCATACGAGAGTGCAAGACGGAGCGTGGCTTCTTTAGAGAACGTGAACTCAAATCGGTTGGCATGAAAACAGAATCAGATTTTGCGGCCTAAAAATGAGTAAGCGACAATTAAAAATGCCATGTTTATTGTAAATATGTATGTTGAACTAAAAAAAAACGTATAAGTTAGACAGCTATAGATTCTAGCGATTTAAGAAAATGTTTATCTATATTTAAGTATAAGTATTATTTATCTTACAAAACAAAAATAACCGTTGACGAGAAAAAATGTTGCCCGCATACGCATTTTTTGCTCATAAGCCCTATGTTGAATTGCCCACACCGAGTTGACCTCATAAACGCATTGGGTTCTAAATCCAAAAATTCTATAATACATCATATCGCACACTAAATCAAAAAGCGTTACAACTCAAAATTCAAAAATTTTCAGGAGAGGCAAAAAACTTTTTAATTTTTATATGCAATGATATGGGAAAAGGCTACGTATAATAGTTATTTCTCAGTTAAAAAAGACTGATGGAAAAGATTTTTTGGCAGCCGCTAGAGATATATTCTGTGTACCAATTTATGGAAGAAACCCGATTTCGAAAAATTTTGAGTTGTGACGCTTTTTAATTTAGTGTGCGATATGAATCCTGCTTATGTTAACAATATATCCAGTAAAATGAGAGCCCAGTACTAATAATATAACTCACAAGACGACTGACTAAAAAATGTGTGCTCCACTATACATTAGGCCATATCGCCTTATATGGAGCAAAAAAAAAGTCCACCGTACGCCCCCCGATATGATTTCTCTTTCGAAAACCTTTCTGGAAGAAATTTTTTTTTTTTTTTTGGCGTCGCTAGATGCCGCTAAATTCATTTCTTTCATATCTTCTGTATTTATGGTCCGATCCCTAAGTTTGATACACCAATCTCTTTGGCTTGAGAGGAGGGTTTCTACTTAATAATTGTATTAACCCTATGTGCGCCATTGGGATCACTTCCACCCAGTACTTAGTTTATACTACCTTAATGTAACCTTTTTTTGCCGACATCTTAAACGTGGTCCAAAAACATTAATCTTTTGCAAAGGAAGTATTTCGATCGATTCAGTAGAACGCGAAATAAAGCAAATTTAACATTACGAGGAATATAAGTTTTTCGCTTCCTGTGGTCTTTTAGGTTCATTTTACAAAGATTTTTGCTGAAGAGACTCCTAGTGAAATTTTATGGCGAATAATTTTCTAGAACATTTTAGCCCTCTAGCGACCTTAAAAATACCATTTCTTGACTATACTCTATTTCCTGACTGTATAAAAAGGGATCAAAACCCTTTTTTAGGGGTGCTAGATGGTTAAAATGTTCTAGAAAATTATTCGGAAGTGCCGTGATAGTCAGTCCTGACATCTTTAGTAACGCCTTTAATTTTCTGCAAGAGAAAATGTAGCAAACTTACGCTCATTACCATAGCTTGGGTGTTCTCAGATGCTTTTATCATCTTATAAAATCAGTTAAATCCAATATATCGAATCATTTATTGTCACCCCTGTCGGCCGGTGAACCCCTATGGGGAAGCCCGGCCCTTTTTGCCCTTCTGTTTTTATTTTTTTTGTTTTTGTTATATTTCTTTTGTGGGCTTTGGTTGACAAAGGATTGCATTTGTCCACTATGGAGCCCTCGCTCACCCGCCCCTTCCGCAGCTTGATTCAGGGTTAGCCCTGGTTGGTTACGGTATGCGGTTGAGGTGTGCGAGATTTCCGGTTTCTGGGTGGATGAGTGCCCCGGTTTAGATATTAGGGTTTTGTCGTTGGGGTCTCCGCTCCGCTGCTTTGCGTGCTGCCTCGCTGGTTGACGGCTTGTCATCATCTTCCTCGCCGTCATCTCCGCTCATGTGTTCCGCGAACAGCGCTGCTTGCTCTGGGGTTAGTGCCTTCAGTAAGCTTGCTGTATTCTTGGCCCTGTTTGTCTGTTGTATTTTCTGTCGCTTGTTCCGTTGTTGGTGTTTTGCTTTCGTCAGTCTGTCCGATTGTCTGGCCTGCTGTAGGGGGGGAGAAGCATATCCTTACGTAGCTGCTGCCGTTGTTGCTCTTTCAGTTTTTGCCGCAGCTCATGTTGTTGTTGCTGCTGCATTTATTTTGCCTCTTAGGTTGCAGGTTTTGCGGCGATTTTTTCGATGGCTGTCGATATTGCGGAGATGTTTGTTGTTGCTGTTGCTGTGGCTGGTGTTGTTGCCATTGCTGCACCGGGCAATCCAGCAATACGCTGTGGACATCTTTAGAAACACCTTTAATTTTCTGCAAGAGAAAATTTAGCAAATTTTCACGCTGCATTACCATAGCTTGGGCGTTCTCAGATGTTTCTATCATCTCCTTAATTTACTTAAAATGCAATGTACATATCGCACCCTAAATCATAAAGGGGCACAACTCAAAATTCAAAAATTTTCAGGAGAGCCAAACAACTTTTTTTTCATTACAAGCAATCGTATGGCAAAGGGCCAGGTATAATGGTTATTTTTCGGTCGAAAGAGACAGTTATTCAAAAGTTTTTTTTGGCAATCTCCAGAGATATGTTCCGTATACCCGTTTATGAAAAAAACTCGATTTCGAAAAATTTTGAGTTGTGCCCCTTTATGATTTAGGGTGCGATATCTACTATTTTTATTATCCTTGAGTTATTTCATTTATTGCACAGACAAAACACAATGTATGTATATAAAATTGACTATGTCTTTATAGTTAACATACTTACATAGATTAAGCAAGGTTTAATGCTTCTTTAGCAAAATTATAATAGTTTTAAAAATCAAACAAAACCACTCTGCTTCTGATCTTTCTATTATACACAGTTTAAGAATTGTGCAATTTACCTTTTTTCTACGCTCTCTCCAACGAATAAAATTTTGCCTCCACTTGCTGGCTCGTATGAAAATATCCTTTGGAGCATAACTCTTTTGCTCCACATAATTTTCTTACTATTAAGTTTTACACTTTTTCCCACTTGCGGACTAAATTCTTTCACTAAAGAAATAAGTAGCTTTACTGACGCATCATGTCATTCGTTTTGCGTGACCTCTATGAAATCCGGATCTTGCGAGCTCTAATATAAAATAAATTAGCGTTTTATTAGTTGGAACAAGTAAATTTAAATTTTTACTTTCGCAAGTTTTTGGTAAGATTCTTTATTTTTCAAAGCATCTTCCAGTCATTGGTGGTGCGTGCATCCATCATCCTTCTAGAGAACATGGCTGAAAATGGTTGGGAATCCTCCGTAATCCATTGTACACATACATTGATTGTCTTGGAGAATATTTCAGGATGCTCGAACAAGTACGGCAATATAAGTATCCTTCAAAACTGACACCATCTTCCTTAAGAATTTCGCATAGCACGTTCCATACTAAACCTTTACCCTTACGTCGTGGCGATAAAATTTAAACATTTTTAGAGATTTACTCCAGCACATAGAATTGGTTGTCAGACATTTTTAACGCAAATATGCGTTTGATTAATTTACTATATATAGATACTTGCGTCTTTAGCTTAAAAATTTCAACCGGTCATCGGCACCCGTGGAGGTATATGTATGTATAATACAATACTTCCAAACTGGCGTAATCGAAGATAATACTTTTAGGATTGTCTTTTCCTAAGAGGTAAATTCCAGTATGCCTTTTTTTCAGTTGTATCATACCACTGGTGTTGATCGTAATTTTAAAGTCCTCAATATATTGGATGTTGATGCCCAATATGCTCCTACCCATCCTGGTTGCTACGTCCAATCTTAAGCATAGCATTTTGCTTGCCAAACTCAGCTTCAATGTGTTTTTGATATTGTTGATAAAATAACTTACATATGTGCTCCACGATATTTTATGAATTTAAATGTACATCACGCTTACTTTGGCTATGTCCCATTAACCTTTTAAAATAGCGGTCATCGTCGAAGACTCGAAATGGTTAATTTTTTACTGTAACCGATCGAACACAACACTTTAGGAATTTATTCTTGTGTACATATTTACATGTGGATAAATTCATGCAAAGCAATTAAATTTATGAATGCCATGGCCTCTCTCGTGAGGTCTTCACAACGTTGTAGTCAACGTGTATACCTCTTATTATTCCATACGACTCAATTGTCTTATATGGGATAAATGGTCTAAGCCCGCTCTTTTTTTAGTTCGTCATTAGTTAAAAAAAAAAGGGAATTTGCTGCTTTGCAGATTTAAAAGTCACTTTATACAGAGATTTTTGAAGCGCAAAAATGAGCTCTATATCACTGAAATATATGCATTTAATTCATTATTCAAATCTTGACAATTTACTAAGGCGGCCACGGACGGTCCCGGAATGACCGATGTAATCCCGCATTGCAATATTTAATAAAAAATAGTCCCTGAAATCGTCTAAGACGTCCCGTATGTCCCGCAATCCTCGTTTCCCATCGTCTCGCTCGCAAGTGTTCCACATCAAAAATACGAACGACGAGACGTTGAGAGAATTCTACAAATGTACATATTCACCATTGAAATCATACTTTTTATCGCTAGATAAATGCCCTGCTGTGTTACATTCTTTTTTTCAGAGCTTTGGTTAAAATTTGTTCATGTGCAAGCTTCAGTATTTAACGATTCCGTAAAAATGATGGAAGGAGACAAAGCAAGTTTTACAGAAGTGTCATGTCTGTTTGTAGATTTAATAAACAAATTCACAAACCGCTTAGAAAATGATTATATTCCTATGACCGTAAGAAATGAGTTAACAAAACTTGTGGAGGATGGTCAAATCAACAGAGATTATTTTATGGGGCATGTTCGTAACTTTTATCACAACTGCATCCAGTACACAACACAAAGAATTGTCCGCTAAAATCTAGCGGGTATAATAACTTCTCGCACTCGGCCGACCAACTGTACCTTCGATTTTCCGGTGTGAAGACGTTGCGATAGGACGAACTTCTCAAAATAAACATGAAATTTCTGCAGGAAGTCGGTAATTCGCGAAGCGTCTTACACAAAGAAAACTCCTCTGGCTACTTTATCGCCTTTTCATATACTAGCTCTGCCGTGGACGTACTTACCTAAATCCTCCTGTTCGCACACATACGTTTTCCTTCAAGGCTCTCATCCATCTGTAAGCTGGAATTTTTCGATTGTCAAGAATGTGGAGTAGGCCTTTATATTGGGAGATCAGGGTTCCTTTGCAATATCTTGCTCTGCTCGTTTATCCGTTAATGTAAATAAGGTAGACATTCTCTGGCACCTTCGGTGTACATATGCCACATTAACAGCATTCGCTACATCCGTTCGTTTAGAAAACGAACTCTTGCATAAATACATTTATTAGCAGTTATACATATGTATTTAGCATTTGAATCTGGCATTGAACTGGGGAAGTTCCACGGTACGACATACCGCCTTCATGTTATTGCTGCTCCGAAGTTCTGAATTATAGCTTGAGTCTGCAGGTGTCTATTCGGTACTGCTTCAATCAAGTACTCGAGGAACTCCGTGTCATACAACTTTCGGGGCGTTGCTTAAGAATCGTTTTTCGTTGAAATAGTTGGCGAAAGTTTCAGCCGCCAGCTCATTGGCGGTTCTCAAACCTGCATCGAAAAATATAAATTCAACAATCGATTTATGGAGTGGAAAATGTACGAGCATTTCGGTTTAACCTGGAGCAATTTTTTGCAAGTTGAAATTTCTTTCTTATCGAAATGTTGTGAGCAGATATATGGAACTTTCGGTAGCTCCTCTTCGCTCACTCTCCACAAATCTTCATCCACTCTCCGCGAATAAAGGGTATTGTGGTGGTCCTATGGGGACTGTGTTGTCCTATAGGAATGTGTTCTTTATTTTATGGGGGACTTCCTTGTTTATTAAGGCCGAGGAAGTTCAGCCGCACGGATAGGCTATCAAAAGAGACAGCCGAAATAGAGAGCTACAAAATAAAAGATGAGAATGTCAGTCATTCATAATTTCTTCTGCATACCGGCACTATGTATGTACAATACATATGTATGTACGTATGTTTCACGCGCACAAACGAAACGAACTCCACTAAATGTATGTTTTTTTTTGTTTTTCACACCGCGATGTTCTTTAATTTGTTTTTAATTTCCCGCACTTAACTTTCACTTGACGGTTTATTACTATAATTTTTTTTCTTGTTTCATTTGATTTCGCGACCGCGAGTAAAGATTTGACCGTACGCGACGAATGACCGAGAACCAATTGAATTCAAAGTTTTAAACGACTAAAAGGCAGAGAGCCGGTATGAGAATACTGGAACACCAACAGAGCTTTGGTGTTTTCCAGCCTGTGTTGCCACGTGGGTAGTTCACGATTTGGCTCGCAAGGACCATGAAAAACCGCAAGCGTGCTGACTTACCTGGATGTTCGTAATGTAGGTTCACTGGTGGATGATTGGATGAGGATAATGATGATGATGCCTGTGGAGATTTGCCACCGGGAGGGCTTCAATGAAAAACGTGGACGATTTTAGATTTTGTATTGAAATCCGTCGCGATTTATCATGCAAGCGATTGACGATTAACTGACGCGATTGATCGGCAAGACGGCTATATTAGACCGCGAATACACGAATGCTGCATCACCTTACGAAAACAACCACTATGGATTACAAAGCTAATCATGCAGATTGCCGGCGTAGTCCTTCCGGCCAGCAATCCCAGATATTCTTATTTGCGGTACACAGATAAGTCGGAATTGTCCGCCATTTCGTGAAGTTCTCCACGAAATATTCCTTATCGTTAACTTCTTCACGCATAACGAGAGGAATACGACTCAAAGAGGTGTATACCGCTTTTTACTCTCAGAGAAAGAAGTATATGGGCATCAACATAATTTTAAATTAAACAGCGGTAAATTAATTTATAGTTTTCAACATAATTTATTCCGAAAGTAGTAACGAGAAATAACAAGGAACAAGGGTACTCAAATCCAAAATGCTTTTTAAAGCAAATATAAAAAAATTAAAAAGTAATACTTCTTAGGAAATAAGTTTATATATATTTATATTATAGTTATATTATAACATATAACATGGTGTCAGGTGTGGGGTTCCCGGCACGTCACTGCTTAGAATTTTACGACACTACCCCAATATTTCTACTGTTTTACGTCTATTATAGCCGGACGGGGTTTACTTCATTTTCCTTCGATTATTTGCGTGTTCATCTTTACACGCCGTAGAAGACATGGATCGTTGAGAGCCAATTGACGGTATATTCATACCCGCAGCGTTGTTCTAAACGATGTACCTAAAGTGGAAGTCTAAAATTCGAATATGGCGTTCTTTCGCCAAGTAGACACATCGCTCCTTCAACTTGTTCAGCTGCTGTTAAATCCACTGGACTTTGGTATTCTTTAATGTTGCCAGATGGAAGGCATCTCAGATAATAATCCATTAACTCCTCTCCTACTCCTCTCGCTGGTATCGCCAGCGTACCCATGTCATTACACATAAAGGTGCTCTTTCCACCGTTGGGTTTTAAATCGATAGTGCCGGACACCAATTTGGGAATCGTCTTTTGCATAGCGCTGAGCCATGGTGCGACTTTTTATGAATCCTGTGACAGGTCATCAGAAGAATAATCTCCCGGAATTATTTCATCAGCGTTCCTTAATAAATGCTCTTGCCAAATAGCGCCTGGAATAGAATTATTCCTTTCAAATGCTTCTCTATACGCAAGTGGTGTTTGAGGGTCAGATAATGCGAGAAAAACCCTGCGTAGATTGGAAAATGTAACATTTTCTGGGCGAGGAACTAGGCGATTACTTTTATCTACTCCGTCGCACGGAATGATCGGAAGATAAATGTCCTCATTACACGTTACCATTCCCACTGCATTTATTACTTTGCGAACAGGTTCAGGTAGAACTGTTATACGCCGGCATACGGATTCAAAGTTTGCGTCGACTTTCAACTGCATTGCATGGTCATGATATCTACTAAATACTTGGCTAAGGCAACTGCGAAAACCTGCTTGCATTTCCTTCCATACAACGCAGCTGAAAAATGTCCATGAGAAAATCTTTTCGTGAACGCTAAAATACTGCTCGCGATCAGTATTTCTCGCATTGCTTTTCTCATATGTGAACAGCCGAAGCCGGCTTAGTTCGGTTTTATCACATGTGAGTGAGAAATTTTGGTTTGTTATTTTTCGCTCGTGAGTGAAAAATATGGAATTTTTTTTTTTGTTCACTTATCGCGAGTGAGAAGCATAATTTTTTTTTTTTTGCATTTCTCACTCGTGATAAATGAACGAAAAAAATAATTTGAAATATTCTCGCTCGTGAAAATTCTCACAAATGAATGAAAATGAGTAATCCTAAATGAGAATTTCCGAACCCTGGTCACGACCTTTGATTGGCCCGAATGGTTCATCCATTCAGTAATTGTTGTTTATGGTGGCATTCCAACCAATTGGTGCCCGGCTGCTGCCGTAGTGTAGCACATTCCTCGAGCATCCGAGGTTCTTTCTCTTCGGTATCCGAAGAAATCAGCCTTATTAGCGGCGGCTGAGCCAAATTGATACGCTGAATTTAGGCTAGCTGAAATATCAGTAATCCTAACCCTGGGATTCACTCTATCAAGAACCTTCAACGTAATAAAAGCAGCTGAGTTCACTTTAGCCTCTGGTATTCCAATACTAAACTTCATACTTTTCTCGAAGTCTTCAAGTATGTTAGATACACGGTTCATCAACTCACTAGAGTGAGCGAGCCTTCCAGCCATACCTTCACTTCCAAACTCCAAGTCAAGCAGCCTGTTTAAGACTTCAGGCGCGAGTACTTCGGGTGTTGCATATCCTAATAAATTTCTATTTGGCTGGGTTCCAGCCTGTGGGGAGTGGTTGCCAGTCTCCAAAGTCCCGGTTTGCTGCTGGTGCGGAATTCACCTCCCTCGTGCGTTCAACAAGTTTTCACGTAATGTACGGACTAACATAACACTCGTATGCGTTGTGGTTTGCTGCTGTTACTTCTCCAAAGCTTCCACCTGGCAGTGCGGCCCGTGCTTCTTGAGCTCCAAGAGAGTGCTGGGAATTCCTAGCTTCTCTGGCGGGTATAGGCAGTTGTGGTACAGCGGCGTCAGGTAGATTCACTAACACTCTAGATCCTGCAGGAGTTATAGATGTAGAGATACCTGAAATGTATTCATCAAAGATTAGCGGTATCCGCAACCTCTCAGCATCAATAATCCTAAAGGGATCTGCTTCGCCACTAAAACGTTGATCTTCGTTTTCTGCGATACTGCGTTTTATCAATGTAGCATTTAATATCTCGGTCATGTAGTGCTGGTACATACAGAATGGCAGACGTCGACGTAATCGTTCATCGTTTTTTTCCATAACAGAGTAAGTTTGCTCGCAGATTAAGGGGAATGTAGAATAATCCATGTTTTGCGTGTTCTGCTCCACACATTGTTTTCCACCTGTGAACATTCCCTCGTACAAAATGCCATCTTTCGGCGGGGTCTCTGTTGTTGCCTTAAATTCTGCTGGTTTGGGCCTAAACGATGAAGTAGGATTAATAATAATAATTACTATTGATATTGAATAATATTGACTTTTGCTCAATAACTAGCGTAAGTGTCGTCAGCAGTTATTGGTAAGAATTAACAAAGCTCGTCTTAACTTGTTACCAAACTGTTGTCTTTGTTTTTCCTCTTTAAACAATAACGAAAAAAGAATACTTGTTGCCTGGCGCAGTTTCTTCGTGTGCAGCCATACTACTTGCTGTTCAATTGGCAACTTCAGTAACTCACTGCCACTTTAGAACTTAAATTTTTTTGTAGAAAGGTGCAATGTAATTCAATAATTTAAATAAATGATGGGCCGTGGCCGAGATTTCTCAGCATATCGACAATGGTATTTTTCAATGCTTGCCCTTCAATAGGCAGCCATAAGGTTGCCATAAGATTTGTTAGTATTTTTTTTTATACGTAATTAGTTGATAAGACCATTAGTTATCCTTTCGATTGCGATTTGTTTCTTAATATACTTTCTTTTTTCTGTTGTGTCTGCAAAGACGAGTTGTCTATATAGTGCGGCAACTCGTCGCCGCGCTTGAAATTTCCTACCAGCCGTCTCCTGTGGTATGAAGGTTTCGGTGGTTGCTCCGGTTCTTTGGCACTTGGGCGCTGATGACGTCGCCTGTATTCCTCGATCGTAATGGGCCTAGGACCTGGTTTCGGCTGTCGCTCTGGCTGCTGTTGCCGTTCTGGTTTGTATTGTTGTTGCTCTTGCTGCTGTTCCGGTTTATTTTGTTGTTGTTGTTCTTGCTGCTGTTGTTGGGCTTGCCGCTCACTGAAATATTTTTCCCATTTCTTAAATATTGCGTTTACTTCGTCCATCACTTAATGATTGTGTCAGGATTCCATCCTCGTAGCGCAAACCACTGGTTAAATTCATGACAGAATCTCGTCCTTGTAGTGCAAACGATTGGTTAAATTAATGACAGGATCTCGTCCTTGTAGCGCAAATGATTTGTTAAATTAATGACAGAATCTCGTCCTTCTAGTGCAAACTATTGGTTAAATTAATGACAGGATCTCGTCCTTGTAGCGCAAACGATTGGTTAAATTAATGACAGAATCTCGTCCTTGTAGTGCAAACTATTGGTTAAATTAATGACAGAATCTCGTCCTTGTAGCGCAAACGACTGGTTAAATTAATGACAGAATCTCGTCCTTGTAGCGCAAACGATTGGTTAAATTAATGACAGAATCTCGTCCTTGTAGTGCAAACGATTGGTTAAATTAATGACAGGATCTCGTCCTTGTAGCGCAAACGATTGGTTAAATTAATGACAGAATCTCGTCCTTGTAGTGCAAACGATTGGTTAAATTAATGACAGGAGCTCGTCCTTGTAGCGCAAACGATTGGTTAAATTAATGACAGGATCTCGTCCTTGTAGTAGCTTCCCGTCACGAGAGAGCGAGAAGGTGGAGTCGAGAGAGGATTTGGAGGCGGTGCGATGGGCGGAGCCACCAGAAGCCAGATGTCGGGATCGGAGAGTGGATACGGTAGCTGAGTAGAGCGCTGAGAACAACAATGTCGGAGCGGAGTTAACAGCAGCGGTAGCGACGGGGAAAGTTACCAAAAGCGGAGCAGTGATGGACCCAATAGCGATGACAAAAACCGGCTGATACGTTTGCAGGGCGGGGCTAGACGGTGTCGTAATTGATCCTTTTACCTGATCTTGTCTGACAGTAGGTATAGCGGGGTGTCTACGAAGACATGGAATAAGACTACGGAGACTCCGGTTAGTTGAGCTGGCTCATCTGCAGGACATCACCGCTCTCCCCGGTTGCACCTAACCTGAAGGCGCTAGGAGACTGATTTGTGCTTGCCAATTACTGCGCTTTTATATGCCCGCTGCGATGAACGGCCTGAGAATCACAGCGAGTGCGAACGAACAAGTGAACCACTTGTTAATGTTATTGGAGATCTTTACCGTTGCGTAAATAAATTCTGAGATCATACATATTTATATAACTATGGAATATAAACAATGGAATATTTTTTGCCTATAAATAACAGAAACGATAACAAATACTGATTAGTGTTGTATGGCCAATACGCCGGGATTCAAGTATTTGGGACCGGGAAATTCTTTATATCGTGGTGAACCGTACAATGAGGCAGATTTAATAGCACAAATACATGACATAGAATATTCGTTGGCACACACCGAAGGTGAGATACGTGAAGCAGATTTGGAGGCAATTCGTAAATTTCACAATATCGAAAATCCGTTTGATTTTGGTAGAATATTAGGAAAATTTGGATTGGCTGCAAAATATGGAATTGAATCACTTACTGGTATACTGTATGGCGGAGGAAATATGAGTAAAGAACAGGGTAAAAACGAAATTTGGGTCAGTATTTGTATAGTGAACGTCAAAAGGAAGTACATAAAATATATAAAGAATTGAAAGCGCAAGGAAAATATTCATCGTTAAAAGATTTTTTCAAAGGTCCCGAATATCGTGAAATAATTGACAGTTATAAGTTTGGAGCGGCTAAGTATAAGAGATTTCGTGAGAAATACTTTGATGACATACCAAGTACATCGCGACAACAACAACAACAACCAGAATTACAAATTGAGGCATCTATTGCAGATAATCCCGACAGACGTGGTACCGGTCCCGGACGAGGATCCGATCAACCCCGATCAAGTACTCAACTAATATCGGCGGTGCAGAAGATAGCATCGATTTCGAACAGTTTATTAGTGATCTTGATCTTAGTCTTGATAGTGCTAATTTGGCAAATTTGCCTGAACCATCGAGTATGGATATATCACAATCTGGTAGTTCTCGCGGACCGAATACAGGCGCGCGTACAGAGGCTTCGGGGCCAACGATGGGCACATCATCAAATGGAGGAAGTAATTCCTCTCCGTGGTTATCAGGACCAGTTCCAGAACATTCCACTGAATTAGAATTTACAAAGAGTCGTATATTGTACAGTTATGGTTATTCAACAGAAAAATTGGAAAATTCAGAAAAAACAGTAGATATTTTAACAACATCGCTAGCATTGATTCCAGTAGATTTTCTACCATTTTATATGACAGAAGCAGAAGTTACTAACTTACCATATGGTTCACGCATAGAATCTGTATGGTGTAAAGTTTATCCATTGGGTACACGTACTGCTTTCGATACAGGAACAACTTTGTCTGGAACAGCTACTTCAGAATATAAGTTAAATTTATTAAAACACAAACTTGTTAAAAAAAATATTTTTTGGGAGACAAGCTCCTTTATTCAGTCACATTCAACTTAGAACTAACTCTTTACAATTATCGTTTCTTAAATCTAACTTATTCTGCCGTCCGTTCTGCCGTCTGTTCTGCCGCCGCTTCTGTTGTGATTATGCTGACGGTGCGATTCCCACCGTTCGCTGCATTCCTCATTGACTGAAGGTGTTGTGTTCCCGTTGTTTGTGCATTTTGGTGTATTCTTGCATTTGTGCAATATTGTATCTTATTGCATACAGGAATGTGCATTTTATTTAAGTAAACAACTTGTGGCGTGCTAACAGCTCCCCCCTGAGATTCAAACGTCCTCGTTTGAAGTGTTCGTTCTTGCAAATATTTGATTAATTCCTTCCATTGCAGCTTCAGTTAGTTCGATAGTTGGCTTTTGGTCGATACTTTTTTTCAGCCATAATTTTCTCAATAAAGTTAGGGTAATGATTATTAAAATTGTGATAAGGCTGATACTAAGAGCGTGTTTAATTTGACTTGTCGACTCCAGATAGCCGATTTCTTTTATATTGTTCACATTTAACTGTTTTAACATTTGTAGAGACAGTATTTCTTCGGTATTATTTGATTCCGATAAAGGTTGAAGTATGGCGGGCAGGGGATTGCTGGTTAGTTCCGCATTAGAGAATTCGTTCCCGTTAATTTTAATTGTAGCATTATTGTAATGTATTAGAAATGTGCCGTTCAGAGGTGTTAATTTTTCGTCAATTTGTATTTTTCCTTCAAAATTATTCAAAAATATGATATCTGGTGGAATCTCTTCTATTTCGGGAATATGATGGCTGTTGGTTATTGTGCAGTTTGGCGGGCGGCTTCTCAGCAGATTACTTATACAATAGTCTGTACTTATGTCTAATAAACTATTTCTAGGGCAAATTTGGAGAGAGTTGTATTTTTTACATGGTTTAATTATACCATACAGGGTATTTTTGCAGTCCAGTATTGTATTAAAATTTATTTTAAAAATTGTGTTATTTTTTTTTGACTGCTCTGATATCTATTTTTTTACATGTTTGGTTTCCTACTGTGGGCAAACTTATGATGTAGATTATAATTTTTCCATTAGTTGCTATTTTTATTTCGGAGAATTCAAGAGCTTCATCTAAATTTACGAATGGGATATCGTCTTTGTCAAATATTTGTTTTGCAATGTCTATTTCTTCACTCGACATAATGTACGAGTTGATTATATTAGCTTTTGCCCAATGTATCGCATAGGCGATATTTACGATCTCGTCTTTTAAAATTTCCAATTTATATTTTAATTTCAAAAAAGCTTCTACTTCCTTATTTTTGTCATTTTTTAATTCTTTGGTTATACTATTGGTAATATTTGTAATTTCGTTTATTTTTTCTATTGTAAGTTTATTTATAAGTAATTGGTTATTGTTATTTTCAATGACATTGTTTAGTTTACTTATTACAATTTCGTGATCCTCGTGGTCCGGATTTCCTGCAATCCATTTCCACGCACTGCCTATGAAGTTAAGTGACCGTTTTGGTCTTCTTTCTGTTTTCAAATTATTTAAATGGACTCGTATTTGGGATATAAGGAGGGATATGAATGGATAGTTTGGATTCCTGGAGATGTCCTTAATTTGTGATTTGGATTCGATGTCCTTCAGGATATCTTCATATTTGTCGATGTCAATTTCGTGTATAATTCTAAATGTTCCGGTTTGTAGTTTAGTAGTCCCCTTTTCTATCGTAACTAGTTACGTATTGGAATAGTCAAATATCTTTACCTCTGCGAGGCATAGTCGAATAAATAGGAGTCTGAAATGAAATTTGTCTCTTGTTAGTTTCGTATCCTGCTTTTGTGTACTACCTGACCTTTCTCTGTTATAACTGTACTATTTCTATCTTCTCTAACTATTTCCTTACTATATGGTTTACTAAGTTTAGTGCCTAATCTCCTATTTCTCTTAACATAAATTATTTGTCCGGGTAAGTATGTCTTAGTTTCGTGTTTACTCTTATGGAATTCCATATCCTTTCTTTGCTTCTGAGCAAGTTTTTGCAAATTGTTTTGTCGCGTTCTTTCTATATCCTCTGGTGTAAAAGTCACGTTTCTACAAAAGAATAGGTCTACCGGTCTTTTCCCTGTAACTGTATGGATAGTATGGTTATATTCCGAAACGGATCTTTCCAGAAGCTCTTCGAAATTTCTATGTCCGCCATTATCCTTTATACAGCGCATTATTTCCGTCAGTGTGGAGTGGAATCTCTCCACTTGTCCGTTTGCTTGACTACTGTAGGGTGGTGTGGTGTACACCTCGATCCCTAATTCGTCCTTCATCATAAACATGATTGAGCGAGAGTTGAGTGATGGCTCATTATCGATTACTACTATTCTTGGAACGCCGAAAGAGAACAAAATATCCCTTAAAGGTCTTCTAACGTCTTCTATGGCCCTGCTATTCAACATCTTTGTTACTGCATATTTTGTAAATTTATCTAAAGCGGTCATAACCCTTTTTCCTTCCGTTAAAAAAATATCTATATGTACCGTGTGACCTGGAAAAGTCGGCAATGGTGTTGCCGCTAGTTTTGGCTTATTGGGATGTCTTTCGTATTTATTTTCTTTACACACCGTGCAGTTCGTTATAATCCGCCTAATTTTATTTATCATTCCTGGAAAATAGCTCTTTTCGAGGATCTGGATCCTATTCTCCTTCGCGCTCCTGTGAGCTCTCAGGTGTTCTCTAAGGATAATTTCCTCCTGCTCCTGCTCATTAGTAATATCGTCTACAACCTTTTGGGTGTATCTGCACTTGTAGTTGCTAAAGTGTTGTGGGTAGATATTTTGAATAATTCCCATTATATTCTCGCTCGTGCATATTCCATTAATAACTGAAGGATTCAGATATCTCTTGAACAGTGCTATGATATTTTGCTCGTTGAATTCTATTTCTTCGATAATATGACGATGGACAGTAGGGAAAATAATTTTAAATTGGTAAGATGGAGTTTCTGCCTCTTTAAGAAAAATTTGGTTTTTAAAAACATTTATGGGTACTTCGCTACAGGGTATTAGGTTATGGTTTGAACTATCGCCGCTATGAATAGTAGGCGTGAGTGAGTTAATTTCGCTTGGTATTCTAGAGAGGGCATCTGCTACCACGTTTGATTTACCGGGCTTATAAACTAGTTCATGGTTGTATTCTTCTAATATTGATTTCCACCGCTTCATTTTGCTATTTGCGTTCTTGTGGCTAAGGGCATAGGTTAGAGGTTGGTGGTCGGTAATTATCTTCACTTTTTTTGATCCGTACAAATAACTTCTTAGCGTATTTAGAGCCCAAATTATGGCAAGCATCTCTTTTTCATTGGTCGCATAGTTTTCCTCTGTCTTGTTAAGTGTCCTGGAGATAAAAGTTATAGGGCGATTATCCTGCGATAGGACTGCTCCTATAGCGAAGTTAGAGGCGTCCGTAGTTAGTTCGAAGTCCTTGTCGAAATTTGGGTGAGCTAGGACTATGTCCTCTGAAACTAGGGTACTCTTAATTTTGTTAAATGCTTCTATGGCTTCTTCGTTTAGTTGAATCTCTATTTTTCTAGAATTACGTTTTGAAACGTTACCAGCATCTCCTCTAAGGAGTGCTGTCAGGGGCTTGGCAATTTTCGAGTAGTCCTTAATAAATCGTCTGTAATATCCTGACATTCCCAGAAAGGATCTTAATTCTTTCAGATTGCGGGGAATTGGGAACTTCGCAACCGCCTCCACCTTTTTTGGGTTGGTCTTTATTCCCTCTGAGCTAACAATATATCCCAAAAATTCTACTTCCTTTTTTGCAAATTCACATTTATTTAACTGCACTTTCATATTAGCATTTTCTAAGGTTTTAAATACTAGTTCCAAATTTTTAAGGTGTTCTTCTTCGTTTTTTCCAAAAATTATCACGTCGTCGATGTAAACATAGCATCTTATTCCTATATGTTGCCGCAGAATGTCATCTAAAGCTCTCTGAAACGTCGCCGGGGCATTTTTCAGCCCGAAGGGTAAGCGCAGGAATTCATATTTTCCGTTATTAACGGAGAATGCGGTTTTTTCTATATCCGATTCACGTAGTGGTATTTGATGAAATCCACTCTTTAAGTCTATTACTGTAAATAGTTTATTGTTGCCTAGATTCGACAGGACCTCGTTAATTTCGGGAATGGGGTATTTGTCTGGAACGGTCACCGAGTTAAGTTTACGGTAGTCGATAACCATGCGATATTTCTTTTCGCCGGACGCATCGGATTTTTTATTAACTATCCACACGGGTGAGTTGTATGGGGATTTGGACTTTCTTATTATACCATTGTCGAGGAGCTCTTCTACCTGTTTCTCAATTTCTTCCTTTAGTGCCATGGGGTAGGGATAAGGTTTGGAGTGCACAGCGTCATCAGTGGTCGTTCTGATTTCGCCTTGGACTACAGTAGTAAAGGTGAGTTTCTCGTCAGGATCGGAAAACAAATTTGGGCAACCTGCGATTATATTATTTATTTTTCTTTGTTGATTTTCGGAAAGATGTGGAGTTTCCACTTCCACATTATTAACTTGTCGCGATACTCTCTGTTTGAGTGGGATAGTAATACCTGGAAAGATAGTCATGATACTTTTCTCAGTATCTATAATTGCTTTGAGCTTCCTCAAAGTGTCGTTGCCGATAATTCCGTGGAAGGAATTAAGAGGTGGCAGAATATAAAATTTAATTTTTTCGATATTCGGTCCGAATACGTCTATGAACGCGTGATGCGTTATTTCGATGGTACCTGCAACGGATTCCACCTTGAATGGTTTATTTGGTATAGGGTTTCTTATCCTGGTAGACTGAATATAATTCTTATTGGATCCTGTATCTATCAGGAAGTCTACCGTGTCCCCGCGCCTCGTAGTGAATTCATAGTATGGGAGCGAGGACGGCGTTAATCTAAAAAATTGATCAGATCGGGTTCGGTTTTAGCAGAGTCCGCTTGTTCGTCTTGTTGTGTCGTCTCGTAATTATTATAATAATTATCAGAGTAACTCTGATCGCCGTATGGTTCTCCTGCGTAATCTCCTGCATATGGCATTCCCGCATTTGCATGGTAATTTCTTTGCAACTTATTCGGAGGGTGAGATTGCTGAGAGTTGGGTGGACGTTTTTGTGGTTGGGAGTGTGCGTTGGCATTGGGCCTATTTTGATAATCCACTTGCCGAGTCTGTATGGAAGGGTCCACTTCCATAGGAACCGGGGGTTTAGGGGGTAAATTAGGACGATTATTATATCCTGACCCGTATTGTTGTTGTGGGCGATTTCCGAAGCTCGCATTCCTAGTTTGGGAATTGTAATTCGGTTGGTTGTTAAAGGTATTAGTAAAGCCTCGGTTCGGTTGATATCTAGGCGGTGTATCAACCGGTCTATTATTATAATTATTATTATTGTACCGTGAAGGATAATTGTAACGTTGCGGTACAGAGTACGTTAATTCGGGATAAAAGGGTCTGTTATTGTTAATGACCTGTCGCGCTGGCCGCGGTGAGGGTTGGTTTAAATATTTATTTACATTGTGTGCATGATTCATGCGGAAGGACATATTGTCCAATTTTTGGCACAAATTTAAAGCCTGAGGCAGAGTTGTAGGTTCTCGAATGCTAAGAAGACGGGGTAAATCACCATTGAGTCCTCGTACAAATGTATCGAGGGCCTTGTCTCGATAGGAATTTGTCATCGCTATAATTGCCTCATCCCCCAGATCGAGGCATGCAATCTTATCAAGGATAAGTGATAGGTGCTGGTAAACCTTCTGGTAGAAGGTTGGAATATCATCTTGTCGCTGAGCCAAAGTTGTCATTTGGTACTCTAGAGTACCGATATCTCTCTTATCCGAGTAATGCATCATCAAACATTTTCTTATTTGACTCCAATCTAGTGGAGTGCTGTACGACTCTAGAGCAGTGTCGGCATCGCCGACAATTTTGTGCCTTATGGTGTGTAAAATAGCAAAATACTTAGGTGTATCCTTCAACCCTTCATAGGCCTTCAAAATTCTGTCAACACTTTTCCGCCAGGAGCTAAACTCTCCTGGTTTTCCCGAAAATTCGCGTAAACATTTCACCATGTCGGGTATACGGTCTAGGTCATTCATGTTTCCTGAGGTCAAAGTTACGTTGGGTTCGGTTACCCTAAAATATGTGATATTCGGTGTGTTCATTTGCTCGAGCACCGCGCGAACTACCGATTCTAACATAGTGGGATCGGGGTTAGAAGGATTTGGAGCTACAGGGGGGCTTATGGGATTATTGTCCCCGGGATTACGATTCCCGTACTCAATTCGTAATTGATTCAACTGTTCTGCAAGTTCGTCTGCTGAATTTGTCATCTTTTCCTCTTTTCTTTCTTTTTTTTTTCTAATTAAAAAATATTTTCTTTTTCTTTTGTTTTGCAAATATTATCTTCTTTTTTTTTTTCTTTTTCAATAACCTCCTTCGTAAGTATCAATTCATCTATATTTTCTTTCTTATTTTTAGAATTTTATTTGAAATAAAAATCTTCCTTGATTAATCGTCTTCCTACGTTACTTTCTTGAACACTTTTCTTCGCAAATATTTTTCGAATAATACATCTTCTTTTTAACTATGAACAGTTTCTGTGAAAGAAATATTTTTTTTTTTTTATTTATATTTTTTTTATATTTTCAAACAATTTTCAACGTACGTAGGCATTTACCAACCTCTTTGTAAATAATTTCCCTCGGAAATATAAAACAATTCTATTAAGACCTTTTGCTTTTTTTTTTTCACAATATTCCTTAGTAATATTTTATTCACTTTAATTATTTTCTTTCTTATCTTTCTTTTCACAAATATCTTCACTTCCTATATCTTATTTTTTTCTTTTAGCATTAATAACATAATTTCTCAATAACTATAAAATTTTTGTTCCACTTAATTACTACTATATTTACGTCAATAACATATTCGTTCGGCCGCCAGCAGAGATGGGTTTTTCGCGTTTACGGGTGTGTCCTTTTTCCAACGGTGGGTACTTGGGACCCTCGGCGCAGCTTCTCCTTCTCCTTGTTGATCCGTAGTTACGCACTATTCGTTGTTTTCGTCAGCCGTACTTTTTGTTTTTCGGGCACTAAAAATCACGCACGTGGCCTTACTTTTTTGTTTTCAGGCTCTAACTACTTCGATACGCGCTGGCGGTCCCTGCTCGGGCGCCAGTTAAATTTATTAAAACACAAACTTGTTAAAAAAAATATTTTTTGGGAGACAAGCTCCTTTATTCAGTCACATTCAACTTAGAACTAACTCTTTACAATTATCGTTTCTTAAATCTAACTTATTCTGCCGTCCGTTCTGCCGTCTGTTCTGCCGCCGCTTCTGTTGTGATTATGCTGACGGTGCGATTCCCACCGTTCGCTGCATTCCTCATTGACTGAAGGTGTTGTGTTCCCGTTGTTTGTGCATTTTGGTGTATTCTTGCATTTGTGCAATATTGTATCTTATTGCATACAGGAATGTGCATTTTATTTAAGTAAACAACTTGTGGCGTGCTAACATATATACCTATAGGAATGTCAGCTATCGGTTTAAAGTTGGACTTTTACGGACAAAATGTGACGTATATGGGTGAAGCTACCAAACCGATGATACCAACTGAAATGGCCGAATTGAATGCAAACAGTTTAGTTGATAAATATTATCACGATAATACCAGTTGTGCAATGGGTGTACCACGATCTATATCAGAATATTTTTCTATATCGAAAAACAAAACAGTAAATCCCGATGCAAAAGCATATCCCGAATATCAAACTAATGAGTTTGGTCAGAATATGTTGGATCATCGTTTGAAAAAATTTTTGGTAAACGGACTTATAAATCAACCAATTGTAGATTATAAGTATAAAGTGAAACATGGTGAAATTATGAATGCTAAACATCACAATATACCGCATAATCGCAGAGATGACAAATATTGTACCCATCAAACACGAGGATCTTATAATGCTTTGAATTTTTTTCATTTTGGTACAACACCGTCTAAAGGACAAGTGGGATTTAAAGATAAACGTGGCAATGTACAAGTACTAAACAGTCAATTAAACAATGCCTATAAACGTCAATTGGAAATTTACGGCACTTTCAATATCTATACAGGATGTACACCATATTATGCTCAACCGCAAGTACACGTTGGTTTATGTGCTACACCACAATTGAATCCGCAAAACGAAGATAAAAATTTTCTCAATTCATGTTGCTACTGGAAAGTTGAGTGTGGTATTAAAATTAAATCTAGTTATCATTCTGCTATGACTAGTGGAGGACTAGTCGGATGGCCAAGAGAAATTACATTCAAAGAAAACGGAACCTATCGTTATACCGATGGTAAAACATTATTTGGTAGTATTGTTGAACCTAGAGGTAATGTAACAAATATGATTGATGAACTTACCGAATATGAAGTTATTTTACCAAAAAGAAAATAAATAAAAACACTTGAAATATATATAATTTTTATGTTTTATTTAATATGTATTCTTGGTACAAAAAATATACAGCTAAAGGATGTGGCTTACGATTATATTGTTTTAAATAACTAGCAGGACGCCAGTTAAATTGGAACATACGAGAACGAAATGCTTCGTTCTTTGGAAAAATGTCGTTATTCGATAAAATTACTACAGGTGTACGCATAATTACTGCATCACCTTGATACTTTATTTTGGCATTGCAAGTATCACCTCCGAGGATACATTTCAACGTTTCCGTTGCAGATGGTTCCATTACTGGCTCATTCCATAATATAATGCGTTTATCGACACACTCCATTAATGGAAATGTACAGTAACGATTAAAATTACCCATCTGACCGTAATTAATACAATAATGTATTACGGCATCGAAAAAATAATTTTTTCCCGAATTCGGAGGTGATAAAACGAATATAGTATTTTTCTTCGGTATCTTCTTATCTAATACGCTAAATAATATATAATAAAATTCATTTATTTTATCCTTATTATTATTAAATTGATACAAAATTAATTCCTTCATTATCTTAATGGACTTTTCTAACGAATAATAATAAGTACTGATATTGCACTGTGGTGCATTAAAAATTAAATATTGAGGATCTAGCTGAGAGAAGTGAGTGTACAGCTCCTCAACACTCAGGTCATTATAGAAAGAACTGTGTATTTTCATTATGTTAATCATCAGTGGACTGACCCGATTAAAAAATTTCCACTTTGAATTTAACCAAATAGATGTTGAGAAAATATGCGCTACAGGACTTACTGCATATTTTTTGAGCCAAAGTAAAAGTTTTTCGGCTTTTCCACTTTCTTTGTCCCGTCCGTAGCGACTATTTACTGCGCTACATTTTTCAAGATTCTCTGGATCTGAATGTAATTGGGGTCCAGAGGAGAACTCGTCAAGAAAGTTGACCGCACTTCTGCCTCCTTCCACCAATTTTTCTTTTCCAGCTTTACAATCTTGGAGAAATTGTATACATCTAGTTTGATGACATGGTATCCAGTTTCTCCCGGCGATGTCCATTGTACAAATTTGTCTTGAGTCCCTCTCGCAATAGATTGCGAGATTGACCCAATGTTCAATTGTGTATTCGACACTGGCAACAGTTCGTCTAGAAAATCTTCGCCCAACTTCTTCTCTAGACTTCCAGTGTTCGATAATGGAGCATCGGCAGGAGTAATTGTGGTATGTACAGTCGTGGATAACATGGAAGTGTTCGTTATGGCTGCAGACGATGAACACGGCTCCTCTGTGTCTTTCTCGTAGATCTGAATAATCTTCTCTACGAGGAACGGCGACAAAGGTTTTCTCGAAAATGTCGTGAACAATGCGTCTTTTCGGACAGCACTTACGAAACTCGGAAACGAACACTTCCTTAAGTCTATCGAATTCATTTTTAACTGTTTGAGGACACTGACTATCAAGGACTGAACACTCACTACCAATCGTTTGGCGTCTAGATTTCTTTCTTTGACGCACACTCTTTCTACTTTCTTCATCACTCCCAATATTACCTTTATAAATAGCGGAGTCCATAACAACTCCATCAGATCTACCAACATCATTGATTTGCTCGAGCCAGGCTCTGACGTTACCGTATCCGTCAACAGTACCTTTTCCATTGCTGGAATCTCTTGCGTTGGCAACAATGGATCCTCCGACAACTTCTGCGATTCGGGTACCACCTGTATCATTGGAGCAGTAGCTACTTGCTGTCCAGGAGTAATCTCGTGACAGCTGTCGTCGTCGCTGCTGTTGCTTTCCTGCGATTGACTGATCACCTTTGATTTTTCGTTTTTGCTCTCCATCTCGTCCTCCGAGGACGAAGACGTCACTTGCATTTCGTCGATATCTTTTAGAATGTCTTCCGTCTGGAAGCTCACAGCTTTCGTTGCTTGCTTGCGCCTTTTGTTGGTTGCTGCTGCTGCTGCTTCCTTCACTGTCTTCATTGTACGCACCATTTTTATAATCAAAACAATTATCCGCAATATCAACCGAAGAATAATTATATGAACAGTTATCTTCTGTATTATTTGTAGAGTAGCAATATGAAAATTCGCTTAACACACTTAAAGATTTTGCCGTAACAATTGAGTTATTGTCGAGTTCACTCAATAATGACATTTAATTAATAAATTCTGTTTCTTATATTTATAGGAAATTTCAATAAAGTTTATCTTACTTATGTTTATTAATCGACTAGCGATTATTATATTTCTATTTTTGTAATATGAGTTTCATATGGCAACATAATTTCAAACTTGTACGGTAAAGATCTCCAATAACACAACCACCACCACCACCACGTGTGTGCGTGTGTCACGACGGCAAAGCCGGTAAGTTGTTGGTATGTGAGTCGGCTGGCATGCAAGTGCAGTGCTGTTGTTTGTGTTTGCCTGCGTGTGTTATGTTGTTGGTAGGCAATTCTGGTTTTGGCAAAGGTGGTTATTGTTGTTGTGCTGGCATTTGACTGCCATGCAAATATACTAATTGGGGTGGGATGATAGCGGGGATTTTATTATTGTAATGCAACATTACAGTCCCCCTCCCACTTCGGGCGACGGAAAGCCTCGGGCGGAATAAAAAAGAGTGTTCACCAGGCGTGGCCTAGGTTAAACCGGCGTAGCCGGTGTGTGTGTGTTATTCATCCTTTATTGTTTGTTTGCAATCAAAAATGTACAGTCATTCCATTATCTTAACTTCTAATATTTAATACTTCATTACATTTAACCTTACTGTCTAAAGTTTTAAAGTATGTGTTTTTTTTTTTTTGTTGGAACGCATTTGGACGGCACTGAACTGTTTCCGTTTTCGTGCCGTTCGGGGTTTCCTTTTAATGTAAATTTAAATTGTTTTTTTTTTTCTTAACTATCTAAGTTGCATGCTGTATGCCATGTCTCTACTCCACGAACTCCATCATCCGATAGTTGTTGCCGATTTTTACCCATGCTTGACTCTCGTTCAGCTTATTGACCCGTACTGATAGTCCTTGGAATTTGAATCCCCATCATTTGAATCTTGGTGCTTTGTTTCTAGTGAGTTAAAAGTTCAATTTATGAATGAAATTACCCATATTTTTAACTTTTTTTAAATTTATTTATGTTTATACTATATTCTAACAATCTTTATCTTAATTTGATTTTACTATGTAGTCGAAATAATTATGTGTTCTACTTTGACGCTCATTCAGTTTAGGATCGGTTTCTCTTATGAGAAACCAGCAGTATTCACCCATCATTACGACGTCCCACAATCCTTGATATCGATTCTGAATTAATTTTATTTGCTGATGAAACCTTTCGCCATGTTCGTCACTTTCGTCGCCACGATTTGCCGGAAAAAGCTCAAATGTGAGTGGAGAAAGTTAATTTTTAAAGACATATTTACGCCTGGAAAGAAAATATTAGTTAGGTGTTTCGCTTTGAAGCGAGTTATTTTGGAATCGAGAAAAAAATGTTAGTTCGAAAAAGAAGAGAAGCTCGCCGAGCCGATTCCACTCCAATTATAGGCCTGGAGTTCGCTTTTGAACGAGTGCGTAACCGGATTGCCATTGCGTCCGCCCATGGTTGTATTATTCGCTTACACACGGCGCCCCCGTTGCACTGGTGCAACTTGCAAGGACGACCGCACTTTCTCCAGAACGCCGATTGCTTCGGCAACCACCCGCCTTCCTTCGATGTTTTGCCTTACGTCGTGATTATGTTCCTCGCGCGGCCGATGTAGTAACGTATGGTGGCGCCGCTGACACGTCTTGCAGTGACTTGCAGAGGTGCAGTTCTTTGTGCTGTGAGTACGCGCCAAGCGATTGGCGCAACAATTGAATCGGCGAACGCACCGAATTCGTTCTTCTACTTCCAGGGTTGTATTATTCGCTTACACCTTAGGTAAAGAAGTTATAAAATTTTGGGAAATTAATTTTAATAAGCCTTTAATATTTACCCATTTTCGCATAATTATTGATTAAGTCGTTCACTATCTGCTCGTAGTTAGGGCTTTTGTGTCTACCGAGAAAAGAAGCAACGACCTTTTCAAAGGATTCCCACGCTGCTGCCTCAACCGATGAGTCCTTTGAATTGATTATTGTTGACCAACTTTTTAACACGCTTTTATTAGCTTCATTTATTTGTGGTCCAACAAAAATACCTTGCTTTATCTTGGCTTGAGAAATATCTGGAAAAATTGTTTTCAAATAGTCAAATGCTTCGCCTTCTTTGTCCAAAGCCTTAACAAAGTTTTTAATGAGACCGAGCTTGATGTGTAGGGGTGGAAGTATGATTTTCTCTTTCTTTACAAGAGGGGTGTATTTGGTGTTATCCACACCAACGATAAACTCGACTATTTCCGGCCAATCCTTCCTGACGTAATTGTCCTTACGAGCTCGGCTATCCCACTTGCAGAGGAAGCAGCAGTGCTTGGTGTAGCCACTTTTTAGACCGCATAGCATTGCAACGACTTTGAGATGAGAACATATTTTCCAATCATGCTCTTTATATTTGATCAATTTGAGTATTTTTTGCATTTCCTCGTAGGTTTCCTTTGTATTTACTGCATGTGCGATCGGGATAGAAGGCTTTTTGTTACCAATATGCAATTGTTGAGGACATGAGTTTCAACTCCAGGGACCTATGCGCGGCAACTAATATATTATATATGTATCTATGTATATAGGTACCTAAATATGACAATGTTGATGGCTTGTCTAATGCTGTAAAGTTTAGATAGTGGGATTATAAATGTATAATTTGAATCTATGAAAACGTCATCCATAATGGTTGTCTTGTTGATTTCTAAGGTACAATTTGATTTGGAAAACACCATCGCAACAAGACTAGATAGTAATAGAATGAGATGGATGAGCATGTTGTGTGCGTTTGGTTTGTTCTGGGGGTTGATTTGGAGTATTGTTAATGTTTTTTTCATGTTCAAATCGTCTAGAAAGTGGATTGACTGCTGGTGGATGCGCTGTCTTCAACATATGGTCGGTAAACTTTGTAGAATTTGTTCCGATTAGGAGATTTTCTTAAGACTGCATTTACATATTCAGCGAATAATATATGAGGGTTCTCATCTAGTATGGTGCCACATTCTGTAGATGTCAAGTTAAGATCTGAAGGAGTGAGTTTGGCCCTGGGGTACATGGGGTGGTAAGGTGTTAGGATTACCTCATTGCATAACCTTGTCCAGTATTCAGTTTTTCGACAATTCACATTCAGGGATTCGGTCGAGGTGTTCTCAGAGACAGGACATACAATTTGGGACTCACTGGTTCTCTGTTCGTAAGACTCTAAGGGTAGAGACGAAAAATGCGGTACCCCCAAAGTCCACTGATCGTTGTCTCCTCCTGTTCTGAATTGATGTGTCCCAGGAAGATATGTGTTAATAAGGTCAAAAACATCTGTCATTAAAAATTTGAATCTTGTGAATCCGATTCCATTTGGGAAAGACTTTACAAACATATTGCTTCCTATCATGTGTCCTCCATTGAACTGAATAGTTCTTTGGTATGGGTTTTGTCTGGATGAAGGGGAGGGAGTAGGACTTTCTATTCTTCGTTTTCCGCTGAGGTCGGCATCATCGTAGGTCGTCTCAGATGGATTTGTGAATCCAAATTCTGCTTCTCCATCAGACTCCATTACTTCTAGATTGAGTAATTCCTTGTCGTTTTCTTCTATTTGCCTTACGAGGTCTTTTATGGCTTTGTTTTTGTCTGGAGTTAAGGGCATGTTGGATGACGATGAAACACGGGAAGAATGCAACTCCACATTCGACAGCTCCGAGGAGAACGGAACAAGCACAAAGGTGAAAATCCGCGAGCTGCTCAGAAAACTCCAGACGAACTCTAATCCCTTAGAGAATAACTTATCTATCTCAAGAAATTCTCAACCCCATCCCGACCCACAGCTATTTAAAGGTACCTGCTTGTGACAAGCAGATATTTTATGGTGGTTACGAAGACTGGCCCAGTTTCAAGGCCATGTTCACGGCAGTGTACATAGACCAATGGGACCATGGGCAAGCAGCTCTCATTATTAAAAATTATGCACTCACAGACCTCAACTTCCAGCTCGCATGGGATGCTCTCAAATCTCGCTACGAAAATCGTAGGATTGTCGTTGACAATCAAATTAAAACTCTCCTTAACATCCAGCCCGCTCACACAGAAAATGGAGAAAAAATTCAGGAAATACAGACAACGATAAATAATTGTCTTGCAGTTCTCAAAGCAAACGGAGTCTCAACTGAAAGTTGGGACCCAATTCTCATATATATTTGCTCCTCAAAACTTCCTAACGAATCTCTCTCGTTATGGGAACAATCCCTAAGCTCAAGAAAAGAGCTACCTCTCTGGTCAGAAATGGACCAATTTCTCACAACTCGATACGAGGTTGTCGAACGGCTCAACACATATAGGCCAGGCAAACTCAATTCATCTCACTCAAATTTCACACCTCGCGCATCATCCTCTCACCAAACGTTCGCTCCCAAGAACAAATCACACTCATTTCACACCGAGCCAAAAAGGCCAGCCTCGTGTAAATTATGCAGCTCAAATCACTCAATGATGATGTGCGTGAAATTCAAAGAACTTTCCGTCCCCGAAAGGAATAAGTTCGTTAATGAAAATAATTATTGCAAAAACTGTTTGGCGTATTCTCACACACATGACGAGTGTCGTAGCAATTTCACCTGCGTTTATTGCCAAAAGCGGCACCATTCCCTACTTCACTTCCCAGGGAACTCTCAAGCGCCAAGCAGCTCAAACTACTCTACAAATCGGGTCACATCTCACGTGACCCTCGATGAAAGGCCATGTACCTCAAAACAGGCCGCAGCTCAATTTAACTCAAGCTCACCCCAGAGCAGTGATGAAAATATCTTATCACATTTCTCAAGTAGTAGAGAAAAAACTTTGCTACCAACAGCAATCGTTCCCATACTCCACAATGGCGAAACAACTCTACTACGCGCTCTCATAGACCAAGGATCTCAAAAAACTTTTGTGACCTCTCATGTGCAAAAGGTACTTGGTCTACCCACCTCAAAGTCCCGTTACCAAATACTTGGAATGGGCGGGAGCAAAATTCAAAATGCGAATAAAATATGCTCTCTTACTATATGTTCCCCAGATCGCCAAACAAAAATCACAACTCACGCGATTGTAATAACACAATTGACGCAGTTCCTCCCTTCATTCAAGGTTACTTCTGTTGATCTTGAAGAATATGCGTCACTGCCACTGGCAGATCCCAATTGCTTTGCCCCCGCCAAAATAGACATGGTCATTGGTAGTGATATTATCCCAAAAATTTTCCTACCAGGTCTCAAAACCAATGTCGGCGGAAGCTTAATAGCCCAAAATTCCATATTTGGGTGGATATTAAGTGGCCCAATGGCGGAGCAAGTTTCGACATTCTCCACTCAAGTTGTCGAAAACAATCAAGGCGATCTTCTCATGAAGGAGGCTCCATCGACTCCAACTGAAACAAACGATGACGCACTCAGCCAAAAATTTACAAAAGAAAAGGTCAAGTTTCGGAAATTCTTGGGCCCCGGAAAGATTGCCCATAACGAGAATTTTACCCAAATAAACACGAAGCGAAATGCTCAAAGGAAACTCGCTCAGGCAAACGATTTTAGCCTTTATCAAGGACAAAAAAGTCACACACGACCCTATATGGAAACTCATCTCAGAACACTCCTTCCTCATGAGGTAACATACAATCCATCTAAGTTTCTAGAACTAAACAATTCACAAAGCAGAAGCTCAGCACTGAACTCCAATTGGCCGCTAAGGATTACTCATCCGTCACGCCCCTCACAAAGCAAGCATCACGGAAGCTGCAAGGAAAGGTTCCAACCCCGATCTCGACCAGTGTACTCAGCGGTTAATAACTATAAACCGCTATCCCCGAAGCCACATGACGCTTCTAGCCCCAGTCCCAATTTATAACCACCCCGGTGCTCCACTACTCTCTATTCTCGCTCTCAACTTAAATGATCCCCCTCTCTAGGAGATATAGCTGAACGAACCCCATTCTCGGTTCAGTTATAACAACGAAATACCTACACTCTATGCATTATACAGCCTCGGTATCCTAATCTTATTCTCCAATTATCTTCATTTCTCATCCCAACCTCCAACAAAGCATCCAAGGACTGGTCGAGAGAGCCAAAAAAAAAAAACGCTGGAACAATTGGAATGTTGGGGCAGTTCACGTCGCCGCAGGCCCGCCGGCATGTTGAGGACATGAGTTTCAACTCCAGGGACCTATGCGCGGCAACTAATATATTATATATGTATCTATGTATATATGTAGGTACCTAAATAAATATATATTGTTCACTCACCCTATATTTACCCCTAAAATATAATATACATAGACTTACCTCCTAAAATATAAATAATTTATAAGAAACATGTACTTACCTTTACTATTCACCCTTTATCCATAACCCTTTGTCACACCTTGCACCCACTTACTTTAGAATCCCACATATGTACATACTTGCCCCTATATATATATACTTACCCGCTCTCTCCCGAACCGTTACGACTGTCTCGTACTTATCTTGTATGTAAAATTAAGAAAACCTTTTGAGTTCAGTTGATTTTATATCTCCCAACACTAAGCGATCAATCCGTCCCCGCCCTTGTAAATAAAAATTAAAGTGGAATATATTGAAATAAAATAAATTTAAAATTTTTAATATTTAATATAAAGAAAAAGCAAGGTGTTAGTTATTTAAAGAAAATAATAAAGGAAAACTAAAAAAAATAAATAATTATTCAGCCAAAAGCTGAATACAATAATACAGCCTTCAAACTCAGTTTATTGCTGTCTATGAACAATCGCCACTCTTTTGAATCATATGTTTGACCAAACTCCTTGAATAAACCAGGAATGTCGTTGCAGTAGCATATAAGTACTGTCTTTCTTGGTATAGTGTTTGGAAAATGGTTCGTGACGAGTTCTACAATATATCACCTTAACATCGGATGACACAAATTTAAATTAATTATTAATGCAGGTTAAATGCAACGTGAAGCTTTGTTGCGCATCCGATATTGTAAATTTGCCACTATTTCCGCCACTTTCCTGCTTGAACCGAGCGGTAGGCACTATTATACAGTTGATTAATTTTGCGAAAATGTACTTTGCTGTCTGAAAATAAAAGTACTATGGTTATTTTATGCTCAGCTATACATACATATGTACATAGTTGTAAACGGGCTGCACTGTATCTATCCCCTATTACGGTTTGCGTCGTATAAAGTTACAACAGTTTGTATTGCAATAAAAAATTATTTCAAATTTTAGTTTTTACAATTAAAAACTGCAATAAATTTTAATTGCAATAAAGTTGGTAAACAATCAATGCTAAGATGAATGATTGCAACTTTTTACAGCTCTGAGTACCTACACTCAAAAAAAAAAACCTCTCGGTTTTCGTTATTACAAAATTTACCCTTCGGCTTCGCTGCCGCGTTACTTTTTTTAGCGTTGGTACACTATTTATAATTCGGCTTGATGGCTTTTTTTTGTATTGGTTCACCTCGGCATAGAACAAATTAGAGCCTACGATTTCTCGAGTTCGAGCGAGACTCGACTTCTCGCAAGGTTCTCGAATCTCGAAAGGCTCGCGAGCTTCTCGACTTTCAACTACATCGCAGAAATAGCGGCATAAGCATACTATGCTCTTTCGTAGCTTGTTCTGTTTGTATGTATGTACTTACGTGTATATGCATATGTGCCATTTACACCATTCCCAGGTGTATTTCAGAAAATTCCAAGTGAAATACAATTAAAATTTCATATTATAAAATTTTTTCTTTCCAATGACATACGAGAAATTTTTGATATTCATATATTTTTGACACAATGCTCATAATATGTTATCGAGAAATCCGAGAAACGAGATTTAATCGAGAACCCGAGTCTCGGTTTTCTCGATCATCGAATTTCTCGACACTGCTCGAGATCGAATCGTAAGCCCTATTTTGAACACGCGTCCCAACGAAATTTTCTTTGCTTTAAGTAAATTTTCTTAAAAATGTGGAAAAAACATTCAAACAAATTCGTTGCCATGTTTTAGGGAAAATTTACTCAAAACAAAGGAAATAGTGTTCAATATAAGGAAGCAAATTCTTTCACCCTTCCATATATTTTTTTTTCTCCCAGTGTAGGCACTAAAGGCGGATTCATCGTTCGAGTTCAGAACTAAAGATGAATTTCAGTTAACTAATAAAAATAGCTCAGAACTTTTCGGAATTCCTCTCACACTCCGAAAACATAATAACCACATGACAGAAAAGTTCTGAACTCGAACGATGAATCCGCCTTAAACCACTTGCTCTCGCCAACCATAATAGAACTAAAATAAATAAAGGCATATTCTGGTTTGAAACTTGTTGACATGCGTTAAACTCCTCCTTCGACTTTGCGTCTTTCAACTTTTGTTGATAAAACGATGAAATCTTTAGCTTAAATTCATTAAATTTTTCTAGGATTTTATTTTTACTTCATTTCATTCTTTTATTCGTTATACATATGTATATGCGTATCAGGGCCGTACCCAGGAATTTATTTCGAGGGGGGTTACATCGTTGTGGATTTTTTTTTTTTTTTTTTTTTAGAAAAATATATAACTTATTTCGTGCACTAAATAAAAATAATAAAAAAAAATTCTGGTTTCTCAAGTGCTATTTAGAAGAAATTTTTTTTACGAAACTTTTGATTTTCAAATTAGGATTTTTATAAGAAGTTTTAAAAATCAGGAAACTTTTATTCATTTAAAAATTAGACTGTTTTATTACAAATACGATGAATACATTTTTTTGGTGATTTTATCCAAGTAAAAAAAAATAATATTTTATGGACGAAAAACTCGGTTAGATTACCCAGCTCTTTTCAGCTGTAAAAGTCCGCCTCAAGATTTTTAGCTTATGTTGAGACTCTAACTTGTTTTTTTTTGCAACTTTGTTATTTGACATCCGATTTTTAAAATTGATAGATATGTCATTATTTTAGTCTTTTGAGCAAGGCTGCAAAATAACGTTATTTTTAACAATAAACAAAAAAAAATTGTTTCTGTTGAAATATTCGATTTTATAAACGTAAAAAGCATAACAAAATCCATTTCGTTTCAACTGTTATCAAAAAAAATTAACAAATTTTTTTTTTGTTTTGATAATTATCAAAACAATTATTTCAAAAAAATATAGTTTCAAATTTAAACGAAAAAATTGACTTTTCAACAATTTCGCTTTCTATGAAGAAAAAAATTTTACATATATACATGAATAAAAGCAAATACAATTTTTGTTAATTTTTTTGATATCAACGAAACAAAATTATTCTGATTAAAGATTTATTGATAATTTTTGAAACGAAAAAATTTTGTTTCTGATAATTAGCAAAACAAAATAATTTTTGGATATTTTTTATTGATATTTTTTGAAACAAAATTATTTTGTTCATTTCGTTGAGCAGCCTTGCTTTTGAGCAGGGTTTGAAATTATTTTCAACTTTTTTTTTCATTTCCATTGAATTTCATTTTCATTTGAAAATTAAAAAATTAACAGCGCAGCAGAAGTATAAAAAATAAAAAGTTCTACTGTACTGCAACTGCGCAGCCTTAAGTTTCAAAAAATTATAGTCGACTGTTGCTGTATTGTGGAAATTTGTACAGCACAGCAAAGGGCAAACATAATTTCGAGTTTTTACAGCACTGTTGTTATTGTTTTTTTTTTTTTAATTTATGGGAACACAATCGAAATTGTAATGTACAAAAAAAACCCATTTCAAAAAGTCGCACTTAAAACTAAAATTATGTTTAGCTGTGTTTTACTGTCGACTGATCTGTTTGAAATTACACAGTAAAGCAACAGCACAAAAAAACAAACAAATATATTCGACTGTTCTGCGCTTCGACTTAAGATATTTTCAAAGGAAATCGAAATTCAAAAGTTCTCAAAAAATTATGATAACTTTCGCAAAACAGCAACAGCTTATTTTTTAGACTGTTGGTGTTATGCTGGCAAACAGTGCTTGGGAAGCTTTATATTTCCTCCTAATGTCCTTTTATCTGTGAAGTCGTTTTCATATAGTTGGGTCACCTAACTGAGTTTTTCGACCATAAAACATCCTTTTTGTTTCACTTGAAAAAATCGCCAAAAATAAAGTATTTACCGCATCTTTTTAATACTACGCTTAAAATGTTTGCAATAAAACAGAATAATTTTAAAAAGAATAAAACTTTCCTGATTTTTACAACTTCTTATAAAAACCCCAATAAAAACCAATTTTTTTCAATAATCGCAAAAAATCAAAAAATGGTGACTTTCCAAAGTTAGTATTGAAAATATGTAGGTGAAATCGGACTACATATAAAAACGCACACATCCCATATATGGGATCTTTCGAAAAACACACAAAATGTTATAATTCAGAAACTAATATAACCCGAGTAATGAATTTTCAGCCATGACTTTATGAAGTTATAAGGAAATATTCTAAAATTTTAGAAATGTAACATAATTTAATTTATAAGTGGTAGAAGCGGTGGTTAGAAGCGTACTTTAATTATCTTTCGAACGGAGTAGATACGGTTTGCGGGTATTTGTAACTTCAGCGAAAAGAATTTTTGATTGTAGTTGTAAAAAACTCAAAATTACGTTATCTCAAAACCCTAACCATAAGAAAATGGTTGTGATCTCAGCAGGATCATACCAGCCCTCCCCTATACCTGAAATTCTTGGTATTTTCTCAAATTAATTATTCGTAAACTAGTGTTTTCAACATATAGCTTTGAATATGATAGAAGTAAAATTTATCTGCCAGAATTTCGTGGGGGGTTCAAACACCCAAACACCCCCCCCCCCCCCCCCCCCCTAAATACGGCCTTGATGCGTATGTAAGTATGTATGTACACGCAAATGCTAATCTTTGATTTGAAAATACTTTGAGTCACGAATCAAAGGGTATTTTTGATTCTTTTTTTAAAACGAATCACAAATAATAAAAATTATCTGAGAATAGAATGAAGCTTCTGTAAATAATACCAGTTTATTCCCAAAAGCTTGTTTAAAGCTGATCCATTCGCTCAAAAAAGTTATATTGTTTGTGGTTGAATTTAAATCCTTTGGTCTTAATGGTTAACAGCGTTTCCATAGATCGGATGGATTGCGATCTTCAGAAATTGCCAGGGTAGACTCGAGCTGTAATGCGTTTTTAATTTCGGTAAGTGGCCCCTCGTCAAATACCTCTCCCAAAAATTCGTTCGCTGGGGCAATTAATTTTTTTACAATCTTACGCCGCTTACTGCGATAATTGTGGTATTTGTCGTTGCCCTCTGGGAATGTAATAATATTCCTAAGTAAATAAATAAGGTTAATAAATACAAACCTTCACATAAATAGGCTCACAGAAATATTTTATATAAAACATTAAGAAAACGTTAGAAATTCGCAGTTTTTTATACTCAGCTGTACTAATTCAGAGAGTATTAGAATTTTGGATTCATATGTGTAATCCTCATTTCTGGTTTGGCTAGCCTCTCCTGATGTCTCTATATGAAACGGCCCTTTGATTTTTGGCGGGTGTTTATTGACCGAGGCTGGTGTTTTTTTGCCCTGAAACTGGTTTTGAGGTGGTCTGTTTATGTAGCTAATTCTTCGTGAATGTACGTTCTCATCTACCTCCATAGGTTCTGCCATCTTGTGCAACCATACTACTTGCTGGTCAATTGGCAACTTGAGTAACTCACTACCACTTTAGAACTTAACTTTTTGTTAAAACCGTGCAATGTAATTCAAGCATCCCTTCGGCTCCATTGACCAAGTAACTTATATTCTTTGTTTCTTTACTTCTTCATACACTTTTACGATCACTAAAAACCTTTCGTCCTTTTCGTAAATTTTGACTGAGATGCCACTTTGAATAAACTCCAAACAACAGCTGTTAATTGTTGTTAAGCAAAAGTTAGTGAATCGCACAATCGATAACGAATAATTAAAAACAACCATTGCAAAAATAGTTAAAAGTTAGTGAATTGAGCTACAGCTGAACGTTCAGTTACGCGTATTTCGTTTGGGTAACAATCTTTTTTTTAGCTTTAATCAAATTGTTGTTGCTTGGATAAAAGTTACTGTGTCGTACTTTACACCATATTGCATTAATTTATATGAATTCTTTGCGTAGTCTCCATCTAAAAAGAGAGCCAAGACTTCTTCAGGTGTGTAGGGAATAGCGGGTTTTGTCTCAGCAGACACCCTTCTAAGCATTTTTGAAGCTATTTCAGTTCCTGAGAACAACATTGAAACAACCTGTGAAGCATATCTTCTGCCGTATTCGTAAAGACTAACTCGCGCTGCTACCATTAACTCTTCCTGTGTAGTCGTTATGTTCTTTACTTAAATTAAATCCACAATTTACTTACCTTAAAGAAATTCGCTCCGTGTTTTAAATAAACGATTCCTTCAATCGCGAGCATCTGAAGAGATAATATTATTACTATAAAATTTAAATATTTATTTTAGTATAATCATACAGATAAGTTTAGCACAACGAGATATGTTAAGTTGTGACAAAATTTTTGTGTGGTGCTATAATATTTTACCTGCACATAAATTATTTAATAACACCGTGACACCAATGGGCTGAGGGTTGTTTTCTGTGGCGGAATAAATGCCACACAGAATGAAAGGCCAATTACCCACATAGTAAAGCCTGTATCAATGTATTTTATAAAATACTCTGTTTTTGTTAAATGTTTCCGTGCCATATGTCATCGATTAAAATAGCTTTTTCTACTTGGTCCTCGTTGATATTGCGTTTTTTTTCTTTGTAGAAGTTCAAAACTTTTGTTCCACGTTATTTGATAACAGAGTAAATAAATCCTCTAGAAAAACAAATGCTACGAATAAGTACGGAAATCGCTTCGCCTCAAATAAAAAATAGCGCGTCAAATTTTTACCTTGTGAAAGTATTCAGGCCGTAATTTAATGTTTTATAAAATACGTTCTCACACACAATTTCCACTTTAGTTTTCTTCCACTCACTCCTGTCCTTGTTTATTAAAAAGTCTAGTTTATTTTTGATTTATAACAATAGTACTTTATTTTTCCAAAGTTTAATTTAATTTCGCACTACTTTTATTTTCTATCTATATCCAGTTTTTCACAGTTTTATTTTGTACAACACAACTTTACTTTTTTCCACCAAACACTGCCGGTCGGTTCAAAGGTATGTACATGATTAAAAATTGTCATGGCCGGCCGGCTTCTTCATAGCCGAACCGTTTCCCATTTCCAGTTTGTCCCAACACCTGTTGTTCATTCACAATGGACAACGGTGTTGCCACAAAATTTTTATTTTAACATGTCGGCCGCACCGTTCCACAAGCAAAATGTTTTTGTAATTTAAAAAAATGTACTATTGAATTTTCACAAAATTGTATGCATCTAGGTACATGTATATGCATGTACACATATTGCATGCAAGAAAGTTTATGCGGGTCACCTTAATGTGATGCCCTATGTATTTATGTTTGTATGTATGTACACATACGACTAGAAAAATTGCATTTCAATTACATTAAGGTGGAACTGTATGTACGCAAGCAAATTGTATATGGTCAATCATTAAAATGGCACTGAATGTATTTAATGCATAGCTAAAAACGTTTTGTGAAAGTTTAAGAATTTTAAAATGTATTATAGGTATATGCAATACGGTCGCACCATTTTTTTTTCGAAAAGTTGTTATATCAATTTAGATATGTATTCCAATTAAATTCAATTCAATTTACATAATATCCCAATAAACACAACGGATTCGCCTCGAATTCGTGTCGGATTCGCTTTCTCTGATTATATTATCGCGGCGATAGATCGGCGAATCCGAATTCGTAGGCATGTCACCTATCACTAGCGATTCGAGAATTTGTTCATTCTCGGATCGCTGGCGATGCGAATTTTTTATCATTAGCGATTCGAGAATTTTTAATTTCTCTGATCGTTGGCGATTCGAAAATTTTTTCATTAGCGATTCGAGATCTTTTATAAATGGCGTATCGAAAAATTAAAAGCTCAGAGTTCGGTTTACTGGCAATGGGTTAAATCCGTATAAAATAATACAAAGCACTTAAAATATTTTTATACTCAGCTGTACTAGTACACAGAGTATTATAGTTTTAATCACATAGCGGTGGATTGTAACAGAATGAAATAATCGAGATAGATATAGACTTATATATATCAAAATGATCAGGGTGAAAAGAGAAATCGATTGAGCCATGTCCGTCCGTCCGCCCGTCTGTCCGTCCGTCCGTCCGTCCGTCTGTAAACACTAACTCGCGCAAAAATTGAGATATTTTGATGAAATTTGAAATGCAGGTTGGTATCTACACTGGGACGGTTGGTATTGAAAATGGGCGAAATCGGACCATGACCACGCCCACTTTTCCTATATAGAAAAAATCGGAAATTTGGTATCTCAGCCACTAATATAGCTAGAGTGATGAAATTTTACCCACGTGTTGAGCTCAGGCCCCTAAGAAGAAATTTGATGGAATTTTGGCACATGGGCGGTGCCACGCCCAATTATCAAGGAGCAAACATTGAAAGCTTTATGAGTCATAACTCAGAAACTGTTGAAGATATATCGATGAAATTTGGTATGCGTGATATACTCACTTAGGCAAATGTTTGGACGAAAAATTGTCAAAATCGGTTGACGGCCACGCCCACTTTCCACCTGCGGACATACAACGGAAAACACAAAAATTTTGGAAAATGGGCGTGGCACCGCCTCTTTTTAGAAGCTGGAATATACGAGATTTCTGAGCCCATAACTTGACAAATAATTGATATATAATGACGAAACTTGGTGTATACACTTTTATTACTTGTGGTACTACATGTTGAAAATTTTAGCGAAATCGGTTGACGACCACGCCCACTTTTATATATGGGTATTATAAAGTGGCCTAATAAAAACATTTTAAGCGATATCTTTGTCAAATATAAAGATAATTCATTGAAATTTTGTGGCAAGAGTTCCACAATAGACCGGAAACAAAAAATATACAAATTTTGGAAAATAGGCGTGGCACCGCCTCTTTTTAGACAAAGGAATATACGAGATTTCTTAGCCTATAACTCGACAAATAATTGAGATATTATGACGAAACTTGGTTTATACACTTTTATAACTTGTGTTAATAGACACGCAAAAATTTTTTGAAATCGTTTTATGACCACGCCTTTTTTTAACAAAGATATTTCGGGAACACCCTTTGGGAATTTGTAACGTGACATCTTTGTAACTAGAAGTCATAAAGGAATGAAATTTTGCACAAAGAATTATATTCATATGCTTAGTTGGATGACTGATAAAAATGTTGACAATGGGCGTGGCTACGCCCACTTTATGCGGCACTCACTTTGTATAAAATACGCCGTGTTTCCATCAAACGCAAACAAACAATGAAAGCATACAGCTGAGTATCTAATGTTCGATTCCACTCGAACTTAGGCTTCCTTACTTGTTATAAAGAAAGTTTAACTTTCATGAATAACAAAAGCTTTTCAAGTTCAGGTATAAATGTAAAATTTCAGAACTATATTGATTTTTTAGTGCAAAACAACTTAATAAAATAGAAAAAATTATATCGCGAAAATCTATTTTCTCGAACTTGTCGCGAACTCGAGGCGAGTCCGAGAAATTACATTCGCTAAAATCTGCTTTCGCGAACTCTCCTCGAATTCGCCGCGAGATCATCCTCGCTTCTGTGTTTATTGGGATGTAAATTTTAAGTCAATCATTTAATGAGACTGTATGAAAAGTATATAAGAATTTTAGTTATATACATACATACATACGTATACAATATTATGTATTTTTAGTATGGATTGAATAATCGAAAGAACAAATTCAAAGACAAATGTAATTATACATATGTATGTACATACGTACATATGTATATATAAACATACATACTACCCGTCTACCTTGATTGTTACCATGCTCTGCTACCATTACTGCCGTCCACCTTTTTTGCTACCATGACGTCACGATTTTATTACCTTTGCCTTCTTATGATGTTGCTTCCTCTGCTGTATGTATTGCGCCAATAATGAGAACCCTGCAAAAAGTGGGACCACGTAATATGGTAGTACAGGACCAGGTTACGTTGTGACAGTTTCTAGTTACAGAGGTGGTCCAAATATATGAAAAAAATATGGTTACATTAACATTGCGATGTCATTGGACATGACCACCCCTGCTTCACCGCTGCATAAAGCTTAAATTAGTTATGCATTAACATTATTTCCATAATAGTAACAGTATCGGTATTAATTTGGTCGATTATTGGTGCAGTAACAGTAAACGGCTGAACAGTGATCATAGCCCAATAAAGGTGACCATAGCAATAGAGTCGCTCTTCTTCTTTTGGTTTTTTAGGTTGCGAAATTATCATATTTTGTATTAATGCTAATTGCGTGTTCTCTTTTGATTGCTACGACCATATTATTATTGGGTCATGACAGTGAACAACTGAAACAAACAATCGATCAGCTGGTTAGCGTTACTGCTGAAAACCAAAATTCATTTGGTTGTTACCGATAGCGTTACCGACTAGCGAATCACTAATCAAATACATTGTTTCCCATAAGGTTGGTTGATCAGCTGTTTTATAACGATACTGTTACTGCATAACTAATTTGAGCTTAACAAAGGACTATATAGAAAAACCACCCCATTTGGGCCATATACTAATCTGCTTACAGTGGACCACGTTTTAAACTACATCACAATACCCTAGATCGAGCCAAATTGCCGACCAACCACGAATTAGTCGGCGGCGAACGACAATTTACATTCGATGTGGTCCGATGCAGCATAACATGTAACCATGTCTGTAACTAGGTCGCTTCACGCGTGGTACTATGCAGCATAACATGTAACCAAGTCCGTAACCACGTCCTTTCAGACCTACTTTAAAGCCCCGTACCATTGGGCTACCTGGTCCTCAAATTTTTGAAGGGAACGGCATCCGCTGCATATGTATTGCGTATATTCCCTGTAGGGAAAATCTCTAGTTCCGAACTAGGTCGCTTCTAGTGCATTTTTCGACACTACTAGTGCGAGCTAAATCTCTTTTGCATGTTATCAACTGGCGAATTTAGCACGGCAATGTCCTAGGCGGTGTCAATTGTCACTCTCTGCACTACATTTTTGATAGTTCCGAACTAGTACTAAATTCTACAGTTTACACTAGTTCGTTTATTGGCACAATTTCGATAGTTCTGAACTAGCTACAAGTACCTACAAATTCTACAGTTTTACATCTGCCGCTTAAGTGCAGTCTTTGACACACTTCATTCAAGTGGGCGATGGCCGACTGGCTAACGCATGTGCCTTTCAATCTGAGGGGCGCGGGTTCGAATCCTGTCGGTACCAAGGTGGATGATAATTTTAAAAAATTTTTTTTTAAAATAATATTTTTTTATTTATTTATTTAATAAAAATCATAATTACGGGAACATTTCATTTCATACGAGATGCAAATAGAAAACTTTATATAAAATGCTTCACTAAACATCTGAGAATTGCAGAAATATACAAAGCCGACGGCAATTGAACGAACAAAAAATTTTCATAGAATTTGTGTCACTTCGAAATTGCATACAAATCAAAGTGTGTCTTATAATGGTCACTCAATTCACTCCTTCTGAACTGGTGCTTTTGTACGTGGTTTACTTTACAATTTGTCGCCATCCGGATTATGTGGTGCATATTGGAAATCGTCACCACCACAAATTCCTGCATATGGAGCCACAAATTCCCTGCGTATGGAGGAGGTGGCTTTGCCTTCGCCATGATTGCTGGCTCGATGTCGGTCGCCATATAAAATACGTTCTCACACACAATTTCCGCTTTAGTTTTCTTCCACTCACTCCTGTCCTTGTTTATTAAAAAGTCTAAGTTTATTTTTGATTTATAACAATAGTACTTTATTTTTCCAAAGTTTAATTTAATTTCGCACTACTTTTATTTTCTATCTATATTCAGTTTTTCACAGTTTTATTTTGTACAACACAACTTTACTTTTTTCCGCCAAACACTGCCGGTCGGTTCAAAGGTATGTACATGATTAAAAATTGTCATGGCCGGCCGGCTTCTTCATAGCCGAACCGTTTCCCACTTCCAGTTTGTCCCAACACCTGTTGTTAATTCACAATGGACAACGTTGTTGCCACAAACTGGAATTGAATTCCAATTTTATATTTATGGTCAAAACTCACTGATCATTTTTGATTTTAATTGTTTTGCTATTAATTGTTTTGATCATTTTGATTTTAATTGTTTTGCTATTACAGTTTTTCCGATATAATATATTTGATTATAATAATATTTAAATAATAGTAAAAGTTAAAGTTAAGAAAATTGATTAGTCATGGACATATTACATATTTTACGATTTCAATAAGTCAACGCGGCGATAAGTTCCTTACGACTAACTTCTACTTTTCTGCTCCCAGAGAGCGATGCATCTTTGCCGCCAGCCGCCCATCATACGCCAGTGTTGCCAGCGTTATTTATTTCTTAGTGTTGCCTTACACTTGTTTATGCATATTCAGCAAAGATAATATTTGCTACTTGAGGCAGAAGAAGTTGTTGGTCAATAACGCCAATTTATAACATTGGAATTAGCGGAGATTGTGTCGGAAATGCCAAACTATTAAAATGTTTCCAATGCCATGGCTCCTGTTTCTTTCATCCGATAAGATTTTCCCGAAATTCAACACGAACTCCTAAATGTGGAATAGCTTAGCTTAAATATTTTAGACTCCTATATGTTACTTGTGCGGCTATAATATTAAAAGCATATAATTAATTACTGTTAGTCAGAGTTATCTGCTGCGTTTCTGTATGGTATTAATAACCATGGCTCAAGAGGATATCCAGAGTCTCCTATCAATAAAAAATTATACTTTTGTGGTCAGAAAAAACACGCAAGAAGCAAATCCTTAATCTTAATACTTAATGTATTCATAACACGAAACTAAATCTTACCAAGGCTTCTTACTACTCTGTCTACGTTTTAAAATTTCACGCTTAAGCTTTCACGCTCTGCAGAATGGTTCCAGACGTGGGAATCATGTGAAGCACCTCCAAACCTATCACCTACTGCTCTTATTCGCATTTTGTGGTCCCAAAACTGAAATATTGCATATATGTATGTATTTATATATAGATATGTATGTACTTGCATTTAAATTTTTATTTATGAATACTTCCCTGCAGAAAACGGAACTAGTCCATACATGCATGTACAAACCAGCCGATTGTGGCAATCAACTAGTCCAAAACCTACCACATTTCATATAAAAACAGCCGGAAACATACAAGAAACACATTTTTGCTCATGCACACATCAGAAAAACATACAATGTACATAAATACAGATATAATATTTGCCCTTGGAGTATTGTTTTCCAGAAGCGTAACTGGGGACAAAGCTACATCCATGCGATGTTTTCTCATGAGAAGCAATAAATCTCTCATATGTATATTAGATGTTCTACTACTTATCTGCCACTGTCCTAAATCATTCATAAATTGCTTTCTTTCATCATTTACCCCTTCTATTTCTACATTTGGAGAATTTTCCCTATTTGGTGAACCACTGAAACTAACTGATGCTATATTTTCAATATTTTCTGCGCACTCAATTTGCGCATGCATTTTGCACAGATGGATTTGCATTTTGCAACCTTATGAAAAACTTTTCCCTTTCTTTTTTTTTCAAGGCGTCTTCTGTGTCGCGCACTGCACTGCATATTGGTTTTTATTGTCTCTATTTTTTAAGAATTATAATAATTTTTATTTTTTATTACCAAAAAAACTCGAACTGCGTTGTTTTCACTTTCACGATAGAATGAGAAAACTTTTAGATCTGGCAGTGTGAAGTTAGATAAATCATATAAATTTACCCAATGAGCTGTTACACCAAGGAATCGTTGAGTACTACTCGACCAAATATCCGCTGTTGTACAAATATAATTTGTACCATCTTTCATTATAGTACGTAACTTGTCCCTGTTTGTGAAATGTTTCACCTTTATACACCTTCCTAAAGTACGACTTGCCATATGTTGTAAACTTAAACCATCAGCTTTCGGTTCCTGATCTGAAGACAATAATTTAGTTACAAGTTTCTGCAGCGTAAGGGCCTTTTCACATTACTCGGTACGACATCGGATCGACATTTTTTGCTCGGTATTTTCAGCTTACCGAAACGATTCCGCGTTGCTGTGTTTTTCACACTTGTGGGAATACTTTCGGTGCGTTATCGGCAGAAAATAGGAAAACAAACATCGAAATTTGCAAAACAAAATTTTTAACTTCAACAAATCAATCAATAATAACAATAATGTCTTCTAGCGAAGACGAAGACATTATAACTTGCTACATTTATAGCCGAAACGAGTTTTTTTACTGACTTTGTTCTTCTTCTTTTATTACGCCGCAAAAATGTATGCAGTAATTCCTCAAATTTTACTGACCGGTCTTACCGCGTTGCGGTATACCGAAATCAATCCGCTCCGATTTCATGTATGCAACACTAATGTGAAAGTGCCAATTGAAATACATGTGGTCGGCAAGGTTTCGGTATACTTTCGGTAAAAACCAAAAATGTCGATCCGATTCCGCACCGAGTAATGTGAAAGCGCTCTAACGCTGAATTATTTACCGTCTATAATTTTCCTTAATGAAGCCACTTCAGCTGTGGCCAAAGGGCTCACACTTTCCAGTACAAAACTAACGACATTTTCTTCGAATCTCCTCTGTCGCGTTACGCGACTAACTCCTTGTATAGCAACGGATGAATTTGTTAGCTTCTTCCGCTTGGACTGGGCATATGGCTTATACTGGTTTTCATATTCATCTGAGTGCGCTCTCTAGATAAATACAATTAAAGGAAACAAACATTTTCTTTACAAGCTTTGAATTATGTCTCTCTTGAAGATGATTAAGGAAAAGTCGTATCCTACAATGGCATCGCACGTTGTCAACCCTCTAAGGACATAAAATGTTTCTATATGGCCCAAAAATGAAACTTTATATTTCTCTGTAACTTTGGTTTCACCATTTATTAATCTCTTCATAAAGGTGCCACTCCGCCGGCGAGCCTCCTGACGGCCCAATTGCCTCCTTGCCTTTTCTAAATGAAAAAGTATATATTATATGTTACATGTACATGTTTTTTTTATTATACAAAGCTGTATTTTTTTGTCAAATTGGTAATTTTGTTTTTAATGTCCGAGGCGGACATACTACATCCGTATTTGGCCAATTTAGCCGCCATCTCCTTATAAATATGTATATTTTTCGCGGACCCCCCAGGGCATGTTCATTTTGTGCCCACACTTCGACGAAGAGGTCTTCCGACTTTTCTCTTCCGTCGTTTTGATGGCGTTTCGTTATTATTTTCCATTTTTTGTTCCCTGCACTATGCAAATTATTGGAATTGTTTTGCATTTAATAATAATAATAGACCAGGTGGTCGCAATACTACATAAATGGCTATTCTGTGGATCTTATGTCAAAATCCCACGTAACCTTAATAGAAGATTGACATAAGCTTCTCAATTCAATTGTCTATTGCGACAACCTAGCTGTTAAAATAATCTGCATCGCAGCCAATGTTAAGATGAAGTGCAGGGTTGCATTCCAATAACTCAAACTCAGAGTTAAGAGTAGAGTTAAGTGGTTAATTGTAAATGGCCACTTATCTCAAATTAACTCTTCAACGTGAACATAGTATTACCCTAAATGCTTTATCAAGTTTACTAATTGAGGTGTTTTATTATTTTATGTAATTTTTTGAGGTCCCTGTATCTGAGTCCATTATTCAAGGGTTTGGTTATGAAACGCAGAAGCGAGTTTACCCTAAAAAATTTATTTCTTCAGGTATGGGCTCATCATTTAAATAATTGACTCTTTGTTATTTTCGGGTTAACCCCTCTGGTTGACTATAAATTTCTTTTAACAGCTTGAGGCTGTTGTTTTCTTTGGAAGCTTTGCATTGCACTTCTATAGCTTCTATCCACCTCCATGGGTTCTGGGGCGTTTTCCTGGCCCCTGTTTGGATTACTATTTCCAAGTCTAAAATGTGCACTCACATTTTGTTGTTGTGTCACTGGGCGTGCTGTCCTTTGATAATGAGGGGAGACTGAGGGTGCTGGAGTTATTCCAGAAGGTGTTGGCGAAATTATACCTCACCTGGTTGGTTTCCAATTCTTGTGTTAACACCAGCGCCGATGGCATATCCTGCGTTTTAATAATTATAATAATATAATAATAATAAATATGAATACTCTTAGAGCATCCTCTCTGTATTTGGTGTTCAGAGAGTCAATTAGTTGCTGATTGCCCTCATTGGTCATCATGACTTTGTTTGTAATAAGAGTCAGCTTCCGTTCGACTTCATCATAGAAGTCTGTTATTCGTTCCGAACCCTGCTTTAGGGTGGACAGTTCCTGCTCTAAAGTATAGAGAGAACGTTTGTCCGCGTAAGCGTATTGTAGGAACTTAGGAGCGTATCGGCGCTCCCTGTCACTTTGTTGCGTATTATTGCAACGGCTTGGTAGTATTTTGTACTACCCCTATACACCTGTCATACAACTTATGTGCTGTTGTTGCGGCCTGTCGCCACGAAACGTAACTTGCGGTCTGTCCACTAAACTACGATATGGGCTTTACCACGTCCAGGGACTCACTACACTCAAGCCCGTTTACGATTTCAATTTCCCTATATTCCTCCACTGTTGAAGGGACTTCTACGATGTTAAGTCTTCGTATTAAATCGTTTATTGTTCCCTGGAACTGTTGTCAGCTCTGTTCTACAGCCTGAGCAATGGCTGACTGCATGAAAGTCTGTACTGTAGCTTGATCCATTGTATTTATTTTTAAACTAGCTAAACTGTCGATAATGTTTTCCAACTCCCTCAATTCTTCGACACTCAGAAATACTTAATATTTTCCGTTGTTTCTTCTATTTAATTCTTATTTTAAATAATTTTTTTTTTATACATATATTTAATTACAAAAGTAAAGTTTCTTAATTAGACTTACAAAGTAATCGCCAAAGACATCATGATGTTGTTGTTCTGTTCCGTTCCTCCTGTATTGTCGGCTGACCCGGATTCCTTAATCGTTCCGGGTTGATGTGATGTTTTATTAGCAATCAATTTCAGCTTTGTGATTTTTTCAGCAAATCTCTTTTATGACGATAATTCTCTTTTAGGCAGGCAGTGCACACTTGACTTTGTTCAAAACGTTTTCTTTTCAGTTCCTTAAAAAAGTTTTTTTTTTATGTGAATTTTATATGAGCTATTGGCCAGTTTTTAATTAAGAAGTACTTAATACCATATTGTCGATTCTAAATAAATCTTCTGAACTCTGCAGAGGAAAACTAAAATTAAAAGTGAATGCCGCGTAGCCCCAGTGTATTAAACACTTAACGGTCCTCCCTGCCGCTGTCCGCTGTATAGATGGCAACAGGGACCTTCCTCTAAAAAAAAAATAAGGGCTCTATTTCTGAGGCCTCACTTTCGGCTACTTCCGACGACCAATTTTTCGTAGTCTCTATTTTCCTCACTCTCGAGAATTTTTTCTTGGGATATATGATTGATTTTTTGTCGTCATTGTCCTGACTGTCTTTCATAATGGTCTTTTAATTCCCTGAATCACATTGAAATTATTATTGATTGCATATTCTTTGGTCGGGATGCTAATAAAATGTCACAAAGTGGCTTCCTAAGCTAATTCCCTTCGTAGTGATGTCTTAGAACTATTCATATTTCTCACCTTAAATAAATTTTGTAACTGTCCACCTATAAAAAGTAAATCCCCATAACCGGACGCTCAGAGACTTGTGAAAACTAAAAAGAAATGCGTGGCATTATTAAATATTGCAGAAACGCAAAAATTTCCGAAACTTATCTTGAAATCGTCGCTGCAAACTTGCCAATTGCCCAACAAAGTAAATTTTCCCTAGTGAACTGAAATATGTATTATTCACTAAGTAAGCGGATGAAAAGCGAAAAGCAAACCGAACAAGGCAGGCGCAGTGGCGAATTCAAAATTTTATTTATTTTATTTTTCAAAAGTAGGAGCAAAAACTTTAAAAACAACACAGAAAAAAATCGATATAAGCAAAAACAGATAAAACACGAAAACATCAAAATATCACAGAGGAAAATTAATCATATTTTTTATACATAAATGATGGCAACAGACATGAACTTTCATGAACTTGTTGTTGAAAACTTAAAATTTAAACAAAAAACATTATAAACATATACCAAATGTACACACTAAAGAGCTGCATGAATGCCAAAAAAGTTACCCGTGAATAACCCACTCAATTTGGAGGAGTGGTACCTACTCACTCGAGAGGAGAGGAAAAGCAAACCCACTACAAAAGCGACAACTACCGCTTTATATTCTTTGTTCATTGTATGTGTACAGCAGTGTGCTTGCTTGCGGCGCACAGTGGGGCAGCTTCCACACATTCAGCGGAAAAAAATAGAAGGAGTAGTCGTAGGGCTTTGAAATTTTGCACACAGGTTATATATGAGCCAGTTAAGAAAATCTCCAAAAATGGTTGAAATCCGTCAAATCCTAGGGGTACCTCCCTTGGACCTATAGTAAAAAATTAAAAAAAAAAATTTAAATACAAATTTTAATTTCAGCTCAAAAAAGTAAGGTATCTTTACGAAACTTTGCATATCAGTTACCCTCATAAAGGGCATTGACGGTACAAAAAATAATTGAAATCGGCCACTCCCTAGGGGTACCTCCCTTGGACCTATAGTAAAAAATAAAAATAATTTTAAATTCAATTTTAAATTCATACTTAATTGTGAATAAAAGCGAAACGCGTTCATCAATTTTCATGATTTATGTATCATTTTGTTCATAGGTTATGCGAATTTACGTGAAAATAATAGGACTTTGAACTTTTTTTACCGTTTTCGATTTTTTATGAATTAAAAAAAAAATTTATTTTTAGGCAAAAAATATTTTTTTTTCTCCATACATTTATTTATAACTGCGAAACTGTTGCCTATATTGCGAAACGTTATATAAACAGATGAAAGTACTTGTAATTCTTGATTTTTCTAAATGTGTTTAAACAAAATCCGACTAATGGTTCTTGAGTTATGTTAAACAAAAGAGCCTTATCAGAATTGAGTCGCGAATCAATTAGCTGAAAACTGTTGTACTGTATAATACAATAAATTGAGAGAGGGCACCTGGGGGCACTTGAAATTGATTAAAAATGTAAAAACAGATATGAGACAATGTATTAGTATTGATTTCCAACTGGAGGCAAGTGGAGCTAAAATTGCAGGTCCAAATATTTGGAGAAAAAAGGGATTTTTGTTATATGTTCATAAAAATAAACAAAAAAAAACTCAAGTCTCTGCAGAGTTTATTTTTTCAATTTTAGTAGACTGAAATATCCTACTTTAAATAAAAAATAAAACGGAAAACGTTAGCTCACATAATAAAAGATTATTCGTTTTGAAATTCTTAGGTTTAAATTAAGTTGGTTCGGTAAAACATACAAGTACTGAGTTTGAGACGGCTATAAAAAAAACTACCAGTCAGATCGGAATAATTCTTTTTGATTTGGTAGTACCATTTAGTCTAAAACTCCAAAATATCACTGCATATTGCGTGAAGAGTATGCTGACAATTTGACTTTTTTCCGCGAAATCCCCAGTGTGCGGCGTATGAATATATCAGAAAACTTTGCTGTGTGGGTATGAATGAATGTTGTAAACGTAAAATACCCAATGTTTTCATTGTATATTCGGGTATATCTCGCTAAACATTTGCTGCTAGAATTTCAAGACCATATAAGAGGAAGTAAAACGCTCCTGAATTTTTATAGTGTATATTTTGCAGTTTATTCGTGTATTTTGCGTTATACATTTAGTTGGCGTGTATGTATACATATGTATGTATGTATATAGAAAATGAATATATTATATTTTACCATTTTATATATATATTTTACCCTTTTTAATAAAAAGTATTGTTACCGATATAAATGACTGTTTCAAATGATTATCAGTCCACAAATCTGTGGTCAATCCAAAAGAATGGCCTGCAATGCTTTAAGACCCACTTTGTCAAAGCTTGTGCCACTTTTTTTTGTCATCTTCATCCACATCAATCTTTTCTTTATTTTCTGCAACTTTTAAGTTCTTATAGCACTTGTGCTTTACTAGATTAGATGTTGCGTTTAAAAACTTTAACACGGTGTAGCAGTTTTTGCAGGCGACTACATTTCGCATTATATTTCCGCCCGCATCAACTTTGCCGAATATCTCCCATACTCTGCTTTTTCCACCTTCATTTGTAATTTTATATTCTCCACTTGCAATCTTTTGTTTGATTTCTTCTTTAGATATTTCCTTTTTTTTTTTAATATAAAACATTGTATGTTCATATGAGGATTGCATATTACCGTTTAACGTAACAATTTGACTTAAACTTCAGATATAACATAATGCAATCCTGATACTATAGCTACTAGCTATACGTACATATGTACATACATATCTGTGCCATCCTTCAAAGTACCATACCTCGAGAAGTTCAATTTTATAACTTTATTTTTTGAACAACTATTCACTTGACATTTTTGCGAAACACGTATTTTCTTCGCTCAGCACTTTTCTAAAAATAATTTAACTGGCACAGATACATATGTACACGCATATTTGCTTTTCAACTTTTAAAAATTAAAGTAAATTACGTTTTCCATTTTCACACAACTCGGTCGCTAAATTCGGTATGAATAAATTGTGTTTCAGATACATACATTATTTATACCAACTTTACTTACCTCCTTTTTCTATTTTTCGTTTAGTTTCATTGTATAACAACTGTATTCGTGTATTACAATGTTCTCATTGTACATTGTGAACAGAGGGATGGTACTCAGCCGTTCTCACTGCTGGTTTGCTGAGTAAGTGAGAGCACAGACGCCTTGCAATACTTGTGTGTCGTTTGCTACGAAGAGCGAAGTACTCAACTGTAGGCATTCGTTTATTCTTTGCATTCATACAACATTTGCTCGCTGCCGACGTAGTACAACTTGTAGTTGTACACTTTTGTTCTGGTGCATATTCACTGTATGAATATAACCGTGCAGCTCTTTAGTACACACACATAATATTGATACCTTCAACATCCAGATGGTTAGATGTCCATATTTCCCTTCAATAACCTAAGGAGTGTCGGGTTGTAGTTGTTTATCCATATATCATCCTCGCGAAGCTTAAGTAAACGTATTCTACTTCCATTGTCTATCATTTCCTCTGACGTATGTCGTTTTTCAATACAAACTTGTCGAGTGAATGCAAAGCGGCGTGATGTGTTTGACACTTCTTGATGATTTCGTGTAGCAATGGGTCTTCTTCTTCTGGTGGAAATCGATAAGAGCAAACTTCTTTTAGCAATTAGATTCCTTCTTCGGTTTCAAACGATGGGTAATTCTCAATCCACAGTACCATGTGAAACTTAATTCGCCACAAGTAGTAGTTCACATGTCCTTTAAATAATTCGTTGTTATTTTCGACAAATGTAATCAAAGAGTTGTTTCGAATCATGAAATATCGGCTCGCTATCAGGGAATGTTGCTCAACTAAACGTTGAGTGGCAATCACGTCGAGTCCAGATGGGTCTTGGTCAGGTCGTCCATCTGCAATCAATAGGGCTTTTCTCATATCGAGCCAGTTTAAGTCATTACTGCTAAGTGTCAAAAAGTATGTTGGTGGTCCAATCAGTGTTGCCACACGTAGGGTTTTATCCCTACTTGTAGGTATTTTTGGTTAAAAAATGTGCATGTAGGGTAAAAGGTCCGCTTTTTCATGTAGGGTTTTTTTTTACATGGAAATGTAGGGTTTTTTTACACGGAAAACATTCAAGGCGCAAAATGTGCCCTGTGTTGACTAACAAAATGTTTCCCAACATGCGCCCTGTGTTGACCAACAAAATTTTTGCCAACTCTGTACATCATTGGCATTACATATCGATTAAATGTGGTACACCCAGGCGCGGATCCAGGATTTCGGCAAGGGGGGGTTTTGAAAATGTCTTTTTTTGGAAGATGTTTTTTAAGGGCAGACGCTGGTGAAAACAAGGACTAATACCATCTACTATTATTATTCTATATACTAGTTGCGCCATTTCCCGCACCTTAAAAACACCAAACACAAAACCCTCCAAATTAACAATATGTATGTCATCACATAAAGTGCAGGAGATTTCAATTGAAGTTCTAAATAACATGTATAACGTACATGTATTTAGCAGTTATTATATGATATAGCAGTTATTATATGATATAATTTGAAGCGCGAGGTCGCTACTGCGTGTTCAAAATTTTCAAACATGCAACCAAAGAACGTATATTGTATAAGAGGGGAAAATTCGGTATTTTGGACGAGTGAGGTGGAAATCGTTTAGTCAAAAAAAGATGATGACTTCGCGAGTTGCCTCCCATCATTCTTCAAGCTCGAATTCGTTTGTTTTTTCGCGGCGAAAAATAAATTCATTTTGACATGTCTTGCTTGACATTTAGTTATTACTAGTAAACCCTGCCACGCGATGCTGTGGCTTTCGATTACACTGAGATAATTTGAGGGTGCAAGACCACATTTTGCCAAATTTGCAATTTTTTTTATTGTCATCGTAAATTTGACTTCCCCTTAAAATTTGCAAAATATGGGATGTAAGCCCATAGAATCTTATTAATAAAATATAAAATGAAGCATATACCTAGATAGTTACTGGTTATTTTTATTTTCTGTGGGCCTAGATTTTTTATACTTAAAACTGAATTCCACATGCGGATATTGTTGACTTTACGCTATGGTATGAGGATAAAGCGTAGAAGAGATAGCTGTTTCGCTGAAATCTTGTGTCACTGCCATGATTCCGATATAGTAAGTACGAACGAAAAAAGACACTGAAGATGGCGCATATTAGCCGAAACCGGTTTGTCTCCAAACCAAACTTGACAAGGGATGACGGAGGATCGTTCCACAATACATCATATTCCTACCCTGTCGGAAAAACAAGCAACCAAAAAGTATATAGTAAGTAGTTAAATAGTGTGATTTTAACCCGTCTTGTTGCTTCCTTCATCCCATTGATACCATATGGGAATAAATCCCAAAGTCTTGTGCTTCATTTACAATATTATCTTTTGTCTTTAGCTGTATCAATAGTTGCCAAGGGTAATGTCGCAGCGATTTCCACTTGCAGCTCGTCTTGCAGTTCGCCTGTCAGACGACTGACCGAACGAAGTATTTTATCTATCTGCACCTTCCATTCGCTAATGGACGGTTTGAGGCGCTCGTCAAATTTTCGCTGGTTGCTTATTATAATATTTACATTTTTTGACATGCCAGTCAAAATCTCTATAATAAAAAGTTATATTCAGTAGTGCAAATAAAACTCATTTACAAGTATTACATGCTGACTTTTAAAATAAAAGTCCATAAAAAGTGTTACTTGTGGACTTTTATTATAAACGCCATAACTTTTGCGATCCCTGCATTTAATATTAAATTTACATACATAATAATTACATACCTACGTATGAAATGTTTGCAATTTGTGAAACCTCTCGCGCTGGCGGGGTGGTGGGGAATTGTGCGATCGTATCAGAATTTATAACAATTTGAGAATTGGTGTTAAGTTCTCTAGTCACTACCTTATTCATATTCCCATTAACCACCCATTTTTTAAACCTATTTTTGTCATTTATGTACTTACCCAGTTCTTCAAACAAGCTTTTATAAGTTTCAAATGAAGAATCAACAGATTGTTGTGAGAATTCATATTTTGAAGACTTACTCCATTTAGATTTTTCTGGCATGACGTTTTGCTCAGGAACGGACATGTCGAGCTGGCCTTCTTTGATGTGATTATTGTCATCGTTGTACAAACAAAGTATTTCAATTGCACCAGCAACTTCGGCAGGAATTTCTTCCGCTTTGTCTGAAAGCAGCTGAACATCGTCGTCCACATCTCCCGCGTCACTAACTGCATCTACAGTCTCAGGTGGCAGCAAAATCATTGCAATGGCATCCGTGTTTTTAATACTGTTTACTGCTTCATCCTCCTCATCCGATTCATGCAATATACTTTCAATCTCTCTTTTAGACAAATATCTTTTCGAAAACACTTTAGAAAGAAATAAAATCACACTTTTGCACGATAGAAAATGTAAATAAACAATACCAGCTGTTCGCTGTTTTACGTTCAGGGTGTTGGCGCTTGAACAAAAACATATGGTGGTAAGTCCTAACATTGCGTTAGCTGCCTTCTCCTTTCCTTTTAGGTTTGATTTTCGTCTAGCTATTCCACCCTTTATGCAGCTTTATCGAAAGATAGCAGTGGGTGATATACGCTTATCGGAATAGCGCTGTTATCTGTGTATATTGAAGCTATGGATTTGTCTTTAGTGTATTGTGGTACTTAAATCATACAAGATATAAGATTCGGATGAAGATGATTTTGTATTATTATCCTCAGCGGCAAAACATTTTATTAATACAAAAAAAAAACGCAAATATTGCGCACACCCAATGCATAAAAAGTAATAAAAACATAAACAATATCCCTCATATTCACAAAAAATAATAATAGACTTATAAAATATTAAAAATAGAAAAATTTTATGAAAATGTCACTTACAAATTTTTAAAACCTTATTTATTGTTTATGAATGAAGTCGTATGTCTTATATACATGCAGTTTGTCAAGAAAGTGTTTTTACATCCTTAAAATAAGTGATAATAATGAACGGTTTAAAAGATACCCAGTGTTTCTTCTAATTTTATACTTTTAATTCTGGTTTTATTATTTGTAATATTCGATTGAGAACCAGGTGAGAAGGAATAAAGCCTCTATATTTTCACACCACGAAAATATGACCACAAAAGCAGAAAGATGCTTCAAAAAGATGTGTCAAAAAAGTCTTTTTACAATTACATTTTGCATTACTTCAAGGTCATTTATTTGAAAATTTATGTTCGCTAATATTTTTTATGACCGCCTTTGGCATCTTGAACAACTTACAGAAGGTTCCTCATTAAGGAAATCAATTTCTGAATGTTGTAGTTATCAGGAATCTTGTTCCATTCTTCCAGAATGCATTTTTTGAGCTCTGTTTGACTTTCAGGGTGTCTCTGCGCTACTTTTTTCTTCTGAAATGACCACAAATTTTCTGTTGTCTTTATGTCCGGAGTCTGCGCCAGCGTATCCAATACTTTTTTCCAATTAAACAGCAGCCATATCCTCACCATAGGCGCTTTATGTTTAGAATCATATCCTGGTAAAATTTTAATTGCGCTTTGTTGTTGATAATCAACCCGAATTTTTGCGCATTGCTTAACAAATGCCACTGGAGAATCTGTAGAGAATGTGGGCATCCATATTGTTGCCCATAAAAGGCAAATCACCCACACCTATACCAGATATGCATGCCATTACCATTACTGATAATATTCCAAATTGCACTGTAAGTTATAATTCGATTTTCCAGTGCTTTTAGTGGCTTTCTCCATACCCGGTTTGGGCCACTGTTGCCATAAAACATAATCTTAGTGTCATCATCATAGAATATAACATCTTTTCAGTGGAGAAAGCCACTAAAAGCACTGGAAAATCGAATTATAATACTTACAGTGCAATTTGGAATATTATCAGTAATGGTTATGACATGCATATCTGGTATAGGTGTGGGTGATTTGCCTTTTATGGGCAACAATATGGATGCCCACATTCTCTACAGATTCTCCAGTGGCATTTGTTAAGCAATGCGCAAAAATTCGGGTTGATTATCAACAACAAAGCGCAATTAAAATTTTAGCAGGATATGATTCTAAACATAAAGCGCCTATGGTGAGGATATGGTTGCTGTTTAATTGGAAAAAAGTATTGGATACGCTGGCGCAGACTCCGGACATAAAGACAACAGAAAATTTGTGGTCATTTCAGAAGAAAAAAGTAGCGCAGAGACACCCTGAAAGTCAAACAGAGCTCAAAAAATGCATTCTGGAAGAATGGAGCAAGATTCCTGATAACTACAACATTCAGAAATTGATTTCCTTAATGAGGAACCTTCTGTAAGTTGTTCAGGATGCCAAAGGCGGTCATAAAAAATATTAGCGAACATAAATTTTCAAATAAATGACCTTGAAGTAATGCAAAATGTAATTGTAAAAAGACTTTTTTGACACATCTTTTTGAAGCATCTTTCTGCTTTTGTGGTCATATTTTCGTGGTGTGAAAATATAGAGGCTTTATTCCTTCTCACCTGGTTCTCAACCGAATATTACAAATAATAAAACCAGAATTAAAAGTATAAAATTAAAAGAAACACTGGGTATCTTCTAAACCGTTCATTATTATCACTTATTTTAAGGATGTAAAAACACTTTCTTGACAAACTGTATTTACTTACGTGGACTTCATTTCACATGCTACTGCCTTCCACAGTTTATCCAAGACAAACCTATTGTGCTGATTTGGATTTTGTTGATCTCACAAAGGTTGCCTTTTATAAATTGCACTGATGAAACTTTCTGTGTCCATAATGAATAGCGCTAATCGACTAAAGAAAATCTATGAATTAATTTTCTTCGCTCTTATACTTTGATACGCGCTTATAGCACAGCTCCGACATAAACAGAAGTACAGAACTCCCATTTACAATTTTCGTCGCTATCTTTCCTTCTTTCTTCTATTGCTCCGACATAAACGCACCCTTAGCCTAAAATATATAAAAGTAACTTAACTTACACACACGGTAGGCAGGAAGCGACGATAGGTTGCATGAAAATGTCGAGAAAAAAGGAAAGTGGGGTTGTGTTATGTGATGTTTATAGATGAAACATCCGTTGAAATTAAAATCCGAGCTGCTCCTTTTTCAAGGATATCCACATTTTTTGTTTTTTTTGAAAGGATCAAATATTGAGGAAATCGAAAATTCGCCACCGTCCAAATTTTTCCGATTTCAATACATTATTTGGTCGCTAAGGGATACAAAAAAAGGTATTAAAAAGAAAAAAGGACACCTGTAGTGGAAAAATCCAATGTGAACAGGACCTAAAGGATAACCACTGAAATATAAAATAACACAAAAAGTACCCACTTTAATTTACGTATAACTCCTAAAATGTTAACTCTACGTCAAAATTCCTTATTATATGTTTCATTCAGAATAAATAAAGAAATATTTCTTTAATATACAATTTTGATGTACCTGCAGTGCTTAATGTACTTTTGTGCATCTAAAATGAAAATTTCAAAAAAAGTACGTTTTTTTTATAGTGCTATTTTAAGTTCAAATATTTTTTTTGTTTATGTAAATATTTTAATCTAATGATCCAACTCTCATTCCTACATATCTATACGTTAATACTAAAAAAGAGTTAGATCTGAGATACGCGCCAGCTGTGCACGGTGGGCGGGAAGCAACAATAGGTTGCATGGGAATATCGGAAAAACGATGGCCCAACGAATATGTGCCTAGCTGTGTGCTGGTACTAATTTTCGTTTAAAAAAAATGTTGGAGATTTTATTCACGCTTGCTGTGTGTTTATGAAGTATATTAGAATATCATTTTACGTAAGTTTTTAGCCGGCGATCGTTTTTTCGATATTTTCATGCAACCTATTGTTGCTTACCGCCCACCGTGCACAGCTAGCGCGTATTTCAGCTCTAATTCTTTTTAATATTAACGTATAGATATGTAAGAATGAGAATTGGATCATTAGATTAAAATATTTACATAAACTAGAAAAATATTTGAACTTAAAATAGCACTATAAAAAAAGTACTTTTTTTTTGGAAATTTTCACTTTAGATGGACCAAAGTGCATTAACCACTGCAGGTACATCAAAATTGTATATCAAAGAAATATTCCCTTATTTATTCTGAATGAAACATATTATAAGGAATTTTCACGTAGAGTTAACATTTTAGGAGTTATACGCAAATTAAAGTGGGTACTTTTTGTGTTATTTTATATTTCAGTGGTTATCCTTTAGGTCCTGTTCACATTGGATTTTTCCACTACAGGTGTCCTTTTTTCTTTTTAATACCTTTTTTTGTATCCCTTAGCGACCAAATAATGTATTGAAATCGGAAAAATTTGGACGGTGGCGAATTTTCGATTTCCTCAATATTTGATCCTTTCAAAAAAAACAAAAAATGTGGATATCCTTGAAAAAGGAGCAGCTCGGATTTTAATTTCAACGGATGTTTCATCTATAAACATCACATAACACAACCCCACTTTCCTTTTTTCTCGACATTTTCATGCAACCTATCGTCGCTTCCTGCCTACCGTGCACAAGACGTTTTGGCATACTCAGCAGTCTCACAAATATCATATTCAAATACCTAAAGGTCACTTGAATATCTATGTGAGTTTATATGTATGTAGAGACACTATGCTGAGTATCGCCTTTCTCATTGGATTAGGAAAACAAACATATCTTGAAAATATGCTTGTCGTCCCTTTTCCGTGCTGTATAGCTAGGGGGTCATTCCACATAACTCGCATAATCCGAAATTAACAGGAACGAAGTGCTTACTATCATATTGTTGTTGTATTATGGCGAAATTTTCCTTTTGGTATAATAATATAATATAATAATAATAGATGGGATATTAACCCGCAGCAAATCACCATCGATAGTAGTGCATTTGCCGATTCCATTTAGGTATTCATGGACGATTGGGTGGAATAATAGTGCATCACCATTGCCAGTGAATACATCGTAGGGGGATCCTTCGTCAGAAAATCGGTTTTCCTTATTCTCTATCTGAACATAACTGATAATGTGCGCATTTAATCGACTGATACAACTATGCTGACACACGCAGAATGGTAAATTCCGCTCCATTCTAGGATCAACCTGGCGCATCTGGTTAAAGCTTGCTTCAAATAGCAGCTAAGTCTAGGTTCTAACTATATCCGCTAGACACTGGACTGGAATTTGAATAACCAGCGAATGACCATAGATCATCTTCACCTTTAGCAGGAGTCTCTACCTTTGCTTTCACAATCTTGGAGTCGCGTTTGCTTGTTTAGGACCTGGCTCCTTTTCTTGCTTTTGCTTTTCACGAGTGGCTTTATCTGGTCTGTTGTTCTTTCCACCACGTTTTTGCGAATTCCGAGAACGATTTGTATTCTGATGCTGCCTTGTGTCTTTGCGTCTATCGTTGCGTCATCATTACGCTCATCTGAATCGCGCTCGTTTCTACGTGGATTTGAACCACCGCTTTGGGTTGGCAATATGCCATTTGAACTCATGTCAAAAAAAAAGTATACTTGCGTTTTAAATAACTTAAAAAATCAAGGTCGGAGGTCTGGCAACCTTGTTAGCAACACGGACAAAAATTGTATAGCTCCACAATAATCTTTTAATTTTAATTAGTTCTTTTAATTAAATCATATATTAACTAATGTAAAGTGCATAAACATGGTATGTATCTGTATTTTTCATCACCACCAATGTCTTCAATGTTGCGTCACGATGGCGATGGTCTGCAACGACGTGTTGGCGTGACGCGCTGTGTTGGCGCGGTTGAGGATTCGGTGGATCTAGAGTGGGCGATGGCCGAGAAACGCCGCGGTGCTGACGCTCGGGCGATAGGCTTACGTCGCGCGACGCACGGGAAGCGCCATGATGGTGAGGCTCGGGATCAGGCGTCGAGCGCGATACGCCGCGTGTAAGAGAGATTCGGATTAGTAAATAATTTGCAAAACTTATGGCTAGGGTTACGTATATGCAAACAAACGATATTTAGTCATAATGGTGGATCGGGTAAATCATTTTGCATCGGTAGATGGCATAGTTTAACTATTGGTCGAGTACATATGCCAGTTTGCGTTCGTATGTCTGCCACTCGTACATGATTGTCCGAACCATGATACACCTCTATGCGGCCTAAGCGCCACTCATTCGGGGGCAAAGATTCGTTTTTGATAACGACGGGATCTCCTGGCGTTAGATCTTTTTGAGGGTATTTCCACCGGTACCTTTGGTGGAGTTCTTTGAGATACTCATCTTTCCAGAATCGGCTGAATTGCTGATGTAGGAGTTTGAGCTTTTCCCACCTATTGTGTAGAGAGATCTGATCGAGTTGGGGTTCAGGGGGTGCTAGCGGTGGTGCTCCGCGCAAGAAATGACCGGGAGTTAGAGCTAGCAGCTCATCGGGATTATCAGACATAGGTGAAAGCGGTCGAGAGTTCAATACCGCCTCAATACGCGCTAGTATAGTCGCCAGTTCTTCGAAAGTGAACTGAAGACTTCCAGCAATGCGTTTGAAATGCAGCTTAAAACTCTTGACGGCCGCTTCCCAGAGGCCGCCCATATGAGAGGCGTTGGGCGGAATGAACCGCCAGTTAAAACCATGTACGGAATATGTGGTGCGTACCACCTCTGAGGATTCTTTGAGAAATTGGTTAAAATCACGTTGATATGCACGGCTAGCACCTACGAAATTTTTCCCATTGTCGGCGAAGATTTGCCACCGGGAGGGCTGCGATGAAAGACTATGATGATTTTGAGGTATGTTGCTCTCATTGAAATATTTATTCAAATAAATACCCAATTTTAATAAAAAGCGAGTTTTCTATTATGCAGTTTAGTTTTATTTAATATTTTTTTAATTCATATGTCGACATAGCGGTATACCGACTATAGTAAAAGAATACAAATTGGCATTACAAAATCTGAGTGAATCCTCAACACCATAGTGAAAATACTCCCCTGTTTCCATTTCATCCACTGATGATGTCTTGGGAGTACATTTCAATGTCCTGCAATCTTTGGGAATCCCAGACATATATTTTCGAAGTATTCCTAGCAAGGAGTGCGATGAAAGACTATGATGATTTTTCGCGCTTATATTTGATTCCGTCGCCGTTTCTCGAGAACACGTTTGAGTATTGCCGGAAGCGATTGTTGAAAGAATAACGAACGTCTGATAATAAATTGCGTTGAAGAATAACTGAACAACTGAACTTTTGGGCAAAGGGATTTGCCTTTTTATATAAGAATTTATGACCGCTATACTGGAAATATGGCGGTCGGACCTGCCAACTATGACAGAGATGCCATTAGTAGGAAGTAGAAGAGGGTGGTATGGGCGCAGGCCATACAACCCTGTGTGTATATACGCGCAAGATATATACCCTTATTTAGGTGACCGCAAGTCACCTAAACAGTATTTTTCATCACCACCAATGTCTTCAAAATCCCCTTCTGTTATGTCACTTTTTGTTGATTTGGAGCTGGTTGATGCTGATGGCTTATCTGATTCAATAGGGGTATTCGCTATCCCTAGCAAGATAGCACGGATTGCAAATATCCTAGACCAAAATATGCTACACATCGAGAACACCCCATTGCACAGTCGTAGGAAATTTTTCTGATCAGCTGATTTGAAGTGTCAAACTGTAATTAAAATATAAATACATATTTCTTTCGCAAATATTTACTTTAAAATGCCACGTACTTCGGAAAAACAAAAAATTGTTAATCATTTAATAGAAGAAGCCGCTTTTAATATTTTGCTTATGGATGGTAACTATTTATTTATTTATTTATTTATTTGAATTACAAAAATATATTACATACAGATATGTATCTTTTCTAAAGATGACGACGATAGTTACTGGAAAATAATGGATGAGCTGAATGAGGCACTAACAGTCATTTTATCTAATCATTGCGGAAACCACAATCCTGTTCCCAAGTGCTTGGAATGGAGGTGCAGTGTACTTGATCAACTGGATGAAAGCCTATTTTTACAGATGCTCCGGGTTACAAGGTCACAATTAACGTTGCTATTATCCCTGATCAAGGACAGCTCAGAATTTAACAACACGCACTCCGTCCGGCAATATCCAGTAGATCTTCAACTGGCCCTTACCTTATACAGATTAGGCTCATCTGGTGAAAATGCAGCGATTAGAAAAGTAGCTACACTATTTGGAGTTGGAGATGGTGACACCATGTACAAAATCACTCGCCGAGTGTTTAAAGCTTTTTTGAAACTACAATCCAAATATATTAGTTGGCCTAATGAAAATGAAAGACTGGATATTGTCAAAGCAACGTACAACGAGATGCCCTATTGTATTGGGTACATTGATGGTACCGAATTAAAACTTGTCGAAGCACCAGTCGTTAACCATTCCTCTTATTTTTCAAAAAGCCGAATATACTCCATAAAAGCTCAAGTAGTATGCGACTACATGTGATAACGTAGGATATGCGTTTATGAACTTTAAAAGGCGATATGTACATACCTATGTATTTACATGCATACAAACATTTTTCAAACATACATACATACATGCATATGTACATACTTACATGCATACAATAAATTTCCATTATAAAGAAAAGATTTAAAAATACATCTACATATGTATGTATATGCGTTTATTTAATTTTTCATATTTTTTATTTATTTCATACAGGGCAATCCTTTCTTTCATTTCAAAATCTAATCTCTTCCATTTATCTCCCAGCTCTAACTTCTTCGTTTCTATTTCCAATTTTTTCTCTTCAATTTCTGTTGTCTTTCTGAATTTCTCCTCTTCAAATTGTAGTCTTTTTTTCTCAAATTGAATTTTTTTGGTCTGTACCGCTGCCAGCTGTGATATTGCCGATTTGGGCGTACGTCCAGCTATGATTCTAGGCGATGAGGTTGAAGGGGTGGGACCATGTACTGCAGAAGGTACTGCATTTGGAGAAGCAACATTTACTTATGCGTCGGCGAATGGCTCATTGGAGGCAACTGGTGTAGGACTAGATTGTGGTGATTAGTGGTGATTGCAGGACAATTGTTGTGACGAATTATCTGTCGCTATTGTAGGAGGCGCCACATCGACGGCGCGTTTGCCAAACACCTCCTTAAGTTGTTTAAAATACGGGCAAATTTTCAAGATTTTTGCTGTAAAAGTTAACAATTAGTACATATGTAGGTATATGTGCAATATGTATGTATGGAAAAAAACAAACAAACCTTGGAAGTGATTTGCCATCGCTTTCATGTAGCAGTCCTGCGCCAGTTGACCCCAAAAAGTCGTTCGCCTTGTTGAATTGCTTCTTCAAATGCCGTACCTTCCACCGTACCAACTCCCAGGAAATGCCGAATGTCGCTTTTTTTAAAAGCCGTTTATAAAAAAATTGTGCTGTTGGGGCCTGAAAATTAATACATACATACATATGTATGTATGTAAATATGTATATATAAGTGCAAATTAAATTTAAAATAATAAAGAAATTTGTTAACAAACCTCAAACTCCGGTTCCTCATGTTAATACTCTATAATGAGGAGCACCTCCCGATCCGTCCACTTCTTGTTCGGCTGCTGCCTCATCTTTTTCGCCGGCGGTGGCGCACTTTCTTCTATGTCATCCATTTAATCTGAAATATAATTTTATTAATAAATTGTTATTAAATTATACTTAAATAACACATAAAATACTTAAAATGCACAGAACTTACCTTTTTGATCAAAAATGCAGCAAAATTCGAGCGCTCAAATTGAAATTGAAATTAGCAATTGGCAAATGTCAGCTGACGCAGGGTTGCAATTAATTTCCTACACTTCATAGCAAATAAATATACATAGGTTTTGGTGTAGCATATTTTTGAGGTCTAGCATATTTCTTTTCGCCTGTATTTTGTTGTTGTGCGTTGTAAAACTTTGCAATCCGTGCTACGTGCTAGGGTTATGCTATGGATAGCGAATACCCCTAATATTCATTTCCTCTATTTTTCTCCTTTGGATGGTGGTTCTAATGCATTCGCAATCCTTATATCATCTAAGCTGGTGTGCGGTTCAGTATTACATAACAATAGGCATACCATGTCATGTCCCAATGATGCTTCTCTCTGAAACCAATTGCTTTGCTCCTTAGAAGATTTTTTTGTTCTTTACAAGTCACGATCAATCGTAATAATAAGTGTTTCTTATTATTTTTTTTAAATATTTCTAAAACTTACAACAGTGATTGCTAGAATGCATTCCAAACATACAAAGTATAAATTGTATAAAGTAAAACAATATCTGTACACATATATTACAAATCGGCCAACAATTAACAATAAAAATTTAAATTTAAATCCTTTAATCTATTATATAATTAAATTTAATCTTAATCTTCGTCAGCAGAAACGATTGTGGGGGTTTTAACACATAAGGGAAAAGGCATATATGGCAGAAAAATCCTTTTTATTTTATAAATCACCAGCACACGTCTGACCCCATTTCTAGCTCACTCACAACTACACTATGTACATTGCTTTATGCATTTTGAAAAATACAATTAATTCATACATACATAAGTACCAGACCATTTACCAAGTCCATATATGCGCGCATGTATGTACATATGTATGTATGAATGTATTTCATCACGCAACCGAAAATAGTTAATCTTCCAAGATTATTCATGTTTTAATATTTCTGTATATATTCGCATGTGGATATACATACATGTATGTACGTGTCTAAGAAATACATACATACATTCTGGCACACCGCTCCATAAATAACTGATTTGTGGCTTTTGTCTTTGCCTGCACACTTTTTATTATTTTTCGCACTTTAATTAAATAGATAAGCCCCAAGTCCTGTCACGGTCGCCATCTAAGCTTTTTCAATACTTCCACTACGCTTCTCACCTCTTTCGAATATTTCCTTTTTTGTTCCTTTAATTAAAACTCTAAGTTTACGTTCTTTCTATCTATTTATTTAACAATGTTTCTTTTATAATTTAATTTAAATTATTTGTATAATTTATATTTTCACACTCTTAGTTTTACTTCGCACTTTTGGTTCAATTTTCCCTTTTTCTTTAATTGCTGCCGTCGTGTTCAAGAATCGCGATATCTCTGATTTGCATAATGGCCGGCCGGCTTCTTCAAAGCCGATACGATTGCCGAGGGGCCATTATCCATTGTCATCTTGTTCCAACACCTGTTGTCACAAGTTGACAGTGGACAAGTTGGCTGTGTTTAATGTGCACTGAGATATTTCAATGTTTGATGTGCACTGAGATATTTCAATGTTTAATGTGCATTAAGATATCTCACTACAGTATACTTACTTGCACACACTTCTATTTTTTTTTTTTGCACACTATGCTCGCGCTCTCTGACACATATCCGGCTCGATATGGACCATAATGTTGCGAGTACTTACCCTTCGCAGTCGAAGGTTATAAAAAAAAGAAAACACCACACAAGGGAAAAGGCATATATGCCAGGAAAACCCTTTTTATTTTATAATTCACCAGCACACGTCTGGCCCCATTTCTAGCTCACTCACAACTGACTGAACAACATACCTTCGTTCAGAGGCGGCTTCACCTGTGCGGCAGGCCGCTCGCCCAGTGTTGCCGTCTCTGTACGAAACAGGCTTGGTAGTGTTTTGTACTTTGTACTACCCGTATATCTTTCATACTGCTTATGTGCTGTTGTCGCGGCTTGTCACCAAGAAACATATCCGCTAAGCTCCGGTATAGTTTTTACTATGTCCGGGGATTCCCTACACAATCCGATTAAAAAATTTCAATTTCCCTATATTCCTCTACTATTTAAGGAACTTTGCAGTCCTTGTTCTTGTGCACAAGTTCACAACCTCAGGGAAAATCATTAATATTGGTTGTCTATTAAATATAGCTGCAATACAACCTCAGATAATCACATATTTACACTTTCGGGTATAACTTTTCTGTTTCTAGTATTTTGTTTTGGTACTACTGAAAAGAAACGGCTCCTCTATTAATAAAATATTCAGCTAGACGATCCCTTAAACGAAATGCAGTCCCACTTGCATTGCGACGTGATGATGTTATGGATGGCAGAGGACCACAAACTTCCACCATATCATTACGCCATACCCCATTAATTACGTTTTCTTCTGCATCATCCGTGTCCACATAGTTATCAGGACATTTAGCATCACAAAATTATGCAAAACTAGGCACGCTAAAACTATCTTTTCACAATTTTCTGGACAAAAGTCTATGACTTTACGAATAACGCGCCAACGGGCGGTTAAAATACCGAAACTATTCTCAATCACGCGCCTTGCTCTTGACAGTCGATAATTGAATACAGTTTTTATTCGAGGCAAGTGTGAGCCAGGATACGGCCGCATTATATTTTCTTTTAATGGGAATGCAGCATCGCCTACAAAGAAATATGGAAAATCAAAGTCCGATCCTCTCCATAATGGGGCATTTTGTGGTAGCGGCAAGCTATTGTTGAGGATGTTCCTACCAAAATCGGACTGCTGAAAAACACCTGCAATTATAACCAAATTAAATTAGTTAATCATACAAGAGTGTACATACATGTGTATGTATATAAGTATGTACAAAAACAATAAGGGCAAAACAACAAAATTTTCTTATAAATTTCTTATATTATTACCCCCATCAAATTGTCCTCCATAGCTACCAATGCAAGCTGATGTAAAAGTGTATTTTGCATCGCAAGTAGCCATTAAAACAATACTATAAAACTTTTTATAGTTGTAGAATAGTGAGCCGGAGTTATTGGGGCATTTAATGGCAATATGCTTGCCATCAATCGCTCCAATACAATTCGGCATATTCCACATTTTCAAAAAAATCTGCTGCTATCTGTGTGTTCTGCGTCGTGGTTGGCTCGCTTAGATATGTTGGAGACAAAGTGGTGCTGTATAAGGTTTTGTCATAAATAGATTTTGGTGGATGTTTTTGTCCAAAATGCATTACACTTTTTGTTTATATAATGCATTTTGTATAAAAACATCCACCAAAATCTTTATACAGCAAAATACATACATATGTTTTATTTCAATGGTTACCTAAAAGAACGGAAAAAAATTTATCATTGTCCATAGAGTTTTTTTTTGCAACCGAATAGTGGAGTAGGCTCCTCAATTTAGAAATCTGCAAATGTTTTAATATTTTGCAAATAACATTGTAAAACGAGTGTCTGATCCGGAATTAACAGGAACGAAGTACTTACTATCATATTGTCGATTCTAATAAGTCTCGATTCTAAATAAATCTTCTAAACTCTGTAGAGGAAAACTAGAATTAAAAGAAAATGCCGCGAACCCCCAGTGTCTATTAAAAACTTAACGGTCCTCCCTGCTGCTGTCCGCTGTATAAATGGCAACAGAGACCTTCCTCTAAAAAAAATTAAGAGCTCTATTTCTGAGGCCTTAATTTCGGCTACTTCCGACGACCAATTTTTCGTAGTCTCTATTTTCCTCACTCTCGAAATTTTTTTCTTGGGATATACTTAGGTGGACTTTTTGTCATCTTTGTCCTGACTTTCTTTCTTAATGGTCTTTTAATTCCCTGAATCACATTGAAATTATTATTTATTGCATATTCTTTGGTCAGGATACGAATAAAATGTCACAAAGTGGCTTCCTAAGATATTTCCCTACGTAGCGATATCTTAAAACTATTAATATTTCTCACCTTATATAAATATTATAACAGCTCCAACTGCAAAAAGTAAATCCTCATATCCGGATGCTCAGGCACTTGTGAACTTTAAAGAGAAATGCGTGACGTTTTTAAACATTGCAGAAATGCAAACATTTCCTTAACTTACCTTGAAATCGTCGCAGCAAACTTGCCAATTGCCCAACAAAATGAATCTTCCCTAGTGAACTGAAATATGTATTATTCACTCAGTAAGCGGATGAAAAGCGAAAAGTAAACCTAACAAGCTAAGCGCAGTGGCGAATTCAAAAATTTCTTCTTTTTTTCAAAGGTAGCTGCAAAAACAGATAAAACACGAAAATATCAACACATCACAGAGGAAAATTAAAAATTTTTTATACATAAATGATGGTAACAGACGTGAACTTACATGGAATTGTTGAAAACTTAAAATTTAAACAAAAACATTATAAACATATACGACATGTACACACATAATATTGATACCTTCAACATCCACATGGTTAGATGTCCATATTTCCCTTCAATAACCAAAGGAGTGTCGGGTTGTAGTTATAAACATCCATATATCATCCTCGCAAAGCTTAAGTAAAAGTATTCCACTTTCATTGACTATCAATTCGTCTGACGTATGTGCGTTTATTCGTTTTTCAATACAAACTTGTCGAGTGAATGCAAAGCGGCGTGATGTATTTGACAATTCTTGACGATTTCGTGTAGCACTGGATCCACTTCTTCTGGTGGACGTCGACAAGAGCAAACTTCATTTAGCAATTTGATTCTTCGGTTTCAAACGATGGGTAATTCTCAATCCACATTACCATGTGTAGGTGTGGGCTTCCATGATTTTGAAACTCAATTCGCCACCAGTAGTACTTCACATGTCCTTTAAATAATTCGTTGTTATTTTCGACAAATCTAATCAAAGAGTTGTTTCGAATCATGAAATGTAGGCTCGTTATCACGAGATACTGCTCAATTAAACGTTGAGTTGCAATAATGTCGAGTCCAGGTGGGTCTTCGTCAGGTCTTCCATCTGAAATCAATAGCGCTTTTCTCATATCGAGCCAGTTTAATACCAGAATTCTGTAAGCAATCTCTAGTCACTAATAGAGACTTTTGGAGACTTTTTCGTGGTGAGATTGATTTTTAGACAATTTGGTATTCTGTAAGCGAGCTCACGTCTCAAGTCTCAAAAAATACGGCACTAATTAGTGACCTGGTGGCGGGGAGGTCACAGAATAAAAAAAATATTGAGGTGAACTAAATAAATCGTCAAAATTTATAAAAACTTACAACTTTTTTGCTCTTTGCTTGTTCGCTTGCTATTTTCTGTAATAAAACAAGCTTATTTGTATGAAATAAAATAAAAATAATGAAAATATGTAGTAATTTTGAAATTTAAATATTTTTAAAAGTAAAGTATTAAATGTATACTAAAGTACATATACATATATCCCTACACATACATACCTGTATTTTTTGTTAGGCTTCAAATTTTGTTTTTAACCGTTTCACTACCGCCAGCTTGTTCGTGATAGAAAGTTATTTTTGATGAATGGTTATTGTTATAATGAGCTTTGGTAATTCTTTGGTGAAAAAAATCGCCTCTTTGAATAGGCGTGGCCAGGACACGATGTCCATCTGAGTGGACATAGGTAGTCAATTTAAAATACTGTAGGCTTACCAAAATCGTGGAAAAAAGAGACGAAATTCAAGCATGTTCAAAGCTAAATTCAATATTTATTAAATTATATATTAATTGTATTAAGATTTCAGTTTAATGATTTGTTCAAAATAAATTTTTTTGAATGGTATTAAAAAAAAAAACGGTCAGAATTCCGACAAATGCAGAGGTGGGCATTGTATTTTTTGCAGTAAATGTAATTTTTTTGTTTGCACCCCTCCTTCTTCGTCGAAGTTAGTTTCCGAGGAACGATGACGTCTGGTTTCGTTATGAGCTGTTGTGGAAATCAGTGCCAGTGTATAAGCTAATCCCTTTCTAAAGGATAGTAAGTCCATTTGATCTTTCTGACGTATACCACTTTTGCATACATCCGCTCTATATTCGAACCAACTGGCGACTCTTGCGATATCAAAGAAATACATTATTACTCGTAGAGTCCGTTCAGGATGTAGTCCCGTTAGAAGGCCAACCAGAACTGTGCCACGAGAGCCGCTGCCAGCGATCTAAAATACACAATTTCGTGGTTGATTGGTGTACCTCGGACATGGCGGTGAGCAAATGTACGATTAATAAATGTGCTGGAGTTATTGCTTTGGCGTCGTTGGAATCGTCGGGCGCCTGCGACTGGACGAGAGATGAGGATGGCTCTATATCTATTAATACGGTGCTCAACTCCTCGGGCGTCAACACGGTGTCGCCGATGACGTGCATTAAAAGGAACTTGACGGTCTTCACGGCGGCTTTCCATAGTCCGCCGAGGTGGGGCGTGCGACTTGTAGTTTCAAAAGAAACACTAACTGTAGTAGTTTCAAAAGAAACACTAATAAAATGAGATAAACTTTTATTTCCCGGTTTTACTTTTTAAAACAATTTTTTTTTTGGTCCATTTCCCTCGTTTATGCTGGAGGTGGCTGTGTATGTTGCAGTACGTACGTAATTCGCGTGGGTGTATAAAAACGAATTGCATTTCTCTGCTCCGAATGCGTGAATTTCATGGCATTTGGCGTCGTCTTGAATGAGTTTGGTAAGCTCCTTGAGGAGTGCGTTGGCGCCGACGAAATTCGTTGCGTTGTCGCAATACAGTTTCTCTGGCACTTCGCGATGTCCGAAGAATCTTTTAAATACAGATAAAAATGTATTAGTTGAAAGGTCAGAAACAGGCTCTATATGTACAGCCTTTGAATTAAAAAAAAAAAAAATATATATATATAAGATGTATAAGGTGGTCGCCCTAATTCCCGCACAGAACGAAAGACCATTGTCCATATAATTAAATACAAACGAAACACCGTTTTGTTTTTATAATAATTTATTTCCTTTGCTTAGAGCAAAGGCAGCCGTTTCGTTTTGAGGAGGTTTAACAACTGACTTGAGCGGTGACTGCACCTAAATACCTAACCTCCCTAACCTTGAGTGTGAGTTGTGGTTGTTGCTATTGCCATCGTTGTTTTGTTGAAGACGTTGACTTTGGTTATTACTGGGAATTGCATGCAGATGTGCAGCTGTTGTTATTTGTTCGTTGTTAGCGAGAACTGCAAATTGATGGAGTCAAGTTGCACATTCCGTTAGTCGGAAAAATAGTCAAATCGCGCTACCAGCTTGTGGTTGCTGATTCGGCATCCAGAATGTGACACTCTGAGTGCTACTATTTACATTAGGCATCATATGTTGTTGATGTAGCTATAATGCATTGCTTTGGCTCGTGTTGTTTCCATTATGCAGCTTATGTTGTTGTTGTAGCTATCTGCTGTGTGTTAACTTCTCCCCCACTTGAAATGAAGCTGGCCGCAGCTTCTATTATTACTTTCTTCAGTGCAATTTTGTCATTTTGTTTATTTCTCAGAATAATTGCAATGGCTATGACAACGGCAATTGCGAGAATCAATAAAGCGGTCAGCAATTGCATTGAACGGGAGTGTACAACATCTTGCAAGTATGACATGTGTTCAAGATTTTTTATGTTAAGCTTCTCCAAGTATGGAAGCGACAAAAATGTTATGTGATCAGTAAAATTTATAGTTTGTGCAGGAGTTGCCTCGGGGCGAGAGCGGGCTATTTTATTCCAATTTTTGTAGGTTGTACCATTGATTGTAATTTCTCCCTCAAACGTTACAAAAAATGTACCCCTCGCTAATTTTGTTGAATTACCATCAAACAGCGAAAAAGGTTGATTGTTTATCAACACAATACCATTGTCGACCTCATCGACAGATTGAATATGGTCTGCCGACCTTGATTTACAGCTTGCCTCGTTTTCGTTGAGGAATTGCATTACGCAAGGGCTTTCTGTTAAAGGTTGGCAAAGCTTGTTGTCACGGTTTCTTCGCACCCGTAAAGTGGAACGTATTTTCCATTGCACTCAGCCACAGCATCCGTCTCCATTGATAGTATCCTTTCGTCATGTATCACAGGCAACAATCTCACAAAGTTACAAACACTAGCTACTTTCGGATACTTTATAAGGAAATAAATACATTGGTCATTTTGAAAAATCTTAATTTTAGAAACTTTTAACAAATCACTTATGCTAAAATTTGCAGAGTGCTCAGCATATAGTATTTCGTTAATTTCCACACCATTCAACAAAATTGGGTTGATTATATTTACTTTACCCAAGGTGACAGAAGTGATAATAGTCTCTAACTCCATTATTACAGCTCTGTTTCTGGCGCTTATCAAAGAGAAAAGACTACCAACATCTACTTGATCCTTTTTTGCATTCTTTAGTAATTCGTTGACAGTGGTGGTTAGCTCGCTAATCCTTTTTTGCATTTTTGAATTTATAAAAATTTGTTCCTCATGTGATTGTATTAAAGTGTCGGTGCTTCTCTCAATCTTCTGAAAGTCATCGAAGTCAAGAGTTCCGGCGATATACTTTAGAGCAGTCCCCAGGATTGGGGGGTTCGACGGTGAACCCTAATTGCATCAAGCAGTTGTTCTATTTGTGTTGCGTCATTCTCCAAAAGTCGTCTGGCGTGGCTTATAGGGAATTTCTCCGATAGTCCGTTCGCATCGTCGATTATTGATTCGTATGTGGTCAAGTTAGTCTTGTGCAATAAAAATGTGTATTGGTTATACAAGGCCACCCCACCAGTTGTAAGAGGAATGTAGTACGAGCTAGTGTAATTAAGTACCCTAGCCTCAGCCGCAAGGCCCAGCACAACAGCAAATCTGCAATCAAAGCAATAATAAATACATGGGTCAGTACCTTAAGTTACTTTTATGCACTCTTCGACCGTCGATCAAAACTGTGGAGCCAAGATCTTTTTGCACCACTTTTTCGACATATAGCTTCGTAAACTTGTTGCCTATCCTCTTATTTGTTTTCACGAACACCCTTTCACCTGGATTATAAAGGCGCAACTTCTTCCCCACATTATGTCTTCGTAAGTCTACCTCCTGAGTCTTTACCAGTTTATGTCGAATTTCGTTCTTCAAGTCGTCAGGAATCGAATGAACAATGTATATTGGTTTCTTTTTAGTCACGGAATGAATTGTACGATTGTATTTCACCGTGGCAAGCAGAATAAGTTCAGCTGTGTCGCTCACGCAATTTTCGAGTCTCTGGCAACGAGCAATCTCCGTTAGGGTGCTATGGAACCTCTCTACCTGACCGTTTGAAGTACTATGGGCTGGAGGTGTAGTATAAATTTCCACTCCAAAGTGGTTTCTCAATATTGCCTTAATTGTTTCTGAGTTTAAAGACCTTTCATTGTCACAAACCAAAATTTTAGTGTTCTTGTAAAAATTAAGCAGTTCGTAAATTGCTTCCCTTATATCGACTATAGCTCTTGATTTTATTGGAAAAACCACGGCAAATTTTGAAAACTTGTCTATGGAAGTTAAAAAATTATTTTTGTCGGTAGAATAAATGTCAACATGTAGAATTTCTCCTGGGTATGAAGGAATGGGAGTCTCTTCAATTCCCGGCTTTGGGGGATGTCTCTGATATTTGGCCTCGCGGCATATTTTACAGTTAGAGATCACCTCCTTCAGCATCTTTCTCATGTCGGGGAAATAATAGCACTCGAGGACTTGTTGTATGTTCTCGCGCAATGATCGGTGGGCTCTGTTATGCTCAGTAAGTAAAATCTCGCCCTGGTCATCCCTATTGAAAACGTCCATCACTATCTTTTTTGTATGTCGGATGCTAACACCAGGAAATTCGGTAAGTATTCTGTCTTGAATCTTGGCAAGTGTCGGCAGATCGCACATCAAACCGTTAACAACATTAGGATTAAGGCATTGCCTCAATGTGTTCACAAGCTCTTCCATCTTTGAAAAAATTACATGATGCCTCATTCTTGTTCTGAAAATTATTTTTGAAGTTTTTGAAAATGTCCCACCCTCTTCGAGGACAATTTGGTTCCTAAAACAATTCAAAGGATTTGTGACGGTCGAGATAGTCTGCGTGAGTGACTCCTCACTATTCGCCACAACACTGTCTGAATCCTCCTCCAACGCATTAATATGCTGTCGGGATAATGCATCTGCGACCAGGTTTTCCTTCCCTGGTTTATAGTGGAACTGCGGAGAGAATTCCTCCACGAATGCGCGCCACCGTCTAAGCATGGCATTTGGATTCTTGTCCGAAATTGAAAATGTCAATGGCTGATGGTCGGTGAATATCCTAAGAATCTTCACGCCGTACAAGTAGTTGCGAAGCTTCTGCAAGGCCCAAACTATGGCCAACATCTCTTTTTCATTAGTAGCGTAGCCCTCTTCAGTAGCAGAAAGAGTTCTAGAAATCATTGTTATTGGCCGTCCATTCTTAGACAAAACGGCACCTATGCCATGAGAAGAGGCATCGGTAGTCAAGTCAAATGTCTTGTCAAAATCAGGGTAAAAAAGCAACACATCCTCCGATGCAAGGATACGTTTTATTCTATCAAAGGCGCTGAGAGCTTCACCATCTAACTCAATTTTAATTTTTCTTGAGTGATTTGCTTTAACATTCCCATTCTCACCGCGCAAATATTTGGTCAATGGCCTTGCAATCGTAGCAAAATCCCTTACAAATCGGCGATAATAACCAGCCAGACCCAGGAATGAGCGCAAAGCTCGCAGAGATTTCGGAACCTCAAACTCAAGTATGGCCTTGACATTGTCGGGACAAGTTCTTATACCATCTCGAGATACCGTGAAACCGAGAAACTCGACACTCTGTTTGAAAAATTTCGACTTTTCAGCGGACACTCTCATGTTGGCCCTAAACAACTTCGAAAGTACTCGGTCTATATCCCTTAAATGCTCCTCCGCAGTCTTAGAGAATATAATGACATCGTCAATGTAAACATGACATGTCCTGCCTATTTCTTCTCTAAGGATATCATCAATGGCCCTTTGGAAAATGCTGGGAGCGTTCTTCAGGCCGAATGGAAGCCTGCAAAATTCATACTTCCCATTATTGACCGAAAAAGCTGTTTTTTCTCGATCTCCCTCAGCTAGCTTTATCTGACGAAAACCCGATTTTAGGTCTATTGTTGAAAAAAACTTAGAGCTTCCCATATTCGACAGAATAACAGAGGTATCAGGGATCGGATATTTGTCGCTAATAGTCTTGCTATTAAGCTTTCTAAAGTCTATTACTAGCCGCGATTTCCTATTACCCTGCTCATCGTATCCTTTCTTTTCTACTACCACAATTGGGTTGTTGTACGGAGAGTGCGATGGTCTCACTATACCATCACATAATAAGCTTGAAATTTCACCATTGACGAACTCCGCCGCTGCCATTGGATATGGGTAATTTCTACAACACACTGGAACGTCGTCAACAGTCCTTATTGTTGCAACAATGTTGGTGTTATATGGCAAAGCTTCATTTGGATCGGCAAAAACGTCGATATGCCGCTCCAACACCGATGCAGTAAGACGATCAACGTCCACTTGGGTCTCCTGCGGTTCGTCTAATTTGTTAATTTTTGGGCAACGAAAAAAATACAATTTCTCCTTTCCGCCATCATAACTAAAAGTTCCCTTCCTACAGTAGATATTACCATTTACCTCCCTAAGGAGATCAAAGCCTATTATACCATCAAAGGTATCCAAACCGGAAAGTATAAAAAAATTTGAATTTCTATTGAAAACATTCACTGTACAATACCTATCGATTTTTTCGGCACTATGTATGGACTTGGCGGCAAAGGGGTTTTCATACCTTTTTATTCCCTTAAGACCCGCGAGCTCTTTTATATAACTTCTTGATGCCCCCGTATCAACAAGCAATTTTAGACCTCTTCCCCAAAGTGTCCTGCTGACATAGGGCAAGAGGGACCTACTCCTAGAAAATTAATGTCGTCATAAGGCTCGAATATTTCTCCACCCTCGTCAAGCTGTTCCTTGTATTGAATGTTTGAGTCATCGTAGTTGTCATCTACCCGGTTTTCGTCTACACTGGTTTTCTCCAACAGATTATTCACCCGCTGAAGCTTTTGAGGAGGAACACGTTCGCTCCCATGCTGCCTTTTTTGGGGTCTTTCCACAGAATTTATAGCAGGCAGTGGCTGCGCAATGGCTTGGTTGTTCGTTCGTCTAAGTGAATTGTTTCTGTTTGGTTCATATTGTCGGAAGGGTTGAAGCTGTCTGTTGTCATTGTGCTGTGCTGGTTGCACTCTATTGTGCCTAAAGCGGGGGAGAGATGGATCAATGTCCATTGGTGTCGGCCGTTCATTGTACTGTTCGCTCGCCATCCTACGATATTGCGGCGAATATTGGTAGGTACTAGGACCCTGATGGGAGGTGTATTTTCCCATCGAATTCAAAATTGTCATTTTTGTGAGTCTCGTTCGATTAGCCTCCAACTCCTGGGCCAAAGCCAATGCAGATGGGAGGTCGGAAGGACGAGACGAAAAGAGAATATCGCAGAGTGGACGATTGAGTCCTGAAATGAATACGCGAAGGGCATCTTCGCGGTATTTTTGGCTTAGAGACTCTATTAATGTCGAGTTTTCGCCATGAGTCATCTTCGTTTTATTGATTATAAGGGTGAGCTTTCGCTCAATTTCGTCGTAGAACTTAGCCACCGTCATCGAACCCTGACTAAGCATTGAGAGCTCTTGCTCGATCAGGTAAACCGGCCTCATATCGGCATATGTAAAATCTAACCTTGATATAATAGCCTGAAAATTCAGGACTGTATTAAAAGAGGATAACACCATATCCGCGGACCCGACAACCTTGTTTCGAATTATCCCTATGGCTTGATAGTGCCTCGAACTACCCACGTAAGGTTCGAAAACCCTGTGAGCGGCCTGTCTCCAAGACAGATATCGCGCCTGATCACCGTTGAATTCCGGCAGTGACTTCACTAAATCAAGCGACTCATCACAAGCAACCCCCTGTTGGATCGTAACCGCACGAAATTCCTCAACGCGGGCAGTGGTTTCCATTTGTGACAGTCTGTTTGTCAGTTCGTCAATTCTACTCTGAAAGTCCTGCCTGGTCTGTTCAGTTGCCGTACGAACCGCGGCATTCAAGAGTGCCTGCATGGTATTAGCGTCCATAACTAACCCCACTTCAACGTATCACTTTATTTCTTAAGTTTTTTCTTTTTTGTATTATTATTGTAAATGCTGGCAACTCTACTTACATGAATATTTGCATATCTTAAACTATGTATTTAGTCGCTGCTATCACCAAATCCCGATCCGTATCCCAAGTTACGCTGTATGTCTCGAAAAAGCCTGAGGTATGTCTCGGTTACCACCAATTATTTTATGCTCATAACAATTACCGATCGAAAAACAAAAACTGTCCAATCCCGTAATTTTAACGATTGTCGATATTAGGACAATTGTTATTTTAGGTCTCTGCTTAAAACACTTTGTTTAGCTGTTCTTGGCACTTAAATATTTCAAATTTAAAAAGTTCTCGTTTTTTTTTTTTAATTGGATTACACACGTTATTTTTAAATTTATTATTTAATAAACGCTTTTTTTCATCAATCGCGTTATATGTTTTATTTCCACGACCGGCTATGCAAGTTCGCGGACACGCCTGGGCGCCATTAAATACAAACGAAACACCGTTTTGTTTTTATAATAATTTATTTCCTTTGCTTAGAGCAAAGGCAGCCGTTTCGTTTTGAGGAGTTATAACAACTGACTTGAGCGGTGACTGCACCTAAATACCTAACCTCCCTAACCTTGAGTGTGAGTTGTGGTTGTTGCTATTGCCATCGTTGTTTTGTTGAAGACGTTGACTTTGGTTATTACTGGGAATTGCATGCAGATGTGCAGCTGGTGTTATTTGTTCGTTGTTAGCGAGAACTGCAAATTGATGGAGTCAAGTTGCACATTCCGTTAGTCGGAAAAATAGTCAAATCGCGCTACCAGCTTGTGGTTGCTGATTCGGCATCCAGAATGTGATACTCTGAGTGCTACTATTTACATTAGGCATCATATGTTGTTGATGTAGCTATAATGCATTGCTTTGGCTCGTGTTGTTTCCATTATGCAGCTTATGTTGTTGTTGTAGCTATCTGCTGTGTGTTAACTTATACATTCTTACACAATCTAATCACACTATGCCATACGTAATGCCAAACATTCGATTTCATCGACGGAAAAAAGAAACATTTTACATTTACTGCGAGTCTATCGCCATTTAACTGATTCGATAACACTGTGAACGATATATGCTCTAGCTTGCGTATAGTATCGGTATATAATTTCAAAACAGCTTTTGCTTGCTCGGCTTTATTAAATACACTTTACTTAATAATATAGCGTCTTTACTTTTGTGAAGAATTGTGTAGTTATAAACCTTTTTGTCTATGAAACACAAAAATTATAAATTTTTTTATCATAATATACCTTTCGCAAAGCACTTCAAAATTACCCTCATACACTTAAAAACATGGAAAAACTTGGTAAGAGTAAATTCTACTTACTTTTTCCTACGATATCCAGAAAAATGTGCACTTGTTTTCAATCAAGCTTAATTTTCCAATATTAAAAAGTTCACAGCAAACAAAATACGCAAAACTTTAATGTTATTGTGGCGAAACAGCTGACTTTGATGGGTTGTCAGAAACTAATGGTTGCTTACTTAAGATTACTTTATTAAACACACCCAATCACTACCGGTATTCCATATTTTTTCAAAAAAAAGTACTCCTTAACTGCATTTTCTTCATCGGCGGTTCTCCTGAAATTGATCCATTTATGGCAAAAGTGCTCATCAAAAATATCCAGGTACTCCATAATGACGTTGGCCACAGTTGACTGACCCATTGACGAAATATTTTCGTTTCCCACCGATTTTTGGTAGCTTCCTGTAGCCAAAAATCTCAAAAAAGTTGCCAGCTTACGATGCGGTGGCCGATTGGTGCTTCTGTGTGATGGAGCAATGTGCGTTTTTAATTCATCAGCAAAAAATATATTGGAATATTTCCTTGTTGACTCGGAAATTCGCTACGAATCTAAATTTAAAAAATATTACTTAGCAGCACACCAATATCATTAACTAAACTTGAATCTACTCAGTATCAGGTTCACACATGTGTCATACATTTTGAAAATGTACACACAAAATACATGTTCTTGTATATTTTTATAAATAAAAATACATAGTACACACAGAGAAAAACTATTGTAAAATCACCTTAAAATCGCACATAACTCAATTTAAAACTTAGGAATAATTTACTTACTAAGTTTTTTCGTCATTTTAAGGAAAATAACTTAGTAAAAGCTTGGCAAAGTTTCTACTTGGGTAATTTTGACAAAGTCTTGTTTAATTTTCCCAAGTTGGCTTAGATAAATTTTTAACCAAAATTCTTAGTCAGCTTATTCTCTGTAATTTGCGTAATATTCAACAAAGTGCCTTTGGCAGATTGCACAAGTATCCTAATTATTTTAACTGCCATAACTTAGGTAATATCTTACCAAGAAACTTTGGTAACTTGTAAAAGAACCTGCAGAACTTAAGGAACAAAAATAATGTGTAGCAGACATGTGTACACACATTATTTTTGAACTTAAGTTGTGGTATAAAAAGTACGTTGAAAAAATCTAAGTTTTTCGCGAAAGTGCTTTTGCTAGTCTTAATGCTACGTATGTAGTTTGTTTATAAATATAATGAAATACTTTATTTAAAAGTTTGGTATGCATAAATTGCATCTAAAATTTGGTGCGAAGTCAAATCCAAGTTGCTCAAACGATTTTTCCTATATGGAATTGTTTCCTTCCATTTTTTTATGATAATATCCCAATCTCTGATATGTTTCAGTTCACCGCTTTCATGTTTGTGTGAAGAACGTCTTTATGCGTTGGCGGCTTTCCGAAAAACGTATCTTTTAAGAGATCTCGGAACAAATCAAAATTTGCCGGAGGTATTGGTTGTTAAAACTAAAAATTAAAAAAACAAAACACCAAAACTGCGCACTATTATCTGGGAAAGGCACGTATAAAATCGAAGTGTTCAAAAAATATCCCTCAGCCGGCAGAGTTCTCTCTTTTTGATAATATCTACCCTTCCAACTTTAACAAAATACTGTAGATCGCTTCAAAAATATAAAGGTTATTTTTTAAAGCGCAACCAAAAGTAATGAACAATTTTTTTTTGTACACTTACACTTAACTTTTACTCACTCGCGATATATTATTAATTGAAGACAAAACACTTAATGACAAAGCGACCTCCTCGCAGCTCACATAATTTTAAATATTACAAGTACTTTGTTAGATTACAAAAGTGTCTCCATTGAGTATGAGTGACTCCATTTGAGTATTTATCTAATAAACTAATAGGCTTGTAGATGGTGGAAAAGAAATCGGACCATTCTTTGTAATCATATAACCTGTCCCCGCTCCAGGGTTGGTTTGACATAGGTATGAAAGATCATATGATGATATTAGTTCTTCTGCTCTCAGCATACCTATTACACTTTGACATTTATCAGATAAGGTGAATTCCAAGCCGGATGTAAATTCATGTTGCATAATAGAGAATGGATCCGCCAATCTTAGATCCACACCCGGAGAACAGGTTGACAGCTATTTAAACCAAATATCTTTTGATGAATCAACCTTATTGTAAGGTTTTAGGTTGACCCATTCCACATCGGAGAACCTCACTCCAACTTTTGAACAGGCTTTCATTCTGCAGACCCCTTTCAACGATTTTTCTCTGAAGTCATTAGCCTAAAATCTCGATGACTCAAGTTCCCATTTGCGATCGTTCCATGTGGAAGGAAAATATAAATATCCTGTCCCCACCTTCCACTGAGTGCATTCAGTTGAATTCCAATCTCACGTTCCGATCCAAAACATTGAATCTGATACGGTTGGAGATTTGTTCTCCTCCGGTCGCCCCTTGAGAAAAATTCTGTCTATGAAATTGTCATTGTATGGGTCATAAAGAACATTGTGTTCTGTTAGATATATAACCACTTTGCTCTCATAGGTACATATGTATTTATAAATATTCCATTTCTTGTTTTTCTGAAACAATATACATATGTATGTGTAGGGCAAGGCCATTTGGACCCTTGCCCTTATACCAGTTAGTAAATATTATTGGGGAACCGTTTAGATCACGCCCGATGACTCCATTTGTGTATTTATCTAATAAACTAATAGGCTTGTAGATGGTGGAAAAGAAATCGGACCATTCTTTGTAATCATATAACCTGTCCCCGCTCCAGGGTTGGTTTGACATAGGTATGAAAGATCATATGATGATATTAGTTCTTCTGCTCTCAGCATACCTATTACACTTTGACATTTATCAGATAAGGTGAATTCCAAGCCGGATGTAAATTCATGTTGCATAATAGAGAATGGATCCGCCAATCTTAGATCCACACCCGGAGAACAGGTTGACAGCTATTTAAACCAAATATCTTTTGATGAATCAACCTTATTGTAAGGTATTAGGTTGACCCATTCCCCATCGGAAGGCCATTTGGACCCTTCCCCTTATACTCTAATAATTGTGAAAATGAATTGAATTCTTTATTGGCAATCACTTTCAATTTATACAAAATTTCTTACACTAATACTTATGAACTACAAAATGTGTGTACAACATATGCTGTGTCAGCATATGTGAATCATAAATATTTCATCAGTCACATTGACAAACTGACGCTGTCGCTCAGTTGGTCATTGTGACTATGGGTTGTAGTTAGTGCTCTGCGATTATCTAAATTGATGATGCGAATAAGTTGATTTCGGTTGGAATTTTCATTAGTTGCAATGGGTTGTAGTTGGTGCTCTGCAATTATATGTCAAACCATAGCCGCAACTTGCTGCACTCGTGGATATTGGTAATGTTGCTGCTTTTGTTGTAATTGCTAAGATTGTTCTCTCTGTGTGATTTTGGCTATCTTTGTTGATTCGCTGCTCCAGTGCCAGTAGGCGCTGATTACACTGCTCTACAGCCAAAAAATACTCTGAACGGGACCATCCTATCTATATGTAAAATCGGTCGCTGATTCCGAAAATCGGGTTCAATTTTAATTCTATGGGAAGGTTTTTGAGATATCGGCAATTTACCGTTATTTGGCCAATGGCTCCACTTAATCCTGAATGTATCTTCAACGTAGTGAGCTATCTTCCTTGAAGTAACACCAAACGAAAGAAAATTAAATTTTCTTTTCATGGCTCCTATAACACTTTTCTCTAACTCTTATAGTTTCTGAAATATTGACGATTAAATTTGAATTTTTTCGATTTTTTACGATTTTTTGAAGAAAAAATTGACTTTGTCAGGCAATATCTTTATAACCAACGTTTTCACCTTCGATTTTACTCCTTTGTGTGAATCTCCGTTCTATTACCAAAAAAATAAGCTATCAACGAAGAAAATCCATGGTAAAATTAAAAAGTTATAGGCGATCAAGTAAATACAGCCAAGTAGCGCAATGCCTCTCGACGGGTATATTGTATGCATGTTGTACCATTACCTACACATCTGCAGTAGCAGCACGTTGGCAGCGCAGTAGATACAAGCCCATTTACGGGTATAACATTATAACATAGAATATACCCGTGCAGAGGCATTGCGCGACGTGCCTGTATTTACTTGATCGCCTATAACTTTTCCATTTTAGCATGGATTTTCTTCGTTGATAGCTTATCTTTTTCCCAATAGAATGGAGCTTCACGTAAAGGAGTAAAACCGAAGGTGAAGACATTGGTTTTAAAGATATTGCCTGACAAAGTCAATTTTTTCTTCAAAAAATCGTAAAAAATCGAAAAAATTCAAATTTAATCGTCAATATTTCAGAAACTATAAGAGTTAGAGAAAAATGTTATAGGAGCAATGAAAAGAAAATTTAATTTTCTTTCGTTTGGTGTTACTTCAAGGAAGATAGCTCACTACGTTAAAGAGAAATTCAGGATTAAGTGGAGCCATTGGCCAAATAACGGTGAATTGCCGATATCTCAAAAACCTTCCCATAGAATTAAAAATGAAGCCGATTTTCGGAATCAGCGACCGATTTTACATATATATAGGGTAGTCACGTCCAAAGTACAGACAACAAATTTCATTTTGTGATCCAGTGTTATTATTTGTTGTAGGCGCGCGTGTATTCAAATTTTTACTAATTTTGAAAAAGGCTTAATCCTTATAAGTTATTTCCTTTTTCAGCAAATTTTTACTCATAAAGGATAAACCAAACTGGCGGATCGCCATCTAATAATTGTAACGTGCATAAGTCGCGTGTCAAAATGAATTGAATTCTTTATTGGCAATCACTTTCTATTTATACAAAATTTCTTACACTAACTTACACTAATACTTATGAACTACAAAATGTGTGTACAACCCAGTTTGAAACGGTAATGTATGGTAATGCAAGAATTCACACCTATACCATGTATTTGAGACCTTACTTCTTCGATGAATCTTAACACAGTCCATGTCCTAGGAAAGTAATGTATCGCTTGTTACATGGCCCCTTGCATTACCGTTCATGTAAGAAAAGGTGTATTGGAAAAGGTAAACGAAATGATGCATTCCAAGTAAGTTTTTATTTCATGTATGAAAACTTATCATTTAAATGATGCATGACTTCTTGCATTACTTTTCATGTAAGAAAAATATATATGTACATATATATTATGTTCCAGAGGACAAAAGAAATGGCATTAAATATATATTTTTTTTTTCGTTTTTTTTTTATATTTTACTGATATATTTTTTTGAACATAAATAATAAATATGAATTTAATGTTAATGCAAGGGGATATGGGAGACATGGGGTAGAAGATATAATAATAATAAACAGATCTAAGGAACACACCTGTAAGGACTCGAACGTCATTTTGCAATGTTGCAATCGTAGAGGTTTGCGGTTCTGAAAATAAGGAATAAATTGTATATTTAACGTGTTAATAAAATGGTTTTTTGCAATTTCTTACCTGTATTTAAGTATTCATCGCTAGACAATTCTCGAAGTTTAGCGGTGGCAAATACCCTCATTCTATTAATTTTTTTTAATATGACTGTTTCCGGTTCTGAAAATTAGGAAACAATAATAGTTAAATGTACTTACGTTATAACAAAAAGGGGTTTAGAAATTTCTTACCTATATTTAAGTTTTCATCGTTACATGATGACCGCATGTTTAACTGCCCACAAAGAAAGCTTTTCTTGTAGGGGCAGCCTAAATTCATCAACATATTCGACTGGTTCACAATTTATTTGATTCACTGTGGCGTTTTCTTGTAAAGCCACTGCTTCGATATTTTCTGCAACCACTGTTCCCCTCACATATTCACGTTCCCTTTCTTTTTTTTATTAGGCGGCGCCAATGGCGTTTTGAGGGCATTTTATAGTAGGGATTTAATTTAATTTTATATAAAAATTGGTATTTTTCATTTTATGTTAATTATTATAAGTTTTTAACTCACTGAACACTTATTCCATTTTTTTGCAATTCACTCTTAAGCCGGAATTACAATAGCGCTGTGGCTGTGGCAGCGACTGTTTTTCGAAATCAGCTGATTTTTAGAAACTACGGTTTGCAATGAAGCGGCACATAATACAGCAGAGGCAGCTGGCAGCACCGCTCCGTTTAGCCCAAATTCTAAATTCGCTGCTGCTGCCTTGAATCGCAGCCAACTTCTAAGTGTTGATGTGAACTTATGTCTGTCTCCGTACTATCCAATGTAATATATTTTTACTAATTTTGTGTTTCCGTACTTTGATGCCAGCAAACGGGAGAGAATTTAATTTTTACTTAATTGATTTCCACTAGAAAATATTGCTGGCGGGATGAAAAAGTAAAGAAGAAGAAAGAGTAGAGGAAAAAATGAAACAATATTGATTATTTTAATTGAAAAATGTGGACATAAAAATGGTAAGTAAATTTATGTCACCACGTGTCCAAGGTAAAAGGAAACAGACCTAATATATAAAGAAGTCACTGCCAAATACTGCGAACGCTCTATTGTGTTTGGTCTGGCAGTCACTGCTCATATTAGACGCATCAGCTGATTTCGAAAACCGTCGCTGCCCGCTGCCACATCGCTGATGTAATTTGGGCTTTACACGGAAAAACACTAAATATGCGCGTCGATTGCGTCAGCCAATTCATAGAAAATACGAAAAAACAAACAAAACAACAAACATGCGTGAAAGATAATCAAAAAGAGACGTTGACAGGTGGTTGGCGGAGAGAGAATTAAAAAAAAAAGTTTTACATATATAATGAGCGCCATGAGCGTAATTTTATTCTATTATACCTTACCACTTCGCTTACATTGGCATACATGTTTTCGTACACTGACATTCGTTAATGAATTCATGTTTGAAAAATGTAATGCATTACGCGTTCTCCAACTGGGAACATATGCTGTGTCAGCATATGTGAATCATAAATATTTCATCAGTCACATTGACAAACTGACGCTGTCGCTCAGTTGGTCATTGTGACTGCTTGAGCAATGCACTTGATAAAATGCAACAAATGTAACTAGATATTTGCCATGTGTGGCGGTGTGTATATTTGATGTTAAACTCCCGCTGGGGTTTAACGGAATTTATTTAGGTCAGTTTGTTTTGGCAACATGTGCGGTTTACATTTACACATAAATTATGTGTACATGACAACGACTGTAAGGGCGGTGTATTTATGTAATACTACAATACCAGTTAGTAAGTATTATTGGAGATCCGTTTAGATCACGCCCGATGACTCCATTTGTGTATTTATCTAATAAACTAATAGGCTTGTAGATGGTGGAAAAGAAATCGGACCATTCTTTGTAATCATATAACCTGTCCCCGCTCCAGGGTTGGTTTGACATAGGTATGAAAGATCATATGATGATATTAGTTCTTCTGCTCTCAGCATACCTATTACACTTTGACATTTATCAGATAAGGTGAATTCCAAGCCGGATGTAAATTCATGTTGCATAATAGAAAATGGATCCGCCAATCTTAGATCCACACCCGGAGAACAGGTTGGCAGCTATTTAAACCAAACATCTTTTGATGAATCAACCTTATTGTAAGGTTTTAGGTTGACCCATTCCCAGCGGAGAACCTCACTCCAACTTTTGAACAGGCTTTCATTCTGCAGGCCCCTTTCAACGATTTTTCTCTGAAGTCATTAGCCCAAAATCTCGATGACTCAAGTTCCCATTTGCGATCGTTCCATGTGGAAGGAAAATATAAATATCCTGTCCCCACCTTCCACTGAGTGCATTCAGTTGAATTCCAATCTTCCGTTCCGATCCAAAACATTGAATCTGATACGGTTGGAGATTTGTTCTCCTCCGGTCGCCCCTTGAGAAAAATTCTGTCATTGTATGGGTCATAAAGAACATTGTGTTCAGTTAGATATATAACCACTTTGCTCTCATAGGTACATATGTATTTATAAATATTCCATATCTTGTTTTTCTGAAACAATATACATATGTGTGTGTAGGGCAAGGCCATTTGGACCCTTGCCCTTATACCAGTTAGTAAATATTATTGGGGAACCGTTTAGATCACGCCCGATGACTCCATTTGTGTATTTATCTAATAAACTAATAGGCTTGTAGATGGTGGAAAAGAAATCGGACCATTCTTTGTAATCATATAACCTGTCCCCGCTCCAGGGTTGGTTTGACATAGGTATGAAAGATCATATGATGATATTAGTTCTTCTGCTCTCAGCATACCTATTACACTTTGACATTTATCAGATAAGGTGAATTCCAAGCCGGATGTAAATTCATGTTGCATAATAGAAAATGGATCCGCCAATCTTAGATCCACACCCGGAGAACAGGTTGGCAGCTATTTAAACCAAACATCTTTTGATGAATCAACCTTATTGTAAGGTTTTAGGTTGACCCATTCCCAGCGGAGAACCTCACTCCAACTTTTGAACAGGCTTTCATTCTGCAGGCCCCTTTCAACGATTTTTCTCTGAAGTCATTAGCCCAAAATCTCGATGACTCAAGTTCCCATTTGCGATCGTTCCATGTGGAAGGAAAATATAAATATCCTGTCCCCACCTTCCACTGAGTGCATTCAGTTGAATTCCAATCTTCCGTTCCGATCCAAAACATTGAATCTGATACGGTTGGAGATTTGTTCTCCTCCGGTCGCCCCTTGAGAAAAATTCTGTCATTGTATGGGTCATAAAGAACATTGTGTTCAGTTAGATATATAACCACTTTGCTCTCATAGGTACATATGTATTTATAAATATTCCATATCTTGTTTTTCTGAAACAATATACATATGTGTGTGTAGGGCAAGGCCATTTGGACCCTTGCCCTTATACCAGTTAGTAAATATTATTGGGGAACCGTTTAGATCACGCCCGATGACTCCATTTGTGTATTTATCTAATAAACTAATAGGCTTGTAGATGGTGGAAAAGAAATCGGACCATTCTTTGTAATCATATAACCTGTCCCCGCTCCAGGGTTGGTTTGACATAGGTATGAAAGATCATATGATGATATTAGTTCTTCTGCTCTCAGCATACCTATTACACTTTGACATTTATCAGATAAGGTGAATTCCAAGCCGGATGTAAATTCATGTTGCATAATAGAAAATGGATCCGCCAATCTTAGATCCACACCCGGAGAACAGGTTGGCAGCTATTTAAACCAAACATCTTTTGATGAATCAACCTTATTGTAAGGTTTTAGGTTGACCCATTCCCAGCGGAGAACCTCACTCCAACTTTTGAACAGGCTTTCATTCTGCAGGCCCCTTTCAACGATTTTTCTCTGAAGTCATTAGCCCAAAATCTCGATGACTCAAGTTCCCATTTGCGATCGTTCCATGTGGAAGGAAAATATAAATATCCTGTCCCCACCTTCCACTGAGTGCATTCAGTTGAATTCCAATCTTCCGTTCCGATCCAAAACATTGAATCTGATACGGTTGGAGATTTGTTCTCCTCCGGTCGCCCCTTGAGAAAAATTCTGTCTATGAAATTGTCATTGTGTGGGTCATAAAGAACATTGTGTTCTGTTAGATATATAACCACTTTGCTCTCATAGGTACATATGTATTTATAAATATTCCATTTCTTGTTTTTCTGAAACAATATACATATGTGTGTGTAGGGCAAGGCCATTTGGACCCTTGCCCTTATACCAGTTAGTAAATATTATTGGGGAACCGTTTAGATCACGCCCGATGACTCCATTTGTGTATTTATCTAATAAACTAATAGGCTTGTAGATGGTGGAAAAGAAATCGGACCATTCTTTGTAATCATATAACCTGTCCCCGCTCCAGGGTTGGTTTGACATAGGTATGAAAGATCATATGATGATATTAGTTCTTCTGCTCTCAGCATACCAATTACACTTTGACATTTATCAGATAAGGTGAATTCCAAGCCGGATGTAAATTCATGTTGCATAATAGAGAATGGATCCGCCAATCTTAGATCCACACCCGGAGAACAGGTTGACAGCTATTTAAACCAAATATCTTTTGATGAATCAACCTTATTGTAAGGTTTTAGGTTGACCCATTCCCCATCGGAGAACCTCACTCCAACTTTTGAACAGGCTTTCATTCTGCAGACCCCTTTCAACGATTTTTCTCTGAAGTCATTAGCCTAAAATCTCGATGACTCAAGTTCCCATTTGCGATCGTTCCATGTGGAAGGAAAATATAAATATCCTGTCCCCACCTTCCACTGAGTGCATTCAGTTGAATTCCAATCTTCCGTTCCGATCCAAAACATTGAATCTGATACGGTTGGAGATTTGTTCTCCTCCGGTCGCCCCTTGAGAAAAATTCTTTCTATGAAATTGTCATTGTATGGGTCATAAAGAACATTGTGTTCAGTTAGATATATAACCACTTTGCTCTCATAGGTACATATGTATTTATAAATATTCCATATCTTGTTTTTCTGAAACAATATACATATGTGTGTGTAGGGCAAGGCCATTTGGACCCTTGCCCTTATACCAGTTAGTAAATATTATTGGGGAACCGTTTAGATCACGCCCGATGACTCCATTTGTGTATTTATCTAATAAACTAATAGGCTTGTAGATGGTGGAAAAGAAATCGGACCATTCTTTGTAATCATATAACCTGTCCCCGCTCCAGGGATGGTTTGACATAGGTATGAAAGATCATATGATGATATTAGTTCTTCTGCTCTCAGCATACCTATTACACTTTGACATTTATCAGATAAGGTGAATTCCAAGCCGGATGTAAATTCATGTTGCATAATAGAAAATGGATCCGCCAATCTTAGATCCACACCCGGAGAACAGGTTGGCAGCTATTTAAACCAAACATCTTTTGATGAATCAACCTTATTGTAAGGTTTTAGGTTGACCCATTCCCAGCGGAGAACCTCACTCCAACTTTTGAACAGGCTTTCATTCTGCAGGCCCCTTTCAACGATTTTTCTCTGAAGTCATTAGCCCAAAATCTCGATGACTCAAGTTCCCATTTGCGATCGTTCCATGTGGAAGGAAAATATAAATATCCTGTCCCCACCTTCCACTGAGTGCATTCAGTTGAATTCCAATCTTCCGTTCCGATCCAAAACATTGAATCTGATACGGTTGGAGATTTGTTCTCCTCCGGTCGCCCCTTGAGAAAAATTCTGTCATTGTATGGGTCATAAAGAACATTGTGTTCAGTTAGATATATAACCACTTTGCTCTCATAGGTACATATGTATGTATTTATAAATATTCCATTTCTTGATTTTCTGAAACAATATACATATGTATTTACCCCTTTATAATCTATAAATAATTTTTGTCAATGAAAAATTTATTTGTTTTTAACAGAGATGTAGAATAATAATTATTTCATTTTCAAATTATAAAAAAGTCTCACAAATTTCCTTCCGAATCATAAAAGTCTTTTGTCAATATTTTTTTTCTTGTGAAAATGGTAATAATCTTCTATAATTATTATGCAGAAATTTATATTTTAAAAATCTTTCCATAATAGTTATTTCAAATATATTTTTTTTACGTCTTCAAAGACTTTTATATTGAGACAAATTTGAAAAAAGTCTTTGCGTAATTATTATCAGTAACAAATTGTTTTTTATATCTTCAAAGACTTTTTCATTGAGACAAAGTTCAAAAAAGTCTCAGAAAATTTTCAATAACTTTCATATAAGTATAAAATAAAAATAACTTTCATATAAGTACTTCAAAATTCAAGCAAATTTCCAATTTGAAATTGTATGAAAGATTTTTATCGAAGATATAAAAAATAAATTTGTTACTCAAAATAATTACTTCAAGATATTTTTGAAATTTGTCTCAATGAAAAAGTCTTTGAATATATAAAAAACAATTTGTTACGGATAATAATTACTCAAAGACTTTTTTCAAATTTGTCTCAATATAAAAGTCTTTGAAGATATAAAACAAAATTTCTCATTTATAATAATTACAAAACGACTTAAAAAAAATATCTCAGAAATAACTATTATGCAAAGACTTTTAAAATATGTTTCTTTCAATAATAATTATTTTTTGATTTTTATTTTTTCTCTTATAATAATTACAACTCTGGTTTTTAATTGTAATAATAAAACACATTTTTAAATTAATAAAATAATAAATGTAAAGAAATCGAACTTCTACTTTAACAAAACAAGGACTTTATTTCATAGCCACTTTTCTTAAAACTAAAAAACAGTACTAACATAACTTAAAACAAGGGTGCTCAACGCTCTCGTATTGAATGGGGAAACTCCAATACATCTACAAAAATTTATTAGTGCACTTAGAAAAAATTTGTGTTAGATTTAAAAAAAAAGTTACAAACTACAAGTAAATTTTTATTGTACGATTGGAAAATTTTACATACAACATAAATACATACATATGTACAATATTTGCAACATATTTTATTTATATTAAATTAAGATATAAACCAAGGCTGCAAAATAACGTTATTTTTAACAATAAACAAAAAAAAAAATTTGTTTCTGTTGAAATATTTGATTTTATAAACGTAAAAAGCATAACAAAATCCAAAACAAATACAATTTTTGTTAATTTTTTTGATATAAACGAAACAAAATTATTCTGATTAAAGGTTTATTGATAATTTTTGAAACGAAAAAATTTTGTTTCTGATAATTAGCAAAACAAAATAATTTTGGGATATTTTTTATTGACATTTTTTGAAACAAAATTATTTTGTTCATTTCGTTGAGCAGCCTTGATATAAACTCGTACATATAAAAAAATGTATCTACATATTACATAAAACAACCTCATAAATTCAAGACTGTCTAATAAATTGTCAATATTTATTGTCGAATCAGAGGTGGATAATTGCAGAATTGCTTCCAAATGCTTTTGTGATAAAAGGTTTCCTTGGTTTGTTTTGATTAACTTAAGGCTAGAAAAGGCTTTTTCGCAAATATAAGTGCTTCCGAACATGGATAAGTATTTTAAAATTTCATTTCTTATGAGTGGATAATTGTCATATTTTATTTCTTACCTTAATTATTAATTTATATACGTACCTATAATTAATTAGCATAGACTGTGACTCGCAATAATATTTCAACAAAAAAAGCTCTAATTCCTATTTTTCTTATTAAAATCTACTTTTATTTTTCTTCAAATAATTTGAAATACACTTTTGCCACACATTTTTCAATATTAACTAGAAATTTTGTTCAGTTTTTTCGTTTGCCTACAAATCGCACCCTAAATTCAAAAATTGCACAACTCAAAATTTTTTGAATCCATGAATAACGTATTTAGGGACTGCTAAATGTTAGTCTCCTCCCAGAAAATATCTTCTTCCTTACCCAAGGGTTTACTTCAAAGCTTCGTTTGTAAACAAAATGGTTTTCCTGCATTTCTTCCATTTATTTTATATTTATTTGGGTTTTGAGTTACGTCGCTTTTCAATTCAAGAATTCAATTTTTTCAAAAAAATTTTTTTTTTTCAATTTGTTAGTGTAATTTTCAATTTCATATGGGAAGGGCGACGCCAACGTAGCTTCATATGGGAAGGGCGAAGCTAACGTATTTTCGCCCTTCCCATATGAAACTCAATCACATTCATTTGAATTTTTTTATACCTGAGGGCATATGGCAGGGGAAGAAAATTTTATTTTTATATTCAAAGGGCGAATTTGTATCTGTGCCTATGTATGGGGGGAATAACAAAAACAAATGTGATTCAAGGGCATAGGCATGAGCATCTATGACTTAAACAATTTTGTAAAAAAAAAATCAAAAACTGATAAGGGCACTTTTCACAGCAAAATTTATGACATTAGAATCACAAAAAAGAGTTGGTTAGCGCGTCGCTAACATTAACACCTTCTCACGGTGGGTCTATGTTCGATTCCCGGCTTGATCCCGAAAAGAAGTCTGATGATAAGGAATTGGTTTTCTTCGAAATGGCTATCACTTCTACCATCGCTGGTAATACGTAGTCTTGAACTTGTTCGCTTTTCGCCAAATAAAATTAAAAAAGAAAACAAACAAAAATTATGTTAAAAAAAACTGCAGACCAATCTATTTGGAGGATTTTTACTCATCAAATTCCTTATTTGCACAATTCACGCATAAGCGTTTAATGCATCCCATACACATAGGCTTAGTACAAAAGAAACAAACATGTGGGGTCTTCCGCTTTAACCTACTAAGGCAAATGTAGCATAACTACTTCGCAGTTGTGGCCGGCTCTACTAGAGGGGAAGCTACAAAGTCTGGTCCTAAGATGCTACTTATATTGTCTCGAGTAACTTCGGTAGTCGAGAGTTATGCTGTCGCATTTGCAAATGTGGTAAAACCAATTTCCGGCCTAGACTTTTCGAAAAGTCTGCCCTCGATTTATCATCAAACTCTGCACAAGATTGATATATAACGTAAGCATTTGCAGCACTTATATCCAATAATCTATAAAAAAATTACGAGTGGGCAGCGTCGAGTACAACGATTGGTTGAATATATGGAGCACTTCTTATCAAGTTCATCAACTCCCCCTTTTGTGTTATTATAGTCGGCTATTATTGCCGGCTTTCCACTTTGAATATCGATTTCTTCCCTGTGATGCATATAAGATAACAAAAGAACAGCTTTATTTTTATGAGGCACATATGATAAAATGGTAACTTCTTTGGTAAAACCGTACAAACAAGATCCAGCTGGTCTGTTTTTATTGGGAAGAAATTCGGGGGGTATTTCCCTTTTATTTTTCTTTAATGTACCCAAGTAAGTAAGCTGTCTTTTTTTCAATTCTTCTATAACCTGTATTGAAGAAAACCAATTATCAGCAGTAATATTTCTATTACTTCCTTCTATGGCCTTCTTTCTTCAGTTGTGAGACCATTTCCATCTGAATTTTTGCCATTGCTCGTTTTATGCAATAGGGATTTAACTCGAAATTTTCCATTTCTGTGATTTTGCCATATATTTCAATAACTGGCTCATGCCTTTGAGTCTAGTCTTATAAAATACTCAAAACGATAAAAATGGCGGAGATAAAAGTGATTTTGTAGTTAACCGTAGAAGGAAACTCTTTGAAATTATAAAAGTTTGTTTGCGTTTTCCCAAAAAAAAATTTTTTTTTAGGTAAATCCCTATTGAATAAAATGTGCGATATAAGCAAGTTACTGTGTGCGAGCATCTGTTAACGCCATTATCTTAATGCCGTATTTTGCAGACTTTTTTGGCATACACATTTTAAATCTGCACCTACCGCGAAACGGCACTAACATTTGGTCAATGCAACCATGGGTACCAATTGTATAATTTTTTTGGCAGTTTTCTATAAACTTATTGAACAGTTCTGAAACGGCAGCCAATGGATCCGTTAATAATCGTTCCTTTCTGTTTTTTTCCAAAATCGGAGCCAGTTTGCGATTTTCAACGCATCATGCTTTTCGGTAATCTGTGGAGTCATCGAATCTTAAGCAACTAAGGATGCATAGGAATCGTTCCTCCGACATTGTGGACCTGAAAATTGGTCTGTCTGTTCCATCTGTTGCAAAGATAACTCTAGTGTCTTCGTGATTTGATTTGAAAACGGACGAATATATAAGAATACCGAAAAATGCTCGCAACTCAATAATATCCAGACATTTCGCTTCAGTTGTTTGAGACTTACCGAATTTAGCCTTTAGTTTGGTATTTGTGTGCTCAAGAATTGGGTTCTCTATATTTCTATCGAAAAATCTTGACCAAATTCCAATTATTCCATTATCAGGATTCTGCTGCAAAGCTTTTGGCAAGCGCGTATTTTGAATCGCGTATTATGCACTGTGTAATTCCTTAAGTTTGTATTCTGTATTTCGAGGCACATTGAATATGCCTCAGGTAGAGTACGTGTCTATCAGTACACGCACTGTTTCTTGAGAATATTTCTCAGTTTTTAGTTTGTTGATTATCAACGCAAATCGGTGATGCACGGCTCCGTAGAAATCATGAAGCCGTGAATCTTTTTGAGAGAGTTGATGGAGTTGGTACTCCAAGATGCAGATATCACGTTTGTCATGGCGGCCCAGTCAGTGTCAAAAATACTATACGATATGAGGGCAGTATCGGCGGGCCCTCGTATTTTTTGGCGAATGTACTGTAAAATTGCACGATAGATTGGCTTACCCTTTACCGGCTCGAAATCAGTAAGGATGCTTTCGACAGCGTGCACCCATGAAACAAACATCGTTGGGTTGCCATTAAAATTTTTTAACCCTAATCACCGAATTTTGAAAAGTTACGTAAAACCGAAAGTGAGACTCTGAGGCTCACCTATGGGGAAATTTTGAAACACATTATTTTGGTATTTGGTTTTTACTTTTATTTATGCAGTAATGAATTCAGAAGCATTTTTATACATTCTTATAACGGTTTATGACAATTTTTTTAGTATATAAAGATAAAAAACGTAATTCCGTAAAATAGGCGTCATTAATGTACTACAATTTTCACACATTTTTGTAGTTGTTTGAATGTTCATTACAAATGGTTTTATTACATCTGTTATAAATTTGTTTTTGTGCACTCAATGAGAAAAGCTATAAATCAAATGAATATGAATATATTTTTCATATGATCGCCGCTAATATATATTTTTCGCAACCAAATTCCAAATTTTTAAAACGCGACGTTCGTGGTGAAATTACTTACGCATAAAGCAGCTCATCGTTCGATTCGCTATTTATACGCATCTTTTCCGTAATTTAGAATCTCAGTAAACAGAAAAATGATAAAATGTTAATTGTTTTGAAATTGTTGACTTTTCCGGTCTCCTTAATTTTATGACATCCTATTATATTAAGATCCATAGTGAAATACGTCGAATTCACCAAAATCCGGGGGAAGTATGGTGAGTTCACAATGTAAAAACCTCACTGGATAAACCTTGTGAACAACGGATTCAAAATTTAGTTGAACTCTAGAAATGTAAGCTTATTACGTTAAAGATACTTAAGGTGAGTCTTTGAGGCTCACTTTCGGTTTTTCGTTACAATTTTATACGATTGCAAAAAAAATTGTTAAAATAAATAAATAGCCCAAAGATCATAATTATTTCATAATTTATGAACACAAATGGAGGAATACCCAAAATTTCAGACAAAAAGCTTTTTTGGTTTAGGAATAATTCGCTTTTAAACTTTAAAGTGAGACTGAGAGGCTCACTTTAGAGGATTAGGGTTAACTCCTTTACGGAGTCCGGAAGCCTCGAGATATCCCTTAATTCCGCCTCCGTTGCTGGAGCTCGGGTTTGAGCTTAGGAATGTGTCCAAGCACGATACACGCCCCCAAACCATTTAGTTGGTCGGTCCTTAAGTGCATTCAACGATTGCATTTATAATACCTTCCTTTATTGTTATATTGTCACTAGTGGCTGTGACAGGTAAAACAGCAAAAGCAAAACCTCCTCGCAATTCAGATGGAAAATCATCATAACCTAAAGGAACCATCGTTGCTACTGATACTGGTCGATTCATTTTGCTCTGGTTTTGAGGGCAGCAAAGGCAACTTCAGGATAACTATTGACGATTCGTGGTAGAGTGATAGTATCCCGACTTTCCTGGTTGTCACTTAATGATTTCCTAATGTCATAAGCGACCACTAGTTTTTGTAAAAGCTCATTGGTTTCAGTCTTCATTTTACCCGTTTTCTTCAAAATGGATGAGCCCCTTGTCAGCATTAAAACTATTAAGAAAGCCAATCGAGGCTTCCTCTTATCTTTGTCAGGCTGCCTTTTCTCAAACAGCACTCTGATCCTCTTTGGATCAAAGCCTTGATAAGCAGTAGCTGCAATCAAGCTATCCAATGCTGCTGCAGTTTTAACATACTCCAGTAACTGAGCAATAAAGGAACCATCATCTTCTAGCGTCTCACCTTCAGCCACACTAAGAGCTGATCCTGCCACCTCGCCTGTAACTTTGCAGCACGAAAATTGGTTAAAAGTTCCTTGACTTCTTTAATAGAAATCTGATGCATATTTTGCAAACTCCTGACGACCCAAAGAAACTACAAAAGTTTGTCATTGGTGCAAAGCCATCAACCAATGACAACCTTTTGTAGTTTCTTTGGGTCGTCAGGAGTTTGCAAAATATGCTTTATTTGGTTCAATGAAAAGTATAACCTTTTGCTTTAAGCGCCGCTTTAAATTATTGCGTGGTGATTCAATTTTACAATATCTCTCTATTAAGTAGGTTGTCTATGTGTGACATTGACGTTGTACGAAGGCTTTCGTACCATTTACGAAATACTTTCGTAGTGTTTACGAAGGCTGTTAGAGCTGTCAAATTGTTGTACAATTGACCAAATTATTTTTTAGCTTAAAGTTAAAAAACCCTAATTATTACATACATATAGATACATATGATGTATATTTCAACGAAATTTTTAAAACCTTTTTCGAAATATGTATATCAATAAAATAATGCTAAGGGAAAGATGTTATATATATAAGAAATAAGATTAGAAAATTTCATTTTGGTTTTAAATATCTACTAAAATTAATTTATTCAATTAATTTAAAAGTTCTTTATTTATTTTAATATTATACATTCATATTAATATGAATTTTAGTAACTAATAAAATAAGAAGTACATATTGCTTATATGTACGTGTTCTGACCAACATAGGAAACTTTGGAAATCGTAATTTTCGAATATGGAAGTCGTTCCGATCCAGTTAAATAGATAACTCTGTGAAAAAGAAAGAGAAAAGAAAAGGAGAAGAAAAAAAAAAATAAAAAATAAATACTAAGATAAAGATAAAGATAAAGATAAAGGTAAAGGTAAAGGTAAAGGTAAAGGTAAAGGTAAAGGTAAAGGTAAAGGTAAAGGTAAAGGTAAAGGTAAAGGTAAAGATAAAGATAAAGATAAAGATAAAGATAAAGATAAAGATAAAGATAAAGATAAAGATAAAGATAAAGATAAAGATAAAGATAAAGATAAAGATAAAGATAATGCATTATCCAGGCCCAATGAGGCAATTTTCCTCTCCATTATGTTCGATCCTTGTCTGTTTTTGAATTTAGAACACGAAATTCTTGTTTCTTTCCATACTAACTTAAATTACATGAGTAAATCAACAAGCGGTGTAGCGATCAAATATTCAAATTCTTGATAGCCAGCCATGTTAGCGTATTCTTCTTGCAATCCCTTAATTGATGCGTTGACGTTCCCGTATCAAAACTGAGTAGGTCTGTGATACTGGTAGACAGTTCTTACTTTCAGTTAGATCTTAAATTTTTCTATTTCAGCTCCCTCTATTACTCGGTTTTTTATTTTTTCTATTTCCTGTGCAGCTTTTGTCATATCTCCGTTAGCTTAGAGCCCAACACTTGAACTGGGAAATTAGAAAGCATAGCTCTTCAACAGCATCTTGCTTTGACCTGCATAAAACTAATTGGCTGATGGCAACAATGTAAAATCTCTTCACCAGTCGTTGAAGGGGTTTAGAAAAAATCGCATATTCATGTAAAAAATGCACCACATCTATTCGAATATAGCAGTCGATGGGGGTCCCCGTAAATCATGCGTTGCAATATCCGGTGATTGTGTCGTTCTTTGCATGAATTGCAGCAATTAATAATGCTTTGCCGTCATAGCAAACTAGCTCCTTTGGCGACGGAGCCCCGAGTTTTTTCCAAAATCGGAGCCAGTTTGAGATTTTTAACGCATCATGCTTTTCGGTAATCAGCTTCTGGTACGAGTACACTCCACTTTGTTCACCATTTGTTTGAATTGTACACAGGTACAAGGATATGTGACCCGATATTGATCCATCAGGACGGCTCACTTTCTTCACAACTTCACCTGCAGCGCCACTTTTATGTTCGTTGGATTTTCTCGGTAATATGTGCAGCTGTTGCACGGATGAGTACCACACATAAATCGGATATGCACCGATCGCATGTATTGTATTTTTCAGCGTACCTAGTGATGGGCGAGTCCGAGATGTTTTGACAATCGAGAGAATCGCCATCGTTGCAAAATCACAATCGAGTCAAAAGTTGACTCGTTCCTCGACTACACAATCGTGATGTGCCGAGTCGGCGAGTCGGAGGTTGTTTCGATGACATCTCGACTACACAAGCAAGATGTTTTCGCGATTGTTCCGATTCGGCGGGCCGGCTGTTGTTTTGATGATATGTTTTAGTTGATAAAATAAACTGAATGAGGGTTGTTGATAAAGAAAGTATGATTTTTAATGGAAGTGATTTAAAAACATATATAAATGAACCAAATTGAAAAAAATTCTATACATAGACGCTGCATTTCTGAAATCAAAACTAAAGAGTGTCGTGCATAATAATAATAACTAATTATTTAAACATTAATAAATTTTCTGAACTGAGACGCTTATGAAATAAATGAATTTTACGAGTAGCAACAACGGCAATAGATTTGTACCACTCTGTATGTTTTTTAAAGCAATTTTGATATTCAAGCGGCAACAACAAATTAGTGAAGGGCGAGTCCGAGATGTTTTATTCGATTCTCTCGATTGTTGAAACATCTCGAATGGTCTCGATGGTTTTCATTCGTATTCGAGTCAACACGTAAATTGCCGTCAGTCGAAACAATCGCTAAAACATCTCGGACTCGCCAATGATTCCTCTCGTTTTCAAAGCAACCCTACATTTCGGACTCGCTGCAAAAAATACATAACATTTGTTGTTGCCGCTTGAATATCAAAATTGCTTAAAAAAGTATACAGTGGTACAAATCTATTGCCGTTGTCACTGCTCGTAAAATTAATTTGTTTCGTAAGCGTCTCACTTCAGAAAATTTATTAATGTATTAATGTTTAAATAATTAATTGTATTTATTAAGCACGACACTCTTTAATTGTGATTGAAAAAATGCAGCGTCTATATATAGCATATTTTTCAATTTGGTTCATTTATTTACATATGTATTTGCCTCACTTCCATTAACAATCCTACTTTCTTCATCAACAACACTCATTCAGTTTATTTTATCAACTAAAACAAATCATCAAAACAACAGCCGGCCCGCCGACTCGGAACAGTCGCAAAAACATCTCGCTTGTGTAGTCGAGATGTCATCGAAACAACCTCAGACTCGCCGACTCGGAACAATCGCAAAAACATCTCGGTTGTGTAGTCGAGATGTCATCGAAACAACCTCCGCTTCGCTGACTCGGAACAATCGCAAAAACATCTCGATTGTGTAGTCGAGGAGCGAGTCAACTTTTGACTCGATTGTGATTTTGCAACGATGGCGATTCTCTCGATTGTCTAAACATCTCGGACTCGCCCATCAATACAACAAATATTATGTATTTTTTGCAGCGAGTCCAAGATGTTGTAGCGATTGCTTCAACTGACGGCCATTTACGACAATCGAGAGAATCGAATAAAACATCTCGGACTCGCCCATCACTAAGCGTACCCGATTTCAGAGTACGCAACGGTATTAAAGAGTCACGATGGATGCGAGATCCTTGTAGAAAATCCGATTTTGCCCATCGCAGTACCTTAAATAAAGTTATTGATTAACATAAATCCTTCAATCGAGAAGATATTGAGTCACAGATGAAACTTTTATCCGCGTTTCCCAGTCTAAAATCACCTATGGGAGGATAATCCTAGGGCATAACAAAAAGCTAGCCTAAAAATATTGTCATCTTTAGTTGTTTATAAAACAGAAAATCGTCCTTATAAGTTATGACAACTTATGATATGTGTACCTAAATAAAAAATCAGGAATTAATTTTCATTATTTGCATTATAGGAAATTGAGGCTTGTTTAGTTGACGAAAAATAAGTTACTTACTAATCCTCTATGGCTTATGAGAGCTTATTGGTAGTCAAAGTTATTCGACATTGGACATACCTTTTAGCTCTTTCTCTTTGACGAGTTTCTTCAATTCCGGTAAGCGTATGAGGCCCCGTAGATGCTCGCGATGCTCGTATCGTTGGTTCAGGCGTTCTCAGGCATGAATATAGTTGCTATCCGAGAACTTCCACTGCCCGAACATTGTTTTAGCTTCACCAACCAAGGAGTTCGTTAAGTATAGAAATTTATACGACGGATCAATCTTCGGATTTTCGTGGACGGCCGCACAAAAGCGATCGCAGAAGCCGGACCACTTTGTAATGGTACCGTCAAACTTGCCCCAGGTGTTTTTTAGATCATTTTGGTGTACAGGCATTTCCTCTTATAGATTAATAGCACTATATGACCTGACCGATGGTTCAGCAGGCCTTTCCTCGTCCTTCCTATTTTTCAGTAGACCCATTGTCTTATAGTAATGAGCCTCTACCATGGCGAGATTTTGTACATGGAATTCTTCAAATCCCTTATAGTCTATGTCGTCTATGACGACAGAGTATTCGATATGGTAGTTTTTCCAAAGCTCCTCTAGCCCAATCATGCGCACTAATATCTGATCCACTGTTGCATTTTTGAATTCTTCGGATTCGGTGTAATCTAGCACATGCTTAACCCTTTCGCGGACACACGAAATTTAGTAAATGTTATCAGAATGACACATGCATTTATTTGGCTTATAAAACCGATAATTGAATTCCGATTTCAGTTTTGGGTTTGTGGTTTATTGAATATTTAATTTTTACTCAAAACAAAAAAATTATAGTATGTCGACATACACCCACGTGTCCTAGTTAGGGATTTTGATTTGTTATAGGGACACGTCGGATATGCTCGACGTCGGACAGAGCCGACATGTCCTATTTCATGCAATATGATGTTACTGTGGGACACGTCGTCATTATCTGACAATAAAAGTGTATTTTTCTTTTTGTGTAATTAGGCTAAAATACAAAAAATAATATGAAAGAATATTCAGTTTCATAGAATAAATGTTCATTTACTTTAAAAAAATAAAAAAATTCGATTCACAGTCCATTCATTTGGTTTTTGTGTATATAACTAAAATTAATGTTTTTAAAATAAGCAAAAAAAAAAAAATAAAAAAAAAAAAATCGATTTCACAGTCAATTCATTTGGTTTTTGTGTACATATATAAAATTTATGTTTATAAAATAAGCAGGTTATATATCTCCAAATACTTTTAAACTAAAAACTAATATATAAGAATAAAAAAAAGGGAACCTAAAAAAGTTATTCAAGATTTGACGATTGTTGTTGGTGCCAATCAGTAAAACAATTGCCAACACATAGTCCAGGTTTAACTTCACAACCAGCACATCGAACACTGGTTTCCTTACGAACGTCATTCTTAGAACATTGACGACATCGAATATATATATTTACGGGGTATGTTTTCCAAAAAATGATCAATTTGAATTGGAACTGTCAATCTACGTTTGCGACTAGGTTTTTCTGGATGAAATTTTGATTTCGGCAAATCTATCATAGCATATATCAATTCTTCTCTAAAAGTTAAAAATTCCATTTTTGATTTTGCCGGAAATCTTTTTTTGTACAACAAAAATGAATTGTGTACTGCCAAATCTAGCATTCGGAATATAACCGTTTTATACCACCGAATCGTCTTACGAGGACTTGAATAATAAGAATTCATTTGATCAGTGCGATCAACGCCACCCATAAATTCATTATATCTCACAATTTCAAGTGGTTTTGACTTTTCTACCCCAAATCGGTTCTTTGTTATAACCATCTGTGGACTGTAGCCGGTGGTGATACATAGGACATCTCTTTTGTCGTACCATTTTGATACATACAACTTTCCTTGTCTTTTCCAAATATACTGACCTGTTTTTAATTTCTTTTTTGTCACTTCAATTGGATTACCTTTTCGATTACTTCTTAACGTTCCAGTAGTGTGAGTTTTGAGCAGCAATAAATCATGAGATAAATTTATACTGTTATAATAGTTGTCCAAAAATAAGTGATGACCCTTCCCAAAGTATGGAGTAACAAGTCGATAAACAATTGCGTCGATTTTTGAACCTTTCGTTGGATCTGGTTGTTTACCTTTATAAGTTTCAATATTTAAAACATAGCTGGATGAGTCGCATAGTTGAAAGAATTTTATTCCAAATCGTACCCTTTTCGATTTAATGTATTGACGAAAAACGAGTCTACCTTTATGGAGTAACAACGATTCATTTAGCACAATTTGCTCAGACGGCCAGAAAGCAGCTTGAAAACTCTGATTTATCAGTTTTACGAAATTAGATATTTTTGCCATATGGGTGTTTCCGAAAATGGGTCAACCAAAGAGAAAAATTTAAAAATGCACCTAGGCCAAACTTTTTGATACCATTATATAGGTACGTATTTTCTTTATCACGCCACAAAATTTTATGGACATTGGAGCACTGCTACTTACAAAACTTACGTTTTTCAGACTACCATATAAAATTTTTTTTTAGCTAAGTGTATATGACTTTCGAAATACATCCGCGAATTCGCAACAAAAGCGCCGGTAGAAAAATGGCATTTAAGAGTACTTAGCCCAAGGTCAGACCTAGGAATATCAACATAGATACATTTACAAAATACTTCAAATCTTGTATAAAGTGTATTCTAAAGTAGTGCTTTTTTCAAGCGTTCGGACGCAAAATATATTTTGCAGTAAAAAAAAACATACTTACCTTTTTTTGACAAAACACAGTTTTGGGAGCTCTTTCGGGCAGCGTTAATTTTTTTCCCAAAATCAAAAGGATTCCTGAGTTTAAGTATATTAAACATTGGAACGTCCGAACGTATACACTTTTTTTCTTCAGATAATTTTTGTTTGTTTGTTCCTTATAAAGCTATCTAGCAATGAATTTCGCTCAAAGGGCTATGAGGTGGAGGTTAAACCTCTTGAAAGATGGTCAGAAAAGGAAGGATTTCAAAAACAAGGAAAGAGAGAGAAAATAGATTTTTAGGAAAAACATAAAAAAACCCTTTGAAGGTAAGAATGCTCCAATTGGAATAGATGTAGACAATAAAATATTTTTGGCCGCATAAAACTTGAAAATCTATCTATATGCGATGGCTTAAAGTAAAACAAACACCAGCCCTTCAAACATTAGACAGTTTCTCATGCGAAAATGGACATCATATTACTGCCGGACGTACAGCGACATCTAAGCAACGCGATATTTAAAATACCGCTGTGGTGCAGTGGGTAGAGTGCTCGCCTGCTATGCCAGAGGTCTCGGGTTCAAACCACGGTCCGAGAAAAACACCAAAACAATTCTTCTAATTAGTAAAAATCCAATTATTGGATTTTTTAAGAGCAGCGGTCACCTCTCGGCAGTGGGCGGCATACCCTCCGAGAGTATTTCTGCCATGAAAAAGCTTCTCACAAAAAATGCATTCGCCGTTCGCAGCCGGCATAAAACTGTAGGTCCACCCAATTAGTAGGAAAAAAACAAAAAGGAGCACACCTCGAATTGGAAGAGAAGCTCGGCCATAAAAGTCGTCAGAGTTATAATAGCGCCATTGTATTATTATATTATTCTTATTAAATTTTAATAGTACTTACATCAGTTTTTTTATATTCATCGCCACTATATATTATTAAGTATCGTTTTAGTCCTCAGAATGTGAAAGTAATGTAAATTTTGAATTAATGAGTTAATTGCAATAAAATATGTGCTCAACACTTGTTTTGTTATGAAAAATTTATGTTTTCCTTCATAGAAAAATTTGGAACGTCCGAACGGGAACGTCCGAACAAAATTAAAACCGATATTTCTCCAATAAAAAACGTCTACAGAAATATAACTTTAATGTAGTGACAGTCCTCTGTTAGTCGTATATACATCATTTTTTTGTAGCATCAACCAATTCGCAGAATTTTAACGAAATCAGGTGTAACCTCAAATACGAGGTACTTTTGAGGAACGTCCGCTAGAAAAAAAGTGTGATAGCTTTGGATAGAGGAGTACAAATGCTACATATGACAAAAAAAAAGTATTCTGATCCAAAGCATACTATAGGTTTTATACTGAAAATAATGTCGCAGCATGGAACGTCCGTAACGCTGGAAACACCCATATGTGACTCGCCTCGCACATGATTAGCAGTAAGACATCTCAAGATTTGTTCGAACCTTCTGCCGGACATTGTCGCAGAGAATGCCGGGTGATAGTATAGTGCAGATTTCGAAAATAACTGACGAATCTTTGGTACTTTAATTTGCCCTTGAAGTAGACACAAACCTAAAAATTTTAACATTTCAGGACGATCAACGGGTGAAAATTTCATCATCCTTTTGAATCTGCTACCTCTCTGCTGATTACTTAATTTAAGTCCGTATTCATTTGTACAGCTAATAAGTAGCTCCATGATGTTGTTATTAAATACTTTATTGAAGACATCAATTGGAGACGATGTGTCACTTATTTCGATTTTTATACCAGATGAAGTAGAATCGAAATTAAAATTTGGTATATCGCTAACCGTGTCATTTTCATCCGCTTCTACATCGTCCGTTTCGGAATTAATGCCGTCGGCAATAGAAAGTAACTTTTTTGATGCAGACACTTTTTGCAGTATATAGACGTAGATATTTGGTTGTGTATAATATTTTATTATTATTATTTTTTTAAACTTGATATTTGCATTTGTTTGTCACTTAGATTTCGGATTAAAGTTGCACGCACTTGCTAACTCGCTGAATAATCACGAACGAATGAAAAATAGTATTCGTTAGCGCATCTTGCTCCGGTACAGGCACATATGTACATGCATATAGAAATGCAGGCATATACGCTCGCACACCCCCTTGACCGACTTGGACGTACATACATATGTATGTGTAAATTAACAACTCCAGAAACACATTAGTGTTTTTAAAAAGGTTTTATTTTTTTTACCGCGAATGCGGCCAAATTCACGGAGCCGTGGTTACTTATGAGCTGAACTAGGCATGGGTAACATTGCGCTGCGCGGCGCTATTGCGCTAGCGCCAACACTAGCGTTATTGCGCTAACTCCGATTTGGAAAATGTGCTAACACCAGCACCGGCTCCAATATAGTGCTAGTGTAAAATGGCGCCACCAAAACGCCAATAACAGCACAGCGTACATACATATATGGGTGTTTCCAGCGTTACGGACGTTCCATGCTGCCACATTATTTTCAGTATAAAACCTATAGTAGGCTTTGGATCAGAATATTTTTTTTTGTCATATGTAGACTTTGTACTCCTCTATCCAACGCTATCAAACTTTTTTTTAGAGATGGCACATTACCACTGTAGAAGGATTTAAAGTTGCCGTTCGGACGCTCCTCAAAAGTACCTCGTATTTGAGGTTACATCTGATTTCGTTAAAATTCTGCGAATTGGTTGATGCTACAAAAAAATTATGTATATACGACTAACAGAGGAATATACAAGGACTGTCACTGCATTAAAGTTATATTTCTATAGACGCTTTTATTGGAGAAATATCGGTTTTAGTTTTGTTCGGACGTTCCCGTTCGGACGTTCCAAATTTTTCTATGAAGGAAAACATAACTTTTTCATAACAAAACAAGTGTTGAGCACATATTTTATTGCAGTTAACTCATTAATTCAAAATTTACATTACTTGCACATTCTGAGCACCAAAACGGTACTTAATAATGTATAATGGCGATGAATATAAAAAAACTGATATAAGTACTAGCAAAATTTAATAAGAAAAAGCAAAGGTATTTAAAATATCGCGTTGCTTAGATGTCGCTGTACGTCCGGCAGTAATATGATGTCCATTTTCGCATGAGAAACTGTGTAATGTTTGAAGGGCTGGTATTTGTTTTACTTTAAACCATCGCATATAGGTAGATTTTCAAGTTTTATGCGGCCAAATATATTTTATTATCTATATCTATTCCAAATTGCTTGGAGAATTGTTACCTTCAATGGGTTTTTTTATGTTTTTCCTAAAAATCTTTTTTCTCTCTCTTTCTTTGTTTTTGAAATCCTTCCATTTCTGACCATCTTTCATGAGGTTTAACCTCCACCTCATAGCCCCTTGAGTGGAATTCATTGCTAAATAGCTTTATAAGGAACAAAAAAAAAAATTATCTGAAGAAAAAAAGTGTATACGTTCGGATGTTCCAATGTTTAATATACTTACACTCAGGAATCCTTTTGATTTTGGGAAAAAAATTAACGCTGCCCGAAAGAGCACCCAAAACTGTGTTTTGTCAAAAATAAGTTGAAAAATATCACAAAGGTAAGTATGTTTTTTTTTTACTGCAAAGTATATTTTGCGTCCGAACGCTTGAAAAAAAGCACTACTTTACAACTCACTTTATACAAGATTTGAAGTATTTTGTAAATGTATCTATGTTGATATTCCCAGGTCTGACCTTGCGCTAAGTACTCGTAAACGCCATTTTTCTACCGGCGCTTTTGTTGCGAATTCGCGGATGTATTTCGGAAGTCATATATACTTAGCTAAAAAAAAAAAATTATATGGTAGTCTGAAAGACGTAATTTTTGTAAGTAGCAGTGCTCCAATCTCCATAAAATTTTGTGGCGTGATAAAGAAAATACGTACCTATATAATGGTATCAAAAAGTTTGGCCTAGGTGCATTTTTAAATTTTTCTCTTTGGTTGACCCATTTTCGGAAACACCCATATGTATGACACCGTCACAATTATGTATGCTAACGCCAACACCGAACCATCGCTAATGCGAAAGCGTATTGATATTTTACTTTGACAAAGAAAGAAGATAAAATTGACATTCTCTGTAAACAGCAGAAAAAATATAAAATGAGAACGGCTGGGCCGATTTCTCTAAAACTTTTTGTCAGTTGTTCGTATTTTCAAGAAGGTTTTTACGGAAGAAAATTTTGGAAAATCCCTCCGGAAAATTGGAAAAATCGGTGTGTATGTGTGTCCGTAATGATCTTTATGAAATTTTCACTGTAGATTCATGTGGTGTTAACGCACATAGTAGGGTATATAGAATTTCGAAAAAGTGGAAGCTTCCCGGAATACAGGCCTAAATGTGCACCCAGATCGATCCAGCAAGTCTTCGGGCAATATTGGTATCAAATGAAAGGTGTTGAACAGGCCTTCAACATAAAGTTATTTTCATTGCGATGCCTAGGCCGGGTCGCTCGTTGGAATTTCAATAGTTTCACCGGACAGAAAACTTGCTACTGCTATGCCCAATGTGTTAAATGAATTAACATATATTTGGGTTTTCACTTTTCTCTGAAGTTTACATACATATGTTTTTTTTTTATATTTTGGTGTATTTTTTTAGTCTTTCAAATGGAAATCAGACATTTTTTTTGTAAATATTAGCTCTGTTCAATAACACAAAATTGTTACGAATTTTTCGTAAAAAATGACAGTTCCCCATATAAAAATGACATTTTTTATGAAAACTTCGTAACAATTTTTTGTTATTCAACACAGGTATTTACATAAAAATAAAAATTAATATCGAAATTAAAAAAACTTTTTCGCTTGATATGAAAATAAAAATTAAAAAAATACTTCAAAATATATAAAAATCAAAAAAATTAAAAAATATAATTTTTTTAAACTAAAAAATTCAATTCATTTTTAAATATTTTTTTGTTATTCAATTTTTTGTCTGCGTTTTCTTAATTCTATACAGCCTTCCTCATATCGTAGTACCTTGCACAGACTTTCCTCAGGCGTCACTAGCCTTTTCGAAGGCAATTTCGATATGGCAGCTGTAAAACAAAAACAAAAAGCTATTTGAGTTTACATAATATACTACTAGGTACATTTATAGTACCTGTCAAGGTGGTGTAAAAATTTGGATATGATTTCAACTCAACCTTGCCGTGGGATCCATCTACGTTTAATTCTTTTCATCTGCCAATAATTGCGTAATATTCTTGATGTTATTGCATAGTAAAGCTGACATGGAAGATTCCTAAAAAATGTAATATAATAGTTAATAATTTCCTTTTACAAATGGTATATATGTATATGTTAATTGCGTACATATGCATCCTTGTTATACAGCATTATGTTCTCCTCCAAATGCTGCAGCTCCGCCAAATCTCTCACCACGAAGTATTTTAATATGGGCACGTTTGAATTTTCTTGCCGAACCAGCTGCTCTGTTGCAACTTGTTGCCCTGCTATGGCGTCCATTATTGCTGTATTTTGGGCCTGCACCATATTTTTCAAACCAGCGAGTTCTCTCCTCAGAGCCTTCAGTTCGGTTTCCGTGCTCTCGCAGTGGCTAAAACACACTACCTAATAAACGTTAGGGTTGACCACTATGGGGGATAGATTATATTCCAATGATAACTAGGTATAATGTTTATAATGTTTGAAGGCCCGGAAACGTGTAAATAATTCATGCACAATTTATTGAGCTGCCCAGCTATCATAATCTCATCGACAGCATGCTTAGCATACAATTGCTGTTTTGGTGTAATTTTTCTGAAAAAAGAGATTTATGTTTTTATTTGGCCTCTGTAGCTGCGTAGAAACTGGGGTTTAGATGTGTGGTATATACGAAAATCTTGCAGATATCAACAAATGTCGGATACTGTTTTGGGATGGAGTAGCCGATATGTACATATGTACATACATACATTCAAATGTATATTTTATAAAAGCTCATGAAAATTCAAGTGCAGATTTTCCGAGAAAATGTTGGATACTTGAATAAAAAACCGTAAGTGATTCTTCGTTGCTTCCATAATTTTTTTGATATATCCAGTTGCCATTTACCGGGCACGAAAACTTTGTAACATCGCGATTTGGCGAGTTTCTTTTTTTCGTTTTGCGCATACGACTTTTCTACGACTAACGAGTCAAACTCGTTTTTGCTGACATATATTATGAAGATATCTCCATTTTCAGATATTATGGACTCATTCGGCTTCGAGATTGTCGATTCGTTCGGATAATCCTGAAATCGGATTAAATTTTTGAAATATTTTTATAGGAAATTTAAAAAATCTAACTCAAAATGTCTATTGGCTTTACTAAAATTAAAGATATTATATTTTTTCTTCCACTTATTATCTATTATATGTATTTACACTAATATCATCCTCGGCCGCCAGCAGAGATGGGGTTTTCACGTTCTTGAGTATTATCCTTTTTCCTAGTGGTACTCGGGTCCCACGACGCAGCTTCTCCCCTCTTGTTTGTCTGTAGTTATGTTAACCGTACTTTTAATTTTTGCGGCACTAAAATCACACACGTGACCTTTTTAATTTTCAGGCACTCACTACTTCGACAAGCGCTGGCGGTCCCTGCTCGGGCGCCAGTTATTTATAAATTATGTTTTCACACACAATTTTCGTTTTTATCTTTCCCCGCTCACTCTTGTCCTTAGTTCCTCTTTTCTATTAAAAAGGTCTAATTTTATTTTTTTAATTTATAACAATAATGTTTTATTTTTCAAATTTAATTTAATTTAAGTCTTTCCTTTCGCACTATTTTTATTCAAGTCTATATTCAGTTTTTGTTTCACAACTTTATTTCCTATAACTGAACTTTTACACAACTGCACTTTTCTTCTCAAACACTGCCGGTCGGTTCAAACATAAGTATACGATTGAAAATCGTCATGGCCGGCCGGCTTCGGCGCGTATTTAATCTGCAAACATTTATTGATTGCTCGACTGCCATTTCGTGCGCTTTAGCCTTCAACGTGCCTTCAATTTTCAGAGATCGTTCTAAAGCATCAGCTAGGTCTTCTACTCGTTTAGCAAATTCTGTCATATTATTATTGGAAACTTTTAGTGATGCTATTTTCCCTGCAACTACTTTGGAATTGTCTGGTTTAATACGAATTCTCAGAGCGTCTTTAATATCTTGCATTGACTTCACATTAGTCGGGATTGCATCTCGAGCCTTTCCTTCAAGTTTCGATTTGACAAAAGATATAGGAGTTCTCAAGGTTTGCTTCTGTTAGACCTTCTATTAATTCAACTTTGTATTTTAAATTTGGGTTGTGCTAACAGTTCTTTGCGCTTATGTCGTGCTAACATATATATATATATATATATATATATATCTTATTATAGACTTACCTCGAATAGCTTCAGTCGTCACCAAATTTTTCACGGCCTTTTTAGTCTTAGTGCCCATCTAAGCATAGTTTTGGGAAACTTTGTCATCAAAGTCAGTTCGCCATGATTTCCCTACAAACTGTTGTAGTTCTTTGCTTACCACCCTGGCCAGTTCACGCACCTTAAAGCAAATAATGGGGTATATACGCCAGGGGATTAGGTACAATCGCCACGACGTAAAAAAGTTAACTTGAAAGCGGTTTAATGATTTCTTTTATTGTGTTAAATCTTATTGAAATATACATATATGTTGCAGCAGCTCGAGAAGTTCCAGGTGGATGAATAGGTTCAGGAAGCTGCTTTACAATACAATTACTGTTCGGTTCAAAAAAGATCCATGATTGGGTATTTTTTTCCTAAAAACTCGATCTCAAATGCATCTTCGAATACGCATACTATCCGACCAACAAAATACATATGTATCTACTGGACATTCAAAGCGTACAAGAACAACTATTTATTATCAAATCCTCGGTGTTTAAAGTTCAAGCTCCTTTTGGCCTTTTTTTGGGGTGGTAATTTCTTATATTCAGTATTTTCATTTTGTTCCTTGGACGGCGTGGACGTCAGGATTTTTGAAGAACCTTTTCTTGCGTTCGAGTTTTTAGTTTTACATATTTTATCAGTCGGGCGAATTTGCTCCGGAGTTTTTGTAGCTGGCGTTATAGAAGGAGGTTCGCACGGAGTTCCAGGCTCAGCATCATTAGCAGCGTCATCACCAGTTGCGTGTTGTGTAGGTATTTCTACGAATTCAGATTCCGCAAAAAACCTGCTGGGTTTATTCCAGCTGAGGCAAAATCTTTGCATATGTTTTCAGATAGAAATATGTATGTACCTTTTGAAAAAGCAAATTGGAAAGGTGAGGTATATCGTAGATGGTTATGGCCCGTCCAGAATTAGATAAAATAAAATCATTGTAGGGAGTGGCCAAATATTTTAAATGGCCCAAATACAGTAAAGTCCAACGGCTGCAGCTTGTGGGAAGGATGGGGTGGTAACATTATCATGCGGATACCATTGTCTCTGCAATAGAGTGTAGCAACCAAGCTGCAGTGTGACACATGATTATCCAAAAATAATACAATGGTTCTTTCCTTCGAGCATCGGGTGTTTTTTTTTTTTAATATGCTTCAAAACGTCTTAAAAGCCTTCCGTAGACATCCATCCACTTTTAGCAGCGAGTCCTATACCGCCATTTGGACCACCCTTAACAAAGTGATCTTTATAGTGCACGCGAGAAAAAACGTATACCGGTGTTCAACCGTATGCCCGTGCGCCTGAAGTTGTCGACGCAACTCAGGCGTGACATTCGACATACCTCTTAGCTCTTTATCTTTGACGGGTTTCTTCAAAACCGGTAGGCGTATGAAGTCCCGTAGATGCTCGCGACTTATGAGATATCCCTGGTCGCATCGTTGGTTCAGGCGTTCCCAGCCATGAATATAGTTGCTCTGCAAGAATTGCCACTGCCAACCAAGGAGTCCGTCAAGTACAGAAATTTATACGACGGATCAATCTTCTGATTGTCGTGGACGACCGCACAAAAGCGATCGCAGAAGCCGGACCACTTTGTAATGGTACCGTCAAATTTGCCCTAGATGTTTTTTTAGATTATTTTGCTGTGCATTTCCACTTGTATATTAATAGCACCCTATGACCTGAACGGTGGTTCATCAGGCTTTTCTTTGTCCAGCATATCTTGCAGTAGGCCCATTGTCACATAGTAATGAGTAGGGCAACAGAAAATATGCCCTAAAAAATTCATTTTTAGCGCTTAAAATATGTCCTTAAAAATATAGTTTAAGCGCTAAAAATATGCTCTTAAAACTTGGTTTAAGCACTGAAAATATGTACATAAAAAATTTTTTTATATACTTAATAAAAAGATATACGGCATGATAGGTTGTGTGCTCCCCTTTCATGCAAGAGGTTCCAGATTCAAACCCTGGCCCGGACAAATATCAAAAATTAGTTTTAAATAAAATTAGAACACTTTTTGTAATAAAAAATATTTTTATTAAAGGTACATATTTGTTTTTATAGTTACAAAAGCGAAATAAAAAATTCTCATTTTATTAAATTATAATACTTTTTGTAACAAAAAAATATTTTTATTAAAGGTACATTTTATAGGTACAAAAGACGAAATAAAAAAAATCACATTTGTGAAACACATCTTCGTTACCAAAAGAAAACAAGTATCTTTACATACGAAAATGTATATATATTAGGGCGGGTCAATTTGTACTGACGGAAAAAAACCTACTTTGTTTCAGCCACAGCTGCATTCTCTGGTCAATTCTGAACAAAAAAGTCCAAAGGAGCCTAGTTCTAAAATGAAGTTTGACCCTCCGCAATTTTGATTTTAGATAGTCATCCCTAAAATTTTTTTTACATTTGTTAAAAAAAATGTAGTTGAAGATCCTCAAATTAAATTTTGAGATTTATTTGAGTTGAACCCATTCGTCGGCCGACACATTATCACAAAACTTAATCAATTTGGGTAAAGTTTACAAACGACAAAGAATTCACTATCAGAGATCTTAAACATCTTTTCTAAATATCTCGAAATCAAAATTTATTACGGATATTCTGAATACGTCATTGTATTCTACAGGCAAAATTTAAGTTTACATGTTTCGGCGTTTCACTTAGATTTTTCAAACTTTGAAGATATACCTGTTGTAACATAAAATAATTGGGAGAAATTCTTAAGAAGGGTTTTGGAAAATTAATGTGTTTCCCTAAAAAATAATCAAATTGCATACTTATTTATTCAAATTGCTATTGCTGTAAACTACAAAATTTTGCGATAAATTTTCAAATAGAAAACTATTTCGATTGTCGCGGTAAGTTTTTAAACGTAGAAAAAGATCTTTCCACGTCAACTGAAGGTATCGGGGCGTATTTAAAAGCAAGAATTTCAGTCACTGTGTAGCGTGTAGTGCTACACGTTCAATATGAATATTGCGATACTTTTCTCGCTCTGAAGTTCAAGATATTTTACTTCCGTCCTTTTCGCACTTTCACTTTTAATTCGTTTAAATATACACGCATTTTGATGGATTGCAAAATTTTCATGCTACACAGTCAATCCGTATTGTCAATATTGCGATCCGGATCGCGTATTTCAAAATTTCTAAACATTTTGCGATCCAGAATCGCGAGCCATCAATACTCGATGCTACACTATCAATATGAATCGCGATCCACGGATTTCATCAACATTTATTGACCGTCTGACATATACCTATGTATGTAGATACACAGCTGATTCGTGTAGCACATTTGAATGAAGCATTGCGAAAATTATTAAATTCGCCTTGAACTTGTCAGACAAAGAGGAATGGCAAATAGTATGCGCATATACAAAACAAAGTTGCCAGAGTATAAAATTTAAATATAAACAATTTTACAAGCGAGATGGAAAAATACGACGAAATACTATGCTAAAATATGAATTTATAGCAAAATATGCCAAAAATATGCAAATAAGTCAAGATATGCAAAAATAAGCCTTTTGACCTAAATATGCGAAAATATGCCCTAACAAGTTAGGCTTATTCCCTTCGTCTTGAGTTAAAACGCCGATATATATTTATCATATGTAAATAGGACTGGAACAGAAAAATATGCATTTGCATATCTTCTGTTGCCCTAGTAATGAGCCTCTACCATGGCGAGATTTTGTACATCGATTTCTTCAAATCCGTCATAGTCTATGTCCTCTATGACGACAGAGTATTTGATATGGTAGTTTTTCCAAAGCTCTCGCCCAATCATGCGCACTAATATCTGGCCCACTGTTGCATTTTTGAATTCTTCGGATTCGGTGTAATCTAGCACACGCTTAATACCGGCGGCAATAGAGAGTAAATTTAAACTTTATATTTGAATTTGTTTGTCACTTAGATTTCGGATTAAAATTGCGCGCACTTGCTAACTCGCTAAATAATCACGAACGAATGAAAAAGAGTATTCGTTCGCGCATTTTGTTCCGGCGCAGGCACATACCTGCATATAGAAATAAAATTATTTTTCTTTAATTTGCCGGAACAATCTTCGGCTTCAGAGATTTTCTCTCCAAAGTAATTTTCTTTTTTTTTTTAACGAATTTTTCTTCCTTTTTATATTTTCCTAAACTGTTTCTTCAGTTTCAGATTCGATTTCTGAACCGTGTATTTTTATTCCCTCAAAGTTATTCATAATTAATTTTCCATTTTCAATATCTATTACTGTATTAACTTTTTTCAAAAACTTGAATCCAATTAAAAAGTCTGAATCCAAATTTTCAATTTTGCATATTGTTCGATTCTAATTCCTGAGCCTTTGCCAAGGCATTTGGCAAATCACTTGGTGATAATGAAAATATTATGTTCGACAAATTGCCGTTAAGGCCTGTTATAAATATGCTGTATTTGGCATTTCTGGAAATATTATTTTAAATACTGACTTTTTTTTTAATTTCACTTTTTATTTTTATTTTCTTTCTGATAATATTTTTTTCTTGTTTCAAATAACTGAAAATATTATTTTAAATACTATTTTTTTTTTTTCAAAATTTCAAAAATTTCCAAATTCTTTCTATTACTATTGTAATGGCTGTTGCTGCTGCTGCTGTGTGTAGTGGCGGGAGAAAGGCGTTTGGAGGTTTTACTATGTATGTTTATGACGAAGTTATAAAAGTGATTGCTTTTTTTTAATGCATTCGTAATGGAAATGTTGCTTTTTTATATCCTGTATTGCTTTGCGAATATCGACCTCCGGTTTGGCACTTGAGTTATCATAATAAAGTTAATATGTTCCAAAGGAGATTTCACATTGTAGAAAAGCTTTTGGTGGTGATGCGAATAAGTTCTTGACTGAAAATCTTCATTTGACAATAAATTTCCACTTTCGGTGGAATATATTAGAGTGTTATTAATCTTTTTTCCAACCTGGCAACATTTAGTACATCCATGCCTTGATGTGTGGGAAGGAACACCACACACAAAGGATTTGGCGGGAGCATCGCATATTAGCGCCCCTACTTTAAATGGAATTATTTTTTTCGGCCACAGTAACACCGTTTGATATTAAATGTTGAAGTTCATTTACCAAATCTAAAAGAAACTCATTAATGTCATCGGGTTTTTTATAACCAAAGTACACACCGACACAAAATGTAGAAATATTGTTTGTGTTTATTATTTTCAGAGATGTAGAATAATTATTATTTCATTTTGAAATTATAAAAAAGTCTTACAAATTTGCTTCAGAATCGTAAAAGTCTTTTGATAATATTTTTTTCCTGATGAAAATGATAAAACTCTTCTATAATTATTATTCAGAAACTTATATTTTAAAAATTTTTCCATAATAGTTATTTCAAACATATATTTTTTAAGTCTTCAAAGACTTTTATATTGAGACAAATTTGAAAAAAGTCTTTGCGTAATTATTATCAGTAACAAATTGTTTTTTATATCTTCAAAGACTTTTTCATTGAGACAAAGTTCAAAAAAGTCTCAGAAAATTTTCAATAACTTTCATATAAGTATAAAATAAAAACAACTTTCATATAAGTACTTCAAAATTCAAGCAAATTTCCAATTTGAAATTGTATGAAAGATTTCTATCGAAGATAAAAAAAAAAAATTTGTTACTCAAAATAATTATTTAAAGATATTTCTGAAATTCGTCTCAATGAAAAAGTCTCTGAAGACTTAAAAAACAATTTGTTACGGATAATAATTACTCAAAGACTTTTTTCAAATTTGTCTCAATATAAAAGTCTTTGAAGATACAAAACAAAATTTCTCATTTATAATAATTACAAAACGACTTAAAAAAAATATCTCAGAAATAACTATTACGGAAAGACTTTTAAAATATGTTTCTTTCAATAATAATTATTTTTTGATTTTTATTTTTTCTCTTATAATAATTACAACTCTGATTATTTTCATTAATATGGGCTACAGCTGAGCTCTGGAGCTCCTAAATAATGGAAGTCCGTCGATATTTATGTTAACAGCAATTTCTGATAAACGGTGCACCTCACTTGCACTTTTACATACATATTTGGTTTTCTACACCAAAATGACAATAAAATCCAGGGCTCATTCTCGTTATGCTTCTTTCAGGCAGATGTCCAATTAATGTCGCTGCACTAAGTGGAACGTATATGTTCTCTTCTTTTAATATCAGCAACAGTTGTTCTAAGCACTGTCGAGATAAAGTATCACGCAAATAGCACTCCTTTACTTTTTTCTTCGACGTTTGAACATTGTTTGAAGGATGCTCTGTGATTTCTTCTTCAAAAATAACATTTTGCACTTTTTCCAAAGATGACACTTCTTCATCCTCGTTGTTATACGCACAGGCATTTGCATTTTAACGCGCAGACTGGCGAAGCAACGCAATATTTTTTTCTTTTTGTTGTATAATTTGCCTACGCAAATGCCTGTTGCAACAATCAATCATATTACCTCGTATTATTAAAATTTATTTAATAATATTCAAATCGTTGTCACAGTTGCAATATAAGGGAAGAAGTACCTTAAACACATTGAACACAGTACTTTTCTGCTAAAAATTGTTGTCAATTTTTCAATTCTTGCCACTTAGTAGGCAGCCGTTAGGGTACCACAAGAAATGTTAATTATACGTGAAATATACGTAAATATAAAATATACGTATATATTAGATGAGTTTTTTTTTGTATGGGATTCTTTAAACCTTCTCAGATCCTCCCTCCGGCACCGGAATATGAAAATAGTATGTTTTAGAGTAAGTAAACTGAAAAAAAAATTTCACTTTTCCAAAAACTGGATGGAGCTACACCGAAAACCGCGAAAATTCCCAGAATTTCAAGGTATGTTTAGATTTATGTCTGAGAAAAGTTAGGATTTTGCACAAGAAAAAAAATTGATACCCACCCATACGAAGAATTAACCGCTAAATCGAATGGCATATTCAGTTTTTTGGTACACTACCCAGGGAAGGTAATAACGCGGCCTAAAGTGACCATTTTCTTTTTTTTCTCATGAATCTTCAACTTCTTGCCCTATACTCTTCCCGAAAGCGAACGTTATTTTTTAACTAAATCACACGGTAGGCTGCGTTATTTAATGCGCTTTCCAGAAATGTATAGCTATTAAAAATCGAATAAAATTTGGATGAGTTCATCAAGTTTAAATGAAGTAAAGTCGGGTATAAAAGGGTAACATATCTTAAAATTTCTTAAATTTTTTAACAATTTTGCTCCTGAAGGCGGTTTTTTGGGTTTTAAGTGATAATTTTATGTGGATGGATAACTCCACAAATGCAAAAAAAATAGAAAGGCCGAGACCGCGGATAACGGACAAAAAGTTGAGCCGGATGGTGTCAAAACATTTGTGGGCAATATGGGTATCAAAATAAAGATTTTACCTAGGACTTTAATTAAAGTCAATCCATTTTGTTGTGTCCACCGTTTCGACACATATAAGTCAAAAATTAGACTCAAATGTCGCCGATATCCTTTAAAATATTCTGTAGTCATCCTGGACCACTTATTCGCCAGTATATCAGAAATTGGCTAAGAAATTGGCATGTAATAAGTTCCATATGCAAGCCCTAGTTAAGACCTTTAATTTGATACCAATATTGCCCAATAATATTTTGGCGCCATCCGGGGCCACGGTTTTTTCCGCTATCCACGGTCTCGATCTTCCAAATTTTTTTTACATTTGTGGAGTTATCCAACAAAATAAAACAATCACTAATAACCCAAAAAACCGTCTTCAAGAGCAAAATTAAAAAAAAATTGAGAAATTTTAAGGTATGTTACCCTTTTATACCCGACTTTACTTCATTTAAACTTGATGAACTCATCCAAATATTATTCGATTTTTAATAGCTATACATTTCTGGAAAGCGCATTAAATAACGCAGATTACCGTGTGATTTAGTTAAAAAATAACGTTCGCTTTCGGGAAGAGTATAGGGCAAGAAGTTGAAGATTCATGAGAAAAAAGAAAATGGTCACTTTAGGCCGCGTTATTACCTTCCCTGGGTAGTGTACCAAAAAACTGAATATGCCATTCGATTTAGCGGTTAATTCTTCGTATGGGTGGGTATCAATTTTTTTTCTTGTGCAAAATCCTAACTTTTTTCAGACATAAATCTAAACATACCTTGAAATTCTGGGAATTTGCGCGGTTTTCGGTGTAGCTCCATCCAGTTTTTGGAAAAGTGAAATTTTTTTTTCAGTTTACTCACTCTAAAACATCCTATTTTCATATTCCGGTGCCGGAGAGAATATCTAAAAAAAACTCATCTAGTATATATATATATAAAATTATGTTATATTGCTGCTGCTGTGCTCTTGCTATATACAATCTCGAAGGTTCATCACTTTGACGCCACTTGCCATATGTACGGGCAGTGTTGCCACACGTAGGGTTTTATCCCTACTTGTAGGTCTTTTTGGTTAAAAAATGTGCCTGTAGGGTAAAAGGTCCGCCTTTTCATGTAGGGTTTTTTTACATGGAAATGTAGGGTTTTTTTTTACACGGAAAACATTCAAGGCGCAAAATGTGCCCTGTGTTGACTAACAAAATGTTTCCCAACATGCGCCTTGTGTTAACCAACAAAATTTTTGCCAACTCTGTATATCATTGGCTTTACATATCGATAAATGTGGTACACCTTATGTATGTATAAATACATCTCTATTATACATTGTGTTGACAGCTTTTTAAATTGAACTGATTTATAAAAGCTGTGTGTAAATTTAAGTAAGTAATAATTTTGTCTTTATATTCAAGAATTCACTTTTTTTTTACTTTTTTTTTTATAAATGAGCATGTACTCTTACGATTTATTTCTCTTTTTATATACATTTTTGTGTAACATTGAATTAAAATTTAGATGTAGATATCTATACACATACGTATATGTATAAAAACCTCGTTAAAGTTTTGTAAAGCTAATAAAAGTATCTGAAAAAATACCTATTTTTGATTATTTATGTATATGCATTGTCGTATTAAAAAATTTCAATAAATTAAATGCGGTTTTCAATATTTCCGCAAGGAAAAAAATGTAGGGATTTTTGTAGGTACTTTTTTTTTAACGCGTAGGGTAATCTTGGGAGTTTTACCTCATTTGTAGGGATTTTGGAGGAAAAAAATGTGGCATCACTGTGTACGGGTCTGCTTCGTGGCCTGGTGCTGGAAGTGCGCAGGGCCGCTGTTCTGCTTGCTTTGCTATCGCTGCTTTACTGTGTCATGCCGATGGGTGAATATGTCGGAGCCTCCCTCATGTCGATGCCTCCCACTCCTACCCTACCTTATAAAATTCCAAAAAGAATCAATTATTAGTGTCTTATACAATCCATTATTTGACTTTGCTCTTTCGTTCCTCAAAAACTGTAGAGTAAGTGCGGGTAATGTGGAATACCCATTTTATTTTCCTCTGTAAAATCATGAATCTGCATGCAATTTCAAAGAAAATTTACTAATAAGATACTTGAAGTATTACGAACAAAGGAAGCATTAAGCAGTAGTCTTACAGCTGAGAGTTTCAGAGATATTTAAGAAAATATCTTAAAAGTCATAATCAACCTATTGAAAAAATTGGCGGGTAATGTGGTATACCATGTCGGGTAATGTGGTATAGTATACCACAGATCAATAGCTTCTATATTGCGAGTATGGCTATAATGTCCGTCAGCACAGGTTCAGATGCAGATGGTTTTCTAACCCTTAAAAAATAGCTTAACCATTCTGTGAAGATGGGAATCTGAACCAACTGACAAATGACAAGCCTAGTCCGAGTCAGGTAGAGCGTTCTTCATGAGAAGAGGATGGTGGTTATTACGCGGAAATATAAAACCGGAGGAACAAATCTGCCTCCTGCGCTCGTGCAAGTGATAATGGTTACAAGAGATTCTCGTTCAGCTGAAGTCATTATTCCAATTTGGTTTTTCCTTTTCTAGCGAATATTTGGGGTTATTGCGAAAGCACTACTGATTTCTGGTTTCGTCCACGTTCCAAATATGAGTTGGTGAGAAATTATGTTTTGTGTATTCTTTTTCAAGTATTTTGAAAATTAGAGGTCGTCCCAGTTTAGTTTCTAATAGTTTGACGGTGGGTTTCTCACTCCTTGTCATACGCTGCAGTGTAGTACGAGGGAGACAGACTTTTTTGGAAGCCAATAGAATACCCATTTCCCGTCTCCTTACTGTTTGTATAGGTTTTTCATAACCTCTGCTCTCCATTTTCGTATTTCACCTTTTTTCGGCATGTTTTTAATTGAAATAGTTATTAGGTATACTATACCACTTTACCCGCATTTACCTATACCACAATAGCCGACATGGAGTTTTATCCCATTATTCTTAAATAACTAATTATACACAAATGTGCACAAAATATTGAAAATGCAGTTCACAGAAACAATAATCACTTATTAATTTCCAAGTGTTAAATGTAGTTTAAAATTATTGGTATTTCTGCAAAAAATCGGTTTGTCTGAGCAAAAAAAAAAGTCAATCGCAATACCGCGCACTTTTATTACAACTGACTCACAGCATCGCGTACAAAGAACAAGTTCAATCCTGCTTTACTATTTTTCTGCGAACGCCGATCTCTTTGGATAGGTCCCATTATTTTCACGTTCATACTTTACGAGAAAAGCAGGTGTACCACATTACCCGCCTATACCACATTACCCGCACTTACTCTAAATTCTATGTTTGCAAAGCCAACTTTGATAAGTTTGTCAAAAATTTTCAAGGTAAACGATCGCTTTGCAAATTCACATTGTTATTACTAGTGAAGTTTTTCAAAATGTTAAGACGCGAGTTTTTATTCGACAATAGTAAAGACGCGGTTATAGGAAGAAATTATAGAGGCCGAATTAATTTTTCGGGACTACAAAGCTTTAATTTTAAAGAGTGCTTTCGTTTAAACCAAACACAAGTTGGTTTCATTTTAAATAAAGTTGGTGAATATAAAAAAAGCAAATATATGAAGTTCACTTAATGTTTATTTACACGGAGAGAATTGTGTGCAGAAATTATGCGGTATGGCCACAACTTATGCACAAATTGTTCACGAAAAATTACCAAGAACAGTTGTTCATAATCTATGCACAATTGCTCATAACTTAAGTCCAGCACTATGAGCATGTTTTATGAACAACTGGGCATAGATTATGAACAAGATTTTCATAGATTATGAACAAATAGGAAAAATTTTTACACCTCCTACTAATAATAAAGAAACAAAATTTAATTTTATTTTCAAATGTCTTTATTTCAAAGTAGAATTGCTTACTAACTAATATTATATATCGTCGTACCATACGAAAACTAACATATTTAAAATTTCTGGCGAAAGCTATCAATAAAAAAATTCTGTACGAAAAGTAGAACATTTGACTTTTGGCCGACGAAAAGTAATAAAATCGACTTTTGGCTGACGAAAAGTATCAGTAATTATATACTGTTTTCACATTAAATTTGTTGTTGTTTAAACGAAATTGATAGTTTTCGTCAGCCAAAAGTGGATTTTATTACTTTTCGTCAGCCAAAACTCGATTTTATTACTTTTCGTCGGCCAAAACTTGAACATTTTACTTTTCGTCAGCCACAAAAAATCTGATGTTAGTTTTCGTATGGTACGACGATATATACATATTAAAATACAATTGTTTGCGTTGTACCTAATTAGCGCAAATTTTTATTCCAATTGCGGAATCCAAGAAATTATGTGAACTCTGAAATATTAACAATTTGTTATATGTATATCCGATATTTGTGAGAGGAGAAAAGTGTTATACAAATTTGTATGTAGAGCTACTCGACTCTGAAAATGACGAAATCGAGTCCGATTGACTGATTGAGCCACTAGTTGAATATTGGTCTGAATGTTTGCCACATGTTGAAATTGGGGCCAATTTCTGCGATTAAAAAAATTCGATATATTATACTATATTTCATATAAAATTTGTTTTCTCACATTTGCAAGTCGCCATTTATTGACTAGGCAACGAAACTTTATGCGAGTGCCAATTTCATCATTAAAAATCTCTTTAATGTCAGCTTCTATCATGGCCTTGAAGAAGTCGATATTTATTTTGGCATTTGTTAAAAACAAAATTAAATTGAAATTAAATATAAATTAATACCTTCTAAATTTGTAGAAAACATATATCCAATGCTTTGTTGACCTGCGGCGTTTTCCATATTGAGCATTTCAATGTATATACACTATTTCGTTATTAAAAAAAACATCGTTAAATGTCATAACTGCAGTGATAAATATATGATAAGAACTCAATACTTACCTCTGGTTTTCTTAATTTGTACAATTATGTAACTTAAGGTTTCCTTAGGGGAAACCACAAAAAAATTTAAGTTGCGGCGAACCAACCGTTCACCAGTTCATTAAACAAACACAATTTTTAATATTACAACTCGCGGTTTATTAGCGCTATCGTTGCGCTCCCAATTCAGACTAACTTTTACAATAATATTTTCTTACCAACTAACTTCTTAGCCTAGAGTTATACTGCTAACTTTGCAGTTCCCACATTTAGCATTTCGCAATCATTACTAAAAGCTAATTATGCTTATGCTGCGATTCGCACGCATTTATTGATTGGTGTCACCTATCGCTTGCGCATGTGCCGCACAGTGGTTCGGCTCCATACATTTTGCGGAAAAAAATAGAAGGAGTGGTCCTAGGCCATTGAAATTTTGCAGAGAGGTTATATGTGAGCTAATTAAGAAATTTTCAAAAAATGGTTGAAATCGGCCAACCCCTAGGGGTACCTCTCTTGGACCTATAAAAAAAATGATTTAAATACAAATTTTAGTTTCAGTTAAAAAAATAAAGATATCTTCACGAAACTTGGTACATCAGTCACCCTCCTTAAAGACATTGACGGCACCAAAAATTGTTGAAATCGGCCACTCCCTAGGGGTACCTCCCCTGGACCTATAGTAAAAATTTTTAAAGAAAAATTTTAATTTCAGCTCAAAAAATTAAGGTATCCTCACGAAACTTGGCGCATAAGTTACTGTCATGAAAGATATCGACAATACCAAATATACGCGTGATTAGCAAACAGCCACGCCCACTTTTCATACACCTTTTATTCAAAAACAAATGAAGATATACATTTTCAGTAACTGAAAAGGAACCATTGTGAAAATTTGATTTACTTAATAATTATATTTACAATATAATCGAAAATATAACTATGTATGTATATATGGAAAGAAAAAAAAAACAAATATAAGAAAAATGTTTAATCATTTAGCATATCCTTGACAACAGGATCCAATTCTATACACTTTTTGTTGGGTTGCCTTCTTATGGATGTTATATAAGGATCAGAACTTGCCAGTAATCGATTAATAACATCTGTATTGGTAGAAATTCTATCACTTTTCCTAGAAAACATAAGCCTGTACTTTCTGTAATCCTTATTTCGTGCTTCTTCAGCTTCCTCTGAAAGCATTCCAATAGGTAGTATTGCAGCATCAATTATTTGTTTTCCATGCAATAGAACTTTGTGAACAGTGACGGGCATATAATACCAACTATAATTTTTTACAAAAAACTCAGCAGTGTCCATAGCATATTTATTAAATTTATCACTGTCAACTCTTTGCCCACATGTAATCACCTGAAGAATAATTCTAAAGCGCTCTATGAGCTCTTCTTTGATCCCAGTTATATCGGCTACAATTTCTGGATTAGAGAAAAATCGCCTTGACATATTTCCGTCGTTTGAAGTACCAGACCCCTGCTGTACAGAATCAACTCTTATTCCCAATTTATCCCTGAAACACGTTTGAATTCGAATTTTATTCTCTTGTTTGATCTGTTTATTTTGATTGGTTGCAGACCATTTCTGAAATGGCAAATTATAGGCCAAATGAAGTATGCATTCCATAAATTTTATTCTAGCGTGTAGAGAAGAAATTCCCAGCTTGCAAGCTTCAGAATCTATTGCTTTTGCAGAAATCACCTCCAAATTATTCATTTCAGTGGGTTTAGCTTGACAAATATAACAAACTGCTGGTGAAGGTGTATGTGTAACGATTTGAGCCGTTTTGCCATCAAGCATAGTAAATAAAAGATTATGTTTAACACTTATTTCTCTATTTCCTATTGAAATGTTCGTGTTTCTCAAACCAGCAATATCTGAATTCATTTTTCCAAAAACTTCTTCTACTTCTTCTTTCGTTTCTTTAGCAAATTCAAACGAAATAGGACGACAATATCTGGTCGATGATGGACTGCTATTATACCAATATTCATCATTGGTTATCGATTGCAAAGTTAATGGTACCATAGAAACTAGGTACATATTCCCATCGTTAACGTCATTTGGTAGGCTTTGATGGTACTGAGCGTGTCCAGATGAGCCATCACAGCCCCATTTACTAGTAAGGGTTAACTCAGAACATGATAAGGTGTTCAACTTTTCTGCTGAGAAAGTATCAATAAGTCTTCTTGTTGTGTGATCGAGTAAACTTTGCAAATTAACAGCAGCATATGTTTCTGTTACTACAATTTCGTCGGGATAACATTTTTTTTTTCATCTAATACCTTAAAATAAGCTGGTAAAATGTTAAAACCTTCAGAGCTGAGGGCAATTCTGATAGTTTCATATTGAAATTTTGTTAAATCTGCATCCATTAATATTCCCAGTGCAACTGAAGCACTAATATGGTTTTGTTCACTGTTTCCTTTCTCCAGCCTTTTACTTGCCTTTGAAATTTGTTCTTGTGGATACTGATCGACTAAAGCAGCAACCTTGTATCGTTTAGCACGATCACTGCATTCACTAAACTCCTTACTCTTTCTTCCTCTCTTCTCACAAGTAGATTGGCTGCTACATGGAAAATCCACCTCAAATATATCTAAGAATGGAAAACTCTATTAGATTTCACCAGTGTGTTGTGGCATTTCAAAACATACTTTTAAGCCAAAGTTCGTGTTTAAAAAAAAAACGCGAAATATCTCCCTTCGAATCGTCCCATCTCTTTTTAAATTGACCTACAAATCGCTGTGATATATTTCGTTTCACTTCTGCAATATCATCATTCGTTAGCGCCTCGGTATGTAACTCTATAAAGTTCGTTAGCGAATCCACATTTCGATTACATTTTATTAATTCCTCACTTAATTCTTTATAAGAAACTGAAAATGCACTCATTGTTTTAATTTTAATAAAAAGTTAATAATATGTATGTATGTATATTGCAAAGCTATCAATGCTCTCTATATGTACACATTCTTAAACAAATGTTTGTTGCTATTTTTGTTTGCAAACCGCAATATTATGCCGAATATGTTTGTTGTTATTTTCGTTTGCATTCTAACAAATTAGGTGTATAATTTACCAATCTGTATTTTTATCTAATCCTCTCTATGCCTGCATATTCGTAAACAAAGAAATGTCACATAAGATGTAAACGTTAATATATACGCATAAGCCTAAAAGCATGCTACATTTTGTCAATTTTATCAAAATTTGATTGAAATTTTGACATTTAAATCAAGTTTAAATCGATTGGGGAAAATATGGGAAAAAATTTTTAACAGAAATCGATAGAAGACATTCCAAACTTTCATTTTATTACAGTTAGCGAGTGTAGCATGCTGTAGCACACAAACTTTTTGTCCATCGAAGTTAGAAAAGGTAGCATTTATGAAGTACCATTTTTGCTGGCCTATATTTTTTTTAATATTTGGTCGATTGCATTGATTTTTTCTTTAATTAGTCAAGGAGGTGCTATATTTTCTTTTAAACTCACAACAAAAACAATAGAGATATAAGTTATAGGGAAAATATATAGCTAAAGTTAGCAAAAATTTCAAGCAGTTTTTGTTGAATAAAATTTTTCTGACTTCCGATGCCATTATTTTGCAAAAAAATTTCAACTTTTTGCAAAGTAGTAATGAATTGTTCATATTTAGACATTTCTTTATAAGACTACATCATTAAAATATGAAAATTAGGTATTGAAAAATATGAATTTTTTCCGCGGCTGGACCACTGTGTGCCGTGTCAGCGAAAGTGTCGCTGTTAACGTTAACTATACCAGTGGAGTCACGTGTTGGGCAACGTGAATAAAGGGTGCGCCGATAGGTAGGGTTAGGATAACTCTTCCCCCTTTAAAGATCTGCGTCCCGCAGATCAAACGAAAAACCTGAGGGGGTTACAATATGCATGGAGTGGTCACGGCTTTCTGTTGGTGAGCTTGGCTCTGGGTGATCGAGTTTGAATGCGGATATGCTCTTTGTGATCTTGTTGGTGTTGGTGGAAGGTCTGGCTTTCTAGTGTAGCATCTCCATAGAATAGCAGCGACCACAATTATAGCACATATTGCTAAGGCTTCTGTAATGATAGAAAAATTTATTTTTTCATTAACGTACCCTAGATACTTAACGTTCTCCATTGTGATGTCGTGAACGTATTCAAGATTTATCTTCATGGTATGTGTTCGAGCGGGGAATTATTGGGGCTGGAATTCCAAGTGAATTCCAGAAACGGGGAACTTTTGACAGCCGGCTCTCAAAATCAATCACTACTCACCCAATTTACTTCAACTATATGATAATTGAAAAGCACTTGATTGATAGATATATGTACACTTTATTTTAATTTATTTCACTTTTATTTTCACTACAATACCAACTCACCTGTAGATCTCGCTGATGTGACTTCGATGACTTCAGAAAAAACAAGAGAGCGACTGACTACATGTCAGCCTATTTATAGCCACCACCAGATATGGAGCCATAGCTAAACGGTTCATATAACAGGACTTGCACAAAGGTGATAAAACTTAACGAATCCTGTCACCGAGTAGCTACTGTCACTTACCAGCGACATCTACATTTGAGTGCGAGCGTTAACATGCCGCCCGCCTTGCAGTGTCTACTGCAAAAAATATATAATTCATGAATTAAATAAATTTAAAAAATATAAAATATTGGATGTCTATGATATTTTAAAATTCAATAAGGGGTGCTGCCGGATATGACCCATCCGAAAATGGTATTCTGTGCTGCTGGTCTGCTCGGGGTTGCTGGCATAAGTCCTGGCCGTAGAATAGTGGCATATACATCTGCCCCAAGAATCAGGGAGACAGCGCTTGCTCTATAAAAGGACGGATCGGCGAGATGTATATTTTCAAATTCCATCGCTACCCTCCCATCTATGGTTCGTTCGGGTGTGGTTCGACTCAGGCTAGGCAACACCCTCGCCCTGAGATGGATTCGTTCATTCCGGCTTCGTAAGGTTATGTCGCAGTGGGTCCGGTTTCTGCATGGTAGTGGCTCAAACCGATGCGCCAGTGCTCTTGAAATGGTAGAGAATGGCTGCCCGGGGTCAATGATGGCGCGCACTGCCTGCCGTCTACCTCTCATTGTTACACGGGCCACCACCGTGGGGATAAGGACAGAGGTGCTCTGGACTAGTCGCCTTGGTCTTTGGATGTGCTCACGAGCGTCTCTTATCCCACGGTGTGCGGCTTGATGTTGACGTGGACACCTTCGGGCCGATGGTAAAAATGGCTGCGGGCGTTCGTGGTTTAACGGCGGGCGCGCCCCAGGTGCGGGTTGTGGAGGTTGTACTACCGCCGACCGGATACCCGACAGTGGAGGTCTGGGCATTGGTGGATCAATCCTTTGTGGGTCATTTTCTGGTGGCAAGTCTTCGTCGCTAGCCTCTATTTCTAAAATATCGTCGCTTGACACCGATAGCGCTCGCGCGCGGTATGTACTTCGCCGACGTGGTGGTGCGACATCTTGTTCAGCGGCTAAGGGCGCGTCGTCTTCCTGCCGTGGGATTTCGTAAAGATGGAGGAGACTGTGATGTCGCTCCTGACAGCGGCTACAGTTGCCTTGCGACGGGCAATTACGTGCCATGTGGTGCGGCGATAAGCAATTGGCGCAATACCGGTGGAGGAGGACGGCACGCAGTCTCTCCTCGGGCTCCATTCGGCGCATCTGACGGCAGAAAATCATGCGGTGATTGTTACCGCATACTGGGCATCGAATACGTGAATTCGTGGTTGCAATGTTGTTCTGAGCGCGGACCATTGTGACGGTTTGGTGTTTTTATTTTGGTTTATTGAAAATCTGAAAAATAGGAAAAGGCTGCAAAGAGAAAATCTGTTAGGGAGAGTGGTCAAAGGGTAATCTAACTAATTTCACTATTGGACGTGTTATCACGCCTCGGGTTGTGCGAATATCGACGACCCGTACGCGGGCATCTTTCCCTGAAAACACCTTAACCACTCTGCCAAGTCGCCATTCATTTGGTGGAAGGTTGTCTTCTTTGATAACCACGAAGTCGTCGACTTCGATATTCTTCTGGGGTTGGTGCCACTTGACCCTCTTATGTAACTCCTTGAGGTATTCTATTTTCCATCGTTGACAAAATCCTTAATGGATCGCCTTGATCTTTTGCCATCGGTTGACAATTGATATTGGGGATGCATGGATCTCAGGTTCCGCTATCGCGAGAATTGGGCCACCAATCAGAAAGTGGCCTGGAGTCAGAGGTTCGGTTGAGTCGGGGTCGTCAGACAGCGGACTGATTGGCCTCGAATTCAGGCAGGCTTCGATTTTTGCCAACAGCGTCGAGAACTCCTCCATGGTGAATCGCATGCTATTAGCTACTTTCCGGAAATGCGTCTTAAAGCTTTTTACTCCTGCCTCCCATAATCCCCCCCATGTGTGGCGATCCCGGAGGAATGAAGTGCCAGTTGATTTCTTGGTGAGCGTATGTTTGTGTCGTATGGCGGGATGCATCTGCAACGAAATTGCGAAAATCCTGCCGCAAGGCTTTGTTGGCACCAACGAAGTTCGTACCGTTGTCTGAATACACATTACATGGACATCCTCGCCTTGATACGAATCTGGAGAATGCTGCGAGAAATGTAGACGTGGATAAATCACTAGTCGCTTCTAAGTGTATGGCCTTCGTAGCGAAGCAGACAAAAACGCAAACGTATCCTTTTGTTATAAGGCACGCTCTACCAGTATAATTCTTTATCTCGAATGGGCCCGTGAAATCAACGCCGGTTTACAAATGGCCTGGTGATTTCAGTGCGCTCAGGAGGAAGTGCTGCCATTAGTTGATCTCGTGTCTTCTGTCTGTAAATAAGGCAAACTTTACATTTATTAATGAGGTTTTTAATCAAGTTTTTCATTCGTACAATCCAGTATTCTGATCGCAAGATTCTCAGCATGAGTTGATTTCCCCCGTGTAGGGATATCAAATGCGAGAACCTGACCAGAAGTCGGGAAAATTGACAATCGTAAGGAAGAATTATTGGAAAGCGTTCGTTATATGGTAACGTCGCCTGTGCCAATCTTCCCCCAACTCTCATAATTCCATCCGTATCTAGAAATGGGTTGAGGGTGCGGACGGAACTTTTTTTGCTCACTGGAGTAGATGCTACAAGGGACTGGTACTCCTCTGGGTAGCACCGCCTTTGGGCTAACGCAATGAGGCGCTTTTTCGCCATTCGAATCTCTTCAGAGCTGATTTCAGAAGTTTTCGCTCGTGGAGTTAGCTTGTGTACCGGGTGGATTTTCCAAAAAAATTGAAATATTCGTGCAACCACTCGAAGTGCACGAGAGAAGTCCGAGAAGCGATTCAGAATATCCGGCGGATCTGGAACGCTCGACACGTGGGCTCGTATGACCTTCTGTTCCAGGTCGGTTTCCATCAATGTGTCGTCGGCTTTTTGAGGCCACTTCGACTAATTCGTCGCGCGTTCGTGCCGCTGTATCGCTATCATGCGCGCCTGCTAAAACATCGTCAACATACATATGTTGCCTCAGAACCTTTGAAGCAAGGGGAAATTTCAATCGGACGTCTTCTGATAACTGAAGGAGGGTTCTGATCGCTAAATATGGAGCGCAATTTACTCCGAATGTTACAGTACGAAGCTCATATTCTTTGATTTCTTCGTCCTGAGATTCCCTAAACAGAATTCGATGAAATCGAGTATTTTCGGGGCGCAGGAGAATCTGTCTATACATTTTCTCAATGTCTGCGTTAAAAACGTACTTAAAAAACCTCCATTTTAGTAGTAGCGCGATAAGGTCTGCTTGAAGAACGGGACCGGGGTATAAAATGTCATTCAGACTGACCCCGTTTGAAGATGGGCACGATGCGTTGAAGACTACTCGTACTTTAGTGGTAGTACTGTCTGGTTTTACCACTGCGTGATGGGGGAGGTAATAAGTACCTGAATCCGCATTCTTCCTTCCTTCTTCACTCACTGGAGCCATGTGTCCTAGCGTTATGTACTCTCGTAGAACACGATGGTATTCGTCCTTCAGCTCCGGCCTCTTCAGCATCGTGGCTTCATTTCGGACGAATTGTTGCGTTGCGCTGCTCCTTGAGTATCCCAATTCGATTTTTTCCGGAAATTCTTGACGAAATGGTAGCGCTACTGTGTATCGTCCTTCATCATTCCTTGTTGTTGTGTGCACATAATGTCTTTCGCAAAATGCTTCTTCGGGGGTGACCTGCTTTTTCGTGGGAACTTGCTCTAATTCCCAGAAGCGTGTCAGCTGATGCCCTGCTATCTCCGAAAACAAGGAACCACAGCGCGACTCCTGACAGTTAACAGACGAGCGGGGGGCGGGACCAGTCAAAATCCAACCAAATATAGTCTCCTGAGCTAATAAAGAACCCAAAACATCTCGCATTACCTTATCTCCCAATACCGTTGGGTACAAGTCGGCACCAATGATCATATCGACCTGCTGACTTTTATAGAAGTTGGAATCTGCCAATTTTATTGGGGGGAGCAGATCAAGATATTTTCGATCCACTGTAAACTGGGGGAGGTTTCCTGTCAATTGGGGTAAGATCAGGCCTCTTGCCTCAATCTTAAACTGAGGGGCGACAGGAGAACCTAAAACGAAGTGTGCTACTTTTCGCACCGTGGCCGTCTCAGTGGCACTTATACCACTGACTGCAGTATTAGCGGGTCTAGTCGGTAAATTAATCCGTCTTTGCAACCGCTCGGTGATGAATGTTGCCTCTGACCCTGAGTCTAAAAGCGCTCTGGCTTCATATTTTTCTCCTAAGTAATAGATCGTCACCATTGCGGTTCCTAAAATAATATTCTTGGAATTTGCTGCGAACAAGGCGTTGACATTCCCTGATGTAGCTGGGGTTTGAGACTGTGGAGTTTGATCGGTTGAACTGCTGGGGTTTGACGCAGGTTGTTGGTTCCCACTTGGAGGGCGATGGAGTAGGGAATGGTGTCGTTGATGGCAGCTCATGCAATTAAAGGTGCTGTTGCAGTTCCTTGCCATGTGAGAATGCGCTAAACAATTCATACACAAATTGTGTTTTCGTGCTACTTTACATCTATCGTCTACGTTCATCGCTAAGAATTTTGGACAAGATTTTAAGGGGTGGGAAACTTTGGGACAGAGTCTACATCCTGCTTGAGAGTGTTGCCCCACATTGGCCGATACTTTTTTCTTTTCATACGTTGATGTTATGGGACGGTTTACACCAGCTCGGGAAGATCGAGCACCTTGTATATCCGACACTGTTTCCAACGTTTGGAACCTATTGGTGAGATAATTATCTAAATCCACCCAACTTGGTATTTCAGTCTTGCGTTTTCGCCACGTACGTCTCCAGAGAAACAGCATATTGCATTGCAGAATAAATAGACTGCAGGGCAAACTGTCGCTGAATACGCTGACTTTTCAACTAGACCCATATCAATCTGATATGGAAAATATGATTTTATTTTATCTCGTTCGTCATTTGACGAGAAAATTGTTACAAATTCACGAGCTAGAAATTCATAAAATGTCCAACGGACAAGGTCACTGGGTTTAGTAGCTCCGATAACCTGAGATGTGTATATGTAAGATTGCAAGGCCGCACAATCTTTGTAACGGGAACCGATTGATCCCATGCGCAGCTTGCTCAATTCATGATTAGGGAATACAAACAGAAACATATCAATTGCAGCAACCATCATCCTGAATGTTGGACTTTCTTTTAGTTTTCGAACTGAGGGGTCGTTGTTGTTGGGGGGACTGTATGATTCAGTTGTGGAGATGTTCTGTAGTTCTTCTTTGAACTTTTCTCCTAAGATTTTGATGTAATTGCTGTTTGTGATTCTAGAAAACCGATGTATAGACAGTATAGCGGTCATTAGCCATTCGTCTTTTGGAGGATCTGTGACAGTATTTGTTTGTTGAGTAGTGAGAGGGGAAATTTCAACGTTGATAATGTCCCAGGGTGTAATAGTGGCGCCTTTTGATCCGATTAGTTGTCCATATGACACCCAGTCGTCGCTTAATGTACCTTTCATGTTCTTACAAATTAGATATATATACTGTAGAACCGCCGCGTCATCCAGCTGAGCTCTTCTGAACCCATAACATACAGTTTCTCTCATATTCTCAAGTGTTGAACTTGCATAAGCGAATAGAGTACATTTAGGTTTCGCTCTCACCTCGTTGATCGGATATTGAAACGTTGTTTCAGGTTTTGGGGCAGACACCGTCAGGGGTGTTCCGTCAGTAATCAAGAAAACTGTATCGGTCATGTTTCGTGTAGGTGATTGGTGACGTTATGAGTTAGTGCAAATGATGCAATATTTCTGCGGGGTGATGCACAAGTTACGACTTGATGCAAATGATGCAATATTTCTGCGGGGTGATGCACAAGTTACGACTTGATGCAAATGATGCAATATTTCTGCGGGGTGATGCACAAGTTACGACTTGATGCAAATGATGCAATATTTCTTGTTGCTATCTTCGAATATGTACGTGTTTGAAGAGTGGTTAACTTATATACGTGTGCTTTGATAGTAAGAAATTATTTTCTATGATACATATTTTAGAATGCTGTAAAGAGATTGCTCAATATGTACATATATAACCTAAAACAATCACAGAACCTGATATTTCAACTTTTTCTTTTCTTGGTTAACCCACTCAATAGAAGGTATAAAGTATTACCATTAATCACCGACCTTTAATATAAAATTGCAGTATTTTTTGACCTTTTTTGCCCTTGGAGTTAACTGTTTTAAAAATATATTGACCGAAAAATCTTTGATTTCTAGTACATATATCTCGCTATGTACATATGTGTGTATGTATATACATACCTATCTAAACTTCGTTGGTACTTTTTTATGCTATTTTATATCAAATTATTGATTTCTCATGGAGAGAAGAAAATTATTTTCACAAGTTGTAGGCACAAAATGCGAAGGGGGCGGGAAAATTTAAAACAACAAAAAAAATGTTTTGTTGGGGTGTCTTTTAGTAAACGGTACCTAATCTGTAGTTGGTAGATCACCAAGTAGAATGTCAATTGTCGCCCTTTATATAATCTCACAAAAGAGTTTTGTGCTCGATAAATCCGCACTGACGCCTTGCTTTTGTGGCACTTATTGCCGGCATTCAGTGCTCCCGCAATTATCACTAGAGCTTCCACTTCGATATATCTCACTTTATTTTGAGTGTACTTACGTTTGCTTGGTGGCACCTGACTCGATGGCTATTTTGCCGATGCCCACCGATTTCGTTGAGGGTCGAGGTGGAGATTCTTACCGGTCGCTATGGAGTGATTTTATGAAAACGGGCCGTTGGTGTGGGCCTGGTTAACGCCTAACTGTTTGGCACCTTGTGCCGGCGTTCAACCGTTGGTTTCTGAATTGGCACGTTGCGCTGTGATGGTAGTTGCCTTTTCCCAAAATTGATTTATTTTCTCCTCAACTTCCTTAGATGCTCAATGATTTGTACAGGCACTCGTAGACCGCGTTTTTTCACGGGTTTTTCCAACGGGTATATATGTATGAGATGAAAAACGAAACAGTTATTAATATATATGTATGTGTATAGATATATATATGTATACGAATATATAAGTATGTAGAAATGTATGCACGTATCTATGTTAATTTTCGGTGCCAGGGTTAAAATATTGGTGCTTTTTGCTATTCTGTCGACTAATTGTAAATATGTCACAAAATGACTACCGGGAAATCTGCTCGCACAGCAGCCTTTCCGTGGTACTTTTGTGGCACGCTGTTCTAAAACTCACCCGGAAATCTGCTCGCATAGCAGCCTTTCCGCGGCGTTTTCAAATTATCTTTTTCTATCACTTTATCTCACTTTGCACATTTAATATTTCGTTTTGGTCACTTACTCTGTATGTTCCGGGACTCCTTACGCCAGATCTATATTGCCGGGGTCGAAATTTGCTTGCCTTTTGCCAACTTTTTCCACGGTGTGCGTATTTTTTCTTAGTTGGAAAAAATTTTACATACAAGCACTTACCCGCTCGATTTTTTCCTTCTGCCACTTCAACAATTTAATTTTCTTTAATTTTGTACGGTTTTTCCGGCCTTTTTTAACTTTTTCACGTGTTTTGTAAAAAATTGTATGTATGTATGTATATTAAAAACTAATTGCTGTATTAATGACTTGATAATTTTCACCGGAGAAACTGTTCGCATAACAGTTTTTCGACCGGTATTATTACAAATGGCGACCCACTAAATATGCACCTTTTCTTTTTCTTTTTGTAGATGACTAATCGTACTCACTGTGATACCGATATTAATTAATTATTGGGTCTCAAGCACTCTTTTTATTCAAGAAAAAAAATGTCGGTTCCTCTGCTGCTGCGCCCCGTCGCTGCCAAGAATCCTCATGGAAGCGACTTTTCCTTACTTTATAGAATTTGGACTTACCCACTTTTCCTGGATTGTTCGTGACTTACGGGGACTCCGGTTAACACTTTTTTCTGCATTTAAATATGTTAAATGCAGATTTTCCTTAAATCTTTAAAATTTTTTCACTTTTGCGGCTTTTTCTTATGGAAGATGCAAATATAATAAAACATGTGTTGAAGGTTGTCAAAATTCTTCTTCTTATTCCTGTTTCGTTCACGGAGGTGTTTTGGATTTCTGACGACTGGCAAATTGTTGAGATTTTTCAGAGATTTTTTGTTCATCAATTTAAATGACCAATTTAATTTGATTTATTGGATTCTGACGACTTGGCAAATTGTTGAGAATTTTCAGAGATTTTTTGTTCACCAATTTAAATGACCAATTTAATTTGATTTACTTGAAGTTTGGCTGATAGTGATTGCTTTAAGATCCGGCTCGAAGGACCATGTTCGAGCGGGGAATTATTGGGGCTGGAATTCCAAGTGAATTCCAGAAACGGGGAACTTTTGACAGCCGGCTCTCAAAATCAATCACTACTCACCCAATTTACTTCAACTATATGATAATTGAAAAGCACTTGATTGATAGATATATGTACACTTTATTTTAATTTATTTCACTTTTATTTTCACTACAATACCAACTCACCTGTAGATCTCGCTGATGTGACTTCGATGACTTCAGAAAAAACAAGAGAGCGACTGACTACATGTCAGCCTATTTATAGCCACCACCAGATATGGAGCCATAGCTAAACGGTTCATATAACAGGACTTGCACAAAGGCGATAAAACTTAACGAATCCTGTCACCGAGTAGCTACTGTCACTTACCAGCGACATCTACATTTGAGTGCGAGCGTTAACAGTATGCTTCTTGATATTAGACAGGATGGCTGGTAGGGCTTGTGCTGTAATGGCCTCGTTGCTAGAAAATACTTGGTCGCCGATCCTAACTGTTTCGTTACTCAGTTGGATGACATAGGTACCGTTTATGATACTTGAGGCATTGTTGCCCCTGATTTCGCCTTGGTAGTTTGAGAGGAATATGGTATTATCGTTTACCAATTCTATAATTGATCCGTTTCGCATGGTGAATTGGCAGCTAGCGTCGCCCCCTTTTAGCAGTCGTGGTATGCAGCTGTTTTCCTCTAATTTCGACAATGCTTCTGATCTGCATACTGTAGATGAACTGATAGCTATGCAATTTCCCATCAGCCCGTATGTTTCCTCTTGGCTGACAAGCATCCTTTCGAATGGTAAATCTAGTTGTTTGTCTTCATAGATGCCAGCACGGGTAATTAGCAGATTATATTTCTTAGTAGTCACCTTCGGCATTGAGAGCACGTAGAGAAGCAGTTTCCCATTTGTGTATACCGATGGTTGACCGTACTCAATAGCCTCTATAACATTTTGGTATGGAAGAGTCTCCATTTCTGACAGGATCTGGTTGACCTCGTCTGTATCAAGTAGGTTGGTATTCATAATTCCGCTCTTCGCTAGTTGACATGCTCGCACAATTTCGGTAATTTCTTCGCGAAGAAGCAAGATGTGGTGCAATGCGTTTTGATCAAATTCCGCCGCCTCGATTTCCTTTGTTATGTAATTTGTACGATTTACCACCTCCTCAATTTTTTTCAATACATCTTGGGTGGATGCGAAAACCTTCTGGTTTATTTTGTATTGGTGGTTATTGCTCTCGATAATTTCGTTTTGGCTACGAAGTATATTGTTCCAATCGGTTGCATCAGGTGAGCCTGCGAGCCATTTCCATGCTGAGCCTAGCCAGTCGATGGAGCGGGTTGTCCTTGTTTTGCCTCCGCTTCCCATTAGCTCTTCAAGTCGCTCCAATGTTTGGTTGATATAAAGTTGTGCTAAAATCCGGACGTCGGTTTGCCTCATAAAAAAGCTTATCAAATCTTCCATCTGTGTAATGGTCGTGACATATTGTTGCAGATTGATAACGTGAACTAACTTGAATGATCCACCCGTTTCCATTCTGGATAGTAACGATTGGAGTCTTATAATGAAAGATGTGTAGGGCGCTGATGGCTGATGCCAGCAGTGGGAATCTGCAAAACCGTTATTGTTAGTGTATTAGTAGTTGTTAGCTTAATTAGAATTTTCGTCCTGCAAGAGCGTTTATAGGTTTTCCTTTGAATTTTACATTGAAATTTCCAAATTCACCTAAGTATCTTATATTACATAATTTGCATTTTTTATTAATATTATATTTACATAATATGTTTTTAATAAAGGAATATTAGTCATTGAAGAAATATATTTGTTACAGGATTTTTTATTATGACAGCGTAAGAAAACAGGATATTTTTATACTTGATTTTAGTTAACAATTTTCAAATTCTGAATGCTCTTGCTTTCGTTAGTATGTTAGAAGTTATTAATTTGCTTCCTGTTGAGGGAAGAGAAAAAAGAGAGAAGAAAAAAAAAATCTGTTTTTTGTTTTTTATTTTTTATTTTTTTTTTTCTGTGTTTTCTGTGTTTTCTTGCGGATTAGGCGCAGAAATGTAATAATTTTGCTTAGTATATTCTTCTTTTGTTTTCTGATAAAATATCTCTTTTTTTTTTTATAATTTTTTTTTTTTTTTGCTTTTTTGAGATTTATTTTGCGGATTAGGCGCAAGTATATATAGTTTGGTATAGTAATAATGCCTTTTTGTTCTTCCTGCGGATTAGGCGCAAGGATTAAATTTCAATATATTTATTTTGCTGATTTATCTCAAATCTGATGCGGCACGATTGTTTCCTTTTTTTCCTTCAATATTTCAATCTGATGCGGGTTAGGCACGATTTTTTTTTTTTTTTATATTTCAATCTGATGCGGGTTAGGCACGATTTTTCTCTTTCTTTTTTTCTATATATTCAATATGTGAAATCTGTTGCGGGTTAGGCACGATTTTTCTCTTTTTTTTTATATATTCAATATGTGAAATCTGTTGCGGCTTAGGCACGATTTTTCTTTGTTTTTTTTTTTTTATTCAATTTGTGAAATCTGTTGCGGGTTAGGCACGATTTTTCTCTTTTTATCTTTTTTTTCTCAGGGTAGAGGTCCATACTGTTCTCGAACCAGCTATGGGGGATCGTGGAATCCGTTTAGGGAGTAGCGTAGCCAAATCGATGGCGCCACAACCTACTAAGGCACGATTTGTCCCACTTATAAGCCCGCTCTTGTAGTAGTGAACATATCCTTCTGTATTTGCATACGTTTTAATGAGCTTTTAATGAGAAAAAAAAAATCTCGTTTTCTTGTTAAATCTTTTTTTTTGTTTATTTTTTTCTTTTTTTCCTTCTATGCATTTTTCTATTTGCTCTATACTTTTATATATATTTTTCTATATTTTTCAATAATATTTTTCAAAAAAAATTTTTTTTTTTTTTTTTCAAGAAGGGTGCGCTTCCTGCGCTTGACGTTTTTAATATGGGTTTTGTGAATTTTTTTACCACTAACTGTGGTCCCTAGCCACAATTTCCTTTCTGTATAAGGGTTTTTGCTTTCCTTTTATCTGTTTGTCCTTCACGTATATGACATCATTTTCGTCATAACGCTCCGGTAGAGATCTTTTTCTATTATGGCGTTCAATTTGGGATAATTGCTTTTGAGTCAGAATGCTTTTGAGATATTCGTTGGTTTTTCTACTCTTTTCTAGGAGCTCCTGATAATTGGCCGCTTTTGCACGGTTGAAGAATATTTCGCAGGGTTTTCGGTTTATAACCGAATGGATAGAGTTATTGTAGCGATCCACTGTTATATTTACTAGTTCTTTCGTCCTTAAATTTGGGTTATCGCTCTTCAGGCATCTGATAATTTCAATTAAGGTGGAATGGAGTCTTTCTACTTGGCCATTTACTTCACTACTTTGGGATGGTGTGCGGTACAGCCTAATTCCCAAGGACACTAACAGATTCTGGATAATTGGACTAACTAAACCACGCTCATTGTCTGTTACAAGAATATCTGGGGTTGTAAAATAATGTAAGAGTTTCACTATCTTGTCCTTAAGGTGCAAAGTGGACTTGTTTTTCAAGTGGAAAAGTTTTGCGAATTTTGAGAATTTGTCGATGCAACTAAGGAACTTTTCTCCCTGTATTTCAAAGATATCTACGTGAATTATTTCGCAAGGACGTGATGGAATAGGTGTGGTCTGTAATTCTGGTATATTAGGATGTCTGTCGTATTTGCTGAGCTTACACGTTTCGCAGGACGAGACGTCCTTTGATAATACTGTTCATTTTTGGGAAGTAGTATTTTCCTAGGATTTGTTTCTTGTTTTCGATTGCATTACGATGAGCTCTTTTGTGCTCTGCCCATATAATTTCACAAATTCTGTCTGGATCCCTCAAATCTTCTACTATGGACTGAGTTACCCGGATCTTGTATTGGATGAAGTTTTCTAGATACACTTTTTGAAGCATACCTAACTTATTCTCTGGTATTTTTATGCCATTGACTACATTTGGTCTGAGTTTCTCCTTTAGTACCCTAATTAGCTCCTCTTCGCTAACTCCCTCTATCTTTAAATAATGTCGCGAGTAACCAGGATGGGGTTCCTCAAATATTTCGAGCCTACCTCCGAACACAAGCTGATTCCTAAATACGTTTAAAGGCACTTCTACGAATGGTTTATGGTCAGAGTTGTCCTGTTCCGCACTATGGACGATATCTACGACTGAACCGTTTTCACTTGCGGAGTTCGTTGTTGATCCTGTAGTTGCGTTATGGTTTTGCGATCTTTGCGTAATCGCGAATGAATTTCCTTCCGATAGTACGATGTTAATCCTAAAAAGCTCTTGAGCTCTTTTAGGTTAGTCGGAGGTAGAAAATTTTTAATAGAGTTCACTTTCTTTGGGTCGGAGGTATTCCTTCGTAGGTCACAATATAACCCAGAAATTCTACACTTGTTTTCAAAAACTGTGCTTTTTCAAGGTTAACTTTGAGACCCGCAGCTAGAAGTCTGGCAAGGATAGTTTTGATATCCTTTAGATGAGTAGCTTCGTCCTTACTAAAGATTATGATGTCGTCGATGTATACGAAGCAGATACGACCTATAAATTCTTTCAGCACGTCGTCTATCATACGCTGGAAGATAGCGGGTGCATTTTTTAAACCGAACGGAAGCCTCAAGAATTCGTATTTTCCATTCATGGTGGAAAATGCCGTTTTTGGGATGTCGCCCTCTTTCATTGGGATTTGGTGGAACCCCGAAGTAAGGTCGAGTGTCGTGAAATATTTTGCATTGCCGAGACTGGCAATAGTGCCATTGATATCAGGTATGGGATATGTGTCAGGGATTGTTACTCTATTTAAGCGTTTGAAGTCTATAACCAATCGATGTTTCTGCGATTTCTTTGCCACAATCCATACAGGTGAATTGTAAGGACTTTTAGAAGGACGAATTATGCCCTCTGATAATAGCTTTAGGATTTGTTTTTCCACTTCCTCGCGCATGTTAATGGGGTATGGGTATATTTTCGTATAAATCGCTTCATCAGTTACTGTTTTAATTTCCGCCTGGGCGTTGGTTTAGATTTCCATGCCTTGGTTGACTGGGCCGAACAAATCCTCATATTTCTCTAATATCTGGTAGAGCTTTATTCTTGTGGAATCAGTGATATTATCGTCAAAAGGCATGTCTACATTGATACTGTTAACTTGTTGCGCTTTTTTCCGCTTAGGTGTTAGTAGTATGGGTACGTTCATGAAAATTTATAATTGCAGCAGTACAGCAACCCCGTTGCTTATTTTGCACTTGCCTGCTGATACTTAGCTGATATATTGCTATAACAGCATTATTAAAAGTATTTGCAATTAATTTGTGTTATTAAAATTACATTATTGCATATTCCATTTAATATATAGCAATCGCGCTTACCCTTCTATTTTCATTTTTTTAAAGCAAAAATTGCAGACACAAATTTTCTGTTGCCGATTATTCAAGCAAACTGCACGGTTGATGTGTCAAACGAACGTTTGACTTTTGCAGGTGTTGCCACAAACACGCGAAGAACGTGATACTTGAAACACTGCGGTTCTGATTGCCGTCGCGAACGTACCCTATATCTCTTATCCGGTCGAACGATTTCGGTCCTGGGAGTCCATGGTTATCTGTAAAGGTTGGAAAAAATAATAATAATATACAAGGTTTATACTTAAAAGTCCAATATTTCATTGGAACAAAAAATTTTTATTTTGTTGGTTATTTCGAAGCTCTTTAACTTAAGCAAATTACTTCTTTTTTTGTCCTTTTTTTTTGTCTTTGATTTTTTTTATTTACATATTTGAAAATTTTACTATTCTTCACTTTATTCCCATTTTTTTATTTGAAAATTTTATTATTCTTCACTTTATTCCTTTTTTTTATTTGAAAATTTTATTATTCTTCACTTTATTCTTTTTTTTTTATTTGAAAATTTTATTATTCTTCACTTTATTCTTTTCGCACTTGAAAAAAAAGCCCTTCGCACCGATTGCTCGGGCGCCACTTAAGGTTTCCTTAGGGGAAACCACAAAAAAATTAAAGTTGCGGTGAACCAACCGTTCACCAGTTCATTAAACAAACACAATTTTTAATATTACAACTCGCGGTTTATTAGCGCTATCGATGCGCTCCCAATTCAGACTAACTTTTACAATAATATTTTCTTACCAACTAACTTCTTAGCCTAGAGTTATACTGCTAACTTTGCAGTTCCCACATTTAGCATTTCACAATCATTACTAAAAGCTAATTATGCTTATGCTGCGATTCGCACGCATTTATCGCTTGCGCGTGTGCCGTGTCAGCGAAAGTTTCGCTGTTAACGTTAACTATACCAGTGGAGTCACGTGTTGGGCAACGTGAATAAAGGGTGCGCCGATAGGTAGGGTTAGGATAACTTGTATATATTTCTAAACAATATTAAATTCAACTATTTTCGCTCTTGACACAAAGAATGTGTTTATAGTCACATATTATGCACAATGTTCACATATTATGATCAATTGTGTTTGATTTTCAAATAATTAAGATATGAACAATGTTCACAAACTGTGTACATTTTTGTGTATAACTTATGCACAATTTTAATAGATTGTGCAGAATTTATGATTATTAGGCATAAGTTATGCGCAAAGTTGCATATTCAAAAATGTTCTTAAACATTTTATAGTTATGAACAGCTTGTGCATAAATAATGCACAACAGTTTTCTCCGTGTACAAAAATACTATATTATAATGATAATAAACAAAATAACAAGTGATGAAAATAAAATTATTTGCACGTATAGGCAATAAATTGTTTTATTACCAATGTTCGACTCTTCCATAGTCCAAACAAGCTATCCCTCGCATAAGTCCATGTTTTTTGAGCCGACGCCAGTTGCAGTGACTGGGCTTTATTTAAAACTTCCCCCCAGGCTGCATGCTTATCTAATTTATTTAACTTCAAAATGAAACATAAGCTTATATATGTTCTAAATACTCACAACATTTTTATAAAAACATACTTTATTGTTTTGAAAGTTAGGAAGTAAAATATCCTTTCTTTTTCTTTAATTAGCTCTAGTACGGCTAATTTTTATTTTTTTTCTATTTTTATTTTTCGGCTCATAATCACACAGTACAAAGTGAAAACAATCAAAACAAATGCAAAGACGTTTCAATGCTTTGTGGAACACCTTGCACGCTCACGTTTCAACAGAACGCAAAGACTGCAAAACTAAGCTCAACGCATAGTGAGATTTGCAAAGAATATTGTGGAACAGAAACACTTTTCACTTTGCAATAAAATAAAAATCCCAGGTAGCGGTTTGATGTTCGTCCCAATACTAACAACCTCCTCTTGAAGCAGTTGTCCTCGCGAACCGCTAATTGCACGCGGGAATGGCACCTGCACGAGTCCTCTAACCATTCCAATACAAAGTTGAATCTCGTCAGCAGACCATAGTTGACTGCGAATGATCCATTCTCTACATCGAAGTTGGCAGCGGTTACTCCGCACAAGGACTAGGTGTTAACGATAGACCGATAAAGCCCCTGGGCTTCTTCCAGATGATCAGCGTCTATTTGCATATTTGTGCCTGTATCTGTAATTATTTGTATGGCTCTAGCTTGTTTGACTTCACTCATTTCGCTTAATTTGGCTATTATCTTATCTCCGAAAGCTCGCAATGGTTTATTTCTTAAACGTTCATCATGCGTTTCCTTATATAGTTCGCATACTTTTTTTAAATTCCTCATATAAATCTTTCTTATTTCACTTCCTTTTCTGTGTTAGCTGCGAAGTTTTGGAATTACCTGGGATCCCTTCCTCTTTCGTCGACGGTGAAAGTTCTGGCGATTGAGGCAAGGATTTATTTGTTGGAATTGGACTCAAATTATTCACATTATGTCGAATGCTAACAAGTTTTAGGAAACTTTTTCGTTAGATTTGCGTTCAAAACACAATACTCAAATCTGAAATATTTGTTGTTAAAATCTGTGAAATTTGCGTTTACTTGACCCGCAAAGCACATCCTTTCCGATGAGTACATTCTCACAAATGAGATAATCAACAAAAGTGTAGATCGTCAATGTTTAACAATACATACATACGTTTATTTTTCGCGTTAAACTATTTTTTTTATAAAATAGCATCGCTCCACCCGTGGCTCCACTTCCAGTATGCAGTGTTATGAGACCTGAAGTAGTTGTTGTAAGCGCCTGGCAAATCATTTAGAGTGATTCTCAGAGTATCTCCTCCTGCCTTTTGCTTTGTAAGTCGATGCAATTCTGAAATTCGAATCACAGGAAAGAATTCTAAAAATGTTGTTCAGGTTGAGATTAATTTTAGCGTATTCTTCCTTTATTTGCTGTGTTAACTCTGTTTTAAATTTATGAAAGTCATCTTTCGACACACATTTGTTATGCTCGGTATTACTTATTTCGCACATAACTATGTTATCGTCGACATTTGTTGATGAAAAAGCTAGATAACAAATCAAGTAATGTAGCATTTCGTCAGAGCATTAGAAACAAACTCACCTCAATTTAACACATTTGTTCCAAGTGAATCGTCGCTATCGGCTTCAGGCGGCGTTGCAGTGGCTTGCCATATATTTTGACTTATGCTCTTGATAAATAAATCATTGCGGTCTATTAGAGGTGAAATTTTGAAAACTTTTCTAGCAATCTTTTTATTGTGCGCTTGGGGCATACATATGTAGGTTTTAGGTGGTACAAGAAATGGTGCAAAAACATCCGTATAAATATCACGGAATTAGTTATGGAATTGGTAATGACAATATGTGGTTAGTAATTTCTTGAACTTATCTACATATGTTAGTACAGGTTTTTATATTACTTGGCCCACTGGCGCCCCTAACCTGTTGGAGTTTAAGTATTAAAGAGTTTTGCGCAGGTTTAATTGAAACACGAAGTATACTGTGACCGTTTAATTAGGAACTAACTATAGGCGAATTTCTGTCGTACCCAAGCATGAAAAGAATACTCGCTTATGCATCAAATTACCTTCAAAGCAACAACACCAACTCGACTATTTTAAAAATAGTCGAGTTGGTGTTGTTGCTTTGAAGGTAATTTTATGAATAAGCGAGTATTCTTTTCATGCTTGGGTACGACAGAAATGCGCCTTATGAATTACATATAAAAGACGGAGCCTTTTTTTTTTAATTTTCCTACCCTAAACTAGTATATATTTCTCAATTTCACTGACATAACTCTTCTTATTAAATTTTAAACTGACCCTTAATTATATGTGTACTCACGTATAAAAAATAATACAGTTAAATGCACACTTTAACAGCGTGGTGCATTTTTTTGGCTAGTCTCTAGCATACAAAGTTAGATTTGTCTGTTTTAGAATGCTTCACAACATAATCAAAAATATCATTTGCAGAGACAGAAGGTTGGAATGACGATATATGCAGCCAATTCATGCTGACTGCAACATCCAATTCTTTATTTGTATTAGCGCCAACAACAATCGAACCTTTACGGCGCTTGCTTCCTTCAACGCGTTTACCACAAATGATAATGAATCAAACAAATAAATGAATCAATTCACTGACTTTTAAATTCACTAAACATTAATTCAAATTTCACTTATTTACATATGTACAAAATGGAGATTAGATATCACTTACCAGATGCTGCTGATGCTGTCGTGATGATGAACACAATGACAAGAAGAAAATTCTATAGCGCGCTACCGTATTTATAGGCCCACAGAAGGTGGAACCACAAAATACCTAACGGGCTATGCTAACAGGATTATTATATGTATATTACAACGGAAGGCAAGTAACGAGCCCTTTCGGCGAGTGATTCATTCACAGTGATTGACTCATTCTCAACGAGTGACTCATTCCCAACGAGTGGCTGATTTCAGGCCCATTCACGGTTGAAACAACTAACAGCACCGGCGACATCTGGACAAAAAATGATTTAAAAAAATGAGGAAAATGAAAGAAATTGAATGCTTAAACTAATATAGTGTGCGTCCAGAAAGCACGTATCCAAAGATGGTGTTTTGTCCTGCTGGTCCTGTAGGTGTAGCCATCGTTAGACCCGGACGAAGTATGTCTGCGTAGACGTCTGCGTCCAGCACTAAATTCACCGCACTGGCGCGGTAAAAGGACAGATCTGCGAGGTGAACATTGTCGAACTCAGTCCTGATTCGTGCATCCAGCGTACGGCTGGGGGTTACTCGCCTGAGTTGTGGCACTACCCTCGCAGACACGGCGATGTGTTCATTCGGCCTCTCAGAATTATCTCGCAGTGGGTCCGGTTGCTGCGGTTTCGTGGCTGCAATCTTCGCGCCAAATCTCCTGCCACCATTGACATCGGCTGTGCGGGGTCGAGGATCGCGCGAACCAACTGGGTTCCTTGGCCAAGTCACACTCGGGCTACCAAGGTGGGGAGCAGGACCGTGAAAGCCCTGTGAGATCGCGCTATTGGTTGAATGCGATCACGGGCGTCTCTGATCCCTTGTGTTACGAAATGTAACATTAAAACACTCACACTTTATATCAAATATAATATAATATGTAATTAAGGTTTATTTAATAATATAATGTTCAATATTCAGATATTAATAATATAATAGTTAATATTCAAGAGTTTACGATGTTCACTTGGCAACATGACTCGTTCAACTGGTTTTCTCTCGCCACAAGTGTTGCCATCACTTAACACTTGGCTGCCGCGGCGTGATCGCGAGCGTCGCCGACGGTGAGGTGGCGAATGTCTGACAGCTTGCGGCGGTTGGACTACTGCCGACCGGACGCCGGTGGTTCGTCTAGCGGCGTCGGTTCGGCTCCGTCCAGCTCCCACTCTTCTTCGCTTATATCGAGCTCCAGAACCTCACCGCTCGACGCGGAGGGTGCCCGTGCCTGGTAAGGCCGTCGCCGTCGAGGGCGTCCTGCCTCTTCGTTTTGGAGCGCCGGAACCACGTCTTCTTTTTCACTCGGCACTGCCTCCCATAGATGGAGCAAACTGTGGTGATTTTCTCTACACGAATTGCAGGCCGCTGTCGATGGACAATTCGGTGCGGTGTGGTTCAATGCCAGGCAGTTGGCGCAGTGGCGATGAAGGAGGACAAGGCCCAGTCTCTCCTCAGCCACCAGTCGTAGGAACTGCCGACAAAACCGCAATGGGTGGTTATTTGAGCACACCGGGCATCGGGGAAGGGCCACTGTTGAGGAGGTGTTGTTGTTTACGCGGACCATTTTGCTCTATAAAATAGTAAAAGAAAAATATGCGAAAAAGAAAAGGCTCTAAAGAGAAAGTGTATTATTAGTGGGATTCATTAGGTAGTCGTACTAATTTAAATATAGGTCGAGTAATTAAGCCACGAGCTGTATTTATTTCGACCACTCGCACCCGGCCATCTTTCCCTTAACAACCCTGCCAAGTCGCCATTCATTCGGTGGTAAGTTATCTTCTTTAATAACCACTAAGTCATTGACGGAACGAAAAGTTTTCTCTGGAACTGATGTATCGTCCTGTTTCACTTTGCCTGTATAGATTTTGAATGACCAGGTGTAACCTCCTGGTACACCAAGTTTAAAAACTTTAATGCCGTATCTATGCCGCTTATTAGATATGTATTGCCGGAAATGTGTCCTTCCACGGAATGGAACGTTACTTTCATCAATACACACGTAATTTTCTGGAACGTACGCCTCTGAACTTGGACTGGAGCATATTTAGAACGTCAGATATTTTACGAAGACGATCATTCAGATTTGCTTGACTTTAGTTATCAGAAGTATGAATGAAACATGGTCAATAAATGTTCAAATCTGAATCTTCCTGGGTGCAGCGGCACTCAAGAAAATAAAGGGTTTGTGTATGCGTGAAATGAAATAAATGAAAAACAAACGAATTAAAATATTTTCGAATATTTAATTACAATGTTAGTTTTTCACAATTAAATATGTATATTGGTGGGGTTACAAAAATGCAAGGAAATTATATATGTATGCAAATTTGTAAGATTTGTGGATTATATACACATATGTATGGGTATATCAAAGTACGTATGTGTATGAACCTTTATGGATAATTATAATGGTGTAGTACGAATATAATCTTCATATGCGATACGATCCCGAGACTATGAGCCCGAATATGGTTCCCTGGGTCATAAGGCCATCGACGTTTGTTGATGGGGTACCGCCGGTCGGGCTAATGATGCGGACACGGCGGATTTATCACGGCCGGTGCGGAAGCCCAAATTCGTTTTGGTTGGGAGGGCGGTATTCGATTTACGGTACGGTGCCGTCCTACCCGATGATCGGCGTGATGAGCGACATGGACGGGGTTCCGCTACATCCCGTCGATCATTGGCAGCACGGCGTGGTGTTCTGAATGGATCCGTTTCAGGGCTACCCCGTTCATGGCGAAGCAATGGTCGAAAAGATTGCCGATGTTTCACATGTATCTCGTGGTGCAGTCGTTCTTCTTCTTCTTCGGCTTCTTCAACTTGCTGTGCCCACGATTTGGTTGGGCCGGATAGGGAAATGGAGAGCGCATCCAGGGATAAGTCATCCTCTTCGGGACGCGATGCCTCCTGCCCATTAATATGAAGTGTGGTGTGGTGCTTCTCATCGCAAATACGGCAGCAGTCCCGGCTGCTACATATATCCAACTTGTGAAAAGGGGACAAGCAATTGGAGCAGTATATATTAAGTAGTACCACCCTCAACCTCTCTTCAAACGATCCGGCTCGAAGGACCATGAATCTTCCCGGATGCGGCGGCACTCAAGAAGATAAAGGAATTAGTGTATTCGTGAAATGAAATAAGTAAAACACAAACGAATGAAAATCTTTTGAAATATTTAATTACAATTAGGGGTTTGGACAATTAAATATGCATATTTGTTAGTGGAGTTACAAATAGGCAAGAAAATATGCAAATTTGCAAGAACTAAGAACTTACCGTTGTGGCTGAATAGAAAATCGGAAGTGAAAGTTAAGAAAAAAGGGAAAAGCGCGCTGACTGGTAGAAAATCAATTTTCGTCCAGTTAACGGCATTGTACACTTGTTTATGTGTACATATACATACATGTATTGTTACATATGCATATAGATTTACATAGGTTTAGGGTGGGACGAAATTTTTAGACTGCCGGTCTAAACAAGTCTGTTTCTGCTCATATATGTAAGAATTTAATTTTTATAAAGTACGTTCCTGGACCAATAATCCCTTTGTTGTGGTACTTGAAGTAAGCCCATCCAAATAATAATTCCAAGAAATTTACGCTTTTCTGAAGTATCGGTAGTATCTACCCATTTTGCTAGCCTTTTTGTCTGCGATCTATTGGAGGAGTTTTCGGCTGCAATAATATGTTGCGCAGCAAACCCGTTAGTTTCTGTAACAAGCATATTTATCATGTCTTCGGATATCAAATAGTTGAAAAAATCTGCAGAAGATTTTCCAGTTAAAGCGGCAGCAACATCACCATTTCACGCCTGTACACATCGCAGACGCAACAGACGTCAACCAATCTCCACCAACAGGCACCCATGTTCGACTATTTATCAAGCTTGCAAAAGGAACTTCTGTGTCAGGATCTTCATCCAAGTCCATTGCTATATCTTCATCACTATCGTCGAAATCTTCGTCATCAGATTCTGAATCAGACTTTCAGAATCTGACTCAAAGTCATTATCAACAAATGAATCATCTGAAATCCTATAACTTCGTCTACACTCGATTTTTCGAGCTCGGCAGCAATGTCATCACATGTTAAAAGTTTTCTAGACATCTTAAATTAAATCTGTAAAACAAATAAATGAAAAAAAAATATAAAAATAAAATGGATAAATACATACATAAAAATATAAAATTAGAGTATGCCCACTGGTGGCCACTTGTGCCCAATACGTATTTTGAATTGAGAGCGCACCTTAACGAATTGCATTGTTTATTCAAGTGCCGGAATAATTATCAAGAACTAGAATATTAACTGCTGTTGCTACATTTAACTTATATTTTAAGTTTTCTCAATAAAAAAAAATTAACTTTTGATCTCAGCAACATTGAATACAAGCAAAATGAAAACGCCAGAAAAAAATTGAATGTGACGTATCAGCGATTGGCACACGTGTTTTTCGATTATAGATAAACGATAAAATTTAGAGACGAGACCGTTGAAACGTAATTTCGTGAGTAATTTCGCCGAAATGCGCAGTTCAATGGTATTTTCGACTAGCGCTGGCGCAGGGCCGCCGAGAGAAAATCCGGGCCCGGGGTCAAAAAAACTAAACTTTGTTTGAGCTTTCCTAAAAAATGGAAATTTTTAATTACATACATGTGTTCATAATATAATAAATAATATAATATAAATAATATAACCTGCGAGTTGTTTACACTCAAACTTCAGATTATACACTTTATAATTCCACGTTTGTCTTGAACAGCACTTCCACACTCTTACTGTGTAACCTAAATCAAACGCAAGTCGTCAATTTAACGCACGCACGCAAATTTTTCATATGCGTTGAACCGAAATTGACTTGCGTGCGTGTTCAGATAAAGAAATAGAAAAATACAGAAAATCAGAGAAAATCTTGTTATTTTGTGGAATATGTACCTAACAGACACGATATCAAAAGCAAGTGTCAATTTTTTTGCAAACAATCACCCACAATGCTTAATTTCAACTGTCACGCAAGACAAAAATTGGGCGTCGAATTTGCTTTTTACGCACGCCGTTCAATTTCGGTTACTCCCATACAAGTTGTATGGGCATGAGAAATTTTTGACAGTAAATTGACGGCGTGCGTTTGATTTAGGTTACACAGTTAAGCATTGGGAAATATACTAAAACGAAATCAGCTCAGCATTCTTCCTTATAGGCTAAACAGAATTAGTCCGTCAATACGGATATCATTTTGAGATTCCCGGGCCCGGGGTAATTGACCCCCTTAGCCCCTCCCCCTCTCGTCGGGCCTGATATGGCGAAATTACGTAATTTATACGTAATTAACGCCCTTTTCTTCCGCGTCGTCTAATATAGAAAAATATTGAAAAATTCGTCGATTTTCAAATATATTTATAAAAAAAAGTCTGCTTTATACTAGAGATGGCAAATATTTGGCGAACATGTGATTTTGTCACCGTTCCTCAAAAATTATTGGTCACTGCCGTGACTGATTTAAAAAATCACGGTGACAAAATCACGTATTCTAAAAGCATGAAAATTTCAGTTTTCAAAAATTTATAGTTTTTCGTTTTTTTTTTCTTAGTTTAAATAATGTTTGAAATTGACTTCAATTGATTTTGTTAAAGAAACTAAGTAAAATGCAGTTATTTGCCAATTTAAATCAATTTTCGTTTTGTTTTATAAGGAAAAACTTTTATTTCACACTAAAAAAGCATCTGGGAAAACTTAACTATTATTACTGGAATTGAAAAATATAATTCTATTAAACACATTTATTTACTTTTATTACAAAGTGAATAAAAGTCTTGGACCCTGTCAGTAACCCTAAAAGTCACTGTCACTGTAAAACATTAAAGTGACTAAAAAGTCACAGTCACGAATCACTCCGTTCCTCAAACTCACGGGATCGGCCATCTCTACTTTATACACGTTTTTTACGGAAACTTTTTTATATTTTCACAATTTCTCACAGCGAACTCCCAGTGAACTTAGAACACATTTTAAGATTTGAAAATGACATTCACCTCATTCTGTATATTCTAACGTTGTTTCTTAGTGATAAAATTAATTTTGAGTCAACTGACAGACAGAGATAAAATGACATTTATGTTAGCATCACTTACACCATCTCCGATTAACTGTGTAACCTAATACAAACGCAAGTCGTCAATTAACGCACGCACGCACGCAAATTTTTCATATGCGTTGAACCGAAATTGACTTGCGTGCGTGTACAGATAAAGAAATAGAAAAATATAGAAAATCAGAGAAAATCTTTTTATTTTGTGGAATATGTATCTAACACACACGATATCAAAAGCAAGTGTCAATTTTTTTGCAAACAATCACCCACAATGCTTATTTCAACTGTCACGCAAAACAAAAATTGGGCGTCGAGTTTGCTTTTTACGCACGCCGTTCAATTTCGGTTACTCCCATACAAGTTGTATGGGCATGAGAAATTTTTGACAGTAAATTGACGGCGTGCGTTTGTATTAGGTTACACAGTAAGCAATTAAGCAGAGATTTTTGCCCACTTAAGTAATTTATTTGACAGCTCGCCATACAATTTTACGTCAAACTAACCAGCAATAAAATTAACCTGAGATGGTGAAACCGGCCCTAAGTGTGATAAACACTGTTTTAAATCGACTATGACTGCGTACCAATAGGTTTAAGCGAGAGTATTCTTTTGCAAGTCGAATATGAATGATATTGAAATTCAGAAACGTCAACTTGGTGCAGCATTTGATCTAGGGCGCTATGAGTTATCGTATACATACATATGTATATACAGCTCAATTCCTATCTTATGGGCTTGACAGGCATTCCACGAATTTCAAAAAAAAAAAAAAAGAAAAAAAAAACTAGCTCATTAATTTGTGCTTAATTGCGCCGAAATTAGTGCGGAGTCCAGCGAAACGTTCACCTGGTCCCCCGCTATCTTTAAATTTGAGCACAGAATTTTTTATTTGGGGACCAATTAAGCACATATTTAGCACACATTAATGCGATAGTTTTCTTTTTGAAATTCGTGGAATGCGTGCTCCAGCTGTACGGAACTTTTTATCCTGACAGGCGGCAACATAAACCAGATAACCAACACACGCCTTTTACGAATTGACATCTAAAATATGCGAAAGGCAATTTTGTCATATCTTTTTCTTTTTGAGGACTAAAGACGTATTACCTCCAGTTAATTCTCAAGCTAACTCCGAATTAGCTAAATATTCCGGATTATCGCTGCCGTCTGTCAATGCTATTATACATAATACATAGAAGTTGTCCTACCCTGTCGGAAAAACAAGCAACCAAAAAGTATTGTGTGGTTATTTTTATATGTACATACATACATACGTAAACACTCAAAAGAAAAATTGGTGTAAACCAAATTTAAAAAAGGGCAAAACATGAAACGGTTATTTTTATAATTAATTCAAAATCAAAAATTAAATATTTATAAATTATATATTAGTCCATTAATTTTGTGCAGTCTTTTAATAGAGCAACATACAAATGTATGTCAGTACATATACATTAATATACATACTAGCTACTTATATACTATATAATGAATGTACATACATACATACAAACATGCATATATGTATACCAATCGATGTTGTAGATTACTTTTATGTCAGTAGTTTTAAATTTTCTTTCAATTATATGCATATTGTATGTCAGTAGAAGTTAACACGCTCAAAACCAATATTGTTAATTGTACAATACGGGGTCTGTGTTCAGTGATGCATCATTATGCACAAAGCTGTGATTTTGTGACATCGATGAATCGCAATGAACGGCAGTTTACCTTTTTTTTTGGTGCTGCATCTTTGCAGCACTGCCATATTTGCATTTCTGAACGTTCTGCTTGTCACGCGCTGGCAACTTGGGCATCATGATGCATTATTGAACAGACCCACAATTGAATTGCTTATTAAAAGTCAATAAAAATACGCACATACATACATAAGTATGTACGCACATATTTATACATGTATGTGTAAAACTGTAAATAAATTACTATTATATGAACTATAAAATAAATGCATAAATACCTATTTACATACATACATACATACATATGTACTAAATTTGTTTTTTTTTGTTTATTTGGCCAAAAATATCAGAAAAAAAATCATAACGTTTGCTGAAATAATGAAAACCCATGACAAACCCAGTAAATGAAAGTAGAGAAGAAAAATACACACATCTTTTTCCAATTTTTGCGCTCTCTGGAACTCTTTCGTGCGTTTTCATTACTTCACCTAACGCTATGAATATGCCAAGCAGAGCAGGACAGGTATGTTTGTCGGCAAGGGCAGTGTCTGCGAAGTTTCAAGTTTTCCTTTCAAGAGTCCGGTTGCGAATTAACTGCTGAACTAAAACGATTCACAAATAGAATTGACTGCTCTTGCCGACCAAATTTGTTTTGTTTATAGGAATTTGAAATGTAAGTAGGTATACTACAGAATATTGGAATGTCCGAACAGACAATAATCGACGAAATTTAGACCCAGCATGCATGCCTACGCTGCTGACATCCAGCTTTATGTGTCTAGCCATCTCAAGGACGTCACAAACTCTGTGCGAAGATTAATGCTGCTTCTCATCCATAGCGCACTGGGCTATCAATAATGAGCTTGGCAATGTACAGAAATAAGTTATACACCGACTTGGCCCCTTCTCATGATATTGGTGCCAAGAATATTGCCGAGGTGAGTAAAATATCCAATCTGGGATCTATTATTATAAACTCATACATCTAAGAGCATACATAGTTATTTTGAGCATAAAAATCAATCAAAGTGGGTGGGTCATAACAGCAGACTTACATGTAATTGATGCATTTCATTCACAATTACTTGTAATTGATACCTTTTCGATGACAATTGCATGTAATTGTAATTTAAAGATTTTCAATAAATTACAATAATAATTGTAATTGAAAAATTTTGTAATTGCAGATGCCCATGTCTGGCGATTAGTGCCTAATGTGAATGGAGTACTACAAAACTTGAGGAAGTCTGCTATGTTTACCCCTTTGTCGAAAACTCGCTAGTCCACTTTGAAACAGAACTATGTGATTTTTTCATATTAAGCCTTTTCTTCTTCTTGATTGGCGCATAAGCGTCTAGACGTTTTTGGCCGAGTCCAGTAAAGCGCGCCAGCTGTTTCTGTTTCGTGCTGCCTGGCGCCAAATGGAAATACCAAGGGAGGACGAGTCATTCTTCGACTGATCTTGCGAACACAGTATAGAGAAAAGGGTTCTGCTACCTTTATTAGGTTTTGAAATAAATACTTTCTTAGCTGGAGCGTCTTCATCCATTCTCACGACATGACCTACCCAACGCAGCCGCTGGATGATGTATTGCAGACACGAAATTTTCTGTGGCTGATTATTGAAACAAATTTAGTGGTAGTTAAATTTAGTGTTGCTAGCAAAAGTGCACAGAAGTCAGTCAAACCCCAAAAAATCTTATGGAAAAACTTACATACATACATACATACATATGTATGTATGCGTATAACTTTAACATACATTTAGGCTTTGTTCAGAAACTCAGTTTGAAGCGCAACTTGATTTTGTAGTACAAGCAGAGCGTTCATAAACGTAAATTTTGCATGAAGCGTCGCTCATCACAATCATCAAAAAAATAATTACTTCCGATGTTGCGTTTCATGCTGCGTTTCTGAACATACCCTAAGTATACAAAATTCAAGAGAAAGACATGTGCATTACACTAGTAGTTGTAGATATTCAAGTTCATCTACTAGTTCGCTCTAGGTAAATTACTAGTTTACTTTCTAGTTCACCCCTATTTCAATTTCTAGTTCACTTCTAGCTCACCTCTAGTATACTTCTAGTTCTTCTCTAGCTCACCTCTGGTTCACTTACAGTTCACCTCTAGTTCTTTTCTAGTTCACTTACAGTTCACTTCTAGTTCTTCTCTAGCTCACATCTAGTTCTTATCTAGCTCACCTATAGTTCACTTCTAGTTCTTCTCTAGCTCACTTCTAGTTCTTATCTAGCTCACCTCTATTACACTTCTAGTTCTTCCCTAGCTCACCTCTGGTTCACTTACAGCTCACCTCTAGTTCACTTCTAGTTCTTCTCTAGTTCACTTACAGTTCACCTCTAGTTCACTTCTAGTTCTTCTCTAGCTCACATCTAGTTCACTTCTAGTTCTTACCTAGCTCGCCTCTAGTTCACTTCTAGCGACTTGTTTGTGTACAAAAGAAAACGCCAATAGATTTTGAAATGTAGAGTATATATGTATATATGTATATTTTTTTATTTCTTACATAATAATATTGCATCGGGATGATACTTTTAGTTATTAATTTACGTATATACTTATAAGCTATATACATATGTATAACACCTTGAGCAAAAAATAAAATTCAGAAAATTACTCTCATATTGCAACACAAAACAATGTATAGTGCTATGTGTTCCTGTTCAAAGAAAAGGAGGAAGAATCTGCATGTTTTGATTTTCACATCCGTACGAAGATTTGCCCGATTGAAGTTTCCTCAAGTGGGCCACCTAAAATCGATTTTTCGATATTGTATGGTTTATTGATAAATTTTGAAAGCTAACAAACATTGTAATATGATTGCAAAAGCGTTTTTGCTAGTTTTGATTTTTCAGCGAGTTTTTCGCGGTCAAAGTTTTCTTAACGGGTTTTAATTTTTTTGAATAACTCGGTAACCAATGCTTCGATTCTATTGATTAGTTAGGAAATTTATTTAGCAACCAGATGTAGTGGTCAGTTTTTGAAATTTCAAAAATGGCATAACTCAAAAGTTAATTTTTTGAAAATGATCGCGCTTTTTCCCCTGTTTTTTTCACGTTCTCACATGTTTAGGAAAAAAACAGAAAAGAAATTTTGGTAACTCCGTACCAAAAAAAAAGTTACAACGTTTTTAGTGAAGGCCGGTTAAAATGAATTTTTTTATATTTTTATTTTTTTTTTCTACTTTACAGCTCAAAAGCACTTTAGGGAGAAATATAGAGCATCACAAGACTAAAATAATGGCATATCAATTTTACAAATCGGATGTAAAATAAAAAAGTTATAATGAAAAAACTATTTCCGCGGTATTTCGCGTGATAACAAAAAAAAAAAAAAACAAAAATTGTCCGGAAACCCTATCAACCTCAAATTTAAGGGCGGACTGTTACAAATTTTTTTCGTTTTAACGTGGTCGGGTCAAATAACCAAGTTTTTTGTTCACAAAATATCATTTTGTTTCACCTGAAAAAAATTACCTAAAATAAAGTATTCAACAGATCCCAGTAATATTAGGCAATTTAAGAGGCTAATTTTTGGAAAAATAAAACTTTACTGATTTTTACAACTTCTTATAAAAAAACCTACTTTTAAAAACAGTTTTTGCTTTCGATCGCAAAAAATTAAAAAAAATTTTAATTTGACGAACTATCGATTAGATGACCTAACCATGTTAAATCGAAAAAATTTGCAAAAATCAGCCCCAAAATTTGAAGCTTATGGCTGAGGGGGTTAAGGGACGAATTTTGGGTTTGTTTTATCACGCCAAATTTCGTGCAAATAGTTTTTTCATTCTAACTTTTTTATTTTACATCCGATTTTTAAAATTGAAACGTCATTATTTTAGTATTGGGATGCTCTACATCTCACCCTAACGTGCTTTTGAGCTGTAAAGTAAAAAAAATAAAAACATAAAGAAAATTGATTTTAACCCCCAACCGGCCTCCACTAAAAACGTTGTAACTTTTATTTTAGTACGGAGTTACCAAAATTTCTTTTCTGCAAAATGAAGCCTGATATTAAGCGCATAGACTGCTGATTGGTGTTTTCTCCTAGACATATGAAAACGTGAAAAAAACGGGGAAAAAGCGCGATAATTTTCAAAAAAATTACTTTTGAGTTATTCCATTTTTGAAATTTCAAAAACTGACCACTACATCTTGTTGCTAAATAAGTTTCCTAACTAATGCCGAAAAAATCAATAGAATCGAAGCATTGGCTACCTACCGAGTTATTGAAAGAAATTAAAAACCGTTAAGAAAAGTTTGACCGCGAATAACTCGCTGAAAAATCAAAACTAGCAAAAACGCTTTTGCGATCATAACTATTACAATGTTTGTTAGCTTTCAAAATTGATCAATAAACCAATAAATGGGCCGTATTAATAAAAACGAAGCAAATGCTTTTACTCAAGATTTTTAAAATTTGACATTAATTTGTATGAACCAAATTTCAAAATTTGAGTAAAAGGTCTAAAATATTAATCAAAAGCAAATGCTTGGCTTTTATTAATGACTTGAGAAAACTTGACTCTGTATATCGTCGATGCCTTTGCAAAACCGTCTATCGAACAATTACAAAACCGCCCACAATCCAAATTTTACAGGAGAGCGAAAAGGTGTGCTTGCTTTGCAATAGAGATGGTGGAATAGTGGATATTTCATTAACCATTCTTTTATAAACTTGGTTACTGAAATGTGTTGACGATTTGTATGTGTTGTCATCGATGTTTGGGAGCTCAGGGTTTCAAAAACTTATTTTTGCCACAAATATGAAACAGGCGGTATTGCAAGTGTTCTATGGGCGGTATTGCAAAGGCATCGCCGATATGTAATAACCCTGCAAAAAATGCGATTAATCCGGAACGTGTCCGGGATCAATCACAAGGAGCAAGCGACTAATACAAATTTTACAAGGATTGCAAATAATCGTTATTTTTTAAATTTTGACCAAAAAAATCATAATGAAGGAGAAATGCTAAACGCAAAAGAAGTACACAGATGTAATCACCGTAACGCAGACTACCTCTAGGTGCATTAACTTTTATTTTTTTGATTTTTATAAAAAAATTGGTTTTTAATCATTATTTTCCGAGTTACATTTTTCCCTGAGAAAATAAAAGTTATTTTTTGAGTTTTATTTTTCGATCAGAAAATAAAAGTTATTTTCTGAGTTATCTTTTTGCTCAGAGAATAAAAGTTTCTTCAGTTTAATTTTAGCTGCAGCTGTCGATTTTGCCACATTAACACGTAGGCAAATTTATTTATCTACGTTACCTATTTATATGGCAAAATCTACAATTGCAGCCAAAATTAAACTGAAAAACTTTTATTCTCTGAGCAAAAAAATAAAACTCAGAAAATAATGATTAAAAATCAACTTTTTGAATATAACTCATAACCGTTACATCCCTCCGATTTTACATCCCTTTATATGGAGTGAATTGATCGCATTTTTCGAGTTCGAGCATGTCCTATGAAGAGACTAATTGATCAATTTATATATCCGAACGGGTACAAATGTAGATTAATCGCTTTCAGCACGGACGGGTACAAAGGTAGATTTTTCCAAGTTGTTAGCCAAGGCTATTTTTTATAACAATCTTTAAAAAATTGTAAATGTTCATGCATATTTAAATAAAGATTATATAATGTTTTACTTTTGTAAAAAAATTTCAATAAATAAATTTAAAAAAATTGTAAGTTTTGAGTATGCATTATATAAGCGTAATGTAAAGGATTTTTTCATAGGATATTTTAGGCAACATTTTCTTAAAATTATTATTCATCATTATTATTAAAAGAAAGGGTGTTCAATTCGTTTTGCCGGTTGTTCCACACTTTTTTGAATACATTGCATATTTTTGTAAAATTTTTACATTTAAGGAATCTAAATTTGCACCCGTTCGGGATGAAAGCGATTATTCTACATTTATACCCGTAAGGGAACAATCGGAACTAATTGTGGACCGATTGTTCTTGTAAGAGATCAATCCGGGACAAATGTATTTCGGGATTAATCGCACATTTTTTGTAGGGAAATTATACTACATGTACGTACATATGTATATCATCATACTCATTTACATGTCGTTAGTATAGTATAGAAAGGGATATAACTCATGGAGGAATTATGAAAGAGACTTCATCCGATTAGCTGACTTTTTCCTCTTCTTCAAAACGCGTATCACACAAACGTACACTAGCATTTTGTTTTCGCTTCTAGTACATTTCCGTCTCGACAACTGTCAAATTCTTTTGAAAACATGTTTCTATAACATTTCACGTTCGGGATACGTTATCCTTCCTAGTTCCTCCATGATATAACTCGCACTTCCTCTAGTTTACGGAAAGGAAGAAACTTCATAAAAATTGGAACATCATAAATTTTAACATTTTCTAAATGCAATACACAATAAATAGCGGAAAGTTTTTATTTATAGTAAATTTCATTTTATGATCTACATATTTATATTTCTAGTAAACCTGACCTGGAGCCAGTGCAGCTAGATATATTTCTAGTAAAGTTTTGTGAGTTGGGGCTTTTTGAGAGTGTTCAACAAAAAAAAATAGATACCTATGCCGTCCTTTTCATACTATACTAACGATATGTATGTATATATTCGTTGCATACATTACAACATAGATTAGGCTCTCTCTATGCAAATTCCAAATTAACTTATGCAGGTTCGAAAACCCTAAAAAATAGTAAATATTGTTTGAAATTTAATACGGAATACTTATATGCACATTCTCTTCGCTGCAAATTTATACTACATATTAAATGATTTGCTCAGCAGCCAATTAAAATAAAATAATCTACTATATGTATGTTGTTGTTCTACTTTGTTTGCTTAATAATTTGTAATAACACATTTGCGTCGATTCTTTTGCATTTTCTCTATATTCTCTTTAATTGAGGTCTTCTGATAGAAACCTTGCACGATCGTTGTCACCGCCAAAACGGTTGCAATAAATTGATTTATTGATATTTCCCAATTATCCGCATCGAGCGAATTGTCACTGCTGCTGCTATTATTGCCCATAGCACCAGCAACCGAATTTTGCTTCAATTCCTCTTCGTAAGCTTCTAATAGTTTTGTTGCTGTATTCGAGTCTGCAGCAGCAGCGCAAGGCGTGGTTGGATTGCCATTACTATCGGGTTGCTGTGCGGCAAGAGAGAGGGGGTGTGATTATGCAAAAAAGGTGCTTTTCGAAATGAGCGTTGGCTTACCTCGTCACCGTTGCCCAAATTCAGTTGTGTAAAGCTATCCAAACTGATTTCCTTGCGCATATTGTTGTTGCCGAGCTCTATTAGGTTTTCATCTATAAAATGCAAAAGGATAATGAAAACGATAACGAAAAATATCAGCCACTCTTTAGGCACGTTGTTGTGATTCAACTGCAGCCACTTACATGCCTTCCGCATATCATCATCTTGCTCTCCCAATATTTCCGATAAAGAACGCCATAAAAACTGAAAATTGGCCTTTTTCATTTTCGGTATCTTCTTATTGGGCGCATTACCGTCATCCGGTTGGTCCAGCAAAAACCGTAAACTACCCAAACTTTTGGAATCTGTCGTTTGGGATTCGGCGCGCTCCACCCTGGTTGCCATCACCAAATCACTTATTTGCGAAAAATTCGAGATGGTCTCCACATTCATTTGAGGCGGTGTCACCTTAGCCATGCCCAAATCGGAAATGTCCGAAAATGTGTCGGTGGACGCGAAACGGCCTTGATGGTGCAAGGCATTGGTAATTAGATCTGAAGCACTGCTACCATTTGCGCCATTTTGCGAATGTGCCACATCCATTGGCGTTGTCGATGTTGCTGTTTTGGGTCTTGGCAAATCGACATAGAATGTGGAAAGACGTTCACCGCCAGCGCCACCGCCATTGGATGAATGTGGTGGTTGTGCTGGCGAAAGACCGGCTAGCGAATGTAAATGTTGCGTGGCTGTGATGAGCGCATACTCGTGCTCGTCGAAATTGTTATCGGTTGGCGATGGCAAAGCCTCAATCGATTCGGACGGATCGTCGCTAAGAGAAAGATGAGAGGGACAGAGAGAGAGAGAGAGAGAGCATAAATTGCAATATTAAATTAAGGTGAAATTTTATATTCACCCAAAGAAGTCTTCCGCTTCAATGGCTTCTTCGGCATCTTCTTTGGCTTTCGATTTTGGGCGACGCGCTTGCTCAATCTCAGCCTTCGATAATAATGGCGGCAGGTGTAGTATGTAGAGTAGTTTCAACTTTTCTGTATATTTGCAGGAACAAACCAAACCGAGTGCATTTATGATTTGAGCGAATTCGAGAGTGCCCGTACTCTTTTTGTCGGTTAACTAATTGGAGTTGTGAAAATTATAAAAAAGTAAATTTAATGTATTTTTTTTTTAATTTATGATAATTATCAGTGACCATAACAATTATAACATAAATATAAAAAAATCACTCATAACAATTATTGAGCAATGGCAAAATTTTTCAATCTTCAGAAACAATTAGTACTTGTGCAAGAGCAGGTAAATACGAATACTGAATACCGAATAGTAATACGAATACAGAATACTAATTGCGAATACCGTATACTTAATACCATATACTGTACACCGTACTTGTACCGTAGTTGGTCCTTGGTATACCGTATTTGTACCGTATTAGGTTATCGGTATACCGTATTAGGTTGATTTACCGTATTTGTACCCTATTAGGTTATCGGTATACCGTATTAGGTTGATATACCGTATTTGTACCGTATTAGGTTCTCGGTATACCGTATTTGTACCGTATTAGGTTATACTTTACCGTATTTGTACCGTAGTTGGGTTTCGATATACCGTATTAGGTTTGTATACCGTATTTGTACCGTATTAGGTTTCGGTAGACCGTATTTGTACCGTAGTTGGGTTTCGATATACCGTATTAGGTTGATATACCGTATTTGTACCGTATTAGGTTATCACTTTACCGTATTTGTACCGTAGTTGGGTTTCGATATACCGTATTAGGTTTGTATACCGTATTTGTACCGTATTAGGTTTCGGTAGACCGTATTTGTATTGTAGTTGGTTCTTTGTATACCGTATTAGGTTATCGGTATATCGTATTAGGTCTTGGTATACCGTATTTCTACCGTAATTGGTTCTCAGTATACTGTATTGGTACCATATTAGGTTATCAGTATACCCCATTAGGTTAGTATACCGTATTTGTACTAGGGCTCTAGATACCCGGGTATCGAGCAATTCGAACTGATCGTTTTTGTTTGAAGCCCGTTTGTTGTTCAAATGCCCGTACAAACATTCGAGCATTCGAGCTTACAAACAAAAAAATGTGTATCGAAAAAACAAAAATAAACAAGTAAGGAAGCCTAAGTTCGAGTGGAATCGAACATTAGATACTCAGCTGTATGCTTTTATTGTTTGTTTGCGTTTAATGGAAACACGTTGTACTTTATATAAAGTGAGTGCTGCATAAAGTGGGCGTAGCCACGCCCATTTTCCAAAATTTTTATCAGTTATCCAACTAAGTATATGAATATTATTATTTGTGCAAAATTTCATTCCTTTACGAGTTCTAGTTACAAAGATTTCACGTTAAAAATTCCCAAAGGGTGTTTCAGAAATATCTTTGTTAAAAAGTAGGCGTGGTCATAAATCGATTTCAATAAATTTTTGCGTGTCTATTACCACAAGTGATAAAAGTGTACACACCAAGTTTCGTCATAATATCTCAATTATTTGTCGAGTTATGGGCTAAGAAATCTCGTATATTCCTGCTTCTAAAAGGAGGCGGTGCCACGCCCATTTTCCAAAATTTTTATGTTTTTTGTTTTATGTCCATAGTTGGACTCCTGCCATAAAATTTCAATGATATATCTTTATATTTGACAGAGATATCTCTTAAAATGTTTTTATTAGGCCACTTTATAATACCCATATATAAAAGTGGGCGTGGTCGTCAAACGATTTTGGCAATTTTTCGTCCAAACATTTGCCTAAGTAAGTATATCACGCCTACCAAATTTCATCCATATGTCTTCAACGGTTTCTGAGTTATGACTCATAAAACTTTCAATGTTTGCCCCTTAATAAGTGGGCGTGGCACCGCCCATTTTCCAAAATTTCACCATATTTCTTCATAAGGGCCTGAGCTCAATACGTGGGTAAAATTTCATCACTCCAGCTCTATTAGTTACTGAGATACAAAATTTCGGATTTTTACTATATAGGGGAGGTGGGCGTGGTCATGGTCCGATTTCGCCCATTTTCAATACCATCCGTTCTCGTCTTGATACCAACTTGCATTCCAAATTTCATCAAAATATTTCAATTTTTGCGCGAGTTATCGTGCTCACAGACGGACGGACGGACAGACGGACGGACATGGCTCAATCGATTTCTCTTTTCACCCTGATCATTTTTATATATATAAGTCTATATCTATCTCGATTATTTCATTCTGTTACAATCCACCGTTAGGAAATCAAAACTATAATACTCTGTGTACTAGTACAGCTGAGTATAAAAAACTACATATGAAGAAGAAAAAAAAAAATAAACAAAAGAAAAAAACAAACTTCAAAATGCCCGTACAAACATACGGGTAATAAACAAAAACAACTGTTCGAGCATTTGAACAACATTTGTACGCGCTACTCGAAAATATTCAAAAAAAATCTGGAGCTATAATTTGTACTATATTAGGTTATCGGTATACCGTATTAGGTTCTCGGTTCACCGTATTTGTGCCGTATTAGGTTCTCGGTATACCGTATTTGTACCGAATTCGGTTATCATTATACCTTATCAGGTTGGTATACCGTATTTTTACCGTATTAGGTTTGTATACCGTATTCATACCGTATTCGGTTCTCGGTATACCGTATTTGTATCGTAGTAGGTTATCGGTATACCGTATTAGGTTCCTTGTATACCGTATTTGTGCCTTTTTAGATTCCCGGTATACCGCATCTGTACCGTGTTAGATTACCGTATTCGGCATCCATATACCGTACTCGTATTTACACGCTTTTCCACAATTATGCACTGATCTAAGAAATGTCCATCATCAAGTAATTGTTATGGAGTATCGAAAAAAATATCAATCATTCATGACAAATAGAAGCTGATCGAAAAAATAATAATTTTCTAATCCCGTAATTTTAACGATTTTCGATATTAGGATAATTGTTATTTTAGATCTCCGATAATTATACATAGCATATAAAAATATGTCAGTTAAGTAATGTATGGCAACATGTAGTTCAACTAGTAAACTCTTTTTAGTTGAAGTGTTCATTGCCCGCAAAATTTTCTAGGAGATTTGTATCAACAAAAACCGAAATTCCAAAGTTTTTGCCTTCTTGATCTCCGCAGCCATGTATGCATGTACCATGGCATGCGGTAATACGCGTAAAATGGTAAAATGTATATCGTAAAAATGCTTTAATGCTCACCCTAAATAACTTCTCTGCCAAATCAATGCTAACACAATTACGCCATGGCGTCAGCTCGTGGAACAGTACACGGAATGTATCAAAATCGATGCTGTACGACTCAGAACGACTGCAATGGCCCTCCGTATAACCACCACCACCACCGCCGTGACGCCCACCAATTGCCGGCGGCGGCAACATTATTGGCGATTCACCGCCCAGCGCTGAATGTGCCTTTTGCTGCAGCACTTTGCGTGGCGTCGATTTCTCTTCGCGTATAATCATTAGCAGCAAATGTAATTCCTCCTTGTCAAAGTACATATTGTCGGAGTGAAAGCGCACAATTGTATTCTCATTATCAATATCGAATTGACGTATGGTCAGACGACGATGTTTGTTGCGTAATTCTTCAATTTTTTGTTGCGAAATCTTCGCACCAAATTTCGAGTATGCCTCGTGTATGAGCGTTTGCACGGGTTGCGTTTTGGTTTTTGGCTTATTTGCCGCTGAGGGCAGTTGATATTCGGGATTGTAAATGCCATCCAAATAGTTGGAGAGCACTTCCATTGCCTCGCCGTCATCGTTGCATTTTAGTAATGCTTCACAATTCCATTCGAGGATTTGTAGAGCAATCTGTAAATAAGTTGTATGAATAATGTATAATACTAATAGAAAGTCTAACAATTTAAGATTATACGTACAATAAATATTATTTTGGCGCCTTCATAAAAGAAACAGTCGATTATTTGCAATGAACTCTCATACGAAATCACGCTTATGAAAATTGTTAAAAGCCAAGATATAGAGATCATGCGTATTATGCCCAATTGCTCCAAATGGCTGTGCAACTCGGGCAGATGCGTCTCAACCAGCTCATTCAATACACTCTGATCGATTTGTGCGCCCACGATTTTGTCCTTGTAGTAATCAGGTAGCAAATTTTCACACAAACTTGCCAACATCCAGAATGCATTCTCTTCATCACAGAATAACAAGAAAACCGAGGAAACAATATTCATTGCCTGACAATAACCCACTTGTGGATTGCGTAGGGCATACGCTTGCAAAACGCGTCGTAAAGCGCCTATGCCATCGGCATGATGAAATGCGGGATGTTCGGGTAGCGAACGATGAAGATCACGATCGATTTCGTCATGTATGGAGGATTGCTTAATGCAAGCAGCCTGTAAAAGTGAGGTCAAGTACATACATTTATTACATATTTATATAGCAAGCCTTATATGTTTTGTGCATTTATACCTTCTCCACTAAGTCTTCATAGAGTCCCGGATTCATTTCCTTCTCGTGTATGGCACCAGAAAACAGCAACCAAATCTCTTGACGCAACTTATCGGGTATACCCTCAACAATCAAATTAATTACATCGGTTGTGCGAAACATGGAGATGCCGCGCCCGAAATCGCGGAAATGTGACTGCCAGCGTGCAAGCTTCTGCTCTTGTATCTTCATCATATCCTCACTAAAATTAGTTTTGAATGAGTGCATTAAGGCGGTTTGTTTGCTCCAGGAGATGTCGTATTTGGCGCGTTCGCGGCATATGGGACTGAGAAATATTAAAACAATAATAAAATTAAAACTAGTAATAAAATAACATAAAACATCTTATTTAAAAATGGTCATCACAAATCATTCACTTACACATGAAATTGTGAGAGTAGCTCACTTATCTTTTCTACTAGCACTTCGCGATCAATTATTTGCGCGAATACAAAATGTACATTATCCGAAGTATGCAGCACAATTTGATTGTCATAACGATGTGGACCATCATTTTTCTGTTCTACACTCTGTAAGTTGCAAAAAAAACATATGTATGTATATGGCATTTAAATAAATATATCTACATATATGTAAATCAATGGACGCTTTTAAAAATACACACCTTTATATTACGCATTGGAATGACCAGACTGACGAGATCCGGTATATCGCTGCGAAAGCAAAAGAAATTCGTCGATAAATAAATGCTGCCACCAGCATAACGCTTTGAGTATGGCGTCCAAATGTTGGCTAAGGAATGAGAAGAAAAAAACGTAAGATAAAAAATATTATTTGCCAGATATCTATATATTAATAGGCTAACATTTTTTCCATACAAACAATTGCCAGGCTGATTAGCACATTTAACATACTCATATCCACATAAAATTTATATGGATGTGTTCGTATAAGTCAGGAGCAGTGCATAGGCATATAATTTTTTCTATAAATTATTTAATTTGTTTATAATTAATAAATAAATTTTTTAGTTAAGAGAAATAGATATCGTAAACGTGTTTAAAAATATCGTAAACACAGTTGAAGAGTCGCTTTAATTTAAAAGCGCTCTCTCTATTTTATATGCATTGGCCCAGTTTACGCTCAGATCAAAATCAACGCGGCCAAATATTTCCTATTGCTTTTCCATTAAAGCAAAAAATGAGAGAGAGTGTGGGAGAGCACACTGAATAATTTTAATTTTGACCAAGGCATATCTAACAGGTAGGCTCCGCTGCGAATTGAAAAACTTCTTTTTTTATTTACAAAGGTAGAGTGTAATGTCAAAATCAAAGCGAATTCACATCATGGCCAATGGAATGGACGAGCCGCAAGAGAATTCAGATTTTAACCACGGCGAAATATCATTTTGACATTACACTCTACCAATTACAATAACAAAATACATGGGAAATTTCTGAATTCGCCACCGGGCCTACCTTCCTAGATCTGCCTTGATTTTGACCATGATTTTGCGTCGGACCGTGATCAAAAGGGCAAATCAGTGTTGCGGTACAACTGGAATTTGGAAAGTGTTGCTTATCCCCGCGAAAAGGAATAATTTTTGTACCAATACAATACAATCTATGTTTAGACCACGAGTCTAAATATTTCGACCACCCCTAATGCATATGCACCTATCCATACGCATATGTATTGCAATATGTATGTACACATAGATACATATGTATAAAGCCGTTGACTCAACGAAAATTACTTTTCTGCCGGTCAGCGCGCTTTCCCTTTGCCTTCTTTAAATTACTTGCGATTATACAGCCACAGCGGTAAGTGTACTTCCTTTAATCCATATATTCCTATATATATATATCCACACCACAATTATCCATATATTCCTATATATATGCATACATATTGAAAATAAAGCAATCCTTGCTAATTATTAATCCGAACATTTTCTCTTTTTATTTCTTTTTCGGAACTTCATTATTATAAATCCTCCTGAGCACCAACTGCGTCCAGGCGGATTTATTCAATCTACTTCTCTTGAAAAACTAAATTGCATGGTCGAATTTCGAGCATCGGCGATACTAGTATGTGTTAAGCCGTAAGATAAAATGCAGACAGAGATGTTTGCAAAAAAGATTTAGTAAGTAGCGCTATCTTTTCATTTCTTTTTGCTATGAGCTAGTCCTGCGACTGTTTTAAAGTTGATATACGCCTGCCTGGCGTTGCTTTAACTCTATTACATTACGCCATAGCACAATTTCATATAAGCTCCCTACCCTTTATTTGTCCGTCTATAATTTCCGATTGTGGTAAACGAAAATAATTGCGATACTCTTCAGATTTCTGACGCGCTGTTAAATCACGTAAGAGTCCTGGCTTATTTGAGGCTTTACGACCAAAACGTTGAAACATTGAAGCATCGTGATCGACAATGGGGCTGTCGGGATCCTAAAAATAACAAAATATGTAATATCAAGCGCTTAAGCATATGAAAATGTAGTTTAAAACAGTAACTATACCTGTATCATCTGCTGTATAGCCATCTTATTTAGCTGCTCAATTAAACCATATGCCTCCTTAACATCCTTCAGCAATGTAAAATTATAATTCACACCATTTACAGTTTTTAAATAGATAATTTGTCCATGTCTTGTAATATCTTCTAATTCAACAAAACGTATAACACGTTTGGTTTGACTGCCCAGCATGTAAGAGTAAAAGCAAATGTGATTTAATGAAATGTACAAGTTGCCTTGATGGGGAATTTTATTTTTGACGTAGCTAAAAGCGAATAAAAAACGTGTTGTGATTATTAGTTGAGCACAAAAGATACTAAATAAAAAAGAAGACTTACGTGCATGCATATGTGTTCACCAAACGTTCCTCCTTTGGCATTTCGAAAAGTTGTTGAAACTTCGATACGGCTACCTTAAAATTGGCGGATTCGTTGGACTCATCGGCATTATTTTGTGCATTCAGCGATTGTATTTTACAAATAGTAAAATTGGTGATTTCCTCCTCGCTCTCCATTTCATTCAGAACTTTGAAGAGATTTTCGGTAAGCCATTCCCAATCTTTGACAATTTCCTCTTGTGTTAAGCCAATAGCAATTTCTGTAATAATAATAATCATTATAATAATAATAAACTAATGATTCAATTTAAATTATATATATTTATATGTATTTATATTCACCATAATAGACTTCAGAGTTGGGCGTTTGATGCAGTATCCGATACGGTGGTGGTTTAGTGTCCCAAACACTGTCCAATGTATTGACAAGAAGCGATCTGAAACTACGCGGTTCACCGTGACCACGCCGCTTCTGCAGCACAAAATACTTGGAATGCATTTCATCAATCCTGTATACATGTGACAATTTTAAAATAAAATATTTTTATTATCATTAATATTTAAAGAAAAAACTAGTCTTTTAATAAAAAACTCATTAGTGTACATAATTCCGTGATAGTACATTATTCCGTCATTAATCGTTTATATTCGTTAAAATAAGGAATTGCTACAATATTTAATCAAATAAAATATTATATCATATTATTTTAACTTCAAAGTATATTAATTTATAATTTTGTTGTAATTTTAGAGCTTACTGATTTAATAAAACCACTTTAAAACTGACAGGTCAAAAAATTAGCATAATACAGGAAATTTCTTAAGCAAATGGTTAAGGAGCATCGAGTATTTTCTTAAGGCTATAAAAATTGACTGGTTAAGATTTTTATCAATATTATTATCTTTTATGATTCAATAGGCATCTGGCATTTGTTTTTGTAACTTTCAACCTTATTGCAATAGTTTTTTTTTTTTTCTTAAAAGTAAATTTTCTTTATCACGGAATTAGAGACATCTTTCATTTCCCCATGTACATAATTCCGTGACTATCGCGGAATTAGGAAATTTTAGTACTTAATTCTTTCTTCTTTTAAATAGCTTTTTTGAAAATAGCCAATGGTAATAAAACATTTTTCCGTTAAATAAAATCCTAGAGAAGTTCTTGACCTAATTCCGTGATATATATTTTTGAACCTATTCGCTAATATTCAACTTATAAGTGACTGGCGATACTATCACGGAATTAGGGTCTTCATACTGTTCCTTATTCCGCGATACATATATCTCACATTTACGCTTTATGATTTTTTTGGACTTTCTTTGTCTTTCGTTTAAGTTTGTATCTAAATGTAATTCTTTAAAATTGAAAAAATTTTAATAAAATTTAATTTTATTATTATTTTGCCCTTTTTTAATAAGTATCTGAATTTTTATAAAGAAAAAAATTTAAATTTTTAATATTTTTTTTCTTTATTTAAATTTATTTTGTTAATAAACACAAATTTCAATTTCATAAAAAAAATATTTAAGTCTAATATGTATTATATTGATTTGAAAAATTATTTCTGTGCATTTTGCTACAAGGCCGGAATTAGGTACATTTATTCACGGAATTAGGGACATGAGACAATTTTTGTCATGGAATTAGGGACATTTGCATGTGGTCAATTCCACCTAAAACGGCCCTATCCAGCAAAATTAGAAATCACTTATTTTTAATTAAATTAAATTTGTTAATATGCACAAGAGGATGATTCTTATGGCTGAATAAAAAAAATTGGATTCACGTAAATTTTTATAAGTTCGGCAACACTTTGAGCTTTGTCTATACTGAATATTCAGTTCACATTCTCTGCAAGGTGTCTCTTTATTTAACATTTTTATACTCTTCCATTCTCAATATTAATAAAAACCGTTACCTCTGAAGAGACTAGGTCATTGTTTTACATTTCTGTGAAGTTTCGATATTATACGTTTTATAGTAACAATTTTATGGCGTGTTTAATATACTTAAATTTTCGGTCACACCCGTCACAGAAAAAATTGGAAAAGTTTAATTATATTGGTACTTTACATTTTAACCACCTGACACTCTCCAATAATAACAAAGTAGTCGCGATAAATACTTAGTGAAATTTTCTTAAAATTTATCGCAGTAATTTAGTATTCAGTTCTAAAAAATATTTGGTCACACCCGTCACACCAACGCGAAGTATACATATATTTTTTAATAGATTCGAAAAACAGAAAGCGCGAACAGAGGAAGAAGCTTAAAGAAAACAAAGAAAAATATGAATTGCATCTAGCTAAGGAGAAAGTAATAGATAAAAGAAGGAGGGATGCTAAAAAAAATGATAACAGATAAAACTGCGCATCTCAGTTTAAAAATCGATACAATATTTTCAACATTTGCCATGCTTCTGAGGATTTTGGATTAGAAATGACTTGGAATTTTTTCGCTACAGGCCATGGTAAAGGCGCTGTAGATGGAATAGGTGCAGCTGTAAAAAGAACCTTACGTACGGGCATTAAGTCTAGAGAATATTTTATGAAAACACCCGTTGACTGTTTCCAATATCTAGTTGAAACAAAGAAACTTAATAAGATCGACGTTTTTTACGCATCAAAAGACGATGTTGAGCGCGACAGTAATTTCTTGAACGCAAGGTGGGAAAACGTAAAATTAATAAAGAATATTCAAAAAATGCACAACTTTAAAAGAGCAGATGCGGTCTCTGTGTATGCTTGCGATTCATATTTATCTGAATTTAAACAAATTTTCCTAAAACATACACCTTTGGAATAATGTGAGTTTTATGATAGCGAGCAAACAATGTTATGTTACTTTTTTTCATATTACGAGTTATAAATGAAGTCAATAAAAACTTTTAGTTCATCAAAAATTTTGAATTTTGGTACTGGGTCACACCCGTCACATGGAGAGGTCACACCCGTCCAATTTTTTAAACAGGGTTTTCGCAAGAAAAACGTGAATTTCAAAATAGTAAGTATGCTATACAATCAAAAGACTTTGAACAACGTGCTGGACTAAATTTTTTATATGCGTTCTGTGAAAAGTTTTACAAAATTTATATGCAAAGTGGGATTTTTTGAAAGCTCAAATATATAAGGTCACACCCGTCCCAGCTTTCTAATGGCCACTCTGGTCGGAAATGGTGTCCTTCAAGTATATATCTGCTATCCACCGTTTTTAACTTTCCCATTGCTGGGAATAACGGCCTTTTTTTTGAAATGCAAACTTTCCATTTCAAAATTATAGCGAAAATTATGAGTATCATGGTCACACCCGTCACAATGGAATTGACCATGTACATAAAATTTTAATTAAAATAAATAGTAATTATAGTTATTTTAATATTTTAGCAATTGAGAATGGGCCTCAATGCATCAATTTATTTGTAACATATTTATCTTTCAGTTTGCGGTCTATAGTTTAAGCTCCAAAAATCCTGCAATTCAGAAAAGTCCTTAGTATCACGGAATTATGTACATTTACCTTAACTCAGTCAAAAGGCTCTTTGAGTGGGTACTACCTTACCTATGTAGGTATATACCTAATAAATTTTAAATTTGGAAGAGTAAGTTTGAACAAGTTTGTTTGGAGACTTGCTACACCCTAGCTTAACTATTATCAGCAATTACCAGGCTTCCAGTTATAAGAAACAGACAACGTCTCATGGCAATTCCAGTACATACATACATATATGTATACTTATATAATAGAAGGCTGCACGAATGGATTCGAAACGGCCAACAAAATATTCGCGGCCGTCCAATTACAGTACCTACTTGTTTCTGTCGTTTTAGAATAAACGCAAGTAGAGCACAACCATAAACAGAACCAATACAATTACTTATTCGTAGCGACAATTACATGACCTTAAAAAGGTTCTGCAAATAGTGTACACTACTTGCGAATACTTCGAATATAATCGAAATATATGTATGTACATACATATTTTCATAAACACACATCCAGACGTTGTGTTCAGCAAAATTACCCCTGCAGTAAATTTGTTTCACTGCTGAAGGATCAGTGATGATTCTTTGTTGAATATTCATCACTGTCGTCGTAACTCAGTATATTTTTATTTGTTCTTGTTTTTTTTTCTGAGGAAACCAAACCATTTATATGAAAAATTCATCAGTCTTTATATGAAAGTATTCACTGATGCCTCCTCGTCATAGGTGAATTGCATCAGTGATTCATTAAGGATTCATTGCGGATTTTTACTGCAGGGACGCTGCTAGTGTGAGTGTGTGTATGTGCATATACATACACACTAGGGCGGGTCGATTGGTAGGGGCCAAAAAAAAATTAACAGGGACACATCGCAATTATAAAAATTTGGGTAATTTCAAGCTTTTTTGCCCAAGAAACCATATGTCTAAAATAAATTTCGAACCAGAGCTTTTTACGATCTACATATTTCCAGCTGTTCTATATATTTTAAAATAACTCGGTAACCAATACTTCGATTCTTTTGATTTTTTCGGCATTAGTTAGGAAACTTATTTGGCATATTAAGGTGGTTTTATGAAGGAAATAAAGTTCTCCGGAAATTCGCGGAACAACTCGATTTGGAATATAATACGGAAATCTATACCTAAAATTTTTCCTTAATATATTAAAATTTAGAGGTCGTGCAAATGCCTCCAAATTTCTTTCTCCTTTTATATCAGTGATGATACATAATTTTTTTCAAAGTCCTTAATGAACAAGAAAAACATTTCTTATCATTAAAAAATGGAACATATGTTTGTTGGGCTTTTATTTTTTGGTCCACTTTAATGCCATATGCACATTAAATAAACAAACAAACCAAAGAAGCAACAAGGTTTTGTGAATACTTCATAACATGGTTATTATTATGTTCTATTCTATCGTGGCGAATAGTGTACACTAATCGCTCCAACAGAGCAAATAGAAATAGTATTTGTATTCCAAATGAAAAGTATGGGTTATATTCGTATCTGCATTGAAATTGTGCTGTGACTAATTGTACAATGCATAGAGTATTCGCAAATATAGAAGAGGCAAATGGTATTGTGCAGAGGTCTATTATATAATACTATGTATATACAATATATACTTATGTACATATACATATATATGTACGCCTTCAGACAGTTTAGAAACAGTGCAAAACCTACGGCAATCGACATAAAAAACAAATACAAGGAGTGTTTTATTGGGCACTTCTCTGCTCGCTTATACTCGATTCTGCTCTCTTGGCTGACAGTTTCCATACAAAATGTTAGAGACTTTAAGAGACCTTTAGAGAGTATGCCAGCTACTCATTAAACTGATCTTTACCAAAGAGTGTATATGGATAAGAGGCTGCAGTTTGAAAAAATTCACACTAGATGTCACATTTCGCGCGAGATGGGACCCGCGAAGTGTGACATCTAGTGTGAAGTTTCGCTGACTGCACCCTCATCCATATATGCTCTTTGTCAAACTTCACAATAGATGTCACACTTCGCGGGTCCCATCTCGCGCGAAATGTGACATCTAGTGTGAATTTTTTCAAACTGCAGCCTCTTATCCATATACACTCTTTGTCTTTACTGATTATGCCAATTATCTTTACTGATTATGCCAATTTTTTCTATTGTAAATAAGTAAAATGGTTTCAAATTTTTGTCAATAGATGTCTCCCCTATCTTCGAATTCAACGCAATACCGTTCATTAGAAAATGTTTTCCAATTCCATACCAAAGAACGTATATTGTACAATATACGTTCTTTGTACGTACTTTAACGAACGGTGTTCGAAGATAGGGGAGACATCTATCGATAAAAAGTTGAAGAAATTTCATCAAATAAACACAACTTTTTTCCAATTCCTTTACTTTAACGAACGGTCGTTTAATTTTCACTTGTTTTTATACCAGTGGTTGTTTTTTTCGCAAGTCTCTAACTCTTGCCCAATCGAATACGGCCACAATTAAACAGATTTTTTTCGTTCATTGTTATCACGAACGGGAATGAAGCGCGTCAAACAATAAAATTGAAGCAAAGAAAACGTTTTTTTTTATATATACAAACGCGATGTGCTGAAGCAGCTGCTCCATTTGTGTTGATTTTCATTGCGGGAATTATTTAGGTGTGTATGTATGTATAAACTATAAGCTCGCTTGAATGCTATTCATACTCTATTCAAAGAATATACATAATATCAATAATCATATAGGTATGTATTATGGCACTATTAAGGCACTGCGTAATAACTGTGCTGCAATTCGCAAGCTTCTATCAAAGTCACAATCAGTCGATATTCTGTTGAATAAGTGAGACTTTTAATTTTCTGCTGAAGGAGTAGATACCATTAAGAGAGCACGCCCGGAATAATTACTTTTTCATGGGGATAGAGGGGCTCTCAAAGATGTCAAAATTGAAATCAAAACTTGCCGGAGACTTATAATTTACGAGTTCGTTGTTGTTGATGTTGGATGGGTCCATAGATATTACTCCAGTCGGGTTTAATTACGGAAACGACCATATTTACATATATAAACCAAAGTACTTCCGCTGCACGACTTAAACTTCTGGGTTCCTCCTTTGCAATACATACATATGTATGTACGGGGTCGTCGCTTGAATGGTATACAATTTACACTACAAATGCATTCAGAGCAGTATCAATTGTTTTCCTAAAATTAATAAATAATTGACCTACATGAATTGCTATTGGTGATTATATGACATCCATTTATCAGTTTTGAAAAATTAACTCATTGCCTCGGTATGTATGTATGTAAGTAGGTAGGTACATTCATGCGTGCATAACAGAGGCGACATAAAATTTATATACATAGTATATATATATAGATGGCTACAAGCACGTACAACCATTTTCAATTATTCACTTACCAAAATGCTGGTGGAAAATAGATTTCCTTTGGTTGTATCCACATTTTCTTTTATATTCTACTTAATCTTTGAAAAAAACTTTGAAAGAAATGCAGCAAAGCAAAGCTTTGTTCTTTTCACCGATTTTGATCAACTTTGATAAAGAGTTCTTGTGGTGTGCATAGAAAATTTAGATGCCACCACCACCGATCATATGCACTTAATTTCAGTAACAGTGTTCCAAATCGTATCTGGCGAACATGATCCGAATGTCTAACCAGGTCTAACAAAGCATTCTAGGTTTTTTTCCAAAATAAATAGAGTAGTTCAATTGATTGTTGTAATTTTTTTTTATTTTTTGCAAAACGTTTCACTTTCAAGAAGCAATTATTCCCGTATTTTTTCACTAAACAAGCGCATTCCAAATAAAACAATTCACGAAAATTGACTTCGCCCAGCGGCCATATGTAATTAGGTATGGCAACAATAACCGGAAAAACGATTATAATCGGTTAATTTCTTTCGGTTAACGGTTAAAATGTATCGGTTTTTTTCCTTTGATTATTTTTTCGATTAACCTTTTTCCTCTCAAGTCGAAAATAATCGAAGTTGAGGATTTCCGCCTTTTCATCCGACTCCGAATTCGGGTACGTACGGTTTTGTGAGTATATCCAAAAAACCGCAACAAATGTTCCCGAATATACGATTTTATCGTCATTTTGACGATTTTTCTAGGCAATGACGATTTGACGATTTTTCCTAATAAATGATGATTTTTTTCGTTTATTATATATATTTTTTAAGGAATAATTTTAATCGAAAAACGGTTATAATCGGTTAGTTCACCACAATTATTCGCGATTAATAATCGTACGCTTTCGATTAACCTAAAAAGCGGTTAATGGGTTATTTCATTTTTTTTTGCCAGCCCTATATGGAATCGTTCGTTGCGTCTACTCGTTAGTTTTCTTTGTTGTCATCCACAGATGTTTCTTGTGTATTCTCTTTTACTCATATTCTCTATTATTGTTCTGGTTTTTGTTTTGCTCTTTTGTTTGCCGTTTTATTTTCCTTAAGGCTGGTCTGCATACGCCATGAAATATTGCTATGAACAGTGTTACACAAAATTTCACAATCTTTTTTATATCGTAAGAACGCTTTCACATTACTCGGTGCGGCATCGGATCGACAATTTTGGTTTTTACCGAAAGTATACGGAAGCTTACCGACCACATGTATTTCAGTTGGCACATTCACATTAGTGTCGCATACATGAAATCGGAGCGGAATAATTTCGATATACCGCAACGCAGTAAGACCGGTCAGTAAAATTTAAAGAATTACTGCATACATTTTTCCGGCGTAAAGAGAAGAAGAGCAACGTCAGTAAAAATCTCGTTTCGGCTATAAATGTAGCAAGCTATATCTTCCTCTTCGCTAGTAGACATTATTGTTATTATTGAGTGATTTGTTGAATTTTTATATTTTTATATTAGTAGTCTCTATCTGAAGAGATAGAGTAATAAATTGTTAAAGTTTATCAGTTCATCAGCATTTTTACATGAACACACCTTGGTAAATAATTGTTTAAACTCTTGTCAGATATCAGTGTCAACTTGGTGAATAAATAAAAAAAAACTCAATAAAATAAAAAAATGCATATAACAGTTTTGTAAAAATTATTAGTGGTCTTCATATAAAGTGATAAAGTAATAAATTGTTAAAATTTATCAGTTTATCCGCATTTTTACATGAACGCACCTTGGTAAATAATTGTTTAAACTCTTGTCAGCTGTCAATGTCAACTTGATTAATAAATAAAAAACCCAATAAAATAAACAAAAAAAATGCATATAACATTTTTGTAGAAATTATTTTAATAATTCGTGCTAAAATGCCGAAAGAAAGCACAATTTCTTCTTTTAAATTGAAAAAGTAAAACTGACAATGAGTGAGACTTGAATTTTACCGAAATTTATAAATTTACGCGCCAAAATCGTACGGTAAAGTGATAAAATTTGCTTAAATATATTTTCATACAAATTTTGACAGATAATTTATCACAATTATTATTTTGCACTTTACCGCATTTGCAAGCAGTTCATCACTATAGATGAATACTCTTATTGTAAATTTCGATGTTTGTTTTCTTATTTTCTGAATATTACGCACCGAAAGTATTCCCATAAGTGTCAAAAACACTGCAACGCGGAATCGTTTCGGTAAGCTGAAAATACCGAGGAAAAAATATCGATCCGAATTCGTACCGAGTAATGTACCGGCCTGAAGGCGTAAAAATTGTTAACGTCAAAATATATCGAGTTAATTTTAGCTTTGTTTAGCTAGCAAATCTTACTACACCTTTTCCAGATTGCATTCAGAAAACTCCAATTGTATTTCAGAAAACACCAATTGGATTTCAGAATAGATAATTGGATTTCAGAGTTTGTCATTTGGATTAAAGAATAGTTACCTGGATTTCTGCATCTGTTAATTGGATTTCAGAATAGGCAATTGGATTTCAGAAAACAAAAATTGGATTTCAGAATAGGTAATTGGATTTCAGAATGTGTTAATTGGATTTCAGAAATAGAGAATTGGATTTTAGAAAATACCTTTCGAACTATTTTTGCCATGTAAATACTTGATTATGTATAAAGAAGGCCATGGAAAATGCAAAATTATTTACTATGGAATAAATTAATTCGTAATTTTTATGCCGTTAAGTTGCAATTGTATTTTTAAAAATGGAATTTCGCGATAACTGCGTAATCTCTTATTTTGAATTGTACCTGTAGTACATAACTTATATGAATTTATAACCTGAATTGAACTTACAAATTATTTTCCAACTTTACGAAATAAAGTTTATGATATCTGAAAAGGCTGCTCAACAAAATAAACAAAAAAATTTGTTTCAATAAACATATAAAAAAAATATCAAAAATTTATACTGCTTTGCTGCTTATCAAAACCAAAATATTTCCGATTCCAAAATTATCAATAAAATTGTATCACAATTAATTTTGCTAATTTGATATCAAAACAAAATAACAAAAAGAATTTCGTTTTGTTTATGTTTGTTTGTTTGTTGCTAAGATATATGTACATACGTATGTATGTACATATGTATGTATGAATACATATTTATATGATAGGTTTTCATTTTTTTTTTTATAGGCACAGGAAACAAAATTATTTTGGTAATCAATTTTTTGTTTGCAGCTGAAACAATATTTTAAAATAACTTTTGTTTCGGCAATTATCGAAACGAAAAAAATTTTGATAATTTTTTTGATTTTTGTTGAAGAAATTTGAATTTTTTTAAATTTTTTATGCTTTTAAAATGAAAAGTTTCAACATAAACAAAATTATTTTTTGTTTATCGTTAAAAATATCAATAAATTTCAGCCCTGTCTGAAATCCAATTTTCGTTTTCTGAAATCCAATTCACACATTCTGAAATCCAATTACTTATTCTGAAATCCAATTTTGATAATTTTTTTGATTTTTGTTGAAGAAATTTGAATTTTGTTAAATTTTTTATACTTTTAAAATGAAAAGTTTCAACATAAACAAAATTATTTTTTGTTTATCGTTAAAAATATCAATAAATTTCAGCCCTGTCTGAAATCCAATTTTCGTTTTCTGAAATCCAATTCACACATTCTGAAATCCAATTTTCGTTTTCTGAAATCCAATTGCCTATTCTGAAATCCAATTAACAGATTCTGAAATCCAGATAACTATTCTTAAATCCAAATGACAAATTCTGAAATCCAATTACCTATTTTGAAATCCAATTGACGTTTTCTGATTTCAATCTGGAAAAGGTGTAGTCCTGCAAGTTGCAACGAAATTTGAGAAAATGATCATGACAAGATAAATGGGAGGACTACATAGCGCGCTTCAAAAAATATTTTGATGCCGATATTTACGCAGGCTATGTTTATTACATTAGATAATAAACTCTGTTCGAAATTGCCATGCTCATTTTTTGGTATAAAAAGTTGTTAGTTAAGAATTGCGGAATTCTTCCATCATGAAGGGGCTTGTCATATTTTATATTTTGAACTTATTACCACAAGATAAAATTTGATGTCCGATATAAGGAAGCGATTTATCACATTTGCTCTTTTTTTAAACGGTTTTATTTAGCTCACCCCGTTTGTTTTATTATTTATTATTTATTCTTGGGTCAAATTTAGTAATTCAAATTTCACCCTCTTCCTGTCAACCGATTAATCTGAAATTTTGTACGCATGTATAACCCCGATGACAATGCAATATTATGAAAAAAAAAAAAATCCCGATAGGTGGCGCGTGGGTCGCTATATTTACAAAAATCGCATTTATGGTCCGATTTGGCTGAAATTCGGAACATGTATTACTACCTTGAAAAGAAATATTTTCTTAAAAAAAAAAATCCGCTAGGTGGCGCGTGGGTCGCTATATTTACAAAAATCGCATTTATGGTCCGATTTGGCTGAAATTCGGAACATGTATTACTACCTTGAAAGGAAATATTTTCCTAAAAAAAACTTCCGATAGGTGGCGCGTGGGTCGCTATATTTACAAAAATCGCATTTATGGTCCGATTTGGCTGAAATTCGGAACATGTATTACTACCTTGAAAAGAAATATTTTCTTAAAAAAAAATTCCGCTAGGTGGAGCTGAGATCGGGGTAATTAAAACTGAAAATCCTAATTATGGACCGATTTGGCTGATATTTAGCATGTGCATTACTTAAATAATTTACAAATGTTTAAAAACAAGAAACCTTGCAATAATGAAGCACTAAATGAATTAAAGAGAATGCGAAATAAAAACTAAAAACTAGAAAATAAAAATAGGTAAAAAAACTTTTTAAGTTAAACGGTTTTATGTTATACATACATTGCAATGTTTAAGATAAATGTACTAAAAACCAAAAAATAATAAAATAGATACAGTCGTGGGAATTATAAACATTTGCATAGACTAGACTAAAATAAAACCGGGGGGCACGTCAATTGTCGATAAATTATCGACTTAATGTGCGATAGAAGAATCGTTTAATTCGTCGTTAGGCAGTTGGCCCGCAGACGGTGCGGAAATTACTTACTATTTTCTTGCTCATGGAAATTCCAATAGTTATACACTCCATGTTAATAAAAGGGATGTTTCAACTAGTTTATCGTTGGACATTCACACGAGGAATCGTTTCACTGCTCGTAGTTTGTCTTTAATCGACAAAACATATGATAAAAGTACTACTCGCTCACCACTATGAAACCCTAAAACTCGCTTATAATCGAGCTTGCTAGCTTTTTTCTACATTCTAGCCCTACTTATCACACGTCCATCGTTGTCGGTTGAACAACTGCCTAATTATAGTGTAACATTACAAAACAAACATTTTAATCAACGATTGTAGACAATTGACGTGCCCCACGGTTTTATTTTAGTCTAGTCTATGCAAGTGTTTATAATTCCCACGACTGTATCTATTTTATTATTTTTTGGTTTTTAATACATTTATCTTAAACATTGCAATGTATGTATAACATAAAACCGTTTAACTTAAAAAGTTTTTTTACCTATTTTTATATAAGGGCAAAAACGAACTAAAATGTTTTGCCGGCATGTTTTTGCGATTCGAGTTTTTGCGATTTTTGTTTCAACGATAGTTTGCTCTGAGAAAAAATATGTCTCAATTTTACTCTGAGCTCGTCGTTTATAATTTACAGTATGAACAATAGTGCTACTAGTCGTATGAGTAACATTAGTTCAGTGCAATTCAAACTTACATATATGTATACATATAGGTAGGTAGGTATGTATATTTCGCTAGCTTAGAGTGCAAAGTTGCTAAGTCAACTTATTATGAAAAATTATGTTTTTATGTAGAACGAATTAAATACGCAGCACGCTAAATAAGTCTGTGATACTTACTAGTAATATGATTATGCTTCTACCCGTTTTGATTCATTTATACGGAAATTTGTTAAGTCCCACATGCGCAGAAAATTTGCTAAGTCCAAAATTATTACATTGGTTTTTTCTCTCTACTGTAAAGTATGTACATATATGCGTCCTCTGATTAATTTAGAAAGAAAAGAAATTAAAATCAAAAATAAAATAATAAAAAGTGCAAACAAAATTTTTAGAATTTTATTGTTCATGTCAGCGTCACGAATATAAATACTTTTGTTGCAGATAAAAAATAAATTATCAGTTTCCTTTGCAAGTTTTGCATTTCGGGTAACTAAATCTATCGTAATAAAAAAGGTTTGAAGTAGAAAATTCGCATAATTTGCGTCGGAATATAAAAAAAGCAAAAAAAAAAATATGTTAAAAAAATTCGTAAAATTAGATTCGGACGTTAGTCCATCAAAGAATCCCTATGAAGTATGCACTTACATGGGCGGTAGCCACAATTTAACCGATTGGAAGGTGGAAATATGCCAAAAAGTGCGTAAATGCGATCGTCCTGAAAATTCAACCATCACCAAAGTGATGACCATTGAAGACGAACTGCGACGCTTAAATCAAAGAGTCAAACAATCACGCTTTCAACGCCCAGTTAAAAAGCGATGCGCCAAAACTGATGATTACCTTTTGTGTACAAATCCGCGACGCACGCCCAGTGAGCTAATGAATCACGCAGTGATGCGTGAACGTTTCTTAAAAGTGGCCTACGATTTGACGCGTCGCGTACACGACGCTTCTGAACAGCCACGGAAGGCTCCTAGTCACATTGAGTTGGCTAGTCCTATGCTTAGTGAAGATGACGAGGAAGATGAAGATGCACATGCATCGGAGGAAGAGGGAGCAGAGCGAGAGGAAGGCAAACTGGTGCGACCGCAAATGGCAAGTCCGTCATGCAGTTTGGACGTTATTTATGAGCCATCCGCAAAGTTGGTAAGTTATTGATTTCCGTCAAAAAGCTAAATACGATAATCTTGTTGGTTACACTTTTTTGGCGGTTAGGGCTCGATATACTCAAGCACCTCTTACTCGTTGGTCTGAGTTTAGAGACTGACCCTTTCCCATTTTATTTCTGATTCTGTATCCTAGTACTTATCAAAAGTTTCGGTACACTAAAAATAAGATTTCGTAAAAAAACTACGAAAGACTTTCGTAGTCTAGAGTTTCGTAAAATGTACGAAAGTTTCGTATATATTACGAAAGAATTTTTCTCAACAAAATCTAATTTTACGAATCTTTCGTAAATATTACGAAAGGGCTTTCGTAAACCATTTTCTAATATTTTTTTCGTATATATTACGAAATATTTCGTAAATATTACGAAACACTTTCGTAAATTTTCTTAAAATTGTCTTTACGAATAATTTCGTATATTGTACGAAAGTTTTCGTAACATTATCAAAGGATTAAAAGATTTACGAAATACTTTCGTACAAATACTTTCGTACAACAATATTTTACCGTACAAGTTTTCTTTCATTGTGAAGTGTTGAGTCGGTGCAATAATATCAAAAATTATTTTAAGTAGTAAGTGCGTAATGAAATAATGTATAAAAGAATAATGCATTGTATATAAAAAGACAATATTGATATATAAAATAATTGAGTTAAACGTTTGCAACTTTTAGGATGGGATGAAGTTACATACATACATATGTACATACATACATACATACATACATACATACATACATACAGGTGAAGCTAATAAAAGCGTGTTAATAAACTGTGATATTTTCCAACTTGATTCAACTTAAGGGTGAGTACATTAGTTGCATTTACTTTTTTCCTTTTTTTCGGTCTTATCTATTTTCCTAAATAAATACTTAATAAAATTATATAAAGAGATATTTCTATACTCAGAGAAAAAATTTTAAAAACATGTGAAAACGTGCTTAAAATGGGCAAAAAACGTATTTAAAAGTGATGTAGATAGACCGTTTTTATTTTAAAAATGTTCATTGTAAAATCAAGAAAAAACATTTAAATTTAAAAATGTTTATTTTTTGAACCTAAAACTTGCGCTTTTATTCCAATCATTTTAATTTTTGATTTAAAAATGATTCTATTTAATCATTCATTTTAAATTTACAAATTTTCATTTTTAAAATAAAAACGATCTGGTTTAAAACGTGCATTATAAAAATAATTTTTTTTTTCTCCGAGTGTAGCTCCTTGAATTTTAATATTAGTATTTTAAGTAGTTTCCCTTTCTTTTCTTTATCTTTATCTTTATCTTAGTCTTAATTTTTTATTTTTATACTCAGCTGTACTAGTACACAGAATATTATAGTTTTAATCACATAACGGTGGATTGTAACAGAGTGAAATACTCGAGATAGATATAGACTTATATATATCAAAATGATCAGGGTGAAAAGAGAAATCGATTGAGCCATGTCCGTCCGTCCGTCTGTCCGTCCGTCTGTAAACACGCTAACTCGCGCAAAAATTGAGATATTTTGTTGAAATTTGAAATGCAAGTTGGTATCGAGACTGGGACGGTTGGTATTGAAAATGGGCGAAATCGGACCATGACCACGCCCACTTTTCCTATATAGAAAAAATCGGAAATTTGGTATCTCAGTCACTAATATAGCTGGAGCGATGAAATTTTACCCACGTGTTGAGCTCAGGCCCCTATGAAGAAATTTGATAAAATTTTGGAAAATGGGCGGTGCCACGCCCACTTATTAAGGGTCAAACATTGAAAGTTTTATGAGTCGTAACTCAGAAACCATTGAAGATATATCGATAAAATTTTGTACGCGTGATTTACTTACTTAGACAAACGTTTGGACGGAAAATAGTTAAAATCGGTTGACGGCCACGCCCACTTTTATATATGTGTATTATAAAGTGGCCTAATAAAAACATTTTAAGCGATATCTCTGTCAAATATAAAGATATATCATTGAAATTTTATAGCAGGAGTCCAACTGCGGACATAAGACGAAAAACACAAAAATTTTGGCAAATGGGCGAGGCACCGCCTCCTTTTATAAACAGGAATATACGAGTTGCACATCCTTAAACCATCATGTTTCCACCAGAAACTATATAGTACATTTAATGCATCACAGAGCGAATTCTTTGTTTTAATATTTGTGGACATAATTCCAGAAGTTCATTACGTCGCCCAAACGGCAAAGGATTTGCACCATTCTACACCTAAAAGACGATTAGGCAAGTGGTTGGAAACATAATCTGCCACTTGGTAAAGTCTTGGTCTGTTATTTTCGCTAAAGGACACATTGACCATTATAAAGTACAGGGATACATAGCGGAATCTTAAGCTGTCATATGGCCAAGGAAACATGGTCACATAAAAGGATTTTTCAACAAGAAAACGACCAAAAGCACGTTTGGGTGATTGGGGTTTGATTTTTCCAAGATGCAAATATCACCTGTATGGAATGGCTAAGCGAATTGGCTGATCCAAAACCAATTTGGAACTTGCGTAGTGATATTCAGAGATGATTGACAGCCTTTTAATTTCCAAAGAAAGCTCCGTTTTGGCAGAAAGCGCGGGAACTACTCCTACTACTACTCCATTAGAAAACTGCTACAAATTAACTACATCCATAACCAATAGATTAGCCAAAGTTATACAAAACAATGACAGATATACTATCTAATAAAAATCAATTGAATAGAAAAGTTTTAACTGAATTATTTTTGAGATTTTGAAAAAAAAGTGCTGCACACCTATTTCAGTGTCCAGGAGATTTTTGTTTATCTGATATTATTTTCGTTTAAATAAATGAAATTAAATAATTTTAACATAATTCGTTTTAGTAAAGTACATTATTCATATAATTAAGCAAAACATCGTTTTAATTGCGAATGCTGTAAGGCTGCGAAAGAAAAACTTTTACACCTATTTCAGTGTCCATATGTGTACATATATATATGTATGTAATAATTAGGGTTTTTTAACTTTAAGCTAAAAAATAATTTGGTTAAAGAGTTTTTGTGCTTAGCACGAAATTTTTATTTTAATTCAATTTTTAATTGTTGGGGTAAGTGGAAAAAAATTCAACAACTATTTACAGCGAAGGTTATGCGTTGGGTCATTGCGGCTGAAGATGGAATGGACTCGGGTTCAATCCCCGGTGCATCCACTTCCGAAAAGAGTGCTGATGATCGAAAATGGTTTTTCGTGAAATAGCTATACACTCAACCTTCGCTGTAAATAGTTGTTGAATTTTTTTCCACTTACCCCAACAATAATTTGGTTAATTGTACAACAATTTGATAGCCCTAACAGCCTTCGTAAATGTACGAAAGCGGTTTCGTAATATTTACGAAATCTTTCGTTGCTCAAAAGTACGAAAGTATTTCGTAAATAGTACGAAAGCCTTCGTAAATACTACGAAAGTATTTCGTAAATACTACGAAAGTATTTCGTAAATAGTACGAAACCTTTCGTAATTACTACGAAAGTATTTCGTAAATAGTACGAAAGCCTTCGTAAATACAACGAAAGTATTTCGTAAATAGTACGAACCCTTTCGTTGCTCAATTTTACTAAAGTATTTCGTAATATGTACGAAAGATTTCGTAATATTTACGAAATATTATTTTGAGTGTAAAGGCTCACATAGCCTCACGAACCCGTTTTTGTAACGAGGGTCTTCCTTTCAGTCTCATAGTGCGCCAAACGTGCCACAAATTCCTCCTTGGGTGTTTCTTTCCTAGTAATGGGCTTTAAAAATTAAAAATAAATCATAATTAAGAACAGAAACTTAAATAAAAACATGTAAAAAAAAATTACCATATTTTAATGCCTTCGTGAATGATCACAAAGAAACGAAAATACTGCGCTTCTGTGTCGAGGTTTAGTGTTCTAGGGTTAACTCGCTAACACCTCCACGAAGAGGTCGTTTTGACCAGTTTTTTAGATAGTCGGAAAAAAAAAATGTTGAAGGTCATTATAGGGTTAAAATTTCACTATGGGTCACTATGCCCAATAAACACAGACGCGAGGATGATATCGCTGCGAATTCGAGGCGAGTTCGATAAAAAATCAATTTTCGAGATAAAATTTTTTTCTATTTTTTTTAAGTTGTTTTGCATTAAAAAATAATTTTAGTTCTGAAATTTTACATTTATACCTGAACTCGAATATCACAGTGCCGTAGATGTTATCGTGATGAATTCTAGGCGAGTTCGCGAAAGTAGATCAAATCAGTTTATAATCAAATAGATACGAGTACCTATGTAGAAAAACCAATTCAAAATTTCAAAATGAGGGGACTTTATTTACTGCTTAAATTTATTTGAAAAGCTTTTGTTATTTCATGAAAGTTAAACTTTCTTTATAAAAATATTTTAAGCTCTTTGTATTACTTTATACGGATTTAACAAATTGCCATTACATACTGAACTTTTAATTTTTCGAAACGCCATTTATAAAAAAATCTCGAATCGCTAATGAACCAATTTTCGAATCGCCAACGATCAGAGAAATTTAAAATTCTCGAGTCGCTAATGATAAAAAATTCGAATCGCCAGGTGACATGCCTGCGAATTGGGATTCGCCGATCTATCGCCGCGATAATATAATCAGAGAAAGCGAATCCGTTGTGTTTATTGGGTATGGATAGTCTTTCGCTCTGTGTGGGAATTATGTCAAAGTTATTCTGATGATGAATAACACGTTATTTGTTATTCAATTTATTTTGGATGATTTGATGATGGATTTGAATAATAATTCAGACTAGTATCGCCGGTGCTCGAAACTCGACCATGCAATTTATTTTTTCAACTTTGTATTGGTACAAAAATTATTCCTTTTCGCGGAGATAAGCAACACTTTCCAAATTCTAGTTGTACCGTAACACTGATTTGCCCTTTTGATCACGGTCCGACGCGAAATCATGGTCAAAATCAAGGCAGATCTAGGAAGGTAGGCCCGGTGGCGAAATCAGAAATTTCCCATGTATTTTGTTATTGTAATTGGTAGAGTGTAATGTCAACATGATATTTCGCTGTGGTTAAAATCTGAATTCGCTTGGGGCTCATCCATTCCTATTGGCCATGATGTGAATTCGCTTTGATTTTGACATTACACTCTACCTTTGTAAATAAAAAAAGAAGTTTTTCAATTCGCCGCCGGCCCTACCTGTTAGATATGCCTTGGTCAAAATTAAAATTACTCAGTGCTCTCCCGCCCTCTCTCTCATTTTTCGCTTTAATGGAAGAGTAAAAGGAGAAATTTGGCCGCCTTGATTTTGCTCTCAGCGTAAACTGGGCCAATGCATATAAAATAGAGAGCGCGCTTTTAAATTAAAGCGACTCTTCAACTGTGTTTACGATATTTGTAAACACGTTTACGATATCAATTTCTCTTAACTAAAAAATTTACTTATTAATTATAAACAAATTAAACAAGTAAGGAAGCCTAAGTTCGAGTGGAATCGAACATTAGATACTCAGCTGTATGCTTTCATTGTTTGTTTGCGTTTGTTCGATATAGGGTGTATTTTATATGAAACGAGTGCTGCATATACAGGGCGCAGCCACGCCCATTTTCAAAATTTGTATCAATCATCCAAATAAGCATATAAATATTATTGTTAGTGCAAAATTGCATCCCTCTATGACTTTTAGTTACAAAGACTTCACGTTACAAATTCCAAAAGGGTGTTCCAGAAATATCTTTGTTAAAAAGTAGGCGTGGTCATAAACCGATTTCAATACATTTTTGCGTGTCTATTAACACAAGTTATAAAAGTGAATAAACCAAGTTTCGTCATAATATCTCAGTTATTTGTCGAGTAATAGGCTCGTAGATTTCTTTGCATAAAAAGAGGCGGTGCCACGCCCATTTTATAAACTTTTTTTATTTTTTGTTTCCGGTCTATTGTAGAACTCATATCACAAAATTTCAATGAATTATCTTTATATTTCACAGAGATATCGCTAAAAATGATTTCATTAGGTCACTTTATAATACCCATATATAAAAGTGGGCGTGGTCGTCAACAGATTTTGGTAATTTTTCGTCCACACATTTGGCTAAGTAAATATATTACGCGTACCAAATTTCATCGATATATCTTTAACGGTTTCTGAGTTATGACATATAAAACTTTCAATGTTTGACCCTTAATAAGTGGGCGTGGCACCGCCCATTTTCAAAAATTTTTGTATTTTTTGTTTTATGTCCGTAGTTGGACTCCTGCCACAAAATTTCAGTGATAGATCTTTATATTTGACAGAGATATCGCTTAAAATGTTTTTATTAGGCCCCTTTATAGTTCCCATATATAAAAGTGGGCGTGGCCGTCAACCGATTTTGATAATTTTTCGTCAAAACATTTGCCTAAGTAAGCATATTACGCATACCAAATTTCATCGATATATCTTCAACGGTTTCTGAGTTATGACATATAAAACTTTCAATGTTTGACCCTTAATAAGTGGGCGTGGCACCGCCCATTTTCCAGAACTTCATCAAATTTCTTCATAAGGGCCTGAGCTCAATACGTGGGTAAAATTTTATCACTCTAGCTATATTAGTGGCTGAGATACCAAATATCCGATTTTTTCTATATAGGAAAAGTGGGCGTGGTCATGGTCCGATTTCGCCCATTTTCAATACCAACCGTCCCAGTCTCGATACCAACTTGCATTTCAAATTTCATCAAAATATCTCAATTTTTACGCGAGTTATCGTGCGTACGGACGGACGGACGGACGGACGGACGGACGGACGGACGGACGGACGGACGGACGGACGGACGGACGGACGGACATGGCTCAATCGATTTCTCTTTTCACCCTGATCATTTTGATATATATAAGTCCATATCTATCTCGATTATTTCATTATGTTACAATCCACCGTTATGAAATCAAAATTATAATACTCTGTGTACTAGTACAGCTGAGTATAATAATTTATAGAAAAAATTATATGCCTATGCACTGCTCCTGACTCATACGAACACATCCATATCAATTTTGTGGGGATATGAGTATGTTAAATGTGCTGAACAGCCTGGCAATTGTTTGTATGGGAAAAATGTTAGCATATTAATATATAGATAGTGGGCACAATTTCCAACGAAGCAAAAACGAAGTAAATCAAAAATGGTACAAAACTAAAAACTTTATTTATCTATTATATAAAAATGGATGTGTTTTTATTTTTTTGGCTACGACCAGGAAGGTGGGAATCTTCATAGATACAAACAGCCCGTGCTATTTGCATGCCCGATTTGCCTCCTGGCACCTACGGACTAAACCCAGCCACCTACGTGCACTAGGCCAGTGACATTCCCTGCGGCACTATCAGATCTGAATATACTTCGCAGGGCTGGCTCTGAATATCATTCGTCGTCCTCACTCAGCGTGAATTTTGTCGCCGCGCGCTTCGCTCATCTAGCCTGAGTTGCTTCATTACTTCCATTATAATATACGCACATTTGTTCCATTTATCCTCTTCCGCTAACATCGCTTGGATCAAGGCTTCAGGAGACACCGCTTTCCCTATACAGAGTTCAAGGTGCTTTCTTTCTACTACAAATCTGCTACATTCCATTAATATATGCTCGGCGTTTTCTACCTTCCCATCACAGTGCAAGCAATATGGGTGGTCGACATGCGTGTATTTGTATAAGTACTGTCTGAAACAGCCATGGCCCGTGAAAAACTGCGTTAGAAAGAAGTTGGTTTCACCATGGTTCCTCTTGATCCATTCACCTACTCTGGGGATCAATTTCTTCGTCCATTGCCCTTTCGATGTTTCCATCCACCTTCGTTGCCACTCTATTTGATATTTTCCCCAAATCTCATTTCGTTTTTTTGGATCGCACTTAATTTCTGCCGCCGCTTTTGCAGCTATATCCACTGGGTATCTGCCAGCCAGCAGATTTGCAGCTTCATCTGACACTGTCCCGAAGGCGCAGCATACCCTTAGCGAAGCTAGCCTGTTAACTGAAGCAGGCGGTTTTATATATGATGGCACCTGCGTTGCAGTTACCCAGACTGGTGCAGCGTATAATAAAATTGACGTGCTGACACTCGAGAGGAGCATCCGTTTTTGTTGTCTTGGGCCTCCTGTATTCGGCATTAGTCTTGCAATGGCTGTGCAGACTTTTCGTGCCTTCTCGCTAACATACGTTAAGTGGTCCTTAAAGCTAAGTCGGCGGTCCAATATAACGCCAAGATATTTGATGTTAGGGCTAGATCTTATGTTGTGGCCACCTACTCGTATCTGCATTTCTTCTAGCTTCTTCCGACTGGACATCAGCAACGCCTCTGTCTTGTGTTCTGCTAACTCCAATCCTGCTGTTTGCAGCCAGCTTTTCACCGACGCTATTGTTTCGCTACACATGCGCGAAACATCCACAATGTGCTTGGCAACGACAACGATTGCAATATCATCAGCGTATCCTACTATCGATACACAATCTGGTTTTCTTACTTTCAGGACGCCATCATACATAATATTCCAGAGGATTGGCCCCAGAACCGATCCCTGTGGAACCCCTCCTGTCACATCGTATTTTTGAGAACCTTCGTTGGTATCATAGAAGAGCACTCTTCCGCTGAAATAGCTTGTGATAATTCGGGTTAGATAATCCGGGACATGCATATTCACCATCGATTTCAGTATTTGGCTCCAATTAGCAGTGTTGAATGCGTTTTTCACATCGAGTGTAACTACCGCACAATATTGTTTGGTACCTTCAAACCACCTCTTGCCCTCAAGTGCTTTACGTGCGATATTGCAGACATTTTCTATAGCGTCAACCGTCGATCGTTTCTTCCTGAACCCATACTGAGAATTCGAGAGTCCGTTGTATCCTTCTGTTGTCTCCGTGAGTCGCGCGCAAATTATTCCTTCAAGCAGCTTTCCTGCGGTATCCAACATACACAGCGGTCTATAAGATGACGGCTGCTCGGGAGGTTTGTCTCCTTTGGGTAGCAGTACCAATCGCTGTCGTTTCCATTTATCTGGGAATATACCTTCTTGTAGACATTTGTGTACACCTCGCTAAAAAGTGTGGTCTTTTTTCTAACAATATATTTGAGCACCTCATTCGGGATTCCGTCCATACCTGGTGACTTGTTATCCTTAATTTTTGATGCGACGGCTATAACCTCAGCATTGCTGACTGGTGGTATTTCTGTGGCACCTATGCTTAAACGACGTGGTGCACTGCACACGGTCTGCTGCGGAAACAGCCCAGTTACTATATGCTTCATGATTTTTGAACATACTGGCGGTTTCGCGTTTGACCCTCTTAGCTTTTTTAATACAATATTGTACCCACTTCCCCATGGGTTATCATCCACGTCTTTTATCAACTCTTTGAATGCATCGCGCTTATTTTGTCGAATCGCTTTCCGTAGTTCATGCCGCTTGCTTTTATATGCTGCTTGTAGCCGTTGGTACTCAGGGTTGTTCCTTTTCCTTTGTCTTTGGTATTGTCGTCGCATTTTCAGGCATTACGCGCCGTAGGTCTGCTATTGTAGTGCTCCACCAATATATTGCTCTTCTGTTGATTACCCTCTTTTTCCGTGGCATTGATGCATCGCAGACATTCTTGACGAGATTCATTAGCTTTTTAGCACAGGTGTTGGCATTATCCGCGTTGCTGTTCGAAGTGTCTGGTATGAGCTCTGCCATGTATTCCAGCATGCTCCGGTCCAGCATCTTCATCTTCCAGCCAAGGGTTTGCACTTTGGGAATTCGAATTCTTTGTTTGCATTGCATGCTTCGCTGCGGATGTATTGTGAAAGAAATTGCAAAGTGGTCACTGTACGTAAATCCATCTGAGACTTCCCAGGTTACTCTATTGAGTATTGTGGCGCTGCAAAACGTCAGATCTATGATCGACCCTGCAATCCCTTTTTGGTATGTGTTCTTGCCTCCCTTATTGAGCAACACTATATCAAGGTTGACAAGCGCTTCCAGTAATGCTTGGCCACGTGGAGTTGTTTTTGAGCTACCCCATTCTACCGCCCATGCATTAAAATCTCCAGCAATAATGACTGGCGTCTTCCCAACAGCATCGGATGCCAAATGGCGAAGCATTCTTTTGAAATTTTCTATTGGTTCACTTGGCGGTGCGTAGCAACTATAAAAGTGTATTCCCCCTAGTTTTGCGTAGACGAAACCATCCTCTTGATTGCTGCCTCTCCCCTCGAATGGAATTTCTCGGCATGCCCAAAGTGCGCTTTTCCCCATCTTGTCCTGGAGCCAGCTTCCTGTCACAGAGGGTGCTTTATATTGTTCACTAATAAGCGCCAAGTCAATATTTTGTTCCAGTATCGTCTGTTTTAGCAGGTCTTGTGCCGCTTCACAGTGGTTAAGGTTTATTTGTAGGCACTTTATCATCGTCATTGTTTTAGTTGGTTTACCGCTTTTTTATACGCCGGGCATTTGAAACACGCCGGGCATTTGAAACAAAAAATGGATGTGTGTGTGTGTGTCCTTTATGGACTCCCAAAGTAATCAACCGATCTTTATGAAATTTTCACAGTAGATTCGTATGGTATTAGCGCACATAATAGGGTATATAGAATTTCGAAAAAGTGGGAACTTCCCGGAATATAGGCCCAAATGTGGACCCAGAGTGACCCAGCAAGTGTTTGAGCAATATGGGTATCAAATGAAAGGTGCTGAGCAGGCCTTCAACATAGAGTTATTTTCATTGCGATGCCTAGGCCGGGTCTCCAGATATGGGTCAAAACGTGGACCCAGAGTGACCCAGCAAGTGTTTGAGCAATATGGGTATCAAATGAAAGGTGCTGAGCAGGCCTTCAACATAGAGTTATTTTCATTGCAATGCCTAGGCAGAGTCCCCAAATATGGGCCAAAACGTGGACCCGGATGACCCTCGAATGTTTCTAAGCGATATTGGTATCAAATGAAAGGTGTCGAGCAAGGCTTCAACATACAGATATTTTCATTGTTATTTTTTGAGTCGGTTTCCCAGAGATGGTTCAAGTAGTGGGCCCGGATGGTGATGGATGGTCCCGGTAAAGGTAAAGGGAGAGACATATTATAACATAAAAGCTTTTGTTTGTCGCTGCGAAGCGGGACGGGTATTTGCTAGTAAATTATAAAGAAATTAAATAATTTATAGAAAAAAGTATGCCTATGCACTGCTCCTCACTCATACGAACACATCCATATCAATTTTATGTGGATATGAGTATGTTAGATGTGCTAAATAGCCTGGCAATTGTTTGTATAGAAAAAATGTTAGCCTATTAATATATAGTACTAGTATCGCCGGTGCTCGAAATTCGACCATGCAATTTATTTTTTCAACTTTGTATTGGTACAAAAATTATTCCTTTTCGCGGAGATAAGCAACACTTTCCAAATTCGAGTTGTACCGCAACACTGATTTGCCCTTTTGATCACGGTCCGACGCGAAATCATGGTCAAAATCAAGGCAGATCTAGGAAGGTAGGCCCGGTGGCGAATTCAGAAATTTCCCATGTATTTTGTTATTGTAATTGGTAGAGTGTAATGTCAACATGATATTTCGCTGTGGTTAAAATCTGAATTCGCTTGGGGCTCATCCATTCCTATTGGCCATGATGTGAATTCGCTTTGATTTTGACATTACACTCTACCTTTGTAAATAAAAAAAGAAGTTTTTCAATTCGCCGCCGGCCCTACCTGTTAGATATGCCTTGGTCAAAATTAAAATTACTCAGTGCTCTCCCGCCCTCTCTCTCATTTTTCGCTTTAATGGAAGAGCAAAAGGAGATATTTGGCCGCCTTGATTTTGCTCTCAGCGTAAACTGGGCCAATGCATATAAAATAGAGAGCGCGCTTTTAAATTAAAGCGACTCTTCAACTGTGTTTACGATATTTGTAAACACGTTTACGATATCAATTTCTCTTAACTAAAAAATTTACTTATTAATTATAAACAAATTAAATAATTTATAGAAAAAATTATATGCCTATGCACTGCTCCTGACTCATACGAACACATCCATATCAATTTTATGTGGATATGAGTATGTTAAATGTGCTAAACAGCCTGGCAATTGTTTGTATGGGAAAAATGTTAGCCTATTAATATATAGATTAATATATATGTAGATGTTTCAGCGTCAATTAAAAGTGATCATAAAATAGTTTTTTTCAAAGCTGGATACTCTGTTGGGGGATTTGAAAAGAAGTCTGCAAGTGAATGTAGTAGTCTTTTATGACGAAAATAAATTTATTTTCTTTAGTTTATTGGAATTGTACATACTTATGTATGTTTATATTATATGTGTTATATAGGTTATATACATACTATATTTATACATAAATGTATTCATAAATACTTAACATAAAAGCTTAGTTATTCATACAAAAATTCTTATTCTTATTTAAAAATATACTAAGGCGGGTTTTATTTCATTGAATTTCATTTTAAAGGCCAAAGTGAAACTGCAAATATAAAATTTTCTTGCATATTTGACTATACATACATATGTATGTATTTGTATATGTATATGTACATACATAACATTTATGTATGTATATATGTACGCATTTACGTGATAAAACACACATATCAGAATACGATATGGCATTTATTCAATTAGAACAATATCATCCAAATCGGCAGCATACAGACCATCCGCCTCCAAACCGCCACCTTTCATCGTATCATCACTGCCCGTTGACGATGATGCGAGCGTCAATTGTTTATAGGCACCATCGATAGCCTGCTTTTGCATATGTACACCCAATTGTGAGATCAACTCCAATGCTTTTATGTCGGCATTGAGCAATGCAAATTGATGTATGACAGCCAAATGAGGAAATATACTGCCCAGTACGGCTGTAGTGCCGGCATTCATTTTAATTTGGTCAATATTCTCCTCATTTCTAATTTGATGATGATGCTGATAATGATGGCGATGGCCGTTTTGCTCGAGTGCTGGTGGTTGCGCTGGCTGTGCTTGTGCTTGTAGTGGTGGTGTGCTTACATTTGTAATTGTTGTACTGCCAACACTCGAGTCCTTAGAATCACTCACCACTAAAGTGACGTCATCGTCTATAGCGATCGTTTGTCTATTCACGCTTGGCGTAACCGCTTCAACCGCTTCCACCTCCTCATCATCATCACTTAATATACAATCGACGCTATTTTCATTACTTCTCCTCTGTACCACCGCCGCCATTTGACCCTTTTCTTTATTTACTTCACCATTCGTTGCTTTGTCAAGCGATGTAATCGCTGATATTTCAGTTTGCATAAAATTTGGCAAAGCATCTTTAAACTCAATGATTATGTCCTCCACGGCCAACTCACCGTCCACCGCATTCGCATCGTGTTTGTTGCCCAAATCCTCATCGGTGTATTTGTATTTGCCACGAAAACGATCCAACCAACGATACGATGGTCGGAAACTGGGCAAATTCAAAATGGCTGCCATTTTCAGTGCGGTGTCTTTGAGCGTTTGATTGGTGATGCTTTTGCGCAAACGCAACTGTCGACAACGCTCAACCCATTGATGCAGTATGAAACTGATGGCGGTCATTTCGAATTTGCGCCGCTTGCGTGTCATCTCTTCGATGAAGTTGCTTGCATCCGTTTCGCTGAGCGTCGCCAACTGTTGCAGTAGCTGATCTTTGTGTTCGAGTATGCGGCGAATTTGTGTGGCACAACAGTGGAATATTTTTGCTAAACGATTGCGTGAGACGCTCGTTTCGTCGTAATAGTGTATGACGGCGATTTTTTCGTAAAATGTGAGTATATTGCGCTCGTTGCGGCGTTTCACCTGAAAATGGCACAAACAAAGAAAATGCGTTTACGTTTAAATTACATAAATGTTTGTGGCTAAATAAATACATACATATGTAAATGGAAATAATTTAATTTTGGTATATGTATGTACATATGTATGTATGTATGTATGTACATTAGCTGCGTTTAAAAATCACGATATTAATGATATTTTACAGACCCGCACCCTAAAACGATAGTCAAAGATAAGAGGGCTGCTCGATATATTTTTAGCCTAACAATGAAAAAGTGTTGCCAGGTGAAATCTGACATTTCCATTGGAACGTCTGACATTTTTTAGCATAATCGTACTCAGAACGTTTTGACGTAAGACCATCATTTCGACGCTTCCAAAAAATACTGTACTAAGTCGACTTAGTACATTTTCCTGTTTTTGGCGTTTTCAAATATTATGTGTCTTAATATAGATGCTGTCTAATTTTGGTATCAATCGGACAATCCAATCAAAAGTTATAAGCAAAAGTGTACATATAATACAACTCGAGATTTTTACAGAATACAAACATTGAAAGCTTGCCATGAAAAATAACGTAGCAAATTTTTATTTTTTCTTATGGTTTTATACGAAGCATACCCTAACTTTGATACTGTCGAGTTTTGGTGTTGAACGTTCAATCCAAACAGAACCCAATAAACACAACGGATTCGCCTCGAATTCGAGACGAATTCGCTTCTCTGATTATATTATCGCGGCGATAGTTCGCGACGATAGATCGGCGAATCCGAATTCCCAGGCGAGTCACCCCTCATTAGCGATTCGCGCATTTTTATATTCTCGGATCGTTGGCGATTCGAGATTTATGCCCATTGGCGAATACATTCTAGAAAATCTTCTTCTGCGAATCCACCTCGAATTCGCCACAATATCATCTGAGCTTTTCAATCTCTTGAGTAGAGTTTTAAATGGTAAATTAAAGCCCAACAGAGAATTTCTTCGTGTAAAGCAAGATTTAATAAAATTAATAAATGCTATTGCGATAATTGATTTTTCTCGAGTCCATCTCGAACTCGATACGGGTCCGAAAAATTAAATTCACCTCCGCGAATTCTTCTCGAATTCGCCACGATATCATCCTCGCTTTTGTGTTTATTGGGAAGTTACAAGTGAAAATATACTTAGCATACAACTGAAGTTTCATATCGAGTTTAAACTTTGAGAGCTTCTCCTGCAAAACACAGTTTTCAGACTTAGTACAGTTTTGTTTGGAAGCGTCGATTTGTGTTGTTTACAGTGACTTGAAAAATTTATTTGGCATAAAAATGGAATTAACTCGTGAGCATTTTCGTACGATCAGTTTTCACAAATTTCGACGTGGATTATCACGACAATAATGCATTGATGAACTTAAATCTTTATATGGCGATGAAGCACCATCCTATGGCACTGTGAAAAATTGGTATAATGAATTCAATGGTGGCCGACGCTCGCTCAAAGACCAATTCCGTGAAGGTCGTCCAAAAACGGCCGTTGTACCAGAGAACATTGATGCCGTGCGTGAACTCATAATGCAAGATCGTCATGTGACATACCGTGAGATAGAGACATCCTTGGACATTTTTCCCACCAGCATACACCTGGCCGTAAAAAGGTTTGTTCTCATTGGATCATGCACAATTTGACTGTCGCTCAAAAAAAAAGGCTCGTGTCGATTGGTGCAAAGAAATGTTGCAAAAATACGATCGCAGTGCTTCAAAAGACGTTCATAAGATCGTCACAGGTGATGAATCATGGATATATTCGTATGAACCTGAAACAAAAGAACAATCGACCGTGTGGCTCTTCGAAGACGAGCCATATCCAACGAAAGTTGTTCGTGGAAGAAGCACTTCGAAGCAAATGGTCGCCTGTTTCTTCGGCAAATCTGGTCATGTGGCGACTGTTCCGCTTGAGCAACGTAGGACAGTCAATTCTGACTGGTACACCACAATTTGTTTGCCTGAAGTCTTCCGAGAAATTCGAAAAAGGAACAAGGGAAGACGAATCATTGTTCACCATGACAATGCGAGCTCTCACATATCGGCTCAAATCAACGCCTTTTTGGCCGGTAAAAACGTCGAATTGATGGGCCATCCGCCGTACAGCCCTGACTTGGCACCCAATGACTTCTTATTATTCCCGCACATCAAGAAAGAAATGCGTGGTCAACGATTTTCGTCGCCAGAAGATGCTGTTCAAGCGTTCAAAAACCATGTTTTGGAGGTGTCTCAATCGGAGTGGAAAAAGTGCTTCGACAATTGGCTTGAGCGCATGCAAAAGTGTATAAATCATGCTGGAGAATACTTTGAAAAACAATAAAACCATTTTTGATGATTAATATTCGCATTTTCATTATTAGGCTAAAAATATATCGATCAGCCCTCGTATCACACTTAAATTTTGGTCCCGATTTATGGCGGTTAAGGCGTGGCGCATCGGTGTCAAAGTTCAGAAAACTATGAAGTCAAAAATAAATTCTTTGATACCCAAGTATAACAAATGGTTATCGTAGAACTAAACTGGTCTATCTAACAAAATACAAAATTGAAGAAAACAGATGAAACGCGTTTTAATGCGGTGTGCGATTGTTGATGTATGTTAAGTGAATATTGTAAATTATTATGTTAGCTTAATAGTTAACTTAACATTCTGCATTAAAAAAAAATTATTATAGAAACGTTTTTTATATAATATTTATTTGTAACAAAAAAACTTGTTACATAGACCACCTTAGAATTTTAAATTTTTAAGGAAGTTTGAACTAAAAATTTCAAAATTTTTTTTATGTCCTGTATTTTTTTGAATTTCCAAACGCGTATGTCGCTACCCTGATCTGGTGTAAAATTCTGCAAGAACTCTATGAAATCATGTAGGTTCACGCTAGATTTCTTTATATCGACGGATTTATATCTTTCGCAATAATCATCATTAAACTGCATCACAGATTCACCCTTGACAAATTTTGCCTTTCGCATTTGGGAAATTTTTCCACCGTCGTCTACTATACTCTGGTAGTCCCTGAACATTGGCCGTCGTTCGTCAAATGACATAAATTTCCCCACCATATTATTAACATCAAAAGGAGCATGCTTTCTACAATTTTTAACCAATTCCATCCACTCATCTGGTGTAAAATCATACTGGTCTATGGTAGTCTATGCTAGTTGGACCACTTTAGAATTTCTTGAAATGACAAAAGGACGTGAATTCTAAAGTGACATTTTTATCTTTTGGACACTTTGGTGCAGAAATAAGACCTACATCAATTTTGCACGGATAAATTTATGATTTTCAAGTTCAAAAAAATGTGCATAACTCGATTTCTGAAAAAATGTTAGACCAGTTTAGTTCTACGCTAGCCAAATATAAATTTTGGAACCGATTGATGACCGTTTAGTGGTGTTTCAGAGTGTCAAAGTTTAGATTGCCATAAAAGACTTAAATTTTTAGCGTCGTTACGAATGTGTAGTCTAAAAATATGCAATAGACGCGTTTCAAAGTTAAGCCTAAAAATATGCAATAGACGCTTTTAAATTTTTATCATTAAAGCGTGTTCTTTAATTTTTTAAACTATGTAGGTATGTACCTATTAGCCGTGTTTCACATACGGTGATCCTAACCCAGATAAAAATTTTTGCATGTAAATGCAACAACAAAGATTTCAGCTCGATTAAACCAGATAAATTGCTGGTTCAATTTCTGATCCGCCCTGTTCGATTTGTTTTTTCCGTGCTGATTTGGCAGCACAGTGCTTTTTTGATTTGGCAGAACTGAAAAGTGACATTTGTGTATGTATACATATACCCTGCAGTAAATTTGTTTCACTGCTAAATGATCATTGATCATTCTTTGTTGAATATTCGTCACTATCGTTTTGCGTTGGTGCAAGCGTGCAAGCTATATTGAAAAACCCAAACGAAATACCATCTAGGCGGTTATAAACCCACGAGCCAGCTTGTATTTCGGTAGGTTTTTTGACATTCGGCAGCTTTTCTGACAAATTTTTCAATTTAACAACTATAAAACAAATTATATTTAAAATAAAAAATATATGGAAATACAAATTTCAAATTTGCCTCTTGTAAGCTTCTGCTTTGGACGTAAGGGGAAAGAAGAAGTCCGGAAGAAAAATTATACTGCGCACTGGCTTCTCCTTAAAACATGGAATACATAGCTATCCCGCCATTTGAGTTTCATAATTTATTTCAGTAATTTAAATTCAAATTTCCAAAAAAAATAATTTTTGAAATAGTTATTTTCATTTAGTTTGAAGTTTAAAGTCAATCAAATTGTTTTTGAGGGAGTATTTGTCTCTTTTCAACGTACAGAAGAATTGTTTTTGCGCTATTATAACTCTGACGAGTTTTGTGGCCGAGCTTCTCTCCCAATTCGAGGTGTGCTCCTTTTGTTTTTCCTACCATTGGACAGTTTTATGCCGGCTCCGAACGGAGTCATATAGGCATTAGGAAAGCAAACCATTTATTTGAAAAAATTCAGCAGCCTTTATATGAAAGCATTCACTGATACCTCCTCATGATGAATTTCACCAGTGATTCATAAAGGATTAATTTCAGATTTTTACTGCTGGGTATATGTTGTATATGTTTCTTCTTCTTTTTAGTTCTTTTCAAGTGTAGCCAATTTTCATTATGAGCCGGATTGTTTCAGTAAAAATTTATCTTAACCCAGACCCAGATGTAATAACTGAAATGCCCCTATTATTAGTTAGTTACAAACTGTGTTTTATAAAAGTACCTAAAAAGGTTTGATCCAATATCGAGGAAAAGAATTGCAGCCGCAATAATGAAAGCGCCCTACATATGTATATGTGTAAGTGCGTATGTATGTACATATGTCTTCTTGTTTATACCCTGCAAAAAAATGTGCGATTAATCCCGAAAGAGATTTGTCCCGGATTGATCTCTTTCGAGAACAATCGGTCCACAATTAGTCCCCGATTGTTCCCGTACGGGTATAAATGTAGACTAATTGTAGACCAATTGTTTCCGAACGGGTATAAATGTAGATTAATCGCTTTCATCCCGAACGGGTATAAATGTAGATTCCTTAAATGTAGAAATTTTACAAAAATATGCAATGTATTTAAAAAATTGTAGAACAACCGGTAAAACGAATTGAACACTCTTTCTTTTAATAACAATGATTAATAATAATTTTAACAAAATTTTGCCTAAAATATCCTATGAAAAAATCCTTTACATTACGCTCATATAATGCATACTCAAAGCGTACAATTTTTTTTAATTTATTTATTGAGATTTTTTTTACAAAAGTAAAACATTATATAATCTTTATTTAAATATGTATGTATGAACATTTCCAATTTTTTGACGATTGATATTAAAAATTGCCTTGGCTAACAACTTGGAAAAATCTACATTTGTACCCGTTCGTGCAGAAAGCGATTGATCTACATTTGTACCCGTTGGGGATGTGAGCGATTGATCTACATTTGTACCCGTTCGGGATGAAAGCGCTTGATCTACATTTGTACCCGTTTGGTATGAAAGCGATTAATCTACATTTGTCCCCTACGGGACGTGAGCGATTGATCCACATTTGTACCCGTTCGGGATGAAAGCGATTGATCTAGATTTGTACCCGTTCGGTATGAAAGCGATTAATCTACATTGGTACCCGTTCGGGTATACAAGTTGAACAATTAGTCTCTTCATAGGACATGCTCGAACAAATACGATCAATTCACTCCATATAAAGGGATGTAAAATTGTATTAGTCGCATGCTCCCTTGCGATTGATCCCGGACACGTCCCGGATTAATCGCATTTCTTGCAGGGTAGCGTAAACATACCTACATACATATGTACCTACATATGTACATTGTTATTGACGCGTATCTATGTATAACTTTTTTAAATATTGCTGTGTAGCTTCATTTCACTAAAAATCATGATACGAGTAACCACGAATAAAGCGTCATTGTTTGACGTACCACTTGTTCAAATACCTAAGTATATAGGTATGTATGTAAATAAAATATATTTATGAAGAGACGCACGCACGCTAAGCTTATGTACATACATGCGATGTGCTCATTCATTAACCAATACAACCAATGTACATATACATATGTATATGCATGTACATAAAACACGTACAGGCTAAATATGCATATTGGAGAGTTTCGAAACTGTGTGTGCTTTGGAAAAACATACAAAAAAGCAACCAAAAGTGGCACGAAGTCAATCGGCTTGGAAAAGCTTGTCAATGTACATACAGTACATAGGTACATACATATGTATATATGCAGATATGTATGCGCAAATACAAATATGCTGGTGCCGCTATAGCAAAATAGCAGAAGCCCTGCTAAGGAAAATGGAAAATAGAGCTCATCCCCTGGCAGTGGTCTACAACATTTCCCAGTATCTCCCGCCATTAAAAAGCTTCCAATATGCCGATCCAAGCCGGCATAAAACTGCAAGTCTATGCAATTTGTAAGGAAAAGTGTGGAGTGAAACACCGCCTAAAACTTGTCACAGTTAGATTCGCGCTAGTCTATTAGGCATATGCTCGTACATATGTACATACATATGTATAAGAAAACAATAAGCCTAGCGGCCGATTACTTGTTGGCCATGACTACATACATATATACATACATAGGTACATAGTATGACAGCAAATGTTTTCTGGCGTTGTTTGGGGTGGTGACGCTTGGAAATTACCATTTTAGCTGTTTGGTAGCATTTCTAATGGTTTATTTAACTACGTACATATGTGTAAATGTACATACATACATATTTACTTAGTTACATTTGCGTGTTTGAGTAATAAAATAAAAAAGCGCATAAAATTGACAAAATTGAACTTACCTCTTTGTTGGTACGTTTAGCCGGTCTACTAGCCATTTTAATCGATTTTGTATATATGTAGGTATGTATGTTGTAGTATTAATAACGTTTAATTAATTTATTTATCATTTAATTAAACGATTATGCCACCGAAAATTTGTATGTAGCAGCTAGGTTCCTGCGTAAGCAAATATGTATGAAACTTGAACACTTGAGATCGACTGACGATTTGCCGTGCGCGAATTGATGCTCTGATTGCTCAATAACTGTTTTTCACAATATAAACAGGCGTACATGCATACATACTAGGTATGTAATTATTTTTTTTTTTTTAATATCAGCTCCCCAATGCTTTGCTAATAAGTACATACATACATATGTATGTACATATATTGTGCATTCACCTTCTTGGGATTGTTCGAAATGCCGTTTGAAAGTCAGCAAACAGTTGTTTTCCTTTTCTTTTACCTATTAATATGTATGTTGTTTTTTTACTTATGCATATGTTCATATGCATGCACAATCTGTTTCTCACTCTTTATGCTGCGTTAGTATTTATTTTCGTTTTTTTTTTTTTGGTCGTCAACCCCACTTTGTGCTCATCAACAATCAAAATCAGCAACAACAAAGTGAAGTTATTGGAAAGCCTGCTTGCAATCAGTGTTGCCAGGTCATGAAGAAAAACGAGGCTAGATTGGCAAAAAAAAAAAAGTTAGAAAAGGCTGAAACTAAAAAAAAAAGAAGCTAAAAAGAAGTCAGCATTTTTTTTAAGAAATTCATTCAAATTTTATTTATTTAAGTTTTTTTCATTTGCATATAAAAACTATAAACATTACTTAAAGGAACTATTCATGTTTGAACACATATCAGGCACATTTTCTTGACTAGTACATGACTTTGTTTTTTAAATAAATACTTATACATAGAATTGCACTAACTTTTGGACACTAACCCGTTTTTGTATGGACACTTAGTTTGGTTTTTTTTCGGTTGTTCCCCCTAATTTTGGTAAATTTTGTTATGATATTCAGAAACTAGATGATTTTTCCCAACTTTTGGATTTTAACCCATTATCGTATATCGTGCATATATAAAAAGATACATTCATTTGAAATTTGTAATTGATCTTATCAACTAAGTTTATATTGGCACACATATGTATATTTTATTTATCCATCAGATAGCCCAATATGTGTACTTCATGAACATCTCAAAAATCCCTAAATACTCTATATCTCAGAGCTACATAGGTCTAAATCAATAATTAACAACAAAAACGACATTAATTAACTAATTAATTTTCCATATATTTGCCCACCCACACCTATCACTTCAATTCTATTATTGATTTATATGCCATTCTCGTACAAATATCAATTCATCATCGGAGCGACTCTTTCACTGACACAGTCTCTGATAGCACACAGTAACACTTTTTGGTTGACAATAGCACGAAAGTAATATGTGCTGTAGCACAATCGTGCTGTAACACAAACGTGTTGTAGCACAATCGTGCCAACTCAGTGAGTCGACTCTTTTTAGTGAGTCAGTGCTTATGTGTCAACTCCCAAAAAATCGTGTCATTACTCACTCCTACAACTCGAAATAAAAGAACATATGTATGCATGTATATATTTCGGGGAAAACCAGGCCTACTATATTTTGACAACAATGTAACAAGGTTGCTATAAAAACCTTACGGTCAGAACACATTCATGGCGTCGCATACGTACAACGGCGTTCACATGAATTACTGCAAGTTCTTGTTATACAAATTAGTACAAGTAACATTTTGAGTAAAAAAGGCTAGAAAAAAGCCACGAAGCTAAACCGAAAATTATGAGGCTAAAGGACAAAAAAAAAGGCTAAATCTAGCCTCGAAAAGGCTAACCTGGCAACACTGCTTGCAATGCCACCTCTTCTTATTATGAGTTTTGTTGTATTTGTTTATGCATTGTTGTAATTTTTATTTGGTAGCGAATGTGCGCTCTTCATACACCTATAAATGCATACGTATTAATGTGTGTAGGTATGTGTATGCGCATATACAGGTGTAGATCAGACAGAAGCAGCTGCAGCTTCAACGATGATTAACCAATTACTTGCATACGTGTACAAACATACCCACATACCGATGATAATCGTATATCACTGCACTTAGATCGGCTGTTTAACTTATTCACCACTCCCTGTGTCAGCTATGTATGGATACGTTTTCACTTTGCCAACAACTAATGTATGTACTTCATATGTATGTATGTACATACATATGCTGCGGAGAGTAATCGCAAATATAGTGTTGGGCTGCTAGCTAGTCGTAAGTGTACATATGTATGTACCTATATCGTGTGCTCTTTCTGTTCGTTACGTGTTTTGTTCTCGATCAACACTTTGTACCTTTTTCGAACATCACCATAACAACAACAACAACAGAAAGGAATATCGTTGCTGTCTCGAAATGCACGTTGCCCAAGAAATTGTGCTCGGTTCTCCTTTTTCAAGCTTCTTCTCAAGTTGACCTTTGATGATACAACGCAAAACGACAAGTGACGAAGTCCACTCTCCTTATTTCTGCTGAATCACCTTAACTCGCCACTAACTTAACTTGTTGTTGAGCTTGCTATTGCTATGGCTTTGTGAAAAATTTATTTTTTGTGGTGGCAATATTGGCTGCGGTGCACTGCCATGTACATACATACGTATGCACTTATGTACGTAGATATGTATGTTCCCGTATACTTTGAGTTCTCACTGTTTTCTTTCCATGGACGGTATGGAATGCTCATTCGATCTATTTTCGTACGGGCCCCGTATATCTATATTTTATAGCGCGTTTTACCTTCACTGTAATGCTTAACTGCTGAGTAACGCGAAGCGACTAAGTGCCATTGACGCGCTGGTGTTGGTTCGTTCTGTGTATTGTGTTGTTTGGCCATATGAAATAAAAACCAACCGCACAATATTTGTATGAGAAAAATCAACAAAAACCAACGCGCACACAGACACAACGAAATGAAATGAAATGTTAAAGCACATCAACTTGAACATCAACATGCAACAACAACAACATACATATTTATATACACCGAATGAGCACGCCACACAGCCGAAAGAGTGCTAGATAGATGTGTATTTAGTAAGTCTATAATACATATCCAGCAAAACATGCCAATCGCAAGTTGTATGCATGTGAATGTAATATACAGTAGCTAAAATTAATATAGACACCACCCGCACTAATAGGCAGTTTTAAAAAGAATCAATTGCAAAAAGTTAAAATTTCATTATGTAGGTATTTTATATTTATATTACATACGAGTATACATAAGCACAGTCTATTGAGCAGTTTTCATGGAAATGCCTAGACACATATGTACATATGTATGTAGTTCTTCAGAACGCTTGTAAAGGTCAATGAGTTTAGAATTTTCCCTTTTCAACACGCTTTTATTAGTTTCGGCTGCATGTGTATGTGTATGTATGCGTGTTAACGAATATGTAGCCTAGAAATATGCAATAGATGCGTTTCAAAGTTAAACTCTAAAGTTTACCCTGCTAGAATTGTGTGACCGAAAGTACTACCACTATTAAAAAAATATAATATTACCAACACATTTGCACTCGTATGTGTTCTAGCCAAGTTCATAACCAATGAGATAGATAAGGATAAAATGGAATTTGAAAATACACATACGGGAACGTGATGAATGAAACGGTCACAAAAGTTACCGATGCCCTTAAGAATGTGATCGCAAATATCCCAAAACTTTGGGTCATGCCTGCCGGTCATATGACCGGTCAAATGACCTGCACAGTTCTTGCAGGGTAGAGTCTAAACAAATGCGTGGCCTAAAAATATGCAATAGACGCGTTTCAATTTTTTTTATCCTTAAAGCGTATTTTTTAGTTTTTTCTCTGCTATGTATTTTTATTGTTTTTTTTTTTTTGACAGTACATAGTATGTATGTACTACATACAGTAGAATCGCACAAAAGTTAACCAAACGGTCCCAAGGGCATTTAACTTTTCCGAAATATTAACTTTTCCAGGTGGATTTTAAATCTGATAGAATACGGTAATAAACATAATTTTTGGGATATAACATATCAAATTTATTTGAATATCTCGGTTTTAATTATTACAAAGCAGAAACTTAGATTTAATTTACGTACCTACATAAGATTTGCTAGCCATCCATCACTTGCATACAAATTTTTTCCAGGGTACATTTTGGCGAATTTAAGCTTAGCTCCTGATTTTAAAATTGGACCACTAATTGCGCAATTGCGTTGCCTTTGGTTCAAAAACCATTTATACAACCTTGCCTCGAGAACGGGATATTCCGACTTGTGCAAAGTTTTCTTGGTTGCCAATTCCTGTGTGCGTGCAGCTGACTTCAAAATTTCATATCGTTTTTTCTTTATTTTTGAGATGGCCACTTTAGATACATTATAATCTCATGCCAAGCGGTTTCCGTTAATACATTCATCAAGTTTTCTTAAAATATCAGCTTTTTGATGTAAATTCAATCTAATTTGCGTTGATTTATTCCGCTTTGTTGCCATTTTTAACGCACAAACTATGTTTACACCACTCAATAGTTCAAACTAACTACATTTGTACCTCGTGACACCGACAATAATTTTTTACACAGACATTCGGGGAATGCACGCAAATTCCGGGAATACATAGAAACAAGGGGAATGGGCTTGTTTTTACTAAGATATAAACGGTTGGATTGGAAAAAAATTCGATAAGCTCAGAAAAGTTAACCAAGAGTTAACTTTTTAGAACCGTACGTGGACGCTTAAATTTGGTTAACTTACCCGAAGGTTTAACTTTCTCGCGAGTTAACTTTTGTGCGATTCTACTGTACCTACATTGATAGTGTATTTAGTACAAAAGACAAATATGTATTGAACTCGTTTCCGATGGCATTTAGAAAAATGCGAAAATTTGTGTAATATAATAGCTCTGTTCTATAACAAAAAATTGTTACGATTTTTTCGTAAAAAATTACAGTTCTCCATATAAAAATAACACTTTTTATGAACTCGTAACAATTTTTTGTTATTGAACAGAGCTAATATCTTAAAGGTAGATATCAATTTGAGAATGAGCAAGAAAAATTTATTAATTTTCTATGGATAATTTTAACGTTAAAATTGATGACATTTATCGAAAAATAACACTTAAATTTTAGGCTTTTATTTTCAGTTCAACAAGAAACAGTTAAAATTTGACATTTATTTATTTCTGTAGATCTGATTTCACATAAAACTTTTTCCGCTTTGCGTTACGCCGCTTTCTATGTCAAACAACGCAAAACTGAAAAACTATGCCACAATGAACGCTGCAACATCACTCAAAAAATATTTATTTTCTGAAAAATCTCTCATTCTCCGTTTTATTTAAAAAAAAGTAAATAAGAAAATAATAATCTATTAAATTATTTTTCAATTGTGTGAAATTTAAATTTGTTTATTTACATTTGAATTAAAGTGAAACTGAAAAAAAATTTCAACGCCACCAAAAGTTGAGATTTGGGCAACTTTGTGCTTTACGTAACTTCGGCGTTGCGTTACTTTTTGTTATGTGAGAAACCTATATAGATACATGTATTTTAATCTCAGCTGTCACGCAGGAAGTGTCACGTAGCGCAACACAAAGTTCTATGTGGAATCAGCTTAACTGCTTCGCCTGAATCTTATGCAAACATTTTTTTTTTGAAGGTTAGAGCTGAACCTATAATTTTTTCAGGCACTGTTAATAAATATGTATGTATGTACATAAATTTATACAGTATGTATGGGTGCATATGCGATAAGTAGAACAACAATATAACGTTGAATAAACAGTGCTATAGCAACAACCCATACATACAGTCATGCGAACACATGCCCAAACAAACGAACAATGAGCATATGCTATAACAGATATGAAAGCCATAATAATGTAGCTGTGTGCTAAATGAACATAGTAGGTATGTATATGCAAACATACATACATACATATGTACCTACATATGGTGTGTGGTTTATATTTAGCAATGTCTGGTGGTATCGTTTCGACTACGATATGTACGTATGTACCTATGTATGTATGTATGAATATGCTATAGTGGCATATCTAGTATGTGCACCTGAATGTATGTAGGTACATATATACATAGATACGTAAGATAGCAATGGGTATTAAAAATTTAGCCACTCCAACGATAACTAGTACCATCCAATAACCACGATAAATATGGCACATATATACATACATACTATGTATGTACCTAGATACTAGAGATAGGAGTAAGAGTATATGTACGTGTTAACACAGAAAAAATATCGTTTCACTAGGCAATATACCTAGTCTAGAAGTCAAAACAATTGTTTTGATATGTTCATGAACACCATAAACAAAAAAATAAAGAAATCAAACCAAACCGACCAAAAAACAGCGAAATAAGTGAATTTTTTAAAATTATACAGTGGCTCTCAGAAGTATTTTGCATAATTCATTTATTAAGAAAACGTTAGAAATTCGCCTTTTTTTTCGAATTCTTTTGCAAATTATTTTAATGTGGTATTATAGCTGAATCTTCATACTACAAAAATACATTCATTAAAAAACCAAAATGCATTTCATCTGTTTTATAAAATTAAAGAAACGAAAAAAGGCATACATTTTTGCTCACAAAAGTATTTTGCATATTGGTAATTTTGGTGAATAAATGCATCTACAACCTGTTTAATATTTTTTATGATATCCGTTCTTTTTCGAAATGGCTTCCAAGAGTCTAGGAATGGGCTCTGCTAATTTTTGGCAAAATTACCGTAGGTATTTTGTCCCGTTCCCCGGTCAAACCCGCATTTGGGTTATTTTTTGGGGAAATCTTCGATTTTCTCACGTGATCTCCAAGACAGGACTAAAAATTTTGATTGGTTCTTATATCAGAGATTTGAAAAAGAGTTTGGAAGTGTTTTTTTATTCCAAAGTGTTCACATTTTAGCATCATTAGCGGTATTTTTCGGATTATTATCTTGTTGAATTAAAAACCCATTGTATATCATACCCATTTTTTCTGCACTAGAACGTAGGTTTTCCCTGAAAATGGAAAATCGAGAAAGCTCGTACCATCCACTAAAATAAGTTTTAGAACTCACTGAGGTGATATACAAACTCTCTGAGCCTCGATTGATCACAAACTCCTACAGTGCTTAACAGTCGCTTTAATTTTTTTTGATTTTCAGCTGTTATTTGGGCTTCCGCCATGAAATACGACTAAAAAATATTATATTTGCTTTCGGCACTTAATATTATGATTTTAGAAATGTCAAATTCTTCTTTATTTTGTGTTTGTTGGGGAAATTAAGACACTTTCTTTGAGATAGAGAGTTGGTTGCGCAGTACTTGGCGGTGAATATTGTTTTTCTCGGTACTCTGTGCACTGCCTCGTCCGATACTTGATTATTGAGTATTGGTTTTAGTTTTCTGTTTATTTTAGGAGCTTATGTGTGAGGGTTTAGTTGATTTTCTCTCAATATTTCGCGTTCTTCTAGCGACGTTCTTCTTTGTACTAGCAACTTTTTTCCGAAAAATATCACTCATAATGTTAAAATGTCAACAGTTTCGAATAAAAACCACTTCCAAGTTTGTGTTCAAAGCTCCGATATAAGAACCATTAAAAATCCTATCTTGAAGATCATGTGAGAAAATCGAAGATTTCCCCAAAAAATTATCCAAATGCGGTTTTGGACGAGGAATGGGACAAAATACCTTCGAGATTTTGTCAAAACTAGCAGAGCGCATCCCTAGACGCTTGGAAGCCATTTCGAAAAAGAACGGATATCATAAATAATATTAAACAGGTTGTAGATGCATTTATTCACCAAAAATACCAATATGCAAAATACTTTTGTGAGCAAAAATGTATGCCTTTTTTCGTTTCTTTAATTTTCTAAAAAAAGATGAAATGCATTTTGGTTTTTTAATAAATGTGTTTTTGTAGTATGAAGATTCAGCTATAATACCACATTAAAAAAATTTGCAAAAGAATTCGAAAAAAAGGCGAATTTCTAACGTTTTCTTAATAAATGAATTATGCAAAATACTTCTGAGAGCCACTGTAAATACACGCGCGCCATCTGTTAGAACATAGCGGTGGTTATAACCTAATCTCATTAGTAAATATGTTGCATATATTTAGACAGCTAGAAATTACATACATACCTACAGGTGAAACCAGAGCTGGGCGCTAAGGATTACAATTACATTTTGATTACGATTACTGTAATCGTAATCCTAGAAATTTAAAGAATACGATTACTGTAATCGTAATTGAAATTTTTACGATTACGATTAGTGTAATCGTAATCCAAAAAAATTTAACGATTACGATTACAGTAATTGTAATCGTACATTCCATGATTACGATTACAGTAATCGTAATCCTAAAAATTTAACGATTATGATTACAGTAATCGTAATCGCGAAAATTTCAATTGCGATTACAGAAATCGTAATCCTAAAAATTTAACGATTACGATTACAGTAATTGTAATCGTACGTTTTATGATTACGATTACAGTAATTGTAATCTTTAAATTTTTAGGATTACGATTGCAGTAATTGTAATTGTAAAAATTTTGATTACGATTTAATTATATTTTGTACAGTAAAACTTCTTATACATTAACAGAACATACCCTTAACTGCTTATACATATGTACATATATCCATATATATGTAGTTACATAGACAGTTTGTATACACGTATGTACGAAAAATAGCACACTTGATTTTCGCTGACGAAAAGTAGCAAACATATGTATGTATATATTGTTATACTCAGCTGTACTAGTACACAGAGTATTATAATTTTGATTTCCTAACGGTGGATTGTAACAGAACGAAATAATCGAGATAGATATAGACTTATATATATCAAAATGATCAGCGTGAAAAGAGAAATCGATTGAGCCATGTCCGTCCGTCCGTCCGTCTGTCCGTCCGTCCGTCTGTCCGTCTGTACGCACGATAACTCACGCAAAAATCGAAACATTTTGATGAAATTTGGAATGCAAGTTGGTATCAAGACGAGAACGGATGGTATTGAAAATGGGCGAAATCGGACCATGACCACGCCCACCTCCCCTATATAGTAAAAATCGGAAATTTGGTATCTCAGTCACTAATATAGCTGGAGCGATGAAATTTTACCCACGTGTTGAGCTCAGGCCCCTATGAAGAAATTTTGGAAAATGGGCGGTGCCACGCCCACTTATTAAGGGGCAAACATTGAAAGTTTTATGAGTCATAACTCAGAAACTATTGAAGATATATAGATGAAATTTGGTACGCGTGATATATTTGCTTACGCAAATGTTTTGACGAAAAATTGCCAAAATCGGTTAACGACCACGCCCACTTTTATATATGGGTATTATAAAGTGACCTAATAAAAACATTTGAAGCGATATCTCTGTCAAATATAAAGATATATCAATGAAATTTTATGGCAAGATTCCAACTAAGGACATAAAACAAAAAACACAAAAATTTTGGAAAATGGGCGTGGCACCGCCTCCTTTTAGGAGCAGGAATATACGAGATTTTGGAGCCCATATCTCGACAAATAATTGATATATTATGACGAAACTTGGTGTATACACTTTTATTACTTGTAGCAATACATGTTGAAAATTTTAGCGAAATCGGTTTACGACCACGCCCACTTTTATATATGGGTATTATAAAGTGGCCTAATAAAAATATTTTAAGCGATATCTTTGTCAAATATAAAGATAATTCATTGAAATTTTGTGGCATGAGTTCTACAATAGACTGGAAACAAAAAATAGAAAAATTTTGGAAAATGGGCGTGGATACGCCCACTTCATGCATCACTCGCTTTATATAAAGTACACCGTGTTTCCATCAAAGGCAAACAAACAATAAGCATACAGCTGAGTATCTAATGTTCGATTCCACTCGAACTTAGGCTTCCTTACTTGTTTTTACATTAAAATTGTTGTTTTTTAAAAGAAATTTCTACTTTTCGTCAGCCAGAAGTCGAACTTGCTATTTTTCGTAAGCCAAAAATATAATGTGCTTTTATTCGTCAGCCAGAAAAAATTGTGCTAGTTTTCGTATGGTACGATGATATGAATGTATGTATTTAGATATGTATGACAAAGATATATGATAAAAATTAAATTAGTAGTACGATATACATAGTTAAATAACGTTTACATATCGTCATTTAAATTGCAATACCTCGTATCAACAAACCCCAGGAATGTGTTTTTGTTAAAGTATGAGTTAAGAAGAGTAAACCTATTTATTTTTATGTATTACTAGCAGATACCCGTCCCGCTTCGCAGCGACGAAAAAATTTGTATGTTATAATGAGGGTTTCCCTCTACATTTCCCTTTCTCTTTCTTTTTCATTTAGTTTTACCTTTACCTTTACCTTTACCTTTACCTTTACCTTTACCTTTACCTTTACCTTTACCTTTACCTTTACCTTTACCTTTACCTTTACCTTTACCTTTACCTTTACCTTTACCTTTACCTTTACCCTTACCTTTACCTTTACCTTTGCCTTTACCTTTACCTTTACCTTTACCTTTACCTTTACCTTTACCTTTACCTTTACCTTTACCTTTACCTTTACCTTTACCTTTACCTTTACCTTTACCTTTACCTTTACCTTTACCTTTACCTTTACCTTTACCTTTACCTTTACCTTTACCTTTACCTTTACCTTTACCTTTACCTTTACCTTTACCTTTACCTTTACCTTTACCATTACCTTTACCTTTACCTTTACCTTTACCTTTACCTTTACCTTTACCTTTACCTTTACCTTTACCTTTACCTTTACCTTTACCTTTACCTTTACCTTTAACTTTACCTTTACATTTACCTTTACCTTTACCTTTACCTTTACCTTTACCTTTACCTTTACCTTTACCTTTACCTTTACCTTTACCATTACCTTTACCTTTACCATTACCTTTACCTTTACCTTTAACTTTACCTTTACCTTTACCTTTACCTTTACCTTTACCTTTACCTTTACCTTTACCTTTACCTTTACCTTTACCTTTACCTTTACCTTTACCTTTACCTTTACCTTTACCTTTACCTTTACCTTTACCTTTACCTTTACCTTTACCTTTACCTTTACCTTTACCTTTACCTTTACCTTTACCTTTACCTTTACCTTTACCTTTACCTTTACCTTTACCTTTACCTTTACCTTTACCTTTACCTTTACCTTTACCTTTACCTTTACCTTTACCTTTACCTTTACCTTTACTTTTACCTTTACCTTTACTTTTATCGGGACCATTCATCACCATCCGGGCCCACTACTTGAACCATCTCTGAGAAACCGACTTAAAAAATAACAATGAAAATATCTGTATGTTGAAGCCCTGCTCGACACATTTCATTTGCTAAAAAATATAGCTCGGAAATATTCAGGGGTCATCCGGGTCCACGTATTGACCCATATCTCGGGACCCGGCCTAGGCATCGCAATGACAATAACTCTATGTTGAAGGCCTGCTCAGCACCTTTCATTTGATACCAATATTGCTCGGAAATATTCAGGGGTCATCCGGGTCCACGTTTTGACCCATATCTCGGGGCCCGGCCTAGGCATCGCAATGAAAATAACTCTATGTTGAAGGCCTGCTCAGCACCTTTCATTTGATACCAATATTGCTCAAAGACTTGCTGGGTCACTCTGGGTCCACATTTGGGCCTATATTCCGAGAAGTTCCCACTTTTCGGAAAGTCTGTATACCCTATCACCAGCCCATATACCATATGAATCTACTGTGAAAATTTCATAAAGATCGGTTGATTACTTTGGGAGTCTATAAATAACACACACACACACACACACACACACACACACACACACACACACACACACACACACACACACACACACACATTCATTTTTATATAATAGATTAATTTTAGTTAGTTGCTTAATACCTGAATGTGATTTTGGTAAAGATCGTTGGTTTCTTTGAGAATTTTGAGGTAGTCCGTGTTAGCCAGCAAATTCAGAGTGTGACTTGCACAGCGCTGATGCTTGGGCAAAAATTGCAATATTTCTTTGAAATAGGGCATTTGTTCCTCAATTTCTAAGTCTTCATATATGTATGTATGTAGACGGCTCCTTTATGGGGAAAGTATGTGTATTCATAAACTGAATGAGAGTTTTTCAATGTGAAATGTTTTTATCAACAGTACCTACTGTAACCGTAATCATTGAATATACAATTACGATTACAGTAATCGTAATCCTAAAAATTTTACGATTACGATTACTGTAATTGTAATCGTACGTTTTATGATTACGATTACAGTAATCGTAATCCTAAAAATATAACGATTACGATTACAGTAATTGTAATCGTACGTTCCATGATTACGATTACAGTAATCGTAATCATAAAAATTTAACGATTACGATTACAGTAATTGTAATCGTACGTTCTATGATTACGATTACAGTAATCCTAATCGTAAAAATTTAAGGATTACAATTACAATAATCGTAATAGTAAAAATTTCAATTACGATTAAAGTAGTCGTAATCCTAAAAATTTAAGGATTACAATTACAGTAATTGTAATCGTAAGTAATCAAAATGTAATCGTAATCCTTAGCGCCCAGCTCTGGGTGAAACTAATAAAAGCGTGTTAATTAAAAAGTAAAAATAAAATACACCAATCCACGCAAATCACCGAACGAGAAGTTACACACATATGGATGTACTACCTAGCTAAGCATGGAGGTATGTATACATATGTACATATGTATGTATGGTTGTGCCAACTATGTATGTTCATACGGATTCCTCCTAATGTCAGAGTTAACAACCAAATATAAAATATTTTCGTATTTCACCTAAAAACTTGTATGTATGGAGATATGTACATATTGGTATGCACAGCAGTCGCAGCGTGGTTAGTAGGGTGGTTGGTTGTTCGTTGACGTTTGTTTGCCTTGGGATACCTACATATGCCTATATATCTATATATGGATGTATGTATGCATATATTGGAGAGTACAACAGCAAACAATACAGCGACAATTTGTGAGACACAAAGCCATGCAAACACCTTTGTTGCTTGTGGCTTGGCTTGCAAGGTAGTCTCGTCCAGCACGACACGATTACGGTAGAAGCGGGGACAGAAAAATGTATGCACGTGTGCACTATGGGCTGGCTTCATATGCATACGAATGCACTATTTAAAGCCCGGTTATACTTGCATAGCATGGCAAAAGTTTTCTGAATATCAATTGTAATTTTCCGAATTTCAAATGGAAGTTCTGAATTTAAAATGGAAATTCTGAATATCAATTTTAATTTTCTGATTTTCGAATGAAATTTTCTGAATATCAATTGGAACTTCCTGAATTTAAACTGAAAAAGGTGTGTACTGATTCCTACTACACCTTTTTCAGTTTAAATTCAGAAAGTTCCAATTGATATTCAGAAAACAACATAAAAAATCAAAAGTCAAAAACCAAAAACCAAAACAAACAAAAACAACAAAATAGTAGCAGTCACAATGACAACAAAAAATTTTAAAAACGATAGTCGCCTTTTAATCCATAGAAAACCAGGAAAAAAGGAATAAGGAAAAGGGAATAAATATCCGATTTCGAAACAGTTTACACATCAATATTCATGAATACCCGTTATTCACGCTTTAATTTTTTTTTTGCTAAATTGAATGCCAATGCCACTGTTCAACACTCTTCTTCATTAATTTCGAAATGAAAATGCCGAATGCGACAAGTGCATAAATGAGTCAAACCATTTGGCATGTGCAATTTCAAAGCATACAGTGTGCAAATATATTAGTATATACATATGTACATACATATTTACATATGTATGTACAAAAGTGCATATATTTGAAGTATGTATGATGAGAGTCAGGAGCGCAACGTTGCTCTTTTACTCCTACATACTTACGTACATATCAACGCATTTACTTACGTACACATGTGTGTGCATTGTTTTGCATGTTCTTAAAGCTTTTGGGTTGTCGCCGTGGTGTAGTGGGTAGGTAGAGTGCTCGCCCGCTATGCTAGAGGTCTCGGGTCCAAACACCAAAAGTTTACCTTAATTAATTTTCTAATTAAGTAATTAAAAGCCAATTAAAAAAAAAATAGCAGTGGGCGGCAAATGTACATATTTCTGCCACGAAAAAGCTTCTCACAAAAAATGCATTCGCCGTTCGCAGCCGGCACAAAACTGTAGATCCACTAATTTTAGCGCAACTACATACATATGTATAACCTAATTATAAAATTCGCATTTTTTCTTATGATTAAACCTTTTCAATATTTTTTAGCTTGAGCTGAAACGACCAAAAAGTGGTAAATTCCACAATCAAACTGCTCCACCACCGCCGCCACTGGACGATGACGTCATTCAATACAGCAGCTATAATCCGCGAGTGCTGCAACAGAAATTAGATGAACAAAATTTGAAAATAATCGATTTGATGCACGGACGCGATCCTAGTGATTTATGGACATGGAATATTAGTTTACAACAACGTGAAAGTGAATTGGATCGTGCTTATCTCGAAGCTTCAACGCCAAAATTTGGTGAGTGTTTGTTTTTTAACTCGTTTTTATTGTATGTATGTATGTATGTATTTACATCAGGGTGGTCCTTAAAATCATTTTTTTCGTAATGTTCTTTTGAGCCTTACCGGCTTTCTTTGCTGCTTTTCCACTAGTTTAGGAGGCATAATTGCTGTCACAAAAATTCACAAATTGAGAAATTAACTTCACTTAATTTCAAATTAGCAATTTTCTCGATCTCACTCCCTACATCGGTAACAGCAGAATCATGTATGTATGTACATTAGGGTGGCCCTTAAATCATATTAATTTCAATTTCTTCGGTATCACCCCTTACATCGGTAACAGCGGAATCAAAGACATCACATATAAATTTGGGTGCCGACCGTAAATGGTTAAAGGGTGTCGCATAGGGTCAAAGTTCACAAAACTATGAAGATTAAAAAAATTAAATTCATTTTTTACATCTTATGCCCAAAGTCGATAGTCCTCTGTTCAAATATATTTAAATATAAATTTTGGTCCCAATCGGAGACGGTAAAGGGGTGTCGCACAGGGGCCAAATTTCAGACCAAAGTAAGGAAGAAACAATTTTAAATATTTGTTTTATATCTAATGCCCAAAATCGTGAGTTCTGTATTCGAGGATACCAAATATAAATTTTAATACCGTTTGGAGACGCTTAAGGCGTGTCGCACATATGGTTATATGAATTTTGGCCCCTATGCGACACCACTTAACCGTCTCCGATCGGCACCAAAATTTATATGTGATATCTTTGACTATATTAGCATCGACCAAGGTAGCGAGGTTAACGAAAAATGATATACAATTTGTCTGCATAAATTTGGGGATCACCCTAATGTTTATATATATATATATATAGCCTAAAAATATGCAATGTACGTGTTTTAATTTTTATCATTAAAACGTGTTTTTTAGTTTTTTTTTTTAAACTACGTATTTATTATTATTTATCTAGTGAATAGTCAAAGTTTTCGGAATTTTGTATCTTTGGCACTTAGAGCCGTTGGACGCATATTTTTTAAGAGTATGAAAAAGGTGTTTTGCTTTATCCTTAATCTAAGATTACGCTTGTGTAATTAGCATTAGTGGCAGTCAAACTCATTTCTCTCATCCGTATTTCTTTTACAGATTGTAAACGCTTGGAGCTAACAACCTTTCAAATACCATCGGATTTGGATAAAACTTTTACGGCCGAAATTGTGTTTGGTACCGAAGCAGTTAGACCCCAAGAAAAAGCGAGACAAAAGAGAAGGTAAGTAGATAGATACATATGTATGTATGCATGTGTAGTTGGTAGGTTGGTTAGAGTGGCGAGTCCCCCAATGACTCCAATTAGCGCCGTTTGGCTATTACGACTCGTGCCTAAGAACCACAAGAATAGATTAAAGAAGATCAATTCGGAAGCAGGGCAGATCCTACGCCTTATAACCATCCTGTTGAATTTAGGTAACTAAGAAGCCCCTCAGGTCGGACATCCTTGAGCAGAGATGTTAAGTAATGCAGTACTTTGTGACTGTGCAGTCTTTTGATTGGGGTCAAAATGACTGCTATTCATTTTTTGCCAGTCATGACTGGGAATTAAAAAAAGAAGCCTTCATTCTGACTGGTAAATTTTAACTGTGCAGTCACCTGGCTGCAATCCACCCCGTTACTGCAATCATTTGATTGCAATCATGAAATGATTGCAGCTACAGTCTTTTGCCATTCTTCTCATAGGGGTTACTAGGTTTTTAAAGTTTCGATCCCTAAGTCTGATACACCAATCTCTTTGGCATGAGAGGAGGGTTCCTACTTTATAATTGTATTAACCCTACGTGCGCCATTGGGGTCACTTCCACCCAGTGCTGGGTTTATACCACCTTAATGTACCTTTTTTTACCGGCATGTTAAACGTCGTCGAAAAACATTAATCTTTTGCAAAAGTAGTATTTCGATCGCTTCAGTAGAACTGGAAATAAAACACATTTAACATTCAGAGGAATATAAGTTTCTCGCTTCCTGTGGTCTTTTATGTTCATTTTACAAAGATTTTTTCTGAGGTGACCCCTACTTAAATTTTACGGCGATTAATTTAATGGTTAAAATGCTCTAGAAAATTATTCGGCATAAAATTTCAGTAGGAGTCTCTTCAGAAAAAGACTATAAAATTAAGCTAAAAAACACAGGAAGAGAAAAACGCATATTCCTCTACTGAATCGATCGAAATCCCTCTTTTGAAAAAAATGAATGCTTATTGACGACGTTTAACATACAGGCAAAAAACAGTTGCATTAAGGTGGTATAACCTAAGTACTGGGTGGAAGTGACCCCAATGCCGCACATAGTGTTAATACAATTATAAAGTAGGAACCCTCCATAAAACCGAAGATATGAAAAATTTAATTTTAGCGACATCTAGCGGCGTCAAAAAAATGTTTTCGGAAATGTTTTCGAAAAAGAGATCATATGGGGGCGTACGGCGAACTTTTTTTTCTCGATACGCTCTAGTGTACATATCGCTAACTTAGAGTGCAAATTATGTAAGTCCCTTTTTTCAAAATTTGTAGGAGAGATAAAAAACAAAAAAATAAAAAAATTTCGAGATGAAAAAAAAATTTCTGCTCATGAAAATATTTGGGACTTACACAATTTTCTTCGATTTTTGGGCTTACACAATTTTCGTATCACTGAATAACAACGAGTAGAAATATGACAAGAGTCAAAGACTTGTTTAGCGCGGTGCCTATTTGGTTTTTCTAGCGTTGTACATAAAAATACACTTTTTCATAAAAATGGATTTACACAGTATGCACTCCAAGCTAGCGATATGTATGTCAAAGATTTTATAAACTGACCATTTTAGGTATATGCAAAATAAATACTATTACAGCTAAAATACATAGAGCGCATATTTTTGGTACTAGTTTACTAAATGACTGCTTAAAAAATATCGCCAGTCATCAATGAATGAAAAAAAATGAATGGTCAGTCATACTTGCCAAAAATACTGGGGACTTCAAATTTTAAATCATCAGTCAAAAAAAGGACTGAAAGGCTGCATTCAAGACTTCAAGAAAAAGAATGGGACTTCAAGGGCTGAAAGTCACGATGATTGCAATACTTAACATCTCTGTCCTTGAGTTGCGAGAGGTTCTCCGTTCCAGGAAGAACAGCTGCGATATAGAGTGTTATGGTCTAGATCCAGCCGGACCGCGTGGGTACCAATAGCCCAATGTACTGTGAACATCGCAGTTAAGCGGCATATGTCCCTACTGTCCATTCTTAGAATGGCTGAGGATCGCATCACGTTGTATGAGGGCCACAGACGTCTTCAGACCTTGCATGTATGTATGTGTATTTACCCTATAAACACAACGGATTCGCCTCGAATTCGAGACGAGGTCGCTTCTCTGATTATATTATCGCGGCGATACTTCGCGACGATAGATCGGCGAATCCGAATTCCCAGGCAAGTCACATCTCATTAGTGATTCTCGCATTTTTATATAATCGGATCGTTGGCGATTCATTCTAGAAAATCTTCTTCTGCGAATCCGCCTCGAATTCGCCACGATATCATCAGAGCTTTTGAGTTTCTTGAGTAGAGTTTTAAATGGTAAATTAAAGCCTAAAAGGGAATTTCTTCGTGTAAAGCAAGATTTAACAAAATTAATAAATGCTATTGCGATAATTGATTTTTCTCGAGTCCATCTTGAAATCGATACGAGTCCGAAAAATGGCATTCACCACCGCGAATTCATCTCGAATTCGCCACGATAACATCCTCGCTTTTGTGTTTATTGTGTAAAAGCGTCTTCTATTCTGGCAAAAATGTCGCACTTATTCCTCATTTTTTTTTCGGGCTGTAAAATTTGTTTGTGCTATTCCACATAGATTCCACACATTTTTTCAGTGTTGTTTGTTCTATTGACATAATGTGAAACCGTCCTCGATTACAGGGCAACATTTTCTGCTCTTAACACTATTAAAGGGGTTGCATTATATTTTTTCATCACCACATGAAAAATGCAAGAATTTCAAAGGGCATGTGATACATTTTGATAATGCTGCCATATAAGAATGCAAGATTTTCGTTCAGAATGGAACACGTTATAAGAATCATAAGTTTATAACTTCTGATGATAGTAATTAGTCTAATTTTATTTTTGCGCCATCTTCTTTTATACATTCTTCCATTGTGTAACATTAATAAAATAAACTCTAATAGAAACTTTCCTCCTCAGCTACTTTAATCGTCCCAAGGAAATTGCCTGTTTATATGCCGCCTACATCGAAAGCTTTCGCTTCAATCCAGACTTTTGGACTTCAGAAACTTTGGATGGCATTTTAGCCACTGGCGAGAAACTTTTGAAGAAGAGCACCACACTCAATTACAAATCTCCCGATAATGAATACGATATTATACCGCAAATTGCTGACAAGCAAGCTGAAGTGAGCTTTAAGCTTCATTACACGGGGCCGCTGAACTGCGAACCAAACATATACAAGGTGCTTTCGTTATATTTTTCACAGTTTAATGCCGCTGCACTAATAACCAAAGATATTTACTTATTAATATGGAAACGTTGTGCCAATACATTTTACATTTTCGATCCTTATGGACGTGATGAGCTTTGCCAGCGTGATTTCGCAAATGGCAGCTGTTCGCTAATGGCTGTAGCTTTTGTTGAGCATTTAGTGCATTTGATCATCGGCTTCAGCAATGCAGATGTGAGTGGTGAATTTAGTTTGTATGAAATTACGATAAAGAGTTTTGGGAAAATAACCACGCCCCTACAGAACAAACCGTTTCCGAAACGGACCCACCGCCTCTGGGCGGTTGTGAATGGCACTTATGCGATTATACCAGCGGCAAATAATGGACTGCAGCAACCGGTCAGCGGAAATGAGCAAAATGCCTCAATAATCATTGCATTGTTGGGACTTTTGTATTCGAATATAGAACGTGCCGCCAGTTGGCGTATGGAGGTGATCGATGAGCTTATCAAATACGGAAAAGATTTCTACAAGAACTTTTTGAATCGTTTGAAGTTGAAGAAGAAGCAGCAATTGAATATTGTTGACATGCCCGAGGTGATCATGCTAGGCGCATTTAGGGCGACAATTAAAAAGGAACCCTTCCGCTACACCAGCCATGTCACAAACTGCAAGTCCTATGTGGAATCGCAACTCACGGCAGCCGTGCGCGATGTCTTTGCGGCGGGCAGTCATGATGCGGCACTGCTGCAAATCGATAATTCCGTGTTGGCGATTTGGCGCGATGCGGAGTTCTTTTACCTTTTCGATCCGTTTAGACGTGGCAAGGCGGGACAAGTGCTCGATCCGGAGGATTTTCTAACAAAAGGCGTTGCCTGCCTGCAGATGCACTCCAATTTCGAATCCTTTTGTAGAATACTCTATATGAAAGCGCTGAAAATGCGGCGTGGTGGCAAATTTTTTGTGCATGGCATTAATATTGGCTGTATTAGGCCAATGCCAGCGGCGGCGAACTTGAAAAATAAATATCCCCGTCTGCAAATAACCTATCCGAAGGCACCCGTCTCAGTGGACGCTACCGCGACAGCGATTAAGAGTAAGGCAAAGAATAAGGGTAAACAGAAATTGGGACGCAGCTACAGCATAAAATCGATACCGGATGAGGAGCGCATACCCGAATACGATGATGTCGATATTGTAAATTCCTTATTGCACGAAGTCATATGCGAGATCGTTGAAGGTCTGCGCGAGCCGCTGCCCGAACGCACACACCCCTACAAGCAGGTCGATAAGGTTTTGTTGCGTTCCGATCGTGAGTATTTGCAGGGCTTGCGTTATAAGCTCACGCATGGCGAGGATTACGACAACTGGTATGCGGAATTCCAAAAGCAACCGGAGCCACCACAACAACCACCCACTTTGGAGGAGGAATTAGAGTTGCCGTCAAACTTTAAAATGCTACCCGACGGCGCATGGTGTGTGCTGGGCGAACGTTATATTCCCGCCGAGCAGGATGAGTTGAGCAAATTGAATGGTCTGCTGTCGACACTGGTGGCTACCGCTCTCAGCGTCAAATATAATATTTCAACGTGGAATAAGGAATTGGTTGACTATGCGGTAGAATCAGCGAATATTTTTGGTGATGAATTTTCGAATTACGAGGCAACGCTGAGCGCTTTCCTAGCGCAGCAAATGCCCAAAATAAACATTGGCAAAAACAATTATTTGCTGCATTTGCAACACCTCATACGAAGTACGGCAGCGCGTCCGTTGCGTCAAATGCTGCTGGAAAGTTTGATTACCCACAATCGTTTGGTGGTCATCTGTCAGATGTTCTCTTGTTTGATTGTGAAACGTTACAATTTTCTGTACATGTTCATTGGGTTCCCATGCACGCCGATTGGTTATCGTAAATTTGGCTCTGGCCCCGGTTGCCTGTTGCGCTTCTTCGAGTTGGATTCGCTCATGCGGCGCATTGAATTCGGATGCAATCCACAAGGTTGCGCCATCACCAATTATGTGGCAGTCGCTGTGAAGGTGTTGGATGTGACGCATATGCCGCCCGAACGTTTTAGAAAGTGGCCAGCTGAAGTCGAGGAGGCAGCCTATGCAACTGAGTTTGATAGCAAACAGAAAATGGAGAGATTGCGTTTGGATAAGATTCGTTTTCTGGATATGGAGTTGCGTAAAGAGAATGAACGCATTAAACGCTTTTTGGAGGAAAAGGAAGAGTGGTCTGCGGCGCGATCGCAACAAAACGGTAAATTTAAGAAATATATGTATCTTTTGATTGTGTTGTCTTAACTTGGGAGGCAAAAATCCGCGGCTGAAACATCTAAGAGGTTGCTGCCTGGGCAGTGAATCTCCGTATCTCCTCCCCAATGCCTGTTACTGGTGATTGCGCCAGGAAATACTGCGGAGGGAGACCGCGTAGTGCAAGCAAAGCCTGTTGTCCGATCGAGTAGGTCCCCTCAAGGCGAGAGCCAGGGGGGGGGGGAGTGCCAGACGGCCTCAGTCATGGTTCGAGTTGCCTGGCGGAAGGCATAAAATGTATTATCTTGTCGCAATGGAGGATAGGTTAGATTAGGTTGCGTTGGCTGAGGTCTGAAAACCCCTCACATAGACCACATATGGTCCTTAGTGTTGCCAACATACAGGATGCGTTATGTTATATGCAGGTCTTCGCAAGTTTTAATATTTTGTAAATTTCCCGCTCCGCAATGCTCTCTAGAGATGTGAAGTATGCAGAGCCGGGACAGTTAAATCGTAATGGAGGATAAATAGGATAAAGAATCGCAACGTTGTACAACATATCGAAAAGGCCCCAGCGTAGTGCTGGAAGCGATATCGATATAATATCGATTCATCGATGTTTTTGAACTCGATACATCGATACATCGATATTTTTTTTTCCGATATTCGATATTTTAATCCATGACCATCACTGATAAACGCGGAAAGAAGCTGGTAAAAGGTAAAAACATAAGAGAAATATTTTTCCAAACAAAATTTACATATTATAAATTGTTTATGTAGATTATTGGCATTGGCGCTTGCGGAAATGGAAGGAGTCTTAAGTAATGACAAAGGCAACCCAAATTCTAGGTATGAGTATATTTATATGTGTTCTTTTGGAGGCAGGTCCCAATACTATCGAATTGGACAGTGAGCCTGAGGAAGCGCGTGATAGGCGAACAAAATATGGGAAGTCAACAGTGTGGAAATTTTTTAACAAGTCTAAGGACGGAAAAAGTGCCAAATGCATAAAATGTGGAAAATTGTACCAGACAATTGGCAATACCACCAATTTTTCAAGCCATCTGAAGCGAATACATCCTAATTTGACAGCAAGCGAACTACTCATCACGCCATTTTTAAATAAAAAATACGAAGCTTTCTCAACCAGAAAAAGTCTTGACAGTGCTCTGATTTATTATATCAGTTCAGATTTACGACATTTTTCAGTTGTCGATCCTCGCTATTAGTTACCTTCTCGTACAACATTACGAAACATGTGCATGGTAAATCTTTTTTGTTTTCCTGATACAAATTTTTTTGTCTGTAAGCTCGAATGCTCGAATGTTTGTACGTGCATTTGAACAACAAACGAGCCTCAGACAAATTTGATCTTTTCGAATTATTCGATACCCGGGTATCTAGAGCTCTAATATAAAGGTCGATATATTGATAATATCGATGTTTTTTCTCAAAAATATCGATACTCGTAAACATCGATGTTTTTCCAGCACTACTACAGCGAGTGCGATAGGTGTCTTGATATTTTGGGGTGCTTTTAGCAACGTCTCTACTGAGGCGCTGTTTGGAGGGGCTTGAATGGATCGGCATACGGGTACGGGGGGACTTTCGACGATGTCAAGGAGGGCACATAGAGGAACCCCAAAAGCGGGAGTGCTCTCACACCTGTTGTGGAATCTAGTGGGCAACAAAATAATCTTCAGCAATACACAAAATTCTCTTCAGAAGATACGCAAAATACTAAAACTTGCCAAGTCTTGCATTACAAGTTTAATATAACGCCTCCCATACGATGTTGGCAACACTAAGGACCATATGTGGTCTATGTGAGGGATCTCTGTATGCTGGCCAACCTAACTTAACTTGTCTTTCCTTTACTAAATTATCTACTTAATTGTAACTTTCTTTTTTTGTATTAAATAGATAAAAAGAAAGTCAGCCTGCAACCCTCCACCGATCATATCACCGATACGGAAGCAGACTTTGAACATGAATCCGAAATGGACGAAATGGAGGAGTACGAAGAGTCATCGTCTTCGCTCGAATTGAAGCACAAGCCGGGCAAAGTACTTGATCGCGAAATCGTTTCCAGTTTTAAACCACGCAAAATCTTATACGGCTATCGCATGCGTGCGAAGGATTGCAATTTCAAAATCCAAGGCACCACAGCATTGGAGGGACGCGCCACCGCACATGTGGATAAGATTAAACCATGTTTCTTCGCCAGCACTTTGGCCGTTATGTATACCATACTACGGCCGCTGAATCAATGGTCCGCGCAGCGTGTAGATCGTGTGATCGAAAGCAGCAAAGCGATTGCCAACAGCGTTTCGAAGATGACATCGGCATACGAACGATTCATTAAGAATGTCACTGTAGACGATTACAAATTCGATATTTGGGTGAAGACCTATGAGCCGCCGGGGGTGGAGGGTGCAAGTGTGGCACGCAGAATCACCAAATCAATGCAAACACGCCGGTATATGCTGCTGCAATTGTCCAATGCGACCTTTGCGCTCTATCACGACGAATACTATCATCTATTCGATCCGTATCGCAGTATGGAGACGATGCAGGCAGTTGGCGGCGGTGAGGAGGAGGAGAACGATGACGTCGACATCGATGGCGCTTATGTTGAGCGCGAGGGACCGCGCAAGGGCAAGTGTAAGAAGGGTGTTAAGCGTTATCGCGAACGTAACACGGCCTCGTGGATACTCTTCGCCGACGTTGATTCGCTGCTGAAATACGTCGATAAACGTGCCGCAAATCAATCGTGGCAAATGGCCGAGGAGTATGCGTTGCATGTAATCGATGTGACGTCGTTTAAGAAGGCTGCGCCGAAGACGCGCATACTTCAGCTGCTGACCGATATGTCGGTGCCAATCGAATGCAGAACCTCGCAGCATGGCGAAGACGAAGCGATTATGTGCGCCCAGCCGGAGACGATGGCCTGGTTGGATTTGGATAGTTGCTTGCCCGTTTGGAGTCGTTTGAATAGACGCAATACCGCTGGTCGTTATCGTAATTTGCCTGTGTCGAAATTGAAATGTTTCGATGTCGAAATCGAGGGTCGCTTATGGTCACTCTGGGGCAATTTGCATCCCGATGCGCCGGTATTTAGCGCCTCGTCGCGTGGCAAACAGCATCTGGCGTGCAATGTGATGGCCTGCTGTGCCGGAAAAGTTTATCGCTTAATTGATTGGAGTCCGAATTTGTTGGATACGATCGTCATAAGCGGTGATCGTTATCATCGCGAGAGTTTAGAAAACATCAAAGTGTTGGATTATGAGTTTTCGCTGGAGGATTTGAATGTGGAATGCATGCTGGAGAGCATCAAATTTGTTGTGCATTTGGAGCTTGTGGCATATGGAAAACTCTATAATCCCGGCACACGCACCATAATGAATTTGGCCGATGCGCTCATCTATTTCTTTAGTCATTTTCAATTTGGTGTTTTGCAATGCTACAAGCGTTCTCTGGCTATTGGCCGTACGCTCGGTTTCGATGGCGGATTCTTTATGTACGATTGCCAGAGCAAGGATCATCCGCTGTTTCCGAAGGGTCAGGGCGCGTCGTATGTGTTGCGTACCAAAAATTTGCAAGTTTTACTCTATTGCATTGTTGTGACGCTGAATGTGCCTTATTATAATGTCAACTTTACTCTGCATAAAGTGGAAATGTTGCGTGAGGACGCATCGCTGGAGGAGGAGGAGGCAGGAAATGGTGATGGCGAAATTGGTGAATATGCTGGCAATTGAAATTGGTAAAAAATGGTGGACTTAAAGCGGCGTGTATTGCGATTGTCTTGCTTTTCATTTTTTTTTTTGATAAACTAAATTAGCTTCAGATTTGTTATTGGTGGACATTTTTTTAAATTTAGGCAAATCAATAAATTGCTTCCTTCATAGCATAAAGTTCTTATAATTTGTTTTTTTTTTTATGTTAAATTGTATGTAACGGTAATTAGTGCACACAAGAGTGTGCAACTGCTGGCGTACGCCGATGACATCGACATCATTGGCACTAACACGCGCGCCGTATGTTCTGCCTTCTCCAAGCTGGATAAAGAGGCTAAGAAAATGGGTTTGGCGGTCAACGAGGACAAGACGAAGTACCTCCTGTCATCACACAAAGAAACAGCACGCCTTGGCAGCCACGTCAATGTTGATAGCTACAAATTCGAAACTGTTAAGGACTTCGTCTATCTGGGAACCAGCATTAACACCAAGAATGATGTCAGCACGGAGATCCAACGAAGAATCACGCTTGCCAATAAATGCTACTTCGGACTAAGTAGGCAACTGAAAAGTAAAGTCCTCTCTCGACAAACAAAAATCACACTCTACAGGACGCTCATCGTTCCAGTCCTCATGTACGGTGCAGAAGCATGGACAATTTCAAAATCAGATGAGATGGCACTTGGAGTATTCGAGAGAAAAGTTCTTCGTAAGATTTATGGACCTTTGCGCGTTGGCGTGGGCGAGTATCGACGGAGATTTAACGATGAGCTGTACGAGCTTTACACAGACATCGACATTGTTCAGCGAATAAAGATCCAGCGGCTGCGTTGGGCAGGTCATGTCGTGAGAATGGACGAAGGCGCTCCGGCTAAGAAAGCATTTCTATCGAAACCCGCTGAACGCAAAAGAAAAGGGAGACCTCCACTGCGTTGGGAAAATCAGGTGGACAGCGATGCTGCCTCCCTAGGTGTTCCCAAGTGGCGCCATGCTGCACGAAACAGAAGCAATTGGCGCGCTCTGTTGGACTCGGCCAGAATCGTCTAGACGGTTAAGCGCCAATCAAGAAGAAGAATTAGTGCTTATAAGAAGTCAGTTTGTTTCTCATTTAGATTTTTTCCGTATACAACGGAGAGTCTAGAGCGACGGTTTGGCTTAGCCACAAAATAAAAGTGCAAAAGCAGTCCAACTTTCTGGTTAGAGAGATTTGGATGGGAGCAAGTAAGAGGAACCTGACCTGGGGATGTCTAGATGTAGGCAGTTTTAGGGCCAACCCTTGATAGAAATAGGAACTCAGGTTAAAAATAATTAGAAAATCTATTTACTTACATATTTACATAACTTCCCAATAAATACAACGGATTCGCCTCGAATTCGAAACGAGTTCGCTTCTCTGTCTATATTATCGCGGCGATACTTCGCGACGATAGATCGGCGAATTCAAATTCCCAGGCCACTCATCTCTCATTGGCGATTCGCGTATTTTTATATTATCGGATCGCTGGCGATTCGAGATTAAGGCTCATTGGCGTATACATTCTAGATAATCTTCTTCTGCGAATCCGCCACGATATCATCATCGCTTTTGTGTTTCTTGAGTAGAGTTTTAAATTGTTAATTAAAGCCCAACAGGGAATTCCTTCGTGTAAAGCTCGATTTAACAAAATTAATAAATGCTATTGCGATAATTGATTTTTCTCGAGTCTTCCTCGAACTCACATTTACATTCACCTCCACGAATTCATCTCAAATTCGCCGCGATATCATCCTCGCTTTTGTGTTTATTGCGTTGTATATCCTTGAGTCTAGGTATGTACATATGTACGTTAGGGTGGTTCAAGATCGTATGGTAAAAACTGAAGTTGAATATTAAGGCCAAGGGACCCTCTAATTCTTTTACACTGGACAAAATAAGTGAGGAGCCAAAATTTTAAGGTCGTATGTCATTTGGAAGACAATGCTCAACGCTGTTTAAAAAGATGAAAACGGGAATTTTTCTACAATTTCTGAAAAAATTACTAGACATGTTAGGATACACAAACATTTATTTGGACATTTTAATTTTAAAAATAAGTAGATTTTATAGTGAATATAAATAATCAAAAGTCGTTATATTTTGCCTTTGGAAGTGGACGGTTTCTGTGGATTTTCTAAGATGGCCTTCTTTGTAGGTTCAGTCGGAACTTGTTTTTGATTAGCCTCTACAATTTGTAGCAACAGATGTTTTTCCTCCTCATCATTTGTTATAAGTTTGTTGAAATCTTTAAATAGTTTAACACCTCTTTCGGCGATGTCGTTGACCACTTTGATTTTATTAACTGTATTTCTTGCCTCTTTAAACTCTGGCTTCTGTTCCCATTCACTTGGATGCTTATTTAAAAAGCTTTGTTTAATGTTTAGCTTAGTAAACAGCAACATTGTTCTACTATTAACGAAATCTGCCAATTCACATTTATCACTCAATAAATTGGCATTTCCTCTAATCATCCTTACCGGTGCAGGGACAGACATATTATTCACAATTCTCACTTTGTTTTCATGACTTACTTTCTTGGAAAAAAGTGATAATCCGACCAGTTCATCGGATAGGCACCACAAATGTGACTGCATTTTTTTTTTTGATGGTTTTAGCTATCTCTTCATCAATTGCGCTGTATTTTCCAGCCTCATTAGGTCGTTGAAAGCTGCATATGTGCTGCTTGGAGTCTCTACCCAGTTTTTCACATACAAAAGTGCTCCGAAACGAATAAATATCTCTGGTAAATTCCTTGACATTGGAAAAGGTACAGTTTATATGCATAAATAAGCTGAGCCATCCATCGAGCGTGATGTATAGGCCCAGGTGCTCTCCAGTGCATTTCAGTTCAATAAGTTCAAGGTAGTCATCTCGAGGCTGGTCTTTTTAAGATGATGTAGCAAGGATTATATGCCACCATTTTTTAACTCAGCTTCTCCAGGAGAAAAAATTAATGGTGTGTGGTCTGATCGAGCAACTTTATTCCATGATTCCTTCAACTTTTTAAAAATGGGAATTTCAGGAGAGCTTGAGGGTCCCAAACATAATGCAAATACCTTGCTCAAAATGATTTATATTATATGATGGTGGGTGACACGGCAACCATAGAAGTTCTTTGTTCAGCTGTTTTTCAATGAAAGTGCATGCACCACCCTCGATACCAGTGTTGACGGCTGTTGTGTCAAAGTGTATACCAATAACTTTATTATCGAGATCCCATGTCCTAAGACCTAAATCTTCTTCACATTTTTTTTGGACGAAGGTTGATATAATTCATCATCAGTACTATTTTTTGAACTGATTTTGGCGCTTGAACTACTAATTAAGTCAGCATCGGCTGGATTAATAGAAGAAGACGTGAATTTTGCAGCAGAAACCACATTTTCTCTTCTCTTTTCTTAGTTTTAAAATCTTTCTAGTGCTCTTTCTTGTTTTTTACTATACTCTTTGTTTTGAGATGAAATGATCATTTTTCTCTCAGTTCTTTGGTCAATTAAAAAATCTTTGTCTTGTTTGTTGTATTTTCATGAGGTTTAGAGCATCTGAATGGGCAATGTCAAAAAGCTTTTTAATTTTGTCTACAAATGATTGCTCGTTTGTTCTTTGTTTTTCCGTTTTCTGCCTTTATTTTTCTTTAAAAGTAGCCAATGTGAATGCACACTTTCAAGTTTTTCAATTGAATCCTTCACTCAGAAAAAAAATCATCAACACGATTCATGTAAAATTAACACGATCGATCTTTACACATAGAACAGCAACAATTTTTTTCAAATTACACGATGTTTGAAACATGATTTTGGCTTTGTAACTGTCATCTGAAAATTTGGTAAATTCAACCAAATTTTGTTGTTGATACAACATGAAGAAATTTTAAAATATACAAGATGATTCAAATATAAAATTTTATTCCTAAATGTCATTTGGAATTTGGTTTATTTAACATGAGTGTCAATAGTGTCAATATAAACTAAAAAAAAATGTTAGAAAAATGACGTCCCAATTTTAGTGTTAATACAACATGAAAACAAATGTGAAAACAACAAGAACCACAATTAACAATAAAATTTGGTTGGTATAACACGAAACAATGGTCAAACATAAACGTCATTTGTAATTTTGGTTTATTCAACACGATGATAGTGTCAATATAATCTAAAAAAAAGTGTTAAAAAAGAACGTCAAAACTATTTTGAAACATACATAATTTTTTTGATCATTTGAAGTCTGATTTTCGTGCAAAACGTAAATTATTTAAAAAAAAAAAGGAAAATTTTGTGCTGTGGCAGTGATGCGAGTTTAGCATCATTGTCAGTTCGCGATAGTGGGTTTTCGATTTATATTTTCAGTTTGAAGGTGAGTTAAAAGAGGATTACATTTTTGTTTCTAAAAGTATTTAATGTTCAATATTTTATTTTTCCTCTTCATAGGTTGCAATATCACGATTAGGTTTTTTAGCGAATGGGGGTTTGCGTGCAGCATGCGGTTGTTGCATTAGCGGCCAAACATTACTCGGTGCAAGTGATAGTACTATCGCCCATGTATAAACTATCGCCGGTACATTTGTGTTCGTATGAGAAGGACGCCTTCAATTTGGTCAGTTGTGCGGGTGATGTACGAATGTGCTTAATTGAAGTGATGATTATATATTTTATGTTTTATATGTTCTTTTATTTAAAAAAATAAATTGTACAATCAACAAGACTTTCTAGTTAATTAACAATAAATTTAATGTAAAATCAAAAAGATGTTATTGTTAATTCAACAGGACCATTTCGTGTTAATTTAACCAGCTTTTATTGTAACATTAACTAGTTAAAATTGTAAAATCAACAGAAAGACTCAATACTTTTTAGTGTTAATTCTACAGTTGCCATCCTGTTAAACTAACACTTGACAGTAGTGTTAAATTTACACGATTACATGATGGCATACATTAAGCATCGTGTTGAAAAAAATTAACCACAAAATTTGTTGATTTTTGGTTGATTTCACACTTTTTTTTCTGGGTGTTGGTATATTTTGTCGGGATTAGAGCAAACTTTATTCAATTGTTCCACTGTACTATAACTGGCGTTCCTGGCTGATTTTATTCCACTTAAAAAAATTAAAATCTTAGTAAAACTTCTTTTGTTCTTATTTGTTAAAGGTTCTAAGTCAAACAAAATTTCTATGAAAAATTGTTTTACAGAAATTTATGAAAACTTAACCTTATTGAGCACTGCCTTCCATATGTTCTAAAGTGCTAAGATTTTGCAGAGATTATTATTTTGTTAGATGTAAAAAAATTGGTGGGTCCCTAGGTCTCTAAAAATAACTTTGTATTTTTGGACCACCCTAATGTACGTATGTATTTGTGCACGGAATGTTAATTTTTTCTTAAATAAAACATGGTAAAACTTTGTTGTTATTTTTTATTCGCTCTTCAGAGCCAGTAATTTAAACACCTTATTGCTTTCGTGTTCAGGGGCGTATGAGTACCATTTAAATGGTGGCCACGAATCAGCGCGAAAGGTTTGTCAAGTCACACCAATATGAGAGTTGAAAATTTGTTCAATAGCTATTGATTCCAGCCAAAAATGAAAATGCAAAAACAACAATAACACAGGTGAACAAAAAAGTTTATATTTTGGTGCAGCCCTGCTTGTAACTGCATTTGGTGGCAGTGATGCCGTTTTGATCCAATCGTATCAAATGTGATACTTTTTTAAGCCCAAGATACGTATGTAGATACTTTTCATTTTGGCTTAGAACAAATTTGATACATTTTTAATCGGCATCCAATAATATTAATGAAACTTGATATTATTTAAACAATATCAAAGAATATTAATCTATTCTTTTTCATTTTTAAGATTTTCTTACAAATTTTAAGAACCTGTGAATGCGAAGAATAATATGTTTTGTGAAAGTCTTTGAAACTACCAAAAATGTATATTGGGAAATATTTTATTAATCTTTTGTTAGGATCAGGCATTTTGACTTAAAGGAGTGCAATGCGATACATATTTAAGTACTGATTGAATGACTCTAATTCAATTCAAAAATCAGCTCTGGTAACTAGATCTCCCAGCTCGTTTGACCAATTCAATTTTATAGAACTTTTATATTACTCGGTACGATACCTAAGTATTCATATGCATTTGCATGTAAAATTTAAGCATTATCTTTATATTTTTATATTGTTAAAAACACAATATCATCGTAAAAACTAGGGCTTACGGTTCGATCTCGAGCAATGTCGAGAAATTCGAGGATCGAGAAAACCGAGACTCGGGTTCTCGATTAAATCTCGTTTCTCGGATTTCTCGATAACATATTATGTGTATTGTGTCAAAAAAATATGAATATCAAAAATTTCTCGTATGTCATTGGAAAGAAGAAATTTAATATTATGAAATTTTAATTGTATTTCACTCGGAATTTTGTGAAAAACACCTGGGAATGAGAACTCGAGTCTCGCGAGAAATCTCGTCTCGCTCGAACTCGAAAACTAGTAAGCTCTAAAAACCCCGAAAGTATGTAGCTTCCTTTGTTAATTTTAATTTTTTTCTCAAAAATGTTTCGGCGATACGAAAAAAGCTATGAAAGTATCAATTTGTGATAACAAATTTTTTGAGGCTGCGGCAACACTGTTTGGTAGTATTCGCTACACTGATAAAAAAATTATAACTTTTTTAAATCGTACGCAACTTTTTTTCCGTTTATCCTATCAACACAAGTTTGATGTCGGTGAAAACAGGACATTTCACCACTTCTATATATATGAATTGTTAGTGTATCTTTATAAATACCAGATAATCTGTAAAAACAATCTCAAAAATAAAATTTTTTGGTTTCGATCTTTTTATCTACATTCGCTCCCTCAATCTTCGTTCCATCTCGAAACCAGTGCCGAAACTCGCTGATTTCCATACAAATTTCTGAGAGCGAATGAAGAACGTAACACTTGATTCGTTCTCAATCCTTTTGCCAACCCCGATAATATCGATGCCTTCTCTAATTTTGTATCGAAAATCTATCGAAATCTCACACAGACCAAAAAAAACGCAAAAATAAGCAAACATACAACATCTAAGAAGAACAAGAATGGGAAATGTCAAACTGAATAATGATCAGCTACGTGGAGACGGGTTATTTCGAGAGATGTTTCGATACATGTTTGACCGGCGAATCAAGTTATGTGGAGACGGGCTTTAAGCATGCTCAACTCAACTTTCACCACCTTCAGTTCTATAGTGTACACAATTCAACTGCGGAAATAACCTTTTCTGTACCAAATGCAATTAAAAATGGTGAATACGTCTTTTTATGTACCTTCCCCAATTTTACAGCCGTTGGATTAAGGGCCGGTTTCACCATCTCCGACCCTAAGTATGTATATGGAAGCTTGTAAACGACGTGTGGGTATTATCTATAATAGTTGAACTAAGAGAGGATTTGAAGCCGACCCCATTCCTACGAAGCAAGGCAAATTCATTCATATGGTAATGATAAGTGAATAGCTGACTTCTTCTTCTCGTTTTTAACTCTCCGAGTGCAGAAGCGAATCGAGGCGAATATTGCTGAATTCGCCCTGCCATTACCATATAATGAATTTGCCTTGCTACGAAGTAATAACGTTCCCGATTTCAGAAGACACACATGGGCTTGCATAGATATATAAAAATGAATCAAAAAGGTTATTTCATAAAAGGATAAGTTTTCACTTATTCAAATGAACGAATAGAACGAATGAACGTTGCCACCTTATTTTTCTTAGCACCTCCAATTGCAAACTTACGAATATCGGCAAGTAATCATGTCACATTTCAGTTTTAAATCAAAACTTTCATTCAATCACTCAAACTCTTTTTTTTCTTATTTGGCATACAAAATTTAACGCGTTTTTATTGACAAAAATTTAGTCGCCTTTTATTTTTTTTTTTTTTATAAAACTAATTATTGTACTAAAGATCTCCAAATAAATATTCATTAGTTCGGTTGTAATTTTTGACTGTGCCAAGATTTTCCATTCCAACATCCATTTCCAATTCTAATTCCGAAAGTAAATAAAACAGACTAAATTATGAATTGTGCTGCGTGTAAAATTAATAAAATCGGTCCAAAAACTGCGCCATTCGGTGGCTATCTTTGCGGCAACGAACACATGCAATGCGACAGTTGTAACGAACGCACGGATGGTCAATGCGGAATGTGCGAGGAGCGTACCTGCTTTGTGCAAATGAATTTCAATCAACGCGATCGCAACACCTCACCAATACGGCGGCGCACATTTTTGGAAAGCTCAGGCGCCACAGCCACGCTGACAGGCGTGGATGCTGAGAGCCGTTCGGTGGCTGCAACCAACTCGTGTTTTACTTTCCCGAAATCCTTTTATGCTGATATGGAAACGCATTCGAGCATCTCTCAGGAGCATTTGAGTATGCAAGAGTCGCGCGATGACTCGCAAAGCGAAGAACAATGCGAAATAGATCGCTGTTTAGCGCAAGGCACAAAATCTCCGGCAATGGAATATCCACCATCAGCTGTGCAGGTTGCAATGCTTGGTGCTGCTACGGTGAACGATAATACAACTGCGACTGCGTCAGCCAAAGCTATTGGCACAAGTGCTACAACAACAACCGCACCTACTGCAATTCCAATGCCCTCTCCAATGTCCTTGTCGGCGCCTTTGCACGTGCGTCAATACTTGCCGACTGCTGGAATGCAGGAACCAATTCAAATGGAGACAATTTTCTTCGGCAGTAGTCATCAGCCGCAGTCGGCTGCGAATTTTATGTTTCAATTTCGAAATGAAGACGGTTTTATGCGCTCCTCTTTGCAGCAAGAGGATTTGAGCGCGCCTACTTTGGAAGTGATCGCAGCACCGAATAGCATACAATTGACAGCTGAACATACGAATATATCGCGCGAAGACGGTGGTTGTGAGGCGGGTGTGCAAGGCGAAAGGCAGGAAAACGTAATACAGACTGGCGGTGAAGTGAGTATACATAGTTGCATGCATTTTAAGCTAGATTAGTCATATTCGGTAATAGGCTTGACACACGGCAGCGATAATTCCGATTACCGCAGCACATAATTCGATTCAAATTTTACGCTGACAGACGGTAAATATTGCGGATTAACAAAACAGCCGAAGGATGGTAGGCGCAGCGTCGAATTCAAACACTTATTTTTTTTTATTTCCAAAGGTAGAGCAAAGGCAAATTTATTATATGGTAATGCGGGGCGAATTCGGCAATGTTCGCCTCGATTCGCTTTAAGTTTTTGTCCATCAGAATGTCAAACTCAAAGTCAACTATTTCTTTGTATGAAATTCTTCTGTATTCTTCTGTACTCGGCGAGTTAAAAACGAGAAGAAGAAGAGGTCAGCTGTTCACTTATGCCTATATATATAGTACTTCTATATTGATAGTATTCTATCTGTGCAATGTGTATGAATTCATCCAAAAATTTTGTGCAACTGGCAGTTCTGCGCATGCGCCTCAATTACATTTAATGTCATCTGTGAATATGTGTGACAAATACATTCAATTGAGTTCAGAGGCGTTTGAAAAAAAATTTAAAGGCATCATTGTGTTCTAGGGGACGTATACCCCTTTGATTTTAGTTTTTGAATTTGTTTATAATTAATATAAGAAATTTGCCACATTTATTTTGAGATGAAAACTTGGAAATGTTCTAGAAAAATCTATTTTCTATGCACTCATATTTTTATGAATCGCGGCGGAAAGCGTTCCATGTTAAAATACTGTGGTCCGATCCATGGGCATTATATCGAAAAGTAGAATTTTGCCGTTTGAGGGTTAGTTTTGTAAAGTATGTACGTTCGAAGGCCGCCAGCACGGTGCTCTAAGCAAAAGTACTGCGAATTTTTAAACTGAATAACAGGAAAATTTAGACAACGAACTTTTGGACACAGCAACATATGAGGACCAAAGTTCAGACTACGTTACTCTCCAAACCGACCTCAACAGGGGAGTACAGGTAATAATATAACAAGACGGATGAAAGAAAGGACTACGAACCAATCGCTATATGTTCCACATATTTACAGCGGATAAAAGGTGGGCGGGTGGGAGCTGCAGTGTTTTTTTCCTGGAGCAGACTGGCGGTCACATACTAACAGGGCACTGTCATCCCATCTCAAGATGGGACTGGTGCAAAGTCAGGCGTACATGCATGCATCGAACCCGATGCTGACTATAAAGCCAAAAATACCAGCAAGCTAAAATACCCTGCAGTAAAAATCCGCAATGAATTCTTAATGAATCACTGATGCAATTCACCTATGACGAGGAGTCATCAGTGAATACTTTCATATAAAGACTGATGAATTTTTCATATAAATGGTTTGCTTTCCTCAGAAAAAAAAAAAACAAGAACAAATAAAAATATACTGAGTTATGACGACAGTGATGAATATTCAACAAAGAATCATCACTGATCCTTCAGCAGTGAAACAAATTTACTGCAGGGTACTAGAATTAAAATTTTATTTGTATTATTATATGATTTTTAAAAGTATATATGTATACATACATATTTATGTAAGAAATCTATCTATCTATCTATTACGTATGTAAAGATATTTTATTTATTTTATCCCTTTTATTGTCACAAATATAGCACCGCTTCGACATTTTTTAATTTTTTAATACGAGAATCAAATAATAAATATGTGAATTCCCTATAATTTTTTTTATGTGCCGTCACTGCGGTTTATTTTGAATTCATATGTCATTTTTCAAATTTGATTGCTCGGTTTTCTCTTTCTTTTTTTATATGTCTGTACTGTAATGTTGGCTGATAGAACTCGTAGGTATTACGAATATAGGAGTACTATATATATGCTTATGCCTATATGACACTACATTTTTTTCTTGGTTTTTTTGGTTTGGAAAACCCACCGAAAGTCAAAATACAAAAACAATTCTTCTGTAGGTTGAAAAGAGACAAATACTCCCTCAAAAACAATTTGATTGACATGAAACTTCAAACTAAATGAAAATAATAGGTCCGTTTATTATTAGCTAGTTATGAATAGTTAGCCAAGTTTCGGCTGGAAAATCGTTTCTTGAGTCAAAAAAATAGCAGAAGAGAGCCATTGACAGCTCCAAATTTCAGCTAGTAAAATTTTCCCTAGCTGAAATTATTTGCTGCCAAAGTAAGAAACAGCTGTTGAAAAAATAAACAAACGAACACTTTTGATTTTATTACTTTTGAAATTTTCTGAATTTTTGAAATAGAAATAAAGAAAATTAAATGTTTTTTTAGAAGAAATAACCATTAACAGTCAAAAATAGCATTAAAATTACTAATCGCTAATTTTTACTATTATTCCGTTTCTTGATTTTCTGTTTGTTTCGCTCGTTATGAGCGCAATTCTTTCCGTTTTGCTCACTTGACAGCTAGCTGCTAGTTTAATAAAGCCCATATGACACTACGTTTTTTTTCTGGTATTCTACCAGGTTTTTTGTGTGAAGGAGATGGTCAAATACAGTTTTGCGTTGGTGCAAGCGAGCAAGCTATTTTGAAAAAAACCAAACAAAATACCATCTAGGCGATTAAAAACCAACGAGCCAGCTTGTATTTCGGTAGGTTTTTTGGCATTCGGTCATTTTTTCTGACAATTTTTCCAATTTGACAACCATAAAATAAATTATATTTAAAATAAAAAAATATATGGAAATACAAATTTTAAATTTGCCTCTTGTAAGCTTCTGCTTTGGCCGTAAGGGTAAAGAAGAAGTCCGCAAGAAAAATTATATTGCGTACTGGCTTCCCTTTATAACACAGAATACAAAGCTATCCTGCCCTTTGGGTTTCATAACTTTTTTATTTCAGTCATTTAAATCAAATTTCCAAAAAAAAATAATTTTTGAAATAAATATTATTTTCATTTAAGCCCATATGACACTAAATTTTTTTTCTGGCATTCTACCAGGTTTTTTGTGTGAAGGAGATGGTCAAATACAGTTTTGCGTTGGTGCAAGCGAGCAAGCTATATTGAAAAAAAACCCATGGTGAAATAAAAAAATAGGTGATATCACGGCCAATGACAGCAGTTTAACGTCGCACTCCTATTCCGGTCATGCATTTGAAGGGAGTAGAAAAGGGGGAAAAAATTAGGAGTAGTTTAGTACTTTTTTACCACTTTGGTGTGTTTTTATATGACTAAAATTGTGAAAGGGGAATATTTTTAAAATGCATATTACGTAAGCATTTAATTTGGTTTAGATAACAAATTCTTTGTTCCATACTTACCTATGTATGTGAATATGCTTATCTATACATCAGAAAAGAAAAAAACCCAAAAAGAAACTTGAGAGATATTGAAAACATATGTAGTTAGAGGAATTAAAAACAAAGTTTATTTTTTTTTGTTTATTACAATTTACAAAATCGTAATATATATATATATATGAACATATGTATGGAGAAGTAGTAGTAACATAATAAGCTAATTAAAGAAAATTATATTTAATGTAATGCACAAAACGATATTAATAATTTGAACCAAACTAATGCTATATGTTTATATACTAAATTACGAGAGGCATGCTCATAAAACAATGTATGTGAATTTAACAAAAATTTAACAAAACGGTTACTTATTAATAATTTAAAGCAAACTAATGCTATATGTGTATGTAAAAACATACAGTGAATACACTGCGTATACGTAACTTGTTTACATTTGTATGTACAGGTGAAACTAAAGCGCATTAAAATAATATGGCAAATGACATGACATTCGTATATTTCACTTTTTCATACGACTGTTTAAAAATTTCATGCGGAAATACATCCTGCATGTGAAAAACTTTTTCTTTACTAAATCAGGTAAATCAACCTGCTCCGCTTTCTTCATCATCGTCGCCATGAAGCCTCTACCACGAAAAATTTTGACGCCGTTGACTAAATTAAATATGGTTTCTAATTTTTTTAACTTTGACACAAAATCTTCGCTTGGTTTGATTAATCCACCTCTTGACACCTGGTCGACCCAAGTAAAGGTGGGGTCCTCTGAATGTAGACCATCAATTCCAAGTTTTCGAATGATGTAACCCCCCAAATACTCGACCGCATCTTCATGGTAATGGTCCATTTCCTCACCCATGTCTTCTATATTGACTGCCGATACTCAAGAATCTGCCTCAGACATATAAACACCAATCGTTTGTGAAGGCATGTTTTCTAGACCCAACCAATCCGTTTCAACGGATGTCACATTGCCACTTTGGTTTAAAATTTCGGTACTTCGCGCTTTAATGAAAAAATAAAAAGTTGGGATATTAAAATTTATGTAATGCATAATTTACTCTTAGCTTAAACTAACCAAGTAAATATTTGCGTAGTCTATACTTAAACTGCATAGGACTAGGCTTGTCATGGAGGCCACCTTTTGCTCTCATTGCTCCAAAAAAGTGTTCCAGTACGTCCTGATTTAATCGATTTGTGACAATATATTGCATGCCATACTTTTCGTGCACGTGCTGGAACAAGCCTTTAAGGGATGAATTTGTTATCAATACGCCTTTTTGGCAAGGTAAGAGGGCGCAGTGAAACCTTGCTCTCACATTTAGCACTAGCCAACTCATTGCGTCTAAGATAGCATTTTGCTCCACCAAGTCCAGCACATACGGTTTTCTAGCTGGGTTGTACTGTGGTGTTCCGAGCTTGGTATTTAAAAGGTCAAACCAATCATCGATTACTTCAATGAAGTCTGCCGTTTCCAGTGCATTGGTCAGCTGCGTACCCATTGCGTAACAATGTCTTATTACACTAGCAGTGGTGTGCGATAGCAACTGTGCTGCAAGCTTGACCTTCATCCGGCCCTGGCGCTTGACAGTGAGGTGTTCTTCTTTTAGCTTATGACTAATAGATAAATCAGACATTGACGTATAATGCATAGCCTGCTCCACCGTTTCTGCACATATTTGTCTGTTCTGGAAGACATAGCCATGATCCAGGAAATGGTTGCGTAGTAACTTTAAAAGATGAGGCGCATCCGCAAAGACAAAAACTTTGCCACCATCGCCATTAGGGCTCGGAAACCATGTCTTTTCTGATAAAATTAATCAGTAAAAATAATAATAGATAATCATAGCTAAAATAGAAAAGTAATTACAATAAGGTTATAGTTTCAATAATTACCCGTGGATATGTCTAATTCCCTCCAAAGAGCTCTATTGCCAGATCCCATATCGGAGACGATACCAACAACAGGATAGCCTGCATTTCCTAGCTGTGAAATTATATCTTCCAGAATGCTTTTCCTCATCTTGCAGTCAAAGGCATAAAAAACTGGTTGTTTCCACGAATTTTTCAGTCCTCGCGCTATTACCATCTGTACTAACTTTGCTGGCATCCTTACGGTGTCTGTTAGTGGATCGTGCTCATATGAAGGGGAGACCTGCATCTCATCGAAAACGAGGATGCACAACCTATCTACTAACTCCATATTAGCACTTGCTGCGCGCATTTCATTCAAAACGAATTTTAACACACCGTCGTTGAACTTCAATCGCTGAAGCCATCTTGACAACGTGGATACTGAGGGTAGTGGTAAGCCCTTGCGGAGCAAATGGTTATACGCCCTAGGACCTGCAGCATGTAGTGGGATTGCCCACGCAATATCACTATATACCCAATGTACGTTCCTTTTTGGGGAGCTCAATTTTCGAATTTGGTTTTCGGTAAAAACTGACTCCATTCCACTTCTGAGAACAGACAGTTCATTTGATGCTTTTATCTCATTAGCGATCCGTGCTTTGAGCATTACAATTTCCGCCTTTAGCTCAAAATTTTCAAGCTCCAGAGCAGAATTGAAGAAGTCAGAGCTAATAAGTATAAAGCAAATACATATGTGAGCATACGAGTGAAAACCTAAATAATTGTCTCATATGTCTATTTTTCCTACACGTTCCATTATATTAGGATAGTTTTATTGAGTTTCATGTAATAATGGGAGAGGAAATCCTTATTGATGTGTAACGAAATCCCGGAAAACCAAATCCAGAAACACATAATCCAGAAATACACAATCCTTCTTCTTCTTCTTCTTCTTCTTTTCCTCTTCTTCTTCTTCTTTTTCATTATTCTTCTTCGCCTTCTTATTCTTCTTCTTCGTCTTCTTATTCTTCTTCGTCTTCTTCTTCTTCTTCTTCTTCTTGTTCTTCTTCTTTTATTGTTCTTCTTCTTCTTCTTTTTCATTCTTCTTCTTCATCTTCTTCTTATTCTTCTTCTTCTTCTTCTTCTTCTTCTTCTTCTTCTTTTTCATTATTCTTCTTCGCCTTTTTATTCTTCTTCTTCGTCTTCTTATTCTTCTTCTTCTTCTTCTTATTTTTATTTTTATTTTTGTTCTTCTTCGCCTTCTTATTCTTCTTCTTCTTCTATTATTCTTCTTCGCCTTCTTATTCTTCTTCTTCTTCGTCTTCTTATTCTTCTTCTTCTTCTTCTTCTTATTTTAATCTTCATCATTCTGGATTTTGGCTTGTCGGGATTATGATCTGTCTGGATTTTGTCTTGGCTGGATTATGATTCGTCGGGATTTTGTCCTCTCTGGGTTATGCTATCTCTGGATTTTAAACTTTCAGGATTTTGTAGTTTCTGGATTTTTAAATTGTCTGGATTCTGTCCCGTCTGGATTTTAAAAATTCGGGATTATGGTGCTCACCCATTAAAAAAAGCATATGAAGCTAAATATAAAATCATCCTAAGTATATTTCGTTACCTTAATATAAAAAGGTCCTAACTCATATTTGAACCGAATCTTTCATTTCTCTTTTTCTTTCCTATTTCTCTTTCCATTTCCTATTTCCTATTTCTTTCCCAGATTGAGCGTTACATCCAATAAAGCTCTGCCTCTCACGGCAGAGCTGAGGTATTTTCATATTAAGATAACGAAATGTACACGTGTACTATGGCTGTTGATTTAACCTGGGTAAAGATATTACAGGTGTTGCCCATGTAAACATAGCAATAGTAATATTACATACTCAGTTTGCGTTGCAGCATCCTGTACCATGTTAACAGCAGACACAGGTGCCTTCCAATCGAATAAAAATTCAACTCCCATTGGAATAGCGTCCTTTCGCAACCTCTTGCGTTTAGCACCAGGTTCCATATCGAAATCATTTTGGTCAAAATGATATTCACAAATTCTTTCATTTAATTTGAGTTCAACACCCCCAACTTGGCTCCATTTTCTTCTTTCTTCTTCTTTCTTCGGAACATGAAAGCGACTTAAACATGCACCAGGCCAAGAAGTGTGGCAAAAAGCACAAGATGCCCTGGCCATATTCTATGACAAAAAGACAGATATCGTAATAGGAGTAAGAATTACTAAGATTTTAATTAAGGGTTAAAACCCAACATTTCTTCGTTGCAAATAAAAGTGTGGTGATATTGTGTGTGCAAATATGTTTATTGTTTATATGTTCGTGTTTCTTACAATTAAGAAAATACTCTTTAATTTTTGTATCTACATACAGTGCCGAACTAAAGTATTGGCACAGCAAGATGCTTCAACTTTAACACTGTTTTTTGGCCGCATGTGAAGAGATTTCTTAAAAATATAAAACATCCCTGGATAGAATGATAAATTGTTAACCATTTCCATTTTATTTTATTTAATTATCTCTTTTATTGAATTAACGGCAGCGATTCTATGACAAAAAGTACTGTTTTGGGCTGAACAAAAGTATTGGCACAGCTAAATATTACTGGTTATTTTGCGCTGATTTATCGGTCTAGCAACTTTTTTTAATTTGTCATGCTACGAGAACGTGTGACTTACGTACGTTGCTCTTAAAATACGAGCTGCGGACGTCGCAGTGTCTTAAATAAGTAAATTTTCCATTAAAGTGAGTAGCAAAAAAGTGAAACCGTCGAATCTCGGCGAAAAATTATGTCACATTTGCATAATTATGGAAAATCATTCTCTGGGATGGGTGAAATGATGGACAGAAACCGCCACACTATTCGGGGTATTGCTCAACGTTTCAAGAAGGCTTATCTTTGCAAAGTGTACAAAGAACGGATAGACCTACGGCTTTAAACGACCGTAAACGCAGTCAGATAGTAGGAAGAGTAAAAAAAATCGTAGAATATATTCCACCAACATTACAGATGACGTTAAGACAGAATTAGGAAGAGATATGCACGCCATAACGATCCGGGGAGCCGTATATGAAAATAACTACCATTCTCGTATAGCCAACCGAAAGCCCCTTATTCCAAAAATAAGCCTAAATAAACACTTAGCTCATGTAAAAGGATATTAAGTAAGCCAAGCAACTGCTGAAACAATGTTCTTTACTGGGATGAAAAAAAATTTAGCATTTTCCAACTTGATGACCGGCAAACTTTATGGGGAAACCATAACAGCTTGCATCTAGTTATACGGGAATCATAGTTATTTTCCTGTAAGGCTCTCCGGATCGTTATGGCGAGCATATCTATTCCGAATTCTGCCTTAACCTAATCTGCAATGTCGGTAGAATATATTCTACGATTTTTTTCACTCTTCTTACTATCTGACTGCGTTTACGGTCATGTATAGCCGTAGGTCTATCCGTTCTTTGTACACTTTGCAAAGATAAGCCTTCTTCAAACGTTGAACAATGCTCCGAATAGCGTGGCGGTTTCTGTCCATCATTTCACCCATCCCAGAGAATGATTTTCCATAATTATGCAAATGTGACATAATTTTTCGCCGAGATTCGGCGGTTTCACTTTTTTGCTACTCACTTTAATGGAAAATTTACTTATTTAAGATACTGCGACGTCTGCAGCTCGTATTTTAAGAGCAACGTACGTAAGTCACACTTTCTCGTAACATGACAAATTAAAAAAAGTTGCTAGACCGATAAATCAGCGCAAAATAGCCAGTAATATTTAGCTGTGCCAATACTTTTGTTCAGCCCAAAACAGTACTTTTTTTCTTAGAATCGCTGCCGTTAATTCAATAAAAGAGATAATTAAATAAAATAAAATGGAAATGGTTAACAATTTATCATTCTATCCAGGGATGTTTTATATTTTTAAGAAATCTCTTCACATGCGGCCAAAAAACAGTGTTAAAGTTGAAGCATCTTGCTGTGCCAATACTTTAGTTCGGCACTGTACATATATGTATGAAATCTTACCACAAAAGAAGCCTAAGAAACAAGCGATATAAATTAAAAAAAAAACGGTGAAACGATGACACCAAAACAACGATCAATGAGGCTTTTAACTAAATCTTTCAGATTTCGCCACGGTATTTCAAAATGTAACTGAATAAAATAATTGGGATTAGAGGAAAAGAAGTCTCGTCATTGCGATCTTTAGCTTACCTGTAAAACGCGATTGTAAGAATGGTGAGACGAAGGCACCAAAAAAACAATCAACGGGGCTGTTAATTAATTCTTTTTTCGTCGCGGAATTTCGAAATGTTATAAAATTTTTTCACATTTACATATGTATTATTGAAAATATATGTATATGAAAATTTCAAAACAAAACAAAAGTATAAAAACAGTAATGCCTACTCAATAAAATACTAAAATGGGAGTCAATATATAATTTTCGTATGGAATTTCGGTACGATTTGTAAAGGAAAAAGCCAAGAGGGGAACATTTTTTTATAAGAGTGCGAGTGTTGTCAAAATGCACCGCCATTTTGTTTTATTGCAAACACCTTTTCTCTTATTTCACCATGAAAAAAACCAAACAAAATACCATCTAGGCGATTAAAAACCAACGAGCCAGCTTGTATTTCGGTAGGTTTTTTGGCATTCGGTCATTTTTTCTGACAATTTTTCCAATTTGACAACCATAAAATAAATTATATTTAAAATAAAAAAATATATGGAAATACAAATTTTAAATTTGCCTTTTGTAAGCTTCTGCTTTGCCCGTAAGGGTAAAGAAGAAGTCCGCAAGAAAAATGATATTGCGTACTGGCTTCCCTTTATAACACAGAATACAAAGCTATCCTGCCCTTTGGGTTTCATAACTTTTTTATTTCAGTAATTTAAATCAAATTTCCAAAAAAAATAATGTTTGAAATGAATATGATTTTCATTTAGTTTGAAGTTTAATGTCAATCTAATTATTTTTGAGGAAGTATTTGTCTCTTTTCAACCTATAGAAGAATTGTATTTGTATTTTGACTTTCGGTGGGTTTTCACAACCAAAAAAAAACAGGGAAAAAATGTAGTGTCATATGCCTATAAGAAACAAACTTAATATTTATTTAAAAAATTAATTTTATTAGAAATTTGAATTTAAATTACAGAAATAAAAAAGTTATGAAACTCAAAGGGAAGAATAGCTGTGTATTCCATGTTATAAAGGGAAGCCAGTACGCAATATAATTTTTCTTCCGGACTTCTTCTTTACCCTTACGGCCATAGCAGAAGCTTACAAGAGGCAAATTTAAAATTTGTATTTCCATTTTTTTTTTTATTTTAAATATAATTTATTTTCTAGTTGTCAAATTGAAACAATTGTCCGAAAAAATGACCGAATGCCAAAAAACCTACCGAAATACAAGCCGCCTAGATGGTATTTTGTTTGTTTTTTTTTTTCAATATAGCTTGCTCGCTTGCACCAACGCAAAACTGTATTTGACCATCTCCTTCACACAAAAAACCTGGTAGAATACCAGAAAAAAATGTAATGTCATATGGGCTTTAAGGTTCAGACATTGGTGATTTATAAGTATTTCAGTATCGTTAACCTTATTGTAACTTTATCGCTATCCATGTGAGCTGTTAGTGGTGCCGTAAATCTGTAAACAGCTGACACTTGTCGAGGAATTCTTGGAAGGTAGGCGCATAGGCGAATTAAGAAATTTCCCATGTATTTTGTTATTATAATTGGTAGATTGTAATGTCAAAATAATATTTATCCTTGTTAAAATCTGAATTCGCTTGGGACTCGCCCATTACTATTGGCCATGTTGTGAATTCGCTTTGATTTTGATATTATAATCTACCTTTGTAAATAAAAAAAGAAGTTTCTGCATTCGCCAATGCGCCTACCTTCCTATATCTGCTTTCACAAGTGTCAGCTGTTTACGGATTTAGGGTTGCTAACCAAAATCCAATTGGTCTGTAAGTTAAGGATACAGCTACAGAATTACGATAAGGCACCAATGACTAGTAACAAAGCTTGTCGTAAGGTTGGTCGAATCAGCTGTTTTATAAGGTTACAGATAAGTCACCAATGTCTGCACTTTTAATATTACCATATGAATGAATTTGTATTCGGTAGAGCGTAATGTCAAAATCAAAGCGAATTCACATCATGGTCAATGGAAATTGGCGAGTCCCAAGCGAATTCAGATTTCAACCAAGGCGAAATTTCATTTTAACATTGCACTCTACCAATTTCAATAACAAATTACATTGGAAATTTGTGAATAAGCCTATGCGCGTACCTTCCTAGACCCGCCTGGGATTCTTCTTTTTCTTCACTTTCATTCACAATAGAGATTGTTCGCCAAAGATGTCATTACAAAATGCCCTAATCTGCTAAAATTTTGAGGACTAACTCAAGAGATATTCCAGATTACCTACAGTTAATTCTCAAGTTAACTCCGAATTAGCTAGATCTTCCGGATTACCTCCAGTTAATTCTCAACTTAACTCTGAATTATCTATAGATATTCCGGATTATCACTGCCGTCTCTCAATGCTATAAGAATTATGAAACCGAATTAGTTTGACATTCGGAGGATTGGTTCTCTATTACTCATCCCAATAAACACAACGGATTCGCCTCGAATTCGCGTCGGATTCGCTTTCTCTGATTATATTATCGCGACAATAGTTCGCGGCGATAGATCGGCGAATCCGAATTCGTAGGCATGTCACCTATCACTAGCGATTCGAGAATTTGTTCATTCTCGGATCGCTGGCGATTCGAATTTTTTATGATTAGCTATTCGAGAATTTGTTCATTAGCGATTCGAGATTTTTTAACAACTTAAAAAAATAGAAGAAAAAATGATATCGCGAAAATTGATTTACTTGAACTTGCCGCGAACTTGAGGCGAGTCCGAGAAATTACATTCGCGAAAATCTGCTTTCGCGAACTCGCCTCGAATTCGCCGCGATATCATCCTCGCGTCTGTGTTTATTGGGATTTTATTATTTATTTCATTGTGGTTGTTGTTGTTCCCAATTGTTTTATTTCTCACATATGCTAGGATACCGAGGAAATTATACAAACATCCGAAATACGTTTTATGGAATCAAGCGAAAGCATGAAAAACTATTTCTCTGGCGGCACAATGCATCCCATCCAAAGAGCCAAACAACATGAAGCGGCGCATGTTGCGCAACACCAGCAACATCAGCAACATTATTGTCAGCCACCAGAAGCGCTATCCGCGAAAAAACTGCACGACTTCGAAACACGCAACACCGCGCATCCGGTCGAGCTCGTTCAAACATATCTACGCACATACGGACCGCTTGCGTTATGCCAATTTCCGGCCTATTCATTTGGTCATAGCTGTCAGGAGAGCACTTCGGAAGCCATCGACGCGCTGCATAATCGTCGCCAGTCATTGGCGCACACGCAACCACATGCCGCACCCGCAGCAAACACGCGCACCGTATCCGCATCTACGGAATCCGAACCAACATTGGCCAGCAGCGCTAAGAAATCCGAAATGCCGGCAAAATATTTGCCGCACGACTATTTTGTTATGCAAGCGACGGGTGTGGCGCAACCTGCAGCGCCTGATGCGCTACCGCATTCCGCTAAGAATGCACAGCCGAGTATCGATTTGCGTATGCAAAAGGTGTTGCAGACATTCCAGGAGGATTCGCGCACACCGCATATAAGCGAAAAGCCGGCAATTATTGAGCAAGCAAAGAAATATTTGAAAATGGTGGAGCATGCGGTGGAGCCAACAGCACCATCACCACTGCCTGCAGTAGCACCTGCCGCACCTGCAACAATAAGCGCAACAACTGCGGCAAATGAAACTGCAATGCTGCCGCCGGTTGCCGAAAGACAACTGGATCAGTTGAGCGTATGCGAGTTGCCGGCCGAACAGCCGAGTGTTGGTATTATAGCTCAATTATCGAATACGCATCGCGCCTATTATAATCCGCCTACTGCGGCGGAACGAAGCGCAACATACCGTGGCATGCAACACAAGCAATCGTCGCATAACACTGCTGCCTGCACTGAACCGCTGCCACAATTCCAGCTCATAACTTGCTCCAACATAATGGCTGCGGACCTGCTGCTGGCCAAAGGTCGCTTTCTCAATATGAAACCGATACCCGCATGCCAGCTGACCATACCGCGCCCGCCCATCAAGTGCCCCGCGTCGTCGTGTCAACGCATGATATTCGTTTCCGATTTTAATAAACATTTAATTGTCGATCACAACATGTTGCCCATGGAGCGCATTGCGCCGCGTCAATGCAAAAATTTCTTTCTCGATCCGAAATTGGCACACTACGGCATCAGCAAATGCCATCTGCTCTATCTCATACGCGATAAGATTACCGATTTGGGTAGCAGTAAGTTTAAAGATTACCTGCCGCTGCTGGTGATGAGCACATGCATTCGACTGTCGGATTTATGCGGCATTGATGCGCATGATAACGCAGAATTTGCGGCGAGTGCAGCGAATCGGGAATATTTGGTAATCTGGCTGACGGGCATTGTGCCGGAGGAGTTTCCGGTCGGTGTGACGTTGACGGTGTGGCCGCGTTTGGCGAGTCAGGCGCCCACTTGTCACATGGTACATTCCGGTGAGATGTATTCGGTGCGTCGATCGCAGGATGTTCGCGATGTTTGTGGCAGCGGTCAGATGTTGCTGCTGTCCGCGGCGGAGATACAGCTACTCACGAATGGCGGCAAAGAAATGCTCGAATTGCAAATTGTCGTCCATTAGATATTTGTGTATACATAATAGAAGCGAAGAGAAATTACTTAAGTACGCTATAGGAGAGAAGAGAGATGGATGACCTGAAGAATCAGGAGATCTTACATAAAATGTATTCGCATCTATTTTTTACTTCCTTTTATTGTTTGTATGGAAAAGATATTGTATAATATAAATGTATTTATGTGCAGTCTAATATATTTATATACATGTATAAATATATGGTAATACGAACTTTGACCCCTGAGATTCTTGTGGTATTAACTCAAATTATAGGGTACATAGAATTTCGAAAAGTGGAACTTCCCGGAATATAGGCCCAAATGTAGACCCAGAGTGAACCAGACAGTCTTCGAGCAATACTGGTATCAAATGATAAGTGTTGAGCAGGCCTTCAACATATGTAGTTATTTTCATTGCGATGCCTAGGCCGGGTTTCCAAATATGGGTCAAAACGTGGACCGGGATGACCCTCGAATGCTTCTAAGCGATATTGGTATCAAATGAAAGGTGTCGAGCAGGGCTTCAACATACAGATATTTTCATTGTTATTTTTTGAGTCGGTTTCCCAGAAATGGTTCAAGTAGTGGGCCCGGATGGTGACGGATCGTCCCGGTAAAGGTAGAGGTAAAGGAAAAGGTAAAGGTAAAGGTAAAGGTAAAGGTAAAGGTAAAGGTAAAGGAAAAGGTAAAGGAAAAGGTAAAGGAAAAGGTAAAGGTAAAGGTAAAGGTAAAGGTAAAGGTAAAGGTAAAGGTAAAGGTAAAGGTAAAGGTAAAGGTAAAGGTAAAGGTAAAGGTAAAGGTAAAGGTAAAGGTAAAGGTAAAGGTAAAGGTAAAGGTAATGGTAAAGGTAAAGGTAAAGGTAAAGGTAAAGGTAAAGGTAAAGGTAAAGGTAAAGGTAAAGGTAAAGGTAAAGGTAAAGGTAAAGGTAAAGGTAAAGGTAAAGGTAAAGGTAAAGGTAAAGGTAAAGGTAAAGGTAAAAGTAAAGGTAAAGGTAAAGGTAAAGGTAAAGGTAAAGGTAAAGGTAAAGGTAAAGGTAAAGGTAAAGGAAAAGGTAAAGGTAACGGTAAAGGTAAAGGTAAAGGTAAAGGTAAAGGTAAAGGTAAAGGTAAAGGTAAAGGTAAAGGTAAAGGTAAAGGTAAAGGTAAAGGTAAAGGTAAAGGTAAAGGTAAAGGTAAAGGTAAAGGTAAAGGTAAAGGTAAAGGTAAAGGTAAAAGTAAAGGTAAAGGTAAAGGTAAAGGTAAAGGTAAAGGTAAAGGAAAAGGTAAAGGAAAAGGAAAAGGAAAAGGTAAAGGTAAAGGTAAAGGTAAAGGTAAAGGTAAAGGTAAAGGTAAAGGTAAAGGTAAAGGTAAAGGTAAAGGTAAAGGTAAAGGTAAAGGTAAAGGTAAAGGTAAAGGTAAAGGTAAAGGTAAAGGTAAAGGTAAAGGTAAAGGTAAAGGTAAAGGTAAAGGTAAAGGTAAAGGTAAAGGTAAAGGTAAAGGTAAAGGTAAAGGTAAAAGTAAAAGTAAAGGTAAAGGTAAAGGTAAAGGTAAAGGTAAAGGTAAAGGTAAAGGTAAAGGTAAAGGTAAAGGTAAAGGTAAAAGTAAAGGTAAAGGTAAAGGTAAAGGTAAAGGTAAAGGTAAAGGTAAAACTTGTTCATGGCGGAGGGCAAGCCGCCCACTGCCGAGAGGTTACCGCTGATTCTAAAAACCCAAACATACATATATACATACATATAACCTAGGGAGGGGGGTGGTCCCAAATGTATGGAGACAAATTTCATATCATATTTCCTCAACCCAAACCCTAGATCGCTGCTTTTATAGTCGTATATCTTCTTCTTAACTGTCGCGTAACCGTTTAGAGTCTAGACGATTGTAGCCGAGTCCAATAAAGCGCGCCAATTGTTTCTGTTTTGTGTAGCATGGCGCCAATTGGAACTACCAAAGGAGGCAGCGTCGCTGTCCACATGATCTTCTCAACGCAGTGGAGGTCTCCCTTTTCTCTTGCCTTTAGCGGGTTTCTATAGAAATACATTCTGGGCCGGAGCACCATCATCCTTCGACATGACCTGCTCAATGCAGCCACTGGATGTTTATTCGCTGAACAATGTCTATGTCTGCGTAAAGCTCGTACAGCTCATTATTAAATCTTCGTCGATACTCGTCCTCGCTAACGCGCAAAGTTTCATAAATCTTCCGATAGTCGTATATGCCAAATATAAATTTTGGTTCCGACCGGATACGGTGATCTGAAGACTATCGATTTTGGGAATTAGATATAAAAAAAATCAGGAGTTTATGTATGTATACATATATAATTAGCTTGTCAATTTACTTTGCGTTCTCTTATAAAAAAAATTTACTTCATACATATGTATGTATGTATTTCTTGGATTTTGTTGCAAAAAAACGCAATTCTCAATTCATTCCAGTGTGTACTACTTGCTTCATGTCCATCCGCCTAACTAGTTAATCGCATAAAAGAGTTTTGCCCAACAGATTACTTTTCGAACCAATGAATAATACAGACCACGATTGTTCCGTTGCCTCACTTTTATTCGATACGTTCAAGGATTTTGTTTTTCTGCAAATTCAAACGCGAGTGTTCAATATCAATTTAGAAGATGGAATATTTCGTTTGTCCCTTTAAACTTACCGTAAATCACTGGAAAATTTGTTGTCATCTTCTGGTATGCAAATTAGTTTTGGTTTCGGTTGCAGCTCAAATGAAAATTCGCTATTGCAATTTTGTACGCGTGTCTCTTCGCGTCGTTCGCTGCGCCTCTTGAGTGATGATATTGAGCTCTTCATTTTGGGTAAAGCACCGTTCGACATTTTTTTTTTGATGTTCTTGCCAATTCTTGTGCGTAATTTAATTTTTCTTTTATTTGTTGCAGAATTATTGTTCAAAATTAGTAAAAATACAAATAACATGAAAATTTAAAACAAATTGAAAAAAAAAAAAAAAAATTCTGCTCCTTATTTTTCTGACACTTTTTCTGATATTTGCCTTAACCCGAAGTTGAATATGGCTATTTGTATTTTCCTTATTGGCGTGAACAATTACGCAACAAGAAGCAGCGGTTAGCCTCTAAAAAGTCTCTAGGTTAGATTCTATTATGAGTGTACCCTGTTCTCTTACAGCTTGTGGTGTGTTGAATTAGTTTTATTTTTTTTTAATTGGACATTTTATAGTTTTATACGAACTCAACTGCATCATATTTTATTTATATGCCAATTTTTGTTTTTGCTTTTCCACATTTACTTAGCTTTAATACACACAACATATTTCCTGGCGCTATTGTTTAGAAACATGTTGCTAACAAATCTCTGCAACGTGAAACATGTTACAGCAAGAACGTTTAACCCTTCTGTTACATTCAAAAAAACTTACGCATGTGACATTAAGGTCACGGAATGACCTTACCTGTGTTTTTCATATATATCGATATGGAAGTATAATTTCAATGGAAATTTTCAAAATGTATTAGTTCAATTGATTATTTATCGGATTATACACTTATTTAAATGCATATACTTAATATATTTTTAATTTCTATGTTCAAGACCAAAGATTGTGGAAACGGTAACTATGTACGATTTTGTCCATACATTGGTTTGTCTTTTGTATGTAAGTTGGTAAGTTGTATGCACTTCTGATTTTGTAGAGTTATAGAAGCTGTTTCGGTAAATTATATTTTCTATTGTGGTCCTACCACTATTCTGCCTAATCGGCTACGTTGACCACTCAATATTTCTATCTGTGGAATAATACACGGGAGTGGGTACTACCTTCATTTTCCAATACAAGGTCAATTAATTCATCGTTATCACTTCCTGCATATTCGTAAGAAGAACCATCATGCTCAAACTAATCGACTATATTGTCTTCGCCCTCAACTTCACTACACTCATTGACATCCACATCATTATCAATGATATACTCTATTTGGCTTTGTGTCAGGCGATTTGGGTCTAAACCATACATATATTAATCTGCAAATATATCACAAATAATAAAATATTGGAAATAAAATACTTACCGAAGCTTTCACTCTTTCATTTTTATACGAATTTAATAAAATCAGCTTTTGCGCACAAAATAACACTGACGGTCACCGAATGACCTGAAGGGGCGCACACGTAACTCTTGATGTTACCACTTGTTTGATAATGCAAAATTCTTCTTTTTATGCTTTTGCGAAAGGATTTTCCTCAATACAGAAATACATTGAGGGAAATTCTAAAATTTTGTTCATATTAGCATTTATGAGAAAATTAAACAAAAAAAGGTCATCAAATTACCTAAATGTAACAGAAGGGTTAAGATTCCGTTGTTGTTTGATTCGAAATCAGAGAGAGCATTATCAACATATAACTTCATTATTAGAGCATTTTCATTGCTGCCACACTTTTGAAAAAAATGCGGTTTTGGGTTATTTTGAAAATCACAACATTTAGTTAGTTCGTAAAGCCATTTTATGTAAAGCGTACCCGTATTTACGAATAATGCTTGTGTCTTAAAATTCAGTACAATCCTTAAAAATAAGTGACGATTTGGTTGCCCATACAATTCGCAACATTCACATATTTATACCATGCTTTTATCAGTAGCATATCGACGCTTCCAAACAATACGATATGTGTACATATAATACAACTCGAGATTTTTACAGAATAAAAGCTTTGAGAGCTTGCCATGAAAAATCACGTAGCAAATTTTTATTTCTCATTACGGTTTTATATAAAGCGTACCCTAACTTCGATATTGTCGAGTTTTGGTGTTGATCGTTCAATCCAAACAGAAGTTACAAGTGAAAGTATACTTAGCATACAATCGAAGTTTCATATCGAGTTTACACTTTGAGAGCTTCTCCTGCAAAACACAGTTTCAGACTTAGTATAGTTTTGTTGGGAAGCGTCGATATGTATGTATGTATGTATGTACATTAATGTGGAGTGAAAACATAAGTATGGAGATTTTTTTTTTGTTTTTTTTTTTTTTTTTGAACGTACTAGCAATGAAAAGTTGCCCTTATACGAGTTAATGAACCCCACAAAATTTTATGGCGATAGGATGACGTTTTGAAATGCCACCAGCCCCGCAAAGTTGAAATGAATACGCACGATCTGGTACAAACGTGAAATTTTGAAAATTATAAAATGAAAAAACGAAGTAGGTATGAGGATTGATAAGATGGCTAAGCTGAGTATTACAGTGAATTTTTTTTTTTGGAAACAGCAACAACAAAAGTTATTAAAGATCAAAGTTTATATTATGAATTTTTAAATTGAAATTACTTAAAAACTACTGAATCGATTTCGAATATTTTTATACCATTCAATGGTATTTTGATTTCCTTTAATTTGATATAAATTTTATATATAAAAAGTAAGTAGGGTAAAAGGGTAGTATTATGGAACCCACTGGAAAATTATATATCAAATTAAAGGGAATCAAAATGCCTATCGAATGGTATAAAAATATTCGAAATCGGTTTAGTAGTTTTAAAGTAATTGCAAGTTAAACAAATGCACAATATAAACTTTGACCTTTAATAACTTTTGTTGTTGTTTAAAAAAAAAAAATTCACTTTAATACTCAGCTTAGCCATGTTTATCAATCCTCATTCTTCGTTTTTTGACTTTATAATTTTAATAATTTCACATTTCTACCAGATTTTGCTATTTTTTTTTTTCAAATTTGTGGGGCTGGGGGCACCTCTAAACATGCGAGTAGGTCAATAAAATTTTACAGGCTTATTTGTGGGCTAGAAAGGTGCCGTTCTGGCTTTGGAACAAATTGAATTTCCAAAAAAAATTTTCACTCCACCTTAATGTACATATGTAAACGAATGTGTAGCCTAAAAATATGCAATAGGTGCCTTTCAAAGTTAAGTCTAAAAATGTGCAATGCCCCTGAGTTTTTTTTAATCATAAAAGCGTGTTTTTTAGTTTATTTTAAACTGTGTATTATTTTAAATTATTTCTTGTTAGGTAAACTTGACATACACAAATATCCCCAAAACTGTTTGTTGCTCACATCCGCCTTCCCTTCACTTATATTGACACATTGGAAAAACTGCAACAAATATCCTCCGTACAAGTCATGCGCAACAAGTTTTTTATATTTTTCAATAGTCAATTTACCGGCTTTCTCACTGCGAGAGGGAAAATCTCAGGGAGCGCGAATAGTTTGCCGGTCTCCCACAATCTCTATCTCTCTCGTTTACGATGCCCGTATGAATTCAATAATTTTAGATACATCGCCCGTTTTATGTAATAGGGATTTAACTCGAAATTTTCGATTTCTGGGATTTTTCCATATATTTCAATAACTGGGTAGTGCCTTTGAGTCTAGTCTTATAAAATACTCAAAAAGATAAAAATGGCGGAAATAAAAGTGATTTTGTAGTTAGCCGTAGAAGGAAACTATTTGAAATTATAAAACTTTATTTGCGTTTTCCCAAAAAAAATTTTTTTGAGTTAAGTCTCTATTGCATAAAACGTGCGACATAATATGTACGTACCAATGCCCAGCAACAATAGGCGCATTTCTGTCGTACCCAAGCATGAAAAGAATACTCGCTTATTCATAAAATTACCTTCAAAGCAACAACACCAACTCGAATATTTTTAAAATAGTTATATTTTTATAATAATTTTATGAATAAGCGAGTATTCTTTTCATGCTTGGGTACGACAGAAATGCGCCTATTGTTGCTGGGCATTGGTACGTACATATTATGTCGCACGTTTTATGCAATAGAGATTTAACTCAAAAAAATTTTAAAAATAGTCGAGTTGGTGTTGTTGCTTTGAAGGTAATTTGATGCATAAGCGAGTATTCTTTTCATGCTTGGGTACGACAGAAATGCGCCTAATATTAAGTATTCTGGGAGCTCTATGCTCAGCCAAAAAAGCCACAACAGTGCTCCAACAAAAGAGGTGGTGCTCCAAGCGTATTTTAGCTTTTGCATTTGCTATAATTTGTTCAGTCACATTTTGATATGCAATCCATATGGTTGGTCTTGCTGTGATCGTATCTGATTGAGCTTTCAATTATAGAGGAAAAATGTATGTATGTATTCCGCTTCTTTATCAATTTGTAGCGTATTTTTTTATTTATTCCAGCAAAGTTGATGGTTTTTGTCTCCATGCGAAGAGTGTGTGCGAAAAGCAGAAATAAAACTTGGAGAGGTGTATATTAGACCGTATCGCAAAAAATAAAGTTCAACGAGATTTTTCGGCTGAGATGTCATTACAAAATGCCGTAGTCCGCTAATATTTTGAAGACTAACTCAAGAGATAGTCCGGATTACCTCCAGTTAATTCTCAATTTAACTCCGAATTAACTAGATAGTCTGGGTTATCGCTACCCTGTGTCAATGCTATAAGTTTAATATACCAATGTATTTGGATTGAAATAACGGTTTATACCAGGGCTGCTCACCTCATAGGCACTCAAAGCACAATTGTTTTTGTTTTGTACCGAATCATAGGCACAGATACATTTTTTCACTTCAAATATGAAAACAAAATTTTCTTTGCACTGCCATAAGCACTGAGATATAAAAAAATTTTATATGTATGTGCCTATGATTCATATTGAATGTGCAGAGCAAAGGCACTTTGTATAGGAGCTCGAGCACTGCCGTAAGAAATCGAAATTTACAATAACAAATTTGTAATGAAAAAAAATTCAAAAAATGAAAGCACTGTAAAAAATTAGTATTCAAAAAATTTTCATATAAAGCATAGTACTGAGTTCGAGTTTCACGTGAAACTGCTGTCAAAATCCATACAAAAAAACTGGTTGTGAAACATTTGTGAAATTTCACAGATATTTCACGCCAAAGTTGTACTGAGTTCCTGCCGTGAAAATGTTGCGCAACATGCTAGCAACATCATGCCAGCAACATTTTTTCACGACAATTAAAATATACAATGCTATTTATTTTCGAGTGAAAACTGACATTTGTTGAAATTGAAATTTATATTTTGTATAAAATTTTTTTATTGGTCAAAATTTGAAAGTTGGTTCTGAGGTGATGCTCCAAATTTTTTCTTTTTACATTTGCTCAGTCTTCGTTTTGGCATTTATTCTCAATTGACAAAAACTTTTTTTGAAACATTTCACGGCAAAATAAATGCATGTTGCTGGCGAAATTTCACGGCAGTGAACTCAGTACTAGGCTTAAAAATAAAAAAAATTTATATGTATTTGATACTACCATTTGAAAATAAATTCTAAAATAATATTTTATTGGAATTCATAAAAAAAATTTAATGAGCAAAAAAATTTTTCAGTGCATATACAAAATTTGTAGATGTATTGAGTTTTGTACTTTCAATACGAGAGCGTTGAGCAGTCCTGGTTTATACTATATAATCGCATTAATCCTATGTGTGTCATTGGGGGTCACCACCACCCAATACTTAGTTTAAACCACCTTAATGTATATTTTTTATGAAATTAAATATACACTCAGAAAAAAAATCATCATCACGATTCATGTAAAATTAACACGATCGATCTTTACACTTAGAACAGCAACAATTTTTTTCAAATTACACGATGTTTGAAACATGATTTTGGCTTTGTAACTGTCATCTAAAAATTTGGTAAATTCAACCAAATTTTATTGTTGATACAACATGAAGAAATTTTAAAATATACAAGATGATTCAAATATAAAATTTTATTCCTAAATGTCCTAAATGTAATTTGTAATTTTGGTTTATTCAACACGATCATAGTGTCAATGTAATCTAAAGAAAAGTGTTAAAAAGAACGTCAAAACTATTTTGAAACATACATAATTTTTTTGATCATTTGAAGTCTGATTTTCGTGCAAAACGCAAATTATAATTTAAAAAAAAAAAAGGAAAATTTTGTGCCGTGGCAGTGATGCGAGTTTAGCATCATTGTCAGTTCGCGATAGTGGGTTTTCGATTTATATCTTCAGTTTGCAGGTGAGTTAAAAGATTTTTTTTGTTTCTAAAAGTATTTAATGTTTAATATTTTATTTTTCCTCTTCAAAGGTTGCAATATCACGAGGAGGTTTTTTAGCGAATGGGGGTTTGCGTGCAGCATGCGGTTGTTGCATTAGCGGCCAAACATTACTCGGTGCAAGTGATAGTACTATCGCCCATGTATAAACTATCGCCGGTACATTTGTGTTCGTATGAGAAGGACGCCTTCAATTTGGTCAGTTGTGCGGGTGATGTACGAATGTGCTTAATTGAAGTGATGATTATATATTTTATGTTTTATATGTTTTTTATTTAAAAAAAGAATAATTTGTAAAATCAACAAGACTTTCTAGTTAATTTAACAATAAATTTAATGTAGAATCAAAAAGATGTTGTTGTTAATTCAACAGGACCATTTCGTGTTAATTTAACCAGCTTTTATTGTAACATTAACTAGTTAAAATTGTAAAATCAACAGGAAGACTCAATACTTTTTAGTGTTAGTTCTACAGTTGTCATCCTGTTAAACTAACACTTGACAGTAGTGTTGAATTTACACGATTACATGATGGCATACATTAAGCACCATGTTGAAAAAAAATAACCACAAAATTTGTTGATTTTTGGTTGATTTCACACTATTTTTTTTCTGGGTGCACTCAGCATTTCGAGGAATATATGTTTTTTGCTTCCTGTGGTCTTTTAGGTTCGTTTTACAAAGATTTCTTCTGAGGAGACCCCCACTGAAATTTTATGACGAATAATTTTCTAGAACATTTTAATCCTCTAGCGACCTTATTTTTCAGAACTTAAAAAAAAGCTTCAAAATAACCCTTTCGTGGGGGGAGGGATAAAATTTAAAATAAAACTTATTATCTGAGTACATAGATAATTCATAAAAATCGTAGAATAAATGTAAAAAATAATTTTTTTCAATATATGTATGTATATTAAGGTGGAGTGAAAACATATGGAGATTTTTTTTTTGTTTTTTTTTCGACGTACCAGCAATTAAAAGTTGCCTTTATACGAGTTAATGAACCCCACAAAATTTTATGGCGATAGGATGACGTTTTCAACTGCTCCCAGCCCTGAAAAGTTGAAAGCAATAAGCACGATCTGGTACAAATATGAAATTTTGAAAATTATAAAATCAAAAAACGAAGCATGAAGATTTTATGTTTAGCTAAGCTGAGATAAAGAGGCTAAGAAAATGGGTTTGGCGGTTAACGAGGACAAAACGATCTACCTTCTGTCATCACACAAAGAAACAGCATGCCTTGGCTGCCACGTCAATGTTGATAGCTACAAATTCGAAACTGTTAAGGACTTCGTCTATTTGGGAACCAGCATTAACACACCAAAAATAATGTCTGCACTGAAATCCAACGAAGAATCACTCTTGCCAATAAATGCTACTTTGGACTAAGTAGGCAATTGAAAAGTAAAGTCCTCTCTCGACGAACCAAAATCACACTCTACAGGACACTCATCGTTCCAGTCCTCATTTACGGCGCAGAAGCATGGACTATATCAAAAGCAGATGAGATGGCGCTTGGAGTATTCGAGAGGAAAATTCTTCGGAGGGTTTATGGACCTTTGCGCGTTGCCGAGGGCGAGTATCGACGGAGATTTAACAATGAGCTGTACGAGCTTTACGCAGACATCGATATTGTTCAGCGAATAAAGATTCAGCGGCTCCGCTGGGCAGGTCATGTCGTGAGAATGGACGAAGATGCTCCGGCCAAGAAAGTATTTCTGTCGAAACCCGCTGAACGCAGAAGAAAGGGGAGACCTCCACTGCGTTGGGAAGATCAGGTGGACAGTGATGCTGCCTCCCTAGGTATTCCCAAATGGCGCCACGCGGCACGAAACAGAAATAGCTGGCGCGCTATGTTGCCAAAATCGTCTAGACGGTTACGTGCCAATTAAGTAAGTAAGTAAGTAAGCTGAGTATTAATGCGAATTTTGTTTTTGGAAACAACAACAACAAAACTTATTAAAGGTCAAAGTTTATATTATGCATTTTTTAAATTGCAATTACTTAAAAACTACTGAACCGATTTGGAATATTTTTATACCATTCGATTTAATTTGATATACATTTTGCAGTGGGTTCCATAACACCTCCCTGCGGGGGTCAACCCCCATTTTACCCCCCTAACTTTTCATATATAAAATGTATATAAAGTGTACTAAAAAATTTTTACAGTGTATTTTTTTGAAAGCTAATTTCAAAACCTTTCTACTGGTATAAAGATCTTTGAAATCGGTAAAGCCATTCCCTAGTAATCACACTTTAAAGTACCTATTATCGTCATTTTTCGAATATTTTCGACTATTTCGATACCTTGCCTCGGCTACAATTTTTCGAAAATACAATTTCTAAAAATGAGGTTGTGTTTGGGTAGGTAGGATGTACCTCTATGCAAAATTTCATCAAATTCTGAGGTGGTCGGGTTCAAAATGTTCGTTTTTTTCAGCCTTTGATATGAAATTCATCATATCTACATACATATGTACAAGATATTTATGTACGTCATTATATTTGAGGGAATTTTCCACCGCGCGAATTGACGAAAATATCCAAAAATATTTTACGCTAATGCATCCAAAAGTTCATACATAGATGTATATTTGGAATGAATTTGCATGTGAGAAGGTAGCCGACTTGCGTTTTAAAGTTTGTACATAAGTTTTAGAGGGAAATATTAAATTTAAATTTATTTTACAGCAAACCAGCATAATTATGTACATATACTAATTTTTCTGTATTTATCAATTACTCTATTTGAGCACTTCAGAGTCGAAATCATAGCAATTACTTAATTAGCTTAATTTATTACCACAGATATTAGTGTATTGTGTACAGTATGTATGTATATTGTCGCTCCCCGCACCTGAGCAGCTACATATGTGTGCTATATACATATAAAATATTTAACTCATTACTAAGTGTGCTTAAAAGCCAATTTTGCTGATATACAACAACAATTTTCCATTCTTTCTGCTTTAAATGTCATCCACCCGTTCAGTATACTGTTTTGTTTATTTATTTATGTTACTCATACGCCGTGTCCGCAAGCCTCTTTGAAATTCGAATACAAACAAAGCAACGACTTACCTAAATTTATTTATGAATGAAAGAGTGTGCTAAAGTCGGCGACTTTTGAAAAAGTTCTCTTTCTATTTGATTTGTTTATTGATTTTAAATATTCGTATTTGCATAAACGCCATGGAAACAGCATATAGTATGTGTGTGAGTGTATTTGTGTCTAGCTGAATATCTAAATTTAGTGTAAAGAAGGACTGGGAAGCGCTCCACGGTAGGACTTTACACTAAAAAAACACTTTCAAACGCACTCAAGTGGTTATTATAATAAAACTAATTTTAGTGCAACTGGGTATACTAAAATGCAACCTAAATTTAAATGTAGATAAATTAAGCTATAAAAACAATTATTGATATGCGTTCATATTTGAACAGCAGCAATGACATGAATGTATACAACGCGCTCGTAAATCATATTCCCGATAGCGTTTCATACATGCATAGATACGTAAAAATATACATACATACATACATATGACACAAGCATACCCACATATTTGCTAATTTGCTTATTTATACTCGCATGGTTGTACAATTGCTAGAAGCCATAAAAATTGGTTAAAACAAACTGAAGACATTAAAAGAGCGCTGATATGTACTTAGTCATTCGCCACACAGAACTCACATACAAAAAAAAAAAAACAAAAACAAAAAATAAAACAGAATAATTTTCCACAATTGCAATGGAGTGAAAACATATGGAGATTTTGTTTTTGTTCTTTTTTTGAACGTACCAGCAATGAAAAGTTGCCTTTATACGAGTTAATGAACCCCACAAAATTTTATGACGATAGGATGATGTCTTGAACTGCCCCCAGTCCCGCAAAGTTGAAAGCAATAAGCACGACCTGGTACAAATATGAAATTTTCAAAATAATAAAATTAAAAAACGAAGTATGAGGATTGATAAAGATGACTAAGCTGAGTATTAAAGTGAATTTATTTTTTTTTGAAACAGCAACAACAAAAGTTATTAAAGGTCAAAGTTTATATTATGAATTTTTTAAATTGCAATTACTTAAAAACTACTGAACCGATTTCGAATATTTTTATACCGTTCGATAGGTGTTTTGATTCACTTTAATTTGATATGCATTTTATATATGAAAAGAAAGGGGGTAAAAGGTGGGTTGACCCCGCAGGGGGGTATTATGGAACCCACATAAAATGTACACCAAATTAAAGGGAATCAGAATACCTATCGAATGGTGTAAAAATATTCGAAATCGGTTCAGTAGTTTTTAAGTAATTGCAATGTAAATAATGCATAATATAAACTTTGACCTTTAATAACTTTTGTTGTTGTTGTTTCCAAAAAAAAAAAAAAATTCACTTTAAGACTCAGCTTAGCCATCTTTACCAATCCTCATACTTTGATTTTATAATTTTAGAAATTTCACATTTGTACCAGATCGTGCTATTTTTTCAACTTTGTGGGGCTGGGGGCACCTCTAAACATGCGAGTAGGTCAATAAAATTTCAAAGGCTTGTTACTGGGCTAGAAAGTTGCCGTTCTGGCTTTGGAACACATTGAATTTCCAAAAAAAAACAAATTTCACTCCACCTTAATGTACATACATACATGACCACACGCACACATACACACACAAATTCGTAATTACCCAGTTGGAAAAGGTAATGTATGGTAATGTATAGTTTCATGTATATGCCCCGTATACTATACATTACTTCTTCAATGAGTCGTACAACAGTCCATGTCCTAGGAAAGTAATGTATCGCTTGCTTCATGACCCCTTGCATTACCTTTCATGTAAGAAAAGATGTATTGTAAAAGCTAAACGAAATGATACATTCCAAATTTTATTTTATTTCATGTATGAAAACTTATCAATTAAAGGATGAATGATTTGTCAGTTGTGCATTTGTATTCGCTATTCCATGAACTCGCTTCTCGAATTATTTTTGTATTTTTGATAAAAGTGATTTTTACGCGATAATTGTATAATTTTCGCGAAAAATATATATAAATTCGGTATTAAGTCGTGACAACGACCGGTTCCACAATTTATTTCAGCCACTGTTGCACTGCTTTCAATATATTCACATTCTTTTTTTTATTAAACGGCGCCACTGGCATTTTGACCACAGTTTTTAATTATCTTATTTTATTTTATATTAAAATAGATATTTACCTTTTTTGTTAATCACTTTTACTACACTTATTACTAATTAAATTTCATGAACTTATTTTTGCACGGCAAAACAAAAACTAAATATTCGCGTCGATTGCGTCAGCCAATTCATAGAAAAAAGAACAGAGAGAATTAAAAAGAGACGCTGGCAGGTTGATTGGTGCAGAGAGACAAAATAGTTTTATATATATTTCTAGTGATTTTATTCTAATATACCTTACCCCTTAGCTTACATTGACATGCATGTTTTCGTGCACTGATATTCGTTGGTGAATTCATGCTTGAAAAAGGTAATGCATTACGCGTTTTCCAACTGGGTAGCGAAGCACAAAAAGCGCTTAACCGATGGGCGTGCAATGGATGATACTAATCTGAGCGGTTGGTTGTGTGATGTCAACTGTCGGAGTTGCCAGCGGCAGCTGAAGCAACTTTTGCATATTTATTGCCATCATAAAGTCAGCACAAAGTGCCAAAATAGCAGAACCAATAAAAGCCATTTTCATGTCCACGTTCAATTGTGTATGTATGTATGTGCATTAGGGTGTTTTAATTTGTATGAAAAATTTAAAAGTTCATAAAAAGACTGTATCGCCCCCTCAATCTTTAGTAACATGGTCAAAGATATCACACATAAATTTTGGTCCCGATTGGTGGCGTTTAAGGCGTGGCGCATTGAGGTCAAAGTTCAGAAAACTCTATGAAGGGTCAAAAAATCAAAATATTTTTTTTAATTATCTAATACCCAAAATTAATACTTCTATACCCAAGGATAACAAATATAAATTTTGGTCCCGATTGATGACGGTTTACTGGTGTTTCAAGGGGGTCAAAGTTCAGATTACCATATGCGACACTAAAAATGTAAGTCTTCTATGGCAATGTGAACATTGACCCCCTTAAAACACCACTAAACCGTCATCAATCGGAACCAAAATTTATATTTGTTATCCTTGGGTATAGAAGTATTAATTTTGGGTATAATATAATTAAAAAAATATTTTGATTTTTTGACCCTTCATAGAGTTTTCTGAACTTTGACCTCAATGCGCCACGCCTTAACCGCCACCAATCGGGACCAAAATTTATGTGTGATATCTTTGACCATGTTACTACAGATTGAGGGGGCGATACAGTAAAATATCGTTAATTTGAATTTTAAACGCACTCTAATGTGCATACATACTTGCATTTGTATTTGTGTTTGAATAAGCGCAAACGTACAAAAGTATAAATAAACATGCTAAATTCTAAAATGGCACATCGTAGTCATTATAGGCTAAAAAATTGCATTCAAAATAAAGTGAATAATATTTATGGATTTACTGGAAAATGTATGACAACAACTAATTTGTTGTTGATAGGGAGTGTAACTGTTAAAAAGTTTGTTATTTTTTCGCCGACAGTTACATATATGAATATTAAAGTTACGATTAAAATTTGAATTTAAATTTTCCAAGTCGAATATAGAGACTGAGTTTTAACTCTGTTTTTAGTCGAATATAAGGACCAAAATCTTTTTTTTCTCAGTAATTTAAAATCAAGGCAAATTCATTCATGTGGTAATGGTAAGGGAACAGCTGACTTCTTCTTCTTCTCGTTTTTAACTCGCCGAGTACAGAAGAATGCCATACAAAGAAATATTTGACTTTGAGTTTGACATTCGGATGGATAAAAACTTAAAGCGAATCGAGGCGAATATTGCCGAATTCGCCCTGCCATTACCATAATGAATTTGCCTTGTTTAAAATTATGAATAGCCAAAAGCTTAAAATTTAATTGTTGACTTAAAAAAACAAAGGCTCAAATTTCTCTTGTCAAAAAGCTTTTACAAGTGTTAAACCGAAAAATGCTTTTCAGTCAAATTATTCTCAAACCTTAAGTGTTGAGGATCGACAAAAATGGTATATGCAAATTTATTACAAACCCAGCAAACAGACTCGTAAGTCTAAGCTGAAACTAAGTTTTTAAACTGGAATACGCTGGCAGCGCTGCTTTCTGCTTGCACTCATTCTTTCTGCTCCAAATATTTTAAATACTTCATTTTAACACATCCCAAAGAGAGAGAAACGGAATTGAGTTTTTATGAGCAAAGTACAATCCCAACAAACATATTTTTTAATTTTCAATTTGAGATGCATTTGAGAATAAACCCTCTTTTCAAACCTCAAACGTTTATTTCAAATGGATCTCAAATTTCCCTTGATAGCGTTCTCAAACTAAAAGGCACATTTTTAATATGGAATTTTGGGCTGATTCTCAAATTGAGAAATTCCATTTTCTCAAACCCATTTCAAAGATAATTTTTTTCTCGAATGCTTCTCAAATTGTTCTCAAATTGATAAACAATGTTTGAGAAGCACTTGAAAATATGTTTATTTGATTGTCAAGTTGAGAAGCAATGTTTTCTCAAAAGTTTGAGAATTTCTTTTTCAATGTTTAAAGGGATGTGTGGCGAGCGTAAAAATTGCATATTGTCGCCGCAGTCCATTTTCAACTGACATGCAATGAAGTGTTAAATGGTTAAGTAGGCGCGCTTATCTCATTCCGATATATTTATACACACATACATATATGTACATGTACATACATATATAAATGTATGAATAATAACGTTTCAATCCTAGCAGAAAATATTTCTCGTTATTAAATCGCGCAAAAAATGCGAATTATGCAGCTAAACAAAAACACCTTATTATTAGAACATTTATAAGGTATAAGTACACCACATAATGCCGGATTATCAGGCCATAATAGGGCCTTAAATAGGTCTTATTTCGCATGCGGATAAGCCGTAAGAATAAGGTGTCTCTCAGAGAGAGCTGATGACATCAACACAGCAAAATCAGCCTTATTTTAAGTCTTACGGCATACAACTTTACTTCCTTTATAATTCTCAGGCCTTATTTCCTAAGCGCTTAAATCCTCTGTAATAATTCTTAAATAAGGCGTAGATTTTTTGCTGTTCAAATTAAACTATTTATGCCCTATGTACAGCAATTCTAACAATAAAAGAGACGCTGATGAAGATAAATTCTTGATGTGAGTGCACAATTTGTTGTCGCGATACTTAAATGTTAGATAATATATGTGCATATATATATTATGTGTATCTATTAAATTTATTGGGTAAACATTACTACAGCAATTGTTCCAGTGTACGGACATACTATCGAAAGTATGAGTAGGTACAGTACGCAGTAGACTCTTCCCAGCAAGAACGGACGCATTCACCAACACATACGCAAAATAATCAGCTGTCCACTAACCCAACTAGTTACATATTGCATTCAAGTTTAATGATTAAACTATCTGTAGTGCTACAAAAACTCACACGTACAGAACAGTATACGTTACATTTTGTCACCAAGCCTGTACAAAGTCATGGAAAGTTTTCAGATTTATAACGCATAGTATGTGTAGTACTAAGGACAGTTTAACGCTTTATATAACATATAGTGTTCTAACTGGGTTATTTGATAGAAGATCGCACAGAAAATGTTTCAGCATTTGAGGCTCTTGCTCTTTTTCATTGTAACTTATATAGAAGTCATTGTAGGACACGCATGTCCGTATAGGGAACCAAGCGTTATCTAGAGACGCTTTCAACTGAGTGTCTTGCCAAACTTAATTAATTCTTGGGAAAAAAAATTCTCAATACATGAAGACGTTGGCGTCATATTTATTTACATACATAAGTTCAATTTTCCTTTTTAAAAATAGCTAAATAATCAAGGAATATTTAATGGAAAAGGACAAGCGTAGGGTTAAAAAAAAAAATAATCAGGCTAATGAGTGGTAAAAAAGGTAATGCAATAGCTATTCAAAAAAAAAGAAGAAAAATTGTGGTTAAGTGGTGGGTGGTAACACATTATGAATGACGCACAACTAACCCAATTTTGTATGCGAGGGAATGGGAAGGAAGTTGACCAGGTAAAGTGACTAATATGTAAAAAAGGTAGAACATTAGCTGAGTAAGTAGAGTCAATGGTCAGTAAACCGTACTTAAATGTAGAACGCCCAACATAAAATCAGCAGAGCGGTTGTAATACTTAAGACACATAAAATCGCATACAAATGTACATCGGTTTGTTTATGAGCATTTGGAACATCATAAAAATAGTAAGTAAAGAAAGTATGTACTTAGTATAAAGTAGCCGTCGGTGCAGACAAGCGTTAACTGTAAACTACATAAATATGCCAACAGTAAAAAAGGTAAACATTGTAAGTAAAGAACGGAAGCCAAAAATAAAGAATTTCGTTTATTTCAAAGCAAAAGGAAAATTGAAAAATTAACAAGAAACCGCAAATCTACCGAAAAAAGGCTGTGAAAAATAGCGCGGTGGCAGTCAGTCAGATTCGCTGGACCTGCAAGTTGTTGAACCGTTCACTCCCTTAAAATGAACAGCCAGAAGGGAAAGCAATGAATGGGAAATACTTATGTACATACATATGTACGTATCTACATTTTGTGCAAGATTTTACGAATCTAGAAACAAGCTCCGTAGAATATTTGGAGGAGACTATACACCTGAGTCGTTCGTGAAGCATATTCTAGAAAGCAAGGCAAAATAGATTGCAGCAAGTGACGTAATAGAAAACACGATGAAAACACTGGGAAGCCTAGAGAGAATACGATGAATAAGCGGCGACTACACCTTTTCCAGTTTAAGTTCAGAAAGTTACAATTGAAGTTCAGAAAATTACAATTGAAGTTCAGAATTTCCAATTGAAGTTCAGAAAGTTACAATTGAATTTCAGAAAATTACAATTGAAGTTCAGAATTTCCAAATGAACTTCTATTGAAATTTTCCGAACTTCAGTTGTAACTTTCTGAACTTCAATTGTAATTTTCTGAAATTCAATTGTAACTTTCTGAACTTCAATTGTAATTTTCTGAACTTCAATTGGAATTTTCTGAACTTCAATTGGAAAAGGCGTAGAGGCGCACTAATTGTGTCAGAATATTCCTTCTAACTACACGTACGTTGAGACTTTAAATGGAACGGATACGTAAAGGAGCTCGGCCTCCTGCATCCGTTACGGATACGTACAGGACCTCAGCCTCCTGCATCCGTCATGGCGCGTGGCGCGAAACCACTTATCATAGACTAATTCGATTAATTGATCACTTCGTTTAGAACGGATTCGTACAGGAGCTCGGCCTCCTGCATCCATCATCATGTGGTGCATAACATATTCTTCCGCAGACCGCGAATGTAAGTGGTAATAAATAACTATGGTTATCATTTTATAAATAAATAAATGGGCGAAGCCTTTTAAGGCTGACTTAGGGCATTAACGCGACATTACGGACTTAGAGCCTGGTGCTCAACCCACCTCCCGACGGTAGCTTGACGGTAGTACCGGGTAGGAGGTTTAGTTCGGGTGGGACTCTACACACTGACGGAGTAAAGGCTTTCGATGCTTCCTCCTCGTAAAAAAAAACAAAAAAAAAACATTTATGGGCAATAAATCGCATTTTTTCCATATAACATTTTTTTCGGCAGAAAGATATCTAGTATAAGGCTTTAGTGTTAGGCGATGTCGTGAAACGGTAAAAAAGTATCTACTGAAATAAATTAATCAACAAACAAATATGTATATCGGGCAATATTGTTGGTAGGTTAGGTTAGGTTAGGTTGAGGTGGCTGTCTCCGCAATTCATGAAAGCGGGGACACACTTAGGCCGAGGTGGCCCATTGTGATACCACACGGGAGCCCTAGCTTCCTTATCCCTATTTACAAACCTTTCCGGAAAAATTAGATTCAAAAGTATGATAAGATTAGATGCCCGTGAAGCTAAACCAGCGCGTTTGTTTCATGAAGCGCAGAAAATCTAGTGTCCTTGCATTTTCCATCTCCGCCAGGCACTCGAAAAAGTGTTTATGGAGGAAGCGGTACCTGGATAGCGACAGTGCGGGGCAGTGGCATAGATAGTGCTCAACACTCTCTATTTCCTCCACGTCCCTACAGCTGCGGCAGAAGTCGTTTTTATATAGGCCCATGCGAGAGGCGTGAGTGCCCATAAGACAATGGCCTGTTAGAAGTCCCACCAGCGGACCTATAGAGAGCCGATTCAGATGCAGCACCGATACAGACCTAGCCTCATCCAGTCTAGGCCAGATTTGCCTAGAAATCACACAAGTTGACTCCTTGGCCCATCTAGCGTTAGCCTGTTCAATGGAGCGAGATCTCAACCAATGCTTGCATGAGTTAAGCGGGGGGCCAACCCATGTCGCAGATGTGATATCCTGCAAGCTTGTGCCTTCCCTTGCTAACTCATCTGTAATGCAGTTGCCCCGAACGTTGCTATGACCTGGAACCCAAATGACGTTCAGGTCGCACCTTTCGGCTAGTTTGTTCAAAGACTCCCTACATTTCATTGCAACTATAGATGTAGTATTGTTACTCTGTAAGGATTTTATGGCAGCTTGGCTGTCAGAGAAGATTTTGATAGTATTTATGTCTGGCAGATCTGTCAGGCGACGAGCTGCTTCCCATATGGCTATAAGCTCAGCCTGATAGACGCTGCAGTGATCAGGTAGGCGCAAACTTACTTTCAGATGAAGCTTTTCGCAGAAAAACCCACTTCCAACTCTATTGTTCAATTTAGAGCCGTCCGTGTAAAGGTGCAGTGTATTAGGGTCGGGATCCCCTAAGTTCTTCCACTCGCTCCTCTCCGGGATCCTTGTGGAGAATTTGTTATCCCAACAGAAGGCTGGTATTGCATAGTCCAGCTTTAGAAAATTGGCAGGGACGTTACTAAGAATTTGAGCGTGCCCGAATCTGGTGTCCCTCCAGGGTTCGGTTGCATTGAGCCTTGCCGCGTTGCAGCTGGCAATGAGTTTCCCCTGTATATCCGTGGGGAGAAGAAATAGGATGGTTTCGAGAGCTTTAGTTGGGGTGGAGGGAAGGGCTCCGCTAATAAGCATGGAAGCCATTCGCTGCACTCTAGTTAATTTGCTCTTATTGGTTTCGAGTTCCAGTGCTGGCCACCATATGGTGGCTGCATAGAAGAGAATAGGTCGCACTACCGCTGTGTACAGCCAATGGACGATTTGGGGGTTAAGTCCCCATCTCTTGCCTATCGCTGATTTACATGCGTAAAGTGCTAACATGGCTTTTTGGGATCGTACTTCTACGTTCCGTTTCCAGTTTAGAATATTGTTGGTAACTTATGTATGTTTTAAATTTGTGTAATATTTTACTCTGTTCTCTTTCCCTCTATTTCCTTAGGTAGAAGGTTGTATAGACCTACGTACATTAGGCCGTCTAGATTTACATATATATACAAAAAAAGGAGTCCACCATGCGTATCGTATTAACCCTATGTGCGCCATTTACCACCGTAATGTACCTTTTATTGCCTGCATGTTAAACTTCGTCAAAAATCATAAATCTTTTGCAAAAGAAGTATTTCGATTGCTTTAGTAGGACCACAAATAAAACACATTCCTCCGCCGACAGGTCTGCCTATAACTGTAGAGTGCATAATTCCTAACGTCTCCATTTCGGTTAACCTTTGCAGGCCGCTTATGCTGTCTGCTCGACACACCCCATTGTTTGTTGGAAAAGTACTTTACTGCCACGATGTTATTAATATGAGACACACATTTTTCATTTCTATGCTATCTGAATATCTGTTGTTTCAGTACGTGATTTATTTCATTATCGAAAATGTACACGCACGCAAGTGTACCTAATCAATTATAAAATAATTAGCCTTTATGTGATATTTTTTTAAATTGTTTTTGGGTGTTAATAAAATAATAATGTTAAAATTAATACATTTTGGCTTCGATTTTAAGCTAACAGACTTACATATGTATGTATATTGTTGCATAAATATAATTAATGCAATTATGTAAATATATTGGGGAATCAGAATAATGGTGTGTAGGTTGTTGAAAATATGCCAAGCTCGATGGGAAAATAATATATAGTTACTCATTTTGTATATGGAGGTATAGACTTACGATGTTAATAAAATGCCAACTTCATCGTAAACTCTTTGCGTGTGAAGTTTTATGATTCAGTCGAACAATTTTTATATCACCTTTTTAATAAGCAAATCTGACCTTTTCCGCATACATCAAAGCATTATATAATGCCAACATAAGGTGAGGGTAGATTTTGTGCTACGACTTTTATGGATTTTATTGTCAGTTAAAACAAATCAATTAAAAATTGCAACGTGACGAAGTCAATTACCATAACATACGTATTAAAATGCATGGTAATGGTGTATATGTATACGTACGCACATAAGTATGTATTTAAGTACAAACATATAAACATAATAACATGCATAAGTTCGTGATTTGGGTTGTCTACATGCATATGTATGCATGTATGTATGTTTAAGTACACAAATTTTATTAATGCCATAAAAATTTATAATCGCATATTTCGCATTCATTAATGAATTCAATTGGCGTGCATTCAATTGGGCGAATTTCGAAGACAACAAAGTACATGCATTAAAGTTCTAAGGTTCTCATATGTATGTACATATGTATAATGATATGATATGATATTAAACACAAATCACGTAATTCACAATCAAGTTTCATAAATGAAGACATGCCATGCAGACGACAATTTAATTTAACCAAAAAAAATTATTTAATTCAAAAATAAAAAAAAAAACATAAAATTGGTGCAAACATGTTTATGTCTATACTTCGATACTCATATATCAGAGCTGTGAAGTACTGAATATACTTGGTACTTGTACTTGGTCCAAGTACCATTACTTGATAATTAAAAAATTCAAATATCAAGTACAATTACTTTATACTGGTAATTGGTAATTAAGTACAACTTTTTCCATTCTTTCACCAATTACTTTCAATTACCACCAATTCTTTTCAATTACATGGAGTTTAATCAATGAATTTATTTTAACTATTGTATTTTCTTCTTTCCTCTACATAAGATACATCGGATACTAAATATTACAGCCACTAAAAGCAGGAAAATTCCCTTATAAGAACTCTTTATTAAATATGCATACATACATACGTACATTAAGGTGGGTTTTTTTTTAATATGGTACTTTTTTTAAATTTTCAAAATTTCTCCCATCGTACATATGTATGTTTGTACATGTTATGTTGTATGTACATGTTATGGGCCGCTGTGGTGCAGTGGGTAGAGTGCTCGCCTACGTTACTACGTTGGGGTGTAACCCCAGTCCGGCGAAACACAAAAAAATGTTTTTAATTAATTAAATTCCCAATTATTGGGTTTTTGTAAATAGCGGTCACCTCTCGGCAGTGGGCGGCATACCCTCCGAGTGTATTTCTGCTATGAAAAAATGCATTCGCCGTTCGGAGCCGGTATAAAAACTGTAGGTCCACGCAATTTGTAGGAAAAATGTTAAGGAGCACACATCGAATTGGGAGAGAATATATACGAGATCCTGAGATGTAATTACCAAGTTTAAAAAAATATCCCATAATCTTGGACGTGGAAATACGAACAAACACACCACTAGCTTCATCAGCTTCAGTTGAGCGAAAAATTGTATGCACTCGTTTTAATATTTTCTTGTTATTAAACTGTTATCTTATATTTACAATGAAATAAAAAAAATTAAAGAATTGAAAAAACAACTGAAAAAGAATTGAAAGTAATAGGAAAAGAATTGCAAAAGAATTGAAAAATGTACGTACTGAGTATCAAGTACCAGTATAATATACTTATACTTGGTAATTGGGCTTTTCAATTACTGAGTACTGGTAATGGTAATTGTACTGGTACTTGGTTTTTTCCAGCTCTGTCATATATGTATATACATACGTACCCACTAGGCCCATTTGTGAGGTGATGCGATTTTTTTTTTAATGTCAGGACACTTGCTTTTATTAGATATAACACAGGTACTCCTAAAGTATTTTGAACGGCACGTACAAATTGAACACAGATCATTTCTTCACTGACTAAAGTAGGACTTAAGAAGAGTAAGCCGATACAGAAAAATTTATACAAATGAAGTACATAACAAAGTTAGGGGGTAGGCAGCTGTATATTCGGCACTACAATACTGCTACCATTCATGCTGAATACCTAACAAGATTATAATAATGACCATATGAAAAAAACGTGCGGTTTGGAATGGAAGCCCGAAGCTTTCGCTTCACTGCTTTTTTTACAAAGTCATTCATGCGAAGGCGGCCATCGCTGTGCGATAGTCATGGAGCATAGTCATGTATGTTGTTATATTCCCTAAAGGAAATGTAATGAGGAAAGTATTGATGGTTTTAAATCTTTGGGCCTACTGGGTATATACGAGTATGTGCAAAAATAAATATGAAGTGCCGAAAAAAAAATAACAATAACAATAAAAAATTTAAGAAAAAATTTAAAAAGTCAAAAGTGAAACGATTGAATCAAGAAATGAATGACCTACATATTATTACTTATAATTCATGTCTTATCTACGCGTAAAAGTTAGCTCTCTTATGTACATGCATACATACATACACACATACTATACTCACATGTATTAACTCGTTTAAGTAGAATTGCCTGTTAAAACCTTTCGTTGAGAATTTTAGCTCTCGAAGTGCCCTTTTAAGGATCTTCCATTATATAAATTTTGGAAGCGGGTTAGAGGGTTAAAATCTACTACGAAAAAAATTCTTAATGAAATTCTATTGCAGAAGGGAAGCAATTTAATTTGAAGTCACTTTATGCATGATATTTTCTATAAATTAATTGCACTTTCGGACAAAATGTTAAAAGATTTACTACACATTAAAAAAAAAAATACAGACCCTCTGGATTAGTGCATGCTTTATTCTGTAAAATTAGTCTGATAGACATCTTCTGTCGTAATTTTTATAATTTGTTAGTGTTGAGTAAGCACAGTTGGAAAGTGGTATCGTAAGATGTCCTCAAGCCTTGTTATAGACTTTCTTTTTGTATGAGTATTAAAAAATTTAATTATTAGAGCAATGAAATTTTTATATAAGCACTCTTTATCGTATAAACTTAATATTATCAACTACAATTATAACTAAACATAACATGCCGCGCGAAAATTTCGCATCGTACTCTTTCCATTCAGCAAACAGTTCAATCGCGTGTTGGCAACATGTTGCGGCAACATGCCACGAACAATAGCTGTGCACTGACTTTCGTTCATTTGATGACGCGCAAGCACGTGCAAATAACAAATGCATGAAAATCAATTTTATTTTATTTTTAATGTTGAATCATATTAACAAAATGGGTATGACGGCAGACATACACACGTACGTACATACATACAGATGTATGTAGCAGGTCTTTTTAAAATGTTATAGGCCGTATAATCAATCAATAAAAATTAAAATGAAAGTCTAGAATTTAGGTTTAATGTATTTCGAAGATGATGTGTATACATAATATATATGTTTATATGTGTATGTATACATACATATATAAATTTATAATGGAATTTTTTATTATTTTGAATGCTTACGCGCTTCTGTTTCGATTCATTTTTTCTCTAATGTGTGCATGTCAATTTTTAGTTGTTGTTTGTTGCTTCTCAGAATCGCCATGTCTGCCTATTTTGTTTCTATGACATAAGTCGTCTTTTTTATTGACAGTTTATGGTTGATATCCGACGTTCTTAACTAAAAAGACCGAGATGTTTACGCGTCAGCCATCACAAGGCACGAATTAAATGCCTCTGGAAAATCTAACATGCTCAGCAATAAACATTCAGCACTATCCATAGATGCGCGTATGGAAAACTGCGCAACATTTGTTTTGTTTTTTTTACTAAAATTTTTGTGGAATTTTTTTTTACGGAAAACTCTGATAGCACTTTTCGAGTTAGCACAACACTGTGCTGATAAAAATAGATTTTTATAAATCTGCTTAAAAGAATTAGGCGATCTTCTTGGGATTCATTGAATAAATTATGTATGTACACAGATTTAATGGTGGCAATGGTAAGCCATTCAACAGCCGCAAACAGAAATCAAAAGTCAAGGAAAAAGAAAGAGCAATCAAGCAGACAAAAAACTTCACAGCATTCGCTAAGTATGAGTTAGGCAAAGAAGTATTGCAAGTGAACTTAAGCAAGAAGCAGAACATCAAGTCATTGTATGTAAGCTGCACACATTGTATGTAATGTGTTGTATGTCATCCAAGTTAAATCAAATAACACAATGAACTTACCTGAATGAATAGGCGACAACCTATAGAGAATGCTCTTACTATGTAGACACACTGGTCAAAGTATTTTCTATTTTTGTATTTCTTTAGCAAATATTATGGGCGCCATTAAGATCAATATACTGTGATTCTATTGTGAGTATGTTCCAATTTGTGGGCTTAAGTAGACCACAAACAATATAAACTGACTGGTCAACTGGTTTGTTAACTGAAAGTACATACAATAGAAAATAAAGCAATTGAATTAGATTTAACATTTCTTTCACTTAGTAATAACAAAATTAATTTTTGATGTGTAAACATCTTTGCTGTAGCTACGAGTGATTTCGAAAAACAGGTAAAGTTTACGCGTAAACGTAAATGACCTTTGTGTTAGTGCACTGCTGCGTCCGTGTGAATCGCTTGGCATTGTCAGTGGTAGGTAGGTAGATAGACATGTACTTACAAATGCTTGCATGCATAGCCGTGCAAATACAAATATCAACAAGAACAGCAACGAAGCGAAGTGAAGTTGTTGTTGTTTTCTGCAACAATTCGACAAATAGGCAAAATAAAAAGATCCAACCTGTTTGAACATGTATGCAAATTTATGGATATGCATACCTACATCTACCTATCTAATTTTCTATGCAATATTGGTATCAAATGAAAGGTTTTGAGCAGGACTTCGATATGAAGCTCTTTTCATTGTGACCCCTAGGCCGGGTCTCCAGATATGGGTCAAAAGAAGCACCCGGATGATCCTTGAATGTTTCTGAGCAAAATTGGTATCAAATGAAAGACCTTGAGCAGGCCTTCTTCAGGGAGCTCTATTCTTCGTGGTTCCTAGGCCGGGTCTCCAGATATGGGTCAATACGAGGACCCGGATGATCTTGCATGTTTCTGAGCATTATTGGTGTCAAATGAAAGCTTCTGAGGGGGGATTAAACACAGAGCTCTACTATTTATGATTCCTATGTCGGGTCCCGAGATATGGGGCCATACGAGGACCAGGATGTCCTTGAATGTTTCTGAGCAATATTGATATCAAACGAAAGGCCTTGAGCATGGATTCTACAGGGAGCCCTATTCTTTATGATTCCTAGGTCGGGTCCCGAGATATGAGTGAAAACGAGGACCCGGATGATCCTTGAATGTTTCTGAGCAATATTGGTATCAAAGGTGTTCAACAGGTCTTCTATATGGAGCTCTATTCTTTATGATGTCTAGGTCGGGTCCCGAGATATGGGCCATAATGAGGACCGGATGATCCTTGAATGTTTCTGAGTAATATTGGTATCAAATAAAAGGTGTTGAGCAGGGCTTTCACATAGAGCTCTATTCCTAGGTCGGGTCCCCAAATATGGGTCAAAATGTGACCCCGGATTAACCCGGAATGTTTCTGAGCAATATTGGTATCAAATGAAAGGTGTTGAGCAGGCCTTCTACACGGAGCTCTACTCTTTATGATTCCTAGGCCGGGTCTCCAGATATAGGTCAAACGTGGACTCGGATGATCTTGCATGTTTCTGAGCAATACAAAACAAACCAATATAAAAAATCAAAAGTCAAAAACCAAAACAAACAAAAACAACAAAATAGTAGCAGTCACAATGACAACAAAAAATTACAAAAACGATAGTCGCCTGTTGATCCATAGAAAACCAGGAAAAAAGGAATAAAGAAAAGGGAATAAATATCCGATTTCGAAACTGTTTACACATCAATGTTCATGAATACCCGTTATTCACGCTTTAATTTTTTGTTCTGGGTATTAGTTCAAACCAAAAAAAGTTGTATGCCATTTAATTTAGATAAAAAGGCGGACTATTGTAGAGGTTTACTTCGAAAAAGGTAAACTTGCATTTTTACTTATGACCTTATTTATCTCTCTAATAAAATTAGTTTGATCCAATATTCAGCTAAGTGCTGTACAATAATAAATATTGAAGGCAATCATGTACATATGTACGTATATATGTAGGTTTTTTTTGTATTTATGGCACATAAAAAAGTAGAATAAATTTGATGAAGAGCAACATTTGTCGCAGCGGTTATGTGAATATGTATCAACAATTTTATGAGTCTCATACTAACTAAAAAATTTCCGCATTATGATCCCACTCGAACCTTGAAGATCTATTTTTGCATTTCGCATTTTCTACAGCTACAAACATTCATTAAACACATTTTGAAGGTTCGAGTGGGATTAAGTGAATGTAAATACATACATACATAAGTAGGTGTATTAAATAAGAACACTTTAAAATTGATTAAACAATAGTTTATTGGTATTTGGGGAAAAAAAAACACTAAACTCATAAATATTTTAAAGACATTTAATCCAAAGTATTTAAAACAAGTAAGGAAGCCTAAGTTCGAGTGGAATCGAACATTAGATACTCAGCTGTATGCTTTCATTGTTTGTTTGCGTTTGATGAAAACACGGTGTATTTTATATAAAGCAAGTGCTGCATAAAGTGGGCGTAGCCACGCCCATTTTCAAAATTTGTATCAGTCATCCAACTAAGCATATGAATATTATTCTTTGAGCAAAATTTCATTCCTTTATGACTTCCAGTTACAAAGATGTCACGTTACAAATTTTCAAAGCGTGTTCCAGAAATATCTTTGTTAAAAAGTAGGCGTGGTCATAAACCGATTTCAATAAATTTTTGCGTGTCTATTAACACAAGTTATAAAAGTGTATAAACCAAGTTTCGTTATAATATCTCAATTATTTGTCGAGTTATGGGCTCCGAAATCTCGTATATTCCTTTGTCTAAAAAGAGGCGGTGCCACGCCCATTTTACAAATTTTTATATTTTTTGTTTCCGGTCTATTGTGGAACTCATGCCACAAAATTTGAATGAATTATCTTTATATTTGACAAAGATATCGCTTAAAATATTTTTATTAGGCCCCTTTATAGTTCCCATATATAAAACTGGGCGTGGTCGCCAACCGATTTCGCTAAAATTTTGAACATGTATTACCACAAGTAATAAAAGTGTACACACCAAGTTTCGTCATTATATTTAAATTATTTGTCGAGTTATGGGCTCAGAAATCTCGTATACTCCTGCTTCTAAAAAGAGGTGGTGCCATGCCCATTTTCCAAACTTTTGTGTTTTTCGTTTTACATCCGCAGTTGGACTCCTGGCATAAAATTTCAATGATATACCTTTATGTTTGACAGAGATATCGCTTAAAATGTTTTTATTAGGCCACTTTATAGTTCCCATATATAAAAGTGGGCGTGGCCGTCAACCGATTTTAACTATTTTCCGTCCAAATGTTTGTCTAAGTAAGTAAAGCACGCGTACCAAATTTCATCGATATATATTCAATAGTTTCTGAGTTATGACATATAAAGCTTTCAATGTTTGACCCTTAATAAGTGGGCGTGGCACCGCCCATTTTCTAAAATTTCATCAAATTTCTTCATAGGGGCCTGGGCCCAATACGTGGGTAAAATTTCATCGTTCCAGCTATATTAGTGACTGAGATACCAAATTTCCGATTTTTTCTATATAGGAAAAGTGGGCGTGGTCATGGTCCGATTTCGCCCATTTTCAATACCAACCGTCCCAGTCTCGATGCCAACTTGCATTTCAAATTTCATCAAAATATCTCAATTTTTGCGCGAGTTAGAGTGTTTACAGACGGACAGACGGACGGACGGACGGACATGGCTCAATCGATTTCTCTTTTCACCCTGATCATTTTGATATATATAAGTCTATATCTATCTCGATTATTTCATTCTGTTACAATCCACCGTTATGTGATTAAAACTATAATACTCTGTGTACTAGTACAGCTGAGTATAAAAATATATACCACACATATGTACATATGTCTCATACACGTCCATAAAAGTCCGCCTCCATATATGCGTTAGCTATTGGGCTAATTTCTGAGCTCATATTAGTAGATTTACTGGCTCAGATTTATTTATTTACGTGCGGCCAAAATATAGCACCCACTTATTCACTAATTACTTTACCAAGATTCATCCAGATTTATAATACTTCACTTTGCATTTGAGAACTTGAAAAGTTTCTTTAATTGTGCCAGCTGATTAGCAAAAGTAAAGCTATTATGATTTATCTACTTGTGAACTCATAAATGACACAATTAAGTGCTATAGAATTTCCAATAATAATACAAATTTAATGAAAGAAATATTGCGATCCCCTTAGTATCATTTACCATAGTGCTTAATTCTTTTGGTACAGTGTGGAAAATTTGAGAATTGAAAAAAAAAGTGCTAATGAGTGAGATGTAGGTGACTAAATTATGAATATACGTGTGTATGTCTTTACTTATTTATAATTGGCATGCATTAAACTCTGTTTAGATGTTGGCCGAGTTTCTTTTTCAATTTATATTTTAATGCTTCTGTTTATGTTTACCTTATAGAACATCTGATATGATTAGCAATGCGGTATTAACAGGAAACCCATTTTAAAAAGCGTAAATGGTCCTTACACGAAAAAAATGGCTTTAAGGATTGAAAGGCATACCAATGACTTGATTACCATTGATTGTAAGTACTTTAAATCGCTGCCACTAAATATCTAGCATTTGTTTATGGATAATGAACCTAACAAATTCGACAAGTGAGTTCAGTACATGCCCATTACGACAGTTTAAAGTGCACAATTGCATATTACGTAATATCTAATTAAGATTTTCTAATTTTTAACTACATACTTACCATTTTGTTTTTTTATTGAACTTTTATCAACTTCGTGGTGGTATTGCCATATGTTACAAGTCATAATTTGTAGTAATAAAAGGTGAGTGATTTTTTATAGTTCTGATTGAATTTTATTATACGAATTGCGACATTTTAATTAGGTGCTTCTCTTTATCGAATATCAACAGCCGTATTGTGTGTACGAATTAGTGCTATAAACATTAATTTTTAATGTGCATGTATAACATCATGTATAAGCAAACAAAGACTTGCAATTTATTTGTGTACTTAGTTTTAAAATTGTAAGTAATTGAGTATACGACTCATAGATAGTTCCGATTTCTGCTATTTTCGTTTATGTCAAAGTCAGATGTGTACACAATTTGATTGAGTAACTAATAAATAAACATTAGACTTGATTAACATTCCGAAAACAATTGCAAAATGAGTTACTTTTTCAAATTTCGCCTTATTTAATAAATGATGAATTAAATTGTTTTTCGATGCGAGAAGTTTGTTGTTCTCCAGCAAAATGGAACCTTGGTTGTCAATTCGTAATGTGTTCAAACCCCGTTCCATTCTCGCGGAGAAATTTTAATGTGAAAAATTGTTTCTATTAAAATACTTACATAACTTTTTCTCTAGTTACTATAGAATTTTCATTTATTTAATTTAGTTTATTTCCTAGAAAATGCATTTACAAAAGAAATTAAAATTTATTTAACAATGTCCCGCTGAGCTAAAAATGCTTTTTGTGAACTTATCGACAAATTTAAGCCATCAGAAAACTAAGGTTAGTTATAGATAAGTTCATTCTTGGTTCGATATTCGCATTGGATACCGAATGTTATTATCGAATTTTTGCCACAACGTTTATAGGATATATACATACCCACTAGGCCCATTTATAAGGTGAAGCGATTTTTATTCATGCCAGGATACTTTATTTTGTTAGATATACCGCAGGTAGTCCTAAGTAGGCACGTACAAATTGAGCACAGATTTTTTCTTCACTGACAAAAGTAGGAGTTAAGAAGAGCAATCCGAAACAGAAAAATTTATATGAATGAAGTGCATAAAAAAGGTAGGTGGTAGACAGCTGTATATTCAGCACTAAAATACTGTTACAATTCATGCTGAATAACAAGAATATAATAACGACCATATGAAAAAAGCATGCGGTTTGGAGTGAAATCCCGACGCTTTCACTTAATTGTTTTTTTTTTTACTATACAAAGTCATTTACGCAAAGGCGGCCATAGCCGTGCGATAGTCATGGGGCATAGTCATGGAAGTTGTTATCTTCTCTAAAGGAAATGTAAGGACGAAAGTATTGTATTGTAGTGCCTTTGAACCTACTGGGTATATTTGAATTTAATGGAAGTTATGTTTTTCGCTTCCTCTTTAAAAATTCTAAAACAGACATGCAGTCTTTTCAATTTCAATTTGGTCGCAATAAATTTGCTTTATGTCACTATAAAAACCATTTCTGTTGATCATAAAAAATGATGTCGATGTTGTATAACTGAAAAACATTAGAGATTTGACACAAGAAATAAAAAAATATTATTAGCTTGTGAGAGAACATACATACATACATACATACATAACTACAATTCTCCGCAAACAAATGGCAAATATTTTTTTTTTTTTTTTGCAAAATTATGTATTCAAAAACGTATTATAACAAATATACACATGCGGATAAAATAATAATACCTGCGTTCAATAACAAAAAAATTTTACGAATTTTTCATAAAAAGTGTAATTTTTATATGGAGAACTGTCATTTTTTACGAAAAATTCGTAACAATTTTTTGTTATTGAACAGAGCTAGTATCTACAGAAATATGTATGTATAAAGAGAAGCCTGTCAACTAATAAAATCAACCAATTTTTGCTTTAAATAAATAAATAGATAAATAAATTTTGCATAGAAAATTATGAGCAGCTTTCATGAAAAAATTATCAGAAGCAAACATAATCTTTTTGAAACATAAAATTTGTTCAATTATTTTGTTTCAGAACATGATTGAATCATTAGCTCTGTTCAAAAACAAAAAACTATTACGAATTTTTCCAAAAAAATACAGTTCTCCATATGAAAATGACACTTTTTAGGAAACATTCGTAAAAATTGTTTGTTATTGAACACAGGTTTTGTTTCAGAGCCGATTGAACGGTTTGTTTAAAATTTTTTTTTTTAATTTCATGGTAGAAATTATAGTTCTACTTCGTAGATCCTCTTATGAGTAGTCCACTCTCAAAGGTCTCTATGTAAATTTTTTTTCGATATTGAGTTTTTGATGGATTGTGACCAGTATTTAAAGGTGGACAATGTTCATTAAAAATTTATTGCAAAATCCTTCCGTGTTATGAAAAAAAAGCGTAAAAAAATACTCCTTCAAAAGTCTCTATGTCTTATTTATACTGTGAAAAAATACTGTATCAAAACTTTCTATGTGAAATATTAAATTCTGAATTTGCAAAAATCTGTCATATTTTTTATATCCATAAACTCCTTCTGGGCTAAGCTTTCAGGTAATAACAAACAAATGCTCAAATAAAATAGAGCTTGAGGCCCTAGTGTTTTTTTTTTCTAATTTGTTTAACTTGAAAAATTCGCATAGGCACTTTTCAGAGTGGACTACTCATATCCCCTACGCAGATTTCGTTATTCTGACGGTTTCCACCGACCTTTGAACTCAGATCATTGGATGGGTAACCATTGGCCGCTATGTCACCACCGTCTTTCATGTTGCTTTAATTTTTCATTTTTCATATTTGTTTTCAGCGGCCTAAAGTTGCATTTTCTTTGAGCCTTCTTTCCTTCTTTAGCTTTAAAACTACATACATACGCAGAAAGTTTAGAAAAAATGCTTAATAAAAATATTTGAATTTTGATGAAAATTTAAATAATTTAAGTATTTTTAACGGTAAACTTCTATAAGGAATGACAGAAATAAATAAAGTAAAGAGAATTGTTAAGACTTGTATTCATATTTTAGTGCTAATGTTGCGACCAGCAAGGTTTGTATATATGTACATATGAATATACATTGCATATGCCTTTAATAAAGACATTATTTGAAAAAATTACTCTAAACAATTTTTATGCAGCAGTTTACTTTTATGCTTTAACCAATTTCTGTTTTTTTAGAACATGTTTTATATATTAAAGGAAAATTAAATTGTTTACCTAAATTTGTTTTATCAAAACTTGATATTTTGCAAATTCCAGCTGTTTTGTTTTTAAATTAAGTTCATGTTTTTTTTTGTTGTAGAACATTTTACCATTTTCTCATTTACTTGTATCATTTCAAATTGTAGATTTTCCCACTGCTCGTGCCACAAATCGTAAATATTTACGACTGCCACCCAACAAACACTGAGGTTAGTTATCGATTTGAGAATGACTCGAGAAATAGCCTCATTCTCAAACCTCTAACGTTAGAGGACGACTCGAAAATCTATCGAGAATCATAGCGTTCTCAAACAAAAGGGTACCTAATTCTCAAATCGAGAAAATTATAATTCTCGAATCGAATTCTAATGTAGTTCTCTAATGAGATTCTAATCAGAATTTGCAAATACTTCCAATTGAAATGAAAAACAAAGCTTTGTCTCCTTTTACATGATTTTTTCATTGTTTAGATTTTATTAACGCAATATGTGCCTAAATTGCATATGATTATATATATTGACATGTATATGTTTACCACATTTATAAGAACTGCAATTTAAACAAAACTCAGTCTTGTTATTTAAATTAAAAGTACTTCTTGTACTTTTTAATGGAAAACATTGTACTACGGTAATATTAACTTTACCATTTTTTAGTATCTAATTTCAATATATGTATGTATATTCAATATATCACAGAAATATATTGAGAATTGATAAAAGGCGTGAGATTTGGCTCCTTCTCTAATCACTCGCTAATCGAATTCTAGTGTAGTTTTCAACCCTAGTTATCGATTTGAGAATATATAGAGAATTACACTACTTATCTAAGGTAATCTCGACAAAATTTCTAACGTTAGAGACTGTGTTTGCTGGGCACACAGCAACGTTACGTATACGCCATGGTAGGCATTTTGTTGTTTTGAAAAAAAACGCATACATCACTCTATTGTTGTTTGTGTACTGGGTAGAAAATATGTACATACATACATATGTACCTAAATATTTATGTACACTTGTACATATGTATGTATGTATGTACATTTATTATTTTCTGTTCTGCCTGATGTGTCCTATTATATTTACTATTCCTTCTATATGCAGCTATTTAAATATGTACATACATAACTATGTCTGTGCACTGAAACCGAAATCAAAAAAGTCTTTAATATATACATACATACATACAGTGGCCGCTGTGGTGCAGTGGGTAGAGTGCTCGCCTGCTATGCCAGAGGTCTCGGGTTCAAACCCCAGTCCTAGCAAAACACCAAAAAATTTTTCTAATTAGTAGAAATCCAATTATTGGGTTTTTTAAGAGCAGCGGTCACCTCTACGCAGTGGGCGGCATACCCTCCGAGTGTATTTCTGACATGAAAAAGCTTCTCACAAAAAATGCATTCGCCGTTCGGAGCCGGCATAAAACTGTACACTAAAAATAAAATTTCGTAAAATAACTACGAAACACTTTCGTAGTCTAGAGATTCGTAATATGTACGAAAGTTTCGTATATATTACGAAAGCATTTTTCTCAACAAAATCTAATTTTACGAATCTTTCGTAAATATTACGAAAGGGCTTTCGTAAACCATTTTCTAATATTTTTTTCGTATATATTACGAAATATTTCGTAAATATTACGAAACACTTTCGTAAATTTTCTTAAAATTATCTTTACGAATAATTTCGTATATTGTACGAAAGTTTTCGTAACATTATCAAAGGATTAAAAGATTTACGAAATACTTTCGTAACACTATCAAAGGTTTAAACGATTTACGAAATACTTTCGTAATATATACGAAATACTTTCGTACAATAATATTTTACTGTACAAGTCTTCTTTCATTGTAAAGTGTTGAGTCGGTGCAATAATATCAAAAATTATTTTAAGTAGTAAGTGCGTAATGAAATAATGCGTAAAAGAATAATGCATTGTATATAAAAAGACAATATTGATTTACAAAATAAACTGTGATATTTTCCAACTTAATTAAACTTAAAGGTGAGTACAGTAGTTGCATTTACTTTTTCCTTTTTTCGGTCTTATGTATTTTCCTAAATAAATACTCAATAAAATAATATAAAGAGATATTTCTACACTCGGAGAAAAAATTTTAAAAACATATGAAAATGGGCTTAAAATTTGCAAAAACGTATTTAAAAGTGATGTAGATACGACCATTTTTATTTTAAAAAGGTTCATTGTAAAATTGTAAAATCAAGAAAAAACATTTTAATTTAAAAATGTTTATTTTTAATTCAAGCCCTATGAGATTTTGAACCTGAAACTTGCGCTTTTATTCCTTTCATTTTAATTTTCAATTTAAAAATTATTCTATTTAATCCAAAATACACTTTTATTTCAAAAGTTTCATTTTAAATTTACAAATTTTCATTTTTAAAATAAAAACGATCTGGTTTAAAACGTGCATTATAAAAATAAAATTTTTTTTTCACCGAGTGTAGCTGCTTGAATTTTAAGGTTTTAAGTAGTTTCCCTTTATCTTTATCTTTATCTTTATCTTTATCTTTATCTTTATCTTTATCTTTATCTTTATCTTTATCTTTATCTTTATCTTTATCTTAGTCTTAATATTAGTCTTAATTTTTAATTTTTATTTTTCTTTGTTTTTTCATTTTCTTTTTTTTTTCTTTTTCTTTTCCTTTTTCTATTTCTTTTTTTTCTTACTTTTTCACAGGGATATCTGTTTAAGTGGATCGGAACGATGTCCACATTTGCAAATTGCGATTTCCAAAGTTTCCTATGTTTGTAAGAACGCGTATAGGCAATAAGTACTCTTTTTTACTCTTATTTTATTAGTTACTAAAATTAATATTAATATAAATGTAAAATATTAAAATAAATAAAAAACTTTTAAATGAATTGAATAAATTAATTTCAGTAGATATTTAAAACCAAAATGAAATTATCTAAACTTATTTCTTATGCATATATAAAACATCTTTCTCTTAGCATTATTTTATTGATATACATATTTTGAAAAAGTTTTCAAATTTCGTTGAAATATACATCATATGTACATAAATATATGTATGTAATAATTAAGGTATTTTTAACTTTAAGCTAAAAAATAATTTGGTCAATTGTACAACAATTTGACAGCTCTAAGAGCCTTCGTAAATGTACGAAAGCGGTTTCGTAATATTTACGAAATCTTTCGTTGCTCAAAAGTACGAAAGTATTTCGTAAATAGTACAAAAGCCTTTGTAAATACTACGAAAGTATTTCGTAAATACTACGAAAGTATTTCGTAAATAGTACGAAACCTTTCGTAAATACTACGAAAGTATTTCGTAAATAGTACGAAAGCCTTCGTAAATATACGAAAGTATTTCGTAAATACTACGAAAGTATTTCGTAAATAGTACGAAATAGTTTTCGTACTATTTACGAAACCATTCGTTGCTCAATTTTACGAAAGAATTTCGTAATATGTACGAAAGATTTCGTAATATTTACGAAATATTATTTTGAGTGTAGGTCCACCCAATTAGTAGGAAAAAAAAGGAGCACACCTCGAATCGGGAGAGAAGCTCGGCCAAAAACTCGTCAGAGTTATAACAGCGCAATTGTATTATTATTATTATACATACATACATATGTACATACATACATATATGTACAATATGCATAACATAAATTTCAATGCGGCTTATTTGTTTATGTTGTTTATGTACAAATTGTAACGCACAAAATCTGGTTCTCATTGCAGCGTATAAATATTTTTATAATTTAAACAAAAGTTTTAAAATTGGCACGCGTACATGCTTCGAGGTTAATTTTTTTTTCTTTAATCCAATCAATTTGGCAATTGCCAGATTTGCTACAATGGCGAATTCGGCAATTTGCAGTTAAGTAAATATGTAACGTAATAAAGTGAGTGCCGATTTGAGTGCAAAAGTATCTTACAAAGTGAAAACACTTGGCGGCCGCTACTCAGTTTTTTAGTACTTTTCGAAAGCAGTAGTAAATGTTTTGACTGGCTTATGGTAATCATTTCCATTATCTCTCACTTCTGCCATATGGGAATCAAGTTGCAATTCCAAGGAGATACATACATAAATATGTACGTTTTAGGCTTAGCATGGCCAACGAGTGGCTCTTTTGGCTCTTTGTGGCCCCCAATAACAAACGAGTCGCGCGCTGTAGCAGTTATGACGCTTATCAAATGATTTTTTGGCATTCCGCGTACGATGTTAAGTTTACGACGTTGTTTTTGTGTGGCTCCAATATTCAATTTCCCTGGCCACCCTCGCTTTAGGCCATACTTATTTTTTTAAGAAAAATATAAAAAATGCTATACATCGACACTTAAAATTATTCACTGTTAACTATAAGCCAGACAACATTAAAAACCGCTATAAATTTTAATTATTGTTGCATTTGGTGTGTATTAGGGATTCCAATTTTTCCGATTTTTACGATCCCGGGATTTTTGAGATTTTTTTTTATTATCCCGGGATCCCGGGATTTATCCCGGGATTTGGTCATTAATTAAACATGCCGACAAAACTTCCAAAAAATTTTCTAACTCAAATAAAATTCTACTTTTCTAAAGGATTTCGGTGCCCTGAATCTGAATCTGAAGTCGGATTTTCGGTAATACTTGTAGGTTTTGAGATATTTATGCGATTTTTTGCTATATTCACTGCTCAATCTGTTAAATTACTTACTTTCATTAAAAAATGATTGCAGCTATTGAAAGAACGATCAATTCTCTTGAAAACAGCGCTTTGCTTTCTCGGGTTTCTTATTTATATATCTAGAAATATATGTTTTTGTACAATAAGGTATTTTTCTTCGAAATCAACGGCAGTATTTGTAGCGCTGTTTTAATCGAAATCAAGTTTTGTAGCTGCTCTGCAGAACTATTTTTATTACAGTATAGAAAATATAAACATAGTAGGCCACTGATTGGAATTTTTATTTCAGTCACGCAAAATTTAGTCGTATTTTCGATAAATTAATATAAATTAATTCACTTATTTCATTCTAACGCACAGTTTGTTGTTAATATAATAAACTGCCTAAAAGCGTGCTACAAAATTTTTATTTGCAATATTGCAAGTTACAAGCAAGATATCCGAAAAAGCAAAACATTGTCTTCAAGAGAAATGATCGTGCTTTCAATAGATTTAATCAGTTTTTAATAAAAGTGAGCAATTTTAAAGATACTGAGGAGTGAATATGGCCAAAAACCGCGTTTTTCGCCTCTTTGGGCGTGAATATTTCAAAAAGTGCACCGAAATCCTTTTGAAACGTAGAATTTTATTTCTGTTAAAAAAATTTGTCGACCAGTATATTTTCCCACATTTGAGGTTGAAAAATTAAATATGTATATTTTCGAGAAACGCTACAACTTTAATATGCAAAGAAAAAATAGATTTTTATTGCCATTTTTTATCATTTCATTACTAACAAAATAAAATAGGAACGTAAAATCATGCGTATTATTTACTAATACCTAAGAGTTACTTTAAAAAACACAATCAACAAAGAAAATTAAATACATTTGGTGAACAAAACATTTTCCTTTATAGTTGGTTTGCGATCATATGATAATTTCCAATAAAAATTTTTAGAATTTAACGACATATTAAGCGAATATTTCCAAGCTTGCCGAAAAATTCTGAAAATTAATGCAATTTCCGAAAATATTTAAAAATCGGAGGCACATATTTTGATATGAATTCCGAGGATGCAGCTGCGTATTTAATTTTAGTAGAGTAATGTAAAACAATCAAGTCTTATTAAAATTTTGTTTGCATTTTCTTCCATTATTTACTTTCCGTATGGGAAAATTCCAAAAACCATTTGGGAAATAAATGACCAAAATCAGGAAATAGAAATTATCAAATTATCAATTTTACCACAAGAATTCTAAAGGCTTTAAAAATACCCAACGTACGTTTCTTTACAACGTGTACTTCACGACAAAAAAATTTGATTATTAAAAAAAACATCAAAAATATCAATCCTTACTTTGATTAATGGACTTTTTTATTCTAGCAAAAATGTCGCACTTTCTTCGGGCTGTCACATTTTTTGTTCTCTTCCACACAGACTCAACACTTTTTTAAGGCTGTTTGTTCTATTGACCAAATATAAAACTGGCCCGACTACGGGGCAACATCTTCTGCTCTTAGCACATTGCATTATTTTTGTTTCATTCATCACATGAACAATGCAACATTTATAGGGCACAGGGCACATGTTGATAATGGTGCAATTTAATAATGCAACATTTTCATGCAGAATAGGAAATGCTATTAGTATACAGATCTGAGACCACTAAAAATTATATAAAATACAACTTTTCTTTGCTATAAAAGGGGAATACTCTGTCTTTATCTTATCCCAAAAAACCCGGGATAAAATTCTAGCGATCCCGGGATTTTCGGGGTGTCCAAAAGGGCGGGATCCCGGGATCCCGGAATCCCGGTATTGGAATCCCTAGTGTGTATGTATGCAACTTCCTTCACTGCAGTGGGCGCAATTGTAACGCTTTTTTAATTATTATTTTTTCTTTTCTTTTCTCATATTGCTCCCACCCGATTTCCTGCACATTGACAAACAATTTGCGGCATTTTATCTTTTATGCATTTTGCGCACGCTTTCCTAGTTTTTTTTTTTCAATATCGTCGGTGATACTGCAATACGTTCCATGTCACTTTTCACTTCTTCCTGAATACACCTAAATAACCTTTTTACACTTTTGTCAATCACATAGATTTTGCTTTTATATATAACTTCGATTTTATATATACTATAAAAATGTAAAAAACACCGCGAAAAGTAAAAATATATATAGTTTTTTCTCCTTCCTCAAAAATTTAGTCTCGGCGACATAGCATGTTTTGCAGTATCACCGACGATATTTTAGATGCGTAACGAGTATTTAATTCCATTGCACAATTGCGTATTCGCAATTTTAAACTCCCATTAGATTCATTATATCGCACATTCAATTGAATCGAAGCATTAAATATTTATCAAATAGCACATAGCAATTGTTCAATGGTGGAAGCCGGTTAAGCGATTTGCAATGGGCCTTTGAACTTGCAGACTGGAGTTTATTTTTTTCATTGCAACGACATGAAACACTTTTACTTTTAGCAGATACTACACTCAAATAAATTTTGGTATAAATTTTAAACTTTTTTGCTCGATATATAGGACACGACCGAAAAATTATTAAAATTTAAACTTTGAAAAGCTTAAAAGAGTTTTAAACTTTTAAGGTTTAACATTTAAACATTTTTTTTGGTTTAAATTAAAAAAAATGTCTGCTCCCAAATCCTCTTCATGCTTTTCCGTATTGTATCTTTTTTCCTATCCTGTTTTCTCCTTTTCTTCCATATTGTTCTCCCCCCAACATCCCCTTAATACTTTTCCATATTGTGTCTTTTTCCTATCCTCTTCTTCTCCTTTTCTTCCTTCTTCATTTTATCTGTTTCCATAATTATTTTGTGTGTGTTTGTTTCTCCATTCAAACAAAGCCACACAGTCATTCATTCAAATTGTCTAATAAGGCTGTGTGCCAATTGGCAACATTTTTCTCTATGGGAAAATGAGGTAGAAAATTTTACCATGTTGAGATAAAAAACAAAATTTTGCTGTGCCAAACGGAATAGAAAATTTTGACAGTTACAAAGATAAACTTTTGGGCGAAAACGGACAACGATACAATTTTAAAACGTTAAATGAATGTAATTGTTGATGGCAATATTGATGGGAACAGAAGAAATGTATTCATGTAATCATCTCATGTTATTTTGTTTTTAAATATTTGTGTTACCTGTATGTGTATGTAATTACAAAATGTCAAAATTTTACCTAGCCCATTGAGCTAGGTAAAATTATGACACTAGAATTCACCACGAATACTGCCAAAATTTTACTCCCTTATGTCAAAATTTCATTTTTTCTACCGATTGGCACACAGCCTAACTATAAATGAGCTTTTTATATTGTTCATTTCTCGAAAAAGCAAAAAAAAATTTTTTTGTTGAAGCCAAATTTTACGACCAATGAAAGTTTAAAATTTAAACCTTAAAACTTTAAATGAGAAAAAGTGTAAGATTTAAACCAAAAAAGTATGAAATTTATTCCAAAAAATACTTTGAAATATTTGAACTTTTGTAAGTTTGAATTTTTAACCAAAAAGGAATAAAAAACTTTTAAACTTTCGAAGGTTCAAAATTTAACCCAAAAAAAGTTTTAAATTTCTTTCAAACCAAATCAAAGTTTAAAAAATATTCCAATATTTATAACAGTGTAGATATCGACGCTTCCAAACAATACTGTACTAAGTCGACTTAGTACATTTTGCCGTTTTTGGCGTTTTCAAGTAGAGCGTGTCTTAATTTAGATGATGTCTAATTTTGGTATCAATCGGACAATCCAATCAAAAGTTATGAGCAAAAGTGTACATATAATACAACTCGAGATTTGTGAGAGCTTGCCATGAAAAACCACGTAGCAAATTTTTATTTTTTCTTACGGTTTCATATAAAGCGTACCCTGACTTTGATATTGTCGAATTTTGGTGTTGAACGTTCAATTCAAACAGAAGTTACAAGTGAAAATATACTTAGCCATGGTATAAAAAATACAGGTATGTGCACTGTCATTTTGACGCTGTATTTTTGATTAAAAAGCAGATTTTTGAAGTTTAATCTTATGTCAATTTTGGAGTATAGCGATGCCAGACTTTTATTTTTTGAATGCGTAGATTTTTGTTTGAAAGTTTGGGTATTTCAGGAATCAAAGGACAGAAAGAGAAAGGGCACTAGTGAGCAGATTTATTGAACTTCCGGTAGCTCCTCTTCTCTCACTCCACAAATCTTCATCCACTCTCCGCGAATAAAGGGTATCGTCGGAAATTGGAAAAATTTTATATCACCGTCTTTGCAGCCATATTTGGTATTATTGCACCGCGGAAATAAGCAACTCATATTGTTAAAATCTATTTTTTTGTAATTGGATTGGACATATGTACATACATACATATATAGACTGAAATGCTCACTTGGTATGGTGGTGTACATACATATCGTTGTCTAAAGTGCAAAACCGCGTGACATTTTTGCCAAAAATGAGATTTCATCAAATATGCATTCCTGGCGTCCGTCCCCATCCATTCATGCAACAATTTTGAGATTTACACAATGCAATTCCAAATAATGACACAGTTTCAAAACCGCTTTTTTTAAGGAAATTTTTCGAACAAATACCGCGAATAATAGGTGTTATTGCTTTATAACTGTACTGTAATGTACTAAAGTTCATTATACTTTCATAAACACGAAATGGATTATAACTTTGCTTTATTGAAGAAAAGTTTTTACGTACGCCTGCAAAACCGCCTATACGTCACTATTGAACAAAATAAAATACGCAAAACCACTTATAAATACATAAGTAAGCCAATAACTGGACATTTAACTGCTTTTCGCCAAAATGATATTTGGATTAAGAATATCATCCAAAAATCTACCTTGGTTTGGATGTGGGTTTGCAAAATTCCGAACCGTTTTGAATTAGAACAGTTTTTACTGCCTGCTGTAAAATTTGGGTGGTAGCGGATACGCGGTATTGCACTTTATGCGACGATATGGAGTTATAATAGATCAATCTCCAAAACCTCCCCAAAATATATACCAGAGTGATCACAAAGCCTAAATTAAAAGTGATCGTAACTACTAAACTAAATTAAAAACTCACCGAGAATACCGGAAAGGGGCTACTTTTTAGTACGGCCAAACTGATATTCCGCGAAGTAAAAATGCGAAATGAATCTTTTATGAATCACTGATGAAATTCATCTATGACTGAGGAGGCATCAGTGAGTACTTTGAAATAAAGACTGCTGAATTTTTCATATAAATGGTTTGCTTTTTTAAAAAAAAAAAAAATAATAATAATAAAATTGTACTCAGAAGAATCATCACTGATCATTCAGCAGTGAAACAAATTTACTGCAGGATGTGTAATTTTTTCAAATTGAAAAAATTTCTTTCAATTCAAATTGAAAAAATTCGTTACTATGAATACCATGGTTACAATTTATTTTTAAAACAAAGCAATGAAAAATTCCATTAATGGAGGATTTTTATCATTGAGTATGGCAGCACGAAATGTCATAATCTGCTTAATTGTCAGGTGGTTAATATGGCGACGAAAACTTGACGTTTGTTTTACCTGGTATACTTATACCATGATACTTAGCATACAACCGAAGTTTCATATCGAGTTTAAACTTTGAGAGCTTCTCCTGCAAAACACAGTTTTCAGACTTAGTACAGTTTTGTTTGGAAGCGTCGATATGTACATATGTATACATATCAAATTTGAATATGAGGTTGGATTAAGAAATATTTCGCCTTCGAAGCTCTTCTAGGCCTTACCATTTTGATGATTTTAAGGTTAGGTTGGTCGGATACAGTGATCCTTCACATAGACCACATATGTTCCTTAGTGTTACCAATATCGTATTGGAGACTAAACTTGGAATGCAAAACTACACAAGTTTTAGCATTTTATGTAGGTATTTTCCGAAGAGTATTTTGTGTATTTATGAAGAGTATTTATTGACCACTAGATTCCACAACAGGTGTGACAGTACTCCCCTTGTGGGGTGCCCCTATATGCCCTCCTTGACATCGTCGAAAGGTTCCACCCATCCGTCACCGTCCGACAACTCGAAAGGTCCTCGATCCAGCACCGAATGATTGGGGGTATTCCGATACATTAGAGCTCGTCCAAAAGCACCGCAGCAGAGACATTGCTAAAGGCACCCGAAATATCAAGAAAGACACCGTGCTATCGGTACCGTGAAGGGCCTTTTCGATATGTTGTTGTTGTTGTGATTCTTATCCTCTTTAACCTCCATCGCGACAAGATAAATGCGTTTTATGACTTCCGCCAGGCTCCTCGAACCATAACTGAGGCCTTCATACACCTCCCCCGCCCCCCTGACTTGCGCCTTGAAGGGACCTACTCGACCGGACAACAGCCTTTGCTAGCCCTCGTCGCTATCGTCGCTATAGCAGAAAAAAGACGCAAACTGTTTTGTTGAGGAAGAAAGACTTTTTTTCTTTCAAGGAAAGACGCACTAAAAATATTTTTCGAAAGAAAGACTTTATTTTTTTTGATAACGAAGAAATACGCTTTATTTTTTTTTACTATAAAGAAAGACGCATTTAAATATTTTTTAGGAAAGAAAGACGTATTCGATTTTTTATTTTTCTTTGTCAATGTTAATGCTAATGCGTCTTTCTTGGGTTTACCACGTTATCCCCAAAATCAAAATCCCCAAACCAAAATCCCCAAAATCAAAATCCCCAAAATCAAAATCCCCAAAATCAAAATCCCCAAACACAAAATCCCCATATTCTGTGCGAAATAAATTAAAATTAGGTTAGAAATCGCGGCGAATTCTACATTGGACATTATTCCTCAAACTGAAACTCATAAGAAATTGTATACGTGATGATTTCACAAATGTTTATTAATAAATTCATCTCAATAACTTATGATTACATATTTGCATACATACATACATAACATAAATAAATACAGGGATACCCTCGAAATGTCGAAAAAAAAAATGTCGAAAAACCAATGTCGAAATTTTCAAATTTTCAAAATGTCGAAAAACAATAATGTCGGAAAAAAAATGTCGAAAAGTTAAAATGTCGAAAAAAAAATGTCGAAAAAATATCGAAAATGTGGATAAATACTTGGAATGTTTTTTTCTTTATTTTCGGTAGGTGGGTCAGCTTCGATATAATGCGCCCTTCTGAGTATCTAAGAGATTCCATATTTTATAAAAAATATGTTCATCTAAATAAATGAAATGAATAAAAAAAGGCGAAGGCCGCCTACGCTGAAGGGTGTACTACGCAGAAGGACATCACCGTGGCGGTAGCCACGGTTAGGTTGTATATCCGGACTTTGGTGGCGTAGCCCAGGGTTATTTTTTATAAGCGCGGCCGAAGGCCGCCAACGCAAGAAGGTGTTCTATACAAAAGCACTGTGGATGGGTCTATAGATTTTACTCCAGTAAGAGAGTATTAGAGTGAACTTTGTGGTATACGGGTATTTTTAGCGCTTTAAATTGGCTTTTTAGGTAGGTGACCTTTTAACCTTTACCGATTTATTATTAATAAACTATACATTTTCGCGCCCTATGGTTTACATCTTAGTGATCTATATGACCCCCCCCCCTTCCCCTCGAAAATAACAAAAAAAATTCCAGTCCTGGCGCGAATTTTACACATCATTAATTACATTTTTTTTCGACATTTTTTTTTCGACATTTTTTTTTCGACATTTCGTACCCAACCCATAAATACAAACTTCGTTGTTTATCAAATAAGCAATGAGTATCGACATTTTCAAAAATTTGAAAATTTCTACATTGTTTTTTTCGACATTTCGAGGGTATTCCATTTACATACATACATAACATGGGTTGGCTACGAAATGTCGAAAAAAAAATGTCGAAAAAAAAATGTCGAAAAGTTAAAATGTCGAAATAATGTAATTAATGATGTGTAAAATTCGCGCCAGGACTGGAATTTTTTTTGTTATTTTCGAGGGGAAGGGGGGGGGGGTCGTATAGATCACTAAGATGTAAACCATAGGGCGCGAAAATGTATAGTTTATTAATAATAAATCGGTAAAGGTGAAAAGGTCACCTACCTAAAAAGTCAATTTAAAGCGCTAAAAATACCCGTATACCACAAAGTTCACTCTAATACTCTCTTACTGGAGTAAAATCTATAGACCCATCCACAGTGCTTTTGTATAGAACACCTTCTTGCGTTGGCGGCCTTCGGCCGCGCTTATCAAAAATAACCCTGGGCTACGCCACCAAAGTCCGGATATACAACCTAACCGTGGCTACCGCCACGGTGATGTCCTTCTGCGTAGTACACCCTTCAGCGTAGGCGGCCTTCGCCTTTATTTATTCATTTCATTTATTTAGATGAACATATTTTTTATAAAATATGGAATCTCTTAGATACTCAGTAGGGCGCATTATATCGAAGCTGACCCACCTACCGAAAATAAAGAAAAAACATTCCAAGTATTTATCCACATTTTCGACATTTTTCGAAATTTTTTCGACATTTTTTTTTTCGATATTTTAACTTTTCGACATTTTTTTTTCCGACTAGTAGATATCTAACTAGTAGAATTTGGTCCGTTTCATACCAGTTGATCAAGTAGTAGAAAACCAACTAGTATAACTTTGTCCGTTTCCTACCAGTTGATCAACTAGTAGAAAACCAACTAGTTGAATTTTTTCCGTTACATACCAGTTGATCAACTAGTTTATTTTCATACTAGTTTAATTTTGCCTGCAGGGTATGTATACATACATATGTATATGTATAACTATTGCCTTTAAATGCAAATTTCAACATCTCCGAAATGAAGGCTTTGGGCATGTAGTAAAGGCATACATGTGTACATACATACATACATACATATATATATAAGTAAATAAGCTCTTTGGATAAGCAAACTCCATCGAGCCAACGCTTTGTAAGCCAAACACAGCCAAATAGACAGACCAGTGAGTGACGAGCTTGTTGGAATTTGGAATTTGTTCTGTACAGCTTCAACAATGGAATAGCTAAAAGCAAACAACAACAAAGGGGAAGTTAGACACGTCAATGCCCGCAGCCGAAAATGAAAAGTGCATGTCAAGTGACAAATGTCAGTCACTTTAATATTCATGGATGTGCGCGTGGCGCAATGGAAAAATTTTTATAACAAAACACTTGGTTGCCCGTGCGAGAAAGCGGAAACAAGGCAAATGGAATGGAATATGAATAATAAAAGTTGGTACTCTATTTTTGTTTTGTTTTTTTTCTTCTTCTGCTTTATTTTGCTATCAATGGGACGAGGTTACTGTGTCAATTGGCGAAACATATAAAAGATTTAAACTGCAATAACAAGTGCATGTGATATAATCGATAAAAAGATAAAATAATGGATATAAAGATATAAATAATTCACGAAAGTGGTTGGGTGCAATTTAACGCAAAATACACTGAATACCGAGTCAGTCATCAGTTGTCAGCCAGTGAATTGAACAAGTTGCCGCGAAAAACGAAATTAAGATGCAAACGTTGATTGAAAATTTTTGCACAAAACAATTGAAGCTTTTTCGTTGTTGTACTACATGAGTTGGGTTGGTGGACACTGAATGAATGAATTATTTAAAAGAGGAATGCGCCTTGTTCGTTTTGGCTGACTTTACTTAGTTATTTTATTTTAGTTCGATTGGGTTTAGATGTTTCTAACGGGCTACCAGACCCTATTCCAATTTGTGGTGTGCTTCTTCATTGTTCGCTTGAATCAAATATATAATGGATGTTGTATGCGAACGCGTCAGCGACGGAGCATTCTTCCTTATTGCCGTACTTTTATATAAGTGCAGTATCAAACTTCTGTTAATTCTTTACGCTAACTACAATGGCATTTCAACGTCATTAAAAACCGCGTCACGAGGTACTGAGTTTTTGTTAACACTACAGTCCCATAAGAAAGGTCGTATCAGCTGACAGGCGCTACGGGTTTACGTCGGTGACTACTTGGACTATTAGCTATGCTTAGATATCTATCAATATCTATATCTATTGTATTTTTAGGAAAGCGTGAGAGTAACTTCGTTTGAAGTATTTATGTATACTGTTTCTTCTTGATTGGCGCTTAATCGTATGGACGATTCTGGCCGAGTCCAACAGAGCGCGCCAATTGCTTCTGTTTCGTACAGCATGGCGCCACTTGGGAACACCTAGGGAGGCAGAATCGCTGTCCACCTAATTTTCCCAACGCAGTGGAGGTCTCCCGCGTTCAGCGGGTTTCGATAGAAATACTTTCTATTCGCGGCGCGGTTTACGTCGGCACGTACGGGCGTGCGTCGCCTGTCTATAGTCGCGGGAGGACCTTTGCGCGTGATCTAAAGCGGTGTTTGGAGGTAGAACCGTCACGCCCACAAACTTTAAACCACGACTCGCCCTGTGAAACTATTCTTGATTGCACTGGTAGAACCGATCTACAATCAAGAAGCGCTTCGCTAGTAGCTCCGGTCGCAACCACGGCTCCGTGCTGACTGACTGCCGTAGTGTTGTGTCGCTCTATTTATAGCTATTGTGTCCGCTGTCGCTAGCTCGGATGGTTGCGTTGACTTGTTGTGTTTGATCGTTGTGTTGCCGCGACTTGTTGTGTTCGCTCTTTGTGTTGTTGAGACTTGTTGTGTTTGATCGTCGTATTGCCGTGACGTGTTGTGTTCGCTCTTTGTGTTGTTGAGACTTGTTGTGTTTGATCGTTGTGTTGCTGTGTTGCTGTGTTATGGTTCCAACAGTCATCAACGCCCGCACATACCCGTGTCAGCTGACACGATCTATCTTATGGGAGTTGCATGTAAACGAAATCTCACCGACGCTGACATAAACGCCCATAGCCGCCCGTATCGAAGAAATCAAACGAGTTTTGATTTTTCCCATAACAACGTGTCAGCTGATTGCTTTTGCTCAACGCGGTGTTGCCGAACGAACTTTTTTAGCCACTAAAACATTTGAACGGTATTTTTCATTGCATTATTAAACGAAATCAATGCGAGTGTAAAATTTAATAGAATATATCTTTGTTCATAGGAAAAACCGCTTAAGTTTACTTAAGCGAAATATGAGTTATTAGATAATTGTTTAGCTCATTTATTGAAAATAATTATCATTTCTGTATATGTTATTAATTCACATGTAACCATTTTTAATGCCATTATTTTAGTTTCAAATAAACTTAAAATCGATATTATCCAGTTATAACTTTTATGTTTTTCGGATCATAACTTTTCGCACAGGATGAAATAAAAAAGTTGCATAAATGATGTTATAGTTGAAAAATGTACATGTTTGCCTGAAATAATAGTTATTTTATATCCCTGCTACATAGGAAATGGATAGCGTATTTTTCAAATAAATGAGAAATTAGGCAATGAAAAGAAAAGAGTAATTTACGATAAATAAAAGTAATTTTTATTTCAAAATTATCCCTTTTACCATTTTTGAACGGATCAACGGATAGCGGGCCAGCGGGTAGTGAACAACTGATATTTTCCGTCATAAAATCCACACAGGCAAACAAAATTGCGACGAAGGCAGATTTTAGAAAATTGTTTGTGTAAGCACGAAATAAAAAATGCTTATGGTTATTCCTTTATTTATTGCCAAAAAAGTGTATTTTCTTTTACTTATTTTTCACTGTTCAACAAGAAAATTACAAAATGCATCAGAAATGCAACTCTGACTCCTGAGGAGGGACAGGACCACACCACTCAAAAAACTGTTTTTACCCCGCCGTCTTTTGTTAACAATTTTTTATTGCGTTAAAAAATTAAGTTCCGCTTCGAATTCGTGTTCATGTGATCAAAACGCGTCGATTGACACCCCAGTTCTTGAAAATTTACCAATTTTCACCATGTCACCTAAACTAGATAATTACCAAAACTTTGAATAAAAAATCGAGCATATTTTTATTTAAAATTTCCTACGTCTTTTTTTCTGAAAGAAAACAATATATTTAAAAATTTAAATCGAGAATAAATATCGGTACTAAGTTTGGGTATTTCATGCGAAATTTTTGTGTCTTCCCATTATTTCAAATACGGCAACACTCACACGGCTGTTCAAAATAGAAAACAGCTGATTTTTGTGTTGTCATGCGGGCATGAAATTCGTTCAACTCGTTATGTTTACGGGTACTCGATTCGTTCGGTCGACTCGTTGATGACTGTCGGCACCCTTAGTGTCGTGGGCGGCTGTGTTGCGTTTCCATGGGGTTTGTTTTGTGTGGGCCAAATTGTTGTTGTTTAATTTGGTCCTCACAACACTATGTTTGAAACATGATTTTGGCTTTGTAACTGTCATCTGAAAATTTGGTAAATTCAATCAAATTTTGTTGTTGATGAAGAAATTTTAAAATATACAAGATGATTCAAATATAAAATTTTATTCCTAAATATCATTTGGAATTTGGTTTATTTAACATGATGATAGTGTCAATATAAACTAAAAAAAAATGTTAGAAAAATGACGTCCCAATTTTAGTGTTAATACAACATGAAAACAAATGTTAAAACAACAAGAACCACATTTAACAATAAAAGTTGGTTGATATAACACGAAACAATGTTCAAACATAAAAGTCATTTGGAATTTTGGTTTATTCAACACGATGATAGTGATAAGAAGAAAATTTTGTACCGTGGCAATGATAGGAGTTTAGCATCATTAAGTCTGTTCGGCACAAAAATTTGCAAGCAACATAAGCAAAGAGAGAATTATGTCAAACTCTCTCTAAAGCTGAAACGTACAAAGTTTCCGCCGAACATGACTTTGTCAACATTTGCAAGCAAAACATATGTTATGTAATACATATGTAGTTTAAAACATATTTGGTCGGATTCGGTATAATGCGCCCGCCGTATTTATTGCAAAGAACAGAGAATTTTTCATTTAAACTTTTAGGAAGTGTTCTGTGGATGTTAATTTTACTAATTTTAACACTCCGGACTACGCAAAAATACTGTAGACCGCTCCACGGCTGAGGGTTATTTTCTTAAAGCGCGGTCGAAGGCCACCAATGCATAAGAGTGGTCTACGGTAAAATACTGTATTATTAATAAATTATAAGTTTCAACAAGATTTGGTTTCCATTTTAGTGATCCATATGAACCCCCTACCACCCAAACAATCAAAAAATTCCGAGGTCGGTGCATTATATCGAAATTTCATACAAATATTTAAAAAATAATGAAGTTTTACAAAAATTTAAAATTGTTTTCCAGACTGAAAATTCTTTGTCAAGATCAGCTGTTTTCAACTTGCAAATCTTTACTGAGTCCAAAAGACTCCGTAAAAACTTGTAACTTTCTCTCCAAATGAAATGTCAAAATCCGCTCTCAGCTTGCAAAGTTTGTGGAGTGCCGAACAGGATTCGACAAAATTTCAGGAAAATTTGTACAAATTGTACAAATTATCGGCGTGCCGAACATAACTATTGGCAGTGCGTGATAATGGTTTTCCATTTATATTTTTAGTTCGCAGGTAAGTGAAAAGTGGATTTCATTTTTGTTTCTAAAAGTTTTTAATGTTCAATATTTTCTTTTTCCTCTTCATAGTTTGCAATTTTTACCACGAAAAGATGTTTAGCGAATGGAGTCTTTCACGCAGCATGCGGTGCATATACCGTTGCATTAGCGGCCAAACATTACTCGGTGCCCGTGATAGTACTATCGCCCATGTATAAACTATTCATATGAGAAGGACGCTTTCAATTTGGTCGGTTGTGCGGGTGATGTACTCGAATACGCTTTATTGATCTGATGATTATATATTTTGTTTTATATGTTTTTTATTTAAAAAAAGAATAATTTGTAAAATCAACAAGACTTTCTAGTTAATTTAACAATAAATTTAAGGTAAAATCAAAAAGATGTTATTGTTAATTCAACAGGAACATTTCGTGTTAATTTAACCAGCTTAAATTGTAACATTAACTAAATAAAATTGTAAAATCAACAGGAATATTCAATAATTTTTAGTGTTAATTCTACAGTTGTCATCCTGTTAAACTAACACTTGACAGTAGTGTTAAATTTACACGATTACATGATGGCATACATTAAGCATCGTGTTGAAAAAAATTAACCACAAAATTTGTTGATTTTTAGTTGATTTCACACTATTTTGGGTGCACATATTTCCTACTGAATATTCAGTGCAGATATATAATTCTAAGATCTGAACTCTTCCTTTAGTTTTTATATAGAGTTGGCTTTGAATATAAATTAACTAAAAACTGCAGAACGAGAAGTGAGAGTTTTTCTGTATGAAAAAAGGCCTGAAGACGCAGTTAGAGCTTCCATAGTAAACAGCTAGTACACTGCGCCCTCGGGGAAACGTTCAATAGCTCTGACTGCGTGTTCAGCAAATATCTCAGTAGGTACACCTAATGTCTTCACTGCTTGATTAGTTAATATTTCAGGCAATGATTTTCGAACCCAGTTTCAGAGTATTTTTCATACTGAATATTCTACTGAATATGCACCTCCCTACCTCGAATACTGCTGAGATCTTATTAATGATATTTGGAAAGTGAAAAAGTGTCTCATAGATGATCTCTGATTCCGTGATACCCGATGCTCTCAACTGCAAGTCATATGCAAAGGAGCAGCACGCCGCATGGCCGCTCTCAGAGCTATAAGCGCATTTTGAACAGTCCCTGATGTTGCTGCTGAAGTTTTAGCAAACAAGCCGCCGATTGACATTCAAGCCCAAGAAACTAGCAAAATATGCAGTGCGACGAAACCGGTGCTAAACTCACCACACAAAACCGAAGAAAGGAAGAAAAGCCGCCTATTGTGATATGAACGCTGGCAAACCTTGCTTAAAGGTCGGTGGACTTATAGGTTAATTACTAATATAATAAACAGTTGGGCAGATAGAGAGCAGGGCGACCTCAATTTCCACCTTACTCAGTTCCTTAGCGGACATGGGTGCTTTAGGGCGTATCTATACAGATTCATGAGAAATTATAGTCCTTTCTGTCCTCAGTGTCCCGACGTGGTAGAGGACGAAGAACATGACTTTTTTTCAATGCCCTCGTTTTTCAGCTGTGCGATCACGGCTGAACGAGATCGCGGGGACAAGATTTTCGTTGGAAAACTAGACTGCACTTATGTGTCAGTCCTCTGTTATGTGGGAGGCAGTTAGCGACGCGTCAGCGACAATAATAGCCCAACTGAGATACGTTGACCAAGGTAGACATTAGTAGTCCTGTCCGTTGAAAAACGACTTTTAGTCTATTCCGCCCTCCTACGAAGTAACACTTGTCCGATGGTTCCGTAGGAGTGGCTTTGGGCAGGAGTAGGTTAGGTTTAGCGGGTTAAAGTCTCGCACTTTTCGGCTTTCGATGCTTCCCCCCACTATAGAAAAAACCCTCTCTCTAAACAGTAAAACCGAATAACAAAAAAGAATATAGTCACTTGTGTTGCGAAAAATGTTCTAAGATAAGGTCAACAATTTTAATTTTTGGTTTACTAAGAACAATAAAATATCGTAAAATATGTACTAAAACAAATGGTGATGTTTAGTTACATCTGAGTATAATAATAATAATAAAACAAGAAGACAATCCGGCAAAGCCAGTCAGGAAGACGAACAGACAAAGTTTTAGTGGGTGCGGGCATTTAATTGCAGTCACACGTAATCGCTCTGACTTCATGCATACATACATACATTGTTTTATTTGCAACAACTTGAAGAGCCGCAGAGGGAGTCGCTTAAAAGCAGACAGATCAAGTAAGAATCATAAACAGCAGTAACTACAAACAGTAAAACCCAAAACAAAAGCGATAAAAGTGCAACACACCCACTTATGTACATATGTGTGTCGACTGTTTGTCTTCTATGGCTGCTGCCACTGCCACACACGGCTACTGTTCGAATTCAACGATGATGCTAGCCTAAGGCGTCTGCTGGCTATTCTCAGTCGTGTGACAGCAAAAGTGTGTCAATTTTCATGCACCGCATCACATATGTATGATGTCCACACAGCACTTTCAGTCAGCTGCTCGCATCGCAACTTCATGTTAGTAATTGAACAAATGCATCGTGCATCGTGTCTGGTCCGTTTTGTGCTAACTTACAGCTGGAGAACTGGCGCGATATGTTAGTCGCAGCAAATGCAAATCGCCGCCTGAGAAAACGAGTGTCGTATGTGAAAATCGACGATTTCTAGTTTTTGATGCAGATTAACTAAATCGGACCTAATCTTTTAATTTTTCCAATCCATTTTTTTCTATCTCTTTTAGTTTTTGAGTTATTTAGTTTGCTGAGCTACTGAGAATAAACCAAAATATTGTATCGGAGCTATAGGTTATAGTGATACGATCTGAATGATTTTCACTGACATATTTTATTGTAGTATAATACCAATTACTACAAAGTTTAGTATAATTTGTTCCTTAAATATGGAAGTTATACCAGAAAACAGCTATATCGGAACAATCGGTGGTATGGCAGCTATATATGTATTATAGTAGTCCGATATTGACAAATTTCGGTGAAAATTATTAGATCCATATGGGTACAAATACTTCAAAGTTTCATGCCCTTATCTCTTTAAATTGGGAAGTTATATCCCAAAATGTCCATATCTGAACAATCAGTTGTATGGGAGCTATATGTTATAGTGGTCCGATCTTGACAAATTTCGGTGACATTTATTGGGTCCATATGGGTACAAATACTTCAAAGTTTCATATCCTTATCTCCTGAAGAAGTTGTATCCCAAAATGTCCATATCTGAACAATCAGTTGTATGGGAGCTATATCCTATATTAGTCCGATGTGGTGGATTCCGACAGATGATCAAAGTATCATCAAAATATATTCAACTGCCAAATTTCAAGACGATATCTCAAAGAATGTGAGCCTTATAACCAGTTTCGGAAATAAGAAGAATTTTTGTCGTATGTGCTATTATAAAGAGGTATTGCTGCTCAGACGTCACATACAACAAATGCATACTGAATGAAAAGTCGTTTATCTATATATATATAAAAATCAAGCCCATTTCTTTGTCGCCGGCTTTCGCCCAAACGCGTGGAGGGATTTTGACCAAATTTACACACCAGCTTAGTACCTTGCCCTAGATGGTTTATATACCTATTTTTTTCAAATCCGGAAGTCGGTTCCCGAGATATAGGTCAAAAGGTCAAAACGTGGATCCGGCTTTCCCCTGAATATTTTTGGACGATATTGGTATCAAATGAAAGGTATTGATGAGAGAATTTACATAGAATAGTAGTCATTGTGATTCCTAGGTCGGGTCTCCAGATATGGCTCAAAACGTGGACCCGGATAACCCTCGAATGTTTCTGAGCGATATTGGTATCAAATGAAAGGTATTGAGCAGAGAATTTACATAGAATAGTACTCATTTTCATTCCTAGGTCGGGTCTCCAAATATGGGTCAAAACGTGGACCCGGATGACCCTCGAATGTTTCTGAGCGATATTGGTATCAAATGAAAGGTATTTAACAGAGAATTTACATAGATTAGTACTCATTTTGATTCCTAGGTCGGGTCTCCAGATATAGGTCAAAACGTGGACCCGGATGACCCTCGAATGTTTCTGAGCGATATTAGTATCAAATGAAAGGTATTGAGCAGAGAATTTACATAGAATAGTACTTATTGTGATTCCTAGGTCGGGTCTCCAGATATAGGTTGCACCGTGGACCCGGATGAACCTCGGATGTTATTGAGTGATATTGGTATCAAATGAAAGGTCTTGATTAGTACTTCAACATAGAACTATTTTATTTGTGATGCTTGGGACGGGTCCCCAAATATGGGTCAAAACGTGGACCCGGATGACCCCGGAAAATTTCTCAGTGATATTGGTATCAAATGAAGCGTTTTGAGCAGGGATTTTACATAGAAATGAACTCATTACGATCCCTATGTCGGGTCCCAAGGTGTGGGTCAACACGCGAACCCGGACAACACCGGGATATTTCTCAGCGATATTGGTACCAAATGAAAAGTGCTGAGCAGGGCCTTTACACAGAGATGAACTAATTATGATTCCTAGGTCTGGTCCCTAAATGTGGGTCAAAACGTGGACCGGGATGGCCCCGGAAAATTTCTGAACGATATTGGTGTCAACTGAAAGGCAGGGCTTTTACATAGAGATGAATTCATTATGATTCCTAGGTCAGGTCCCCAGATGTGGGTCAAAATTTGGATCCGGATGGCCCCGGATAATTTCTCAGCGATATTGTTATTTAATCACGGCGCATGACGATTCCTAGGTGGGGTAACAAGGTATGGGTCAATATGTGGACCCGGATAACCCTGGGATATATGTATCTTAGGGATATTGGTATCAAATGAAAGGTGTTGAGCGGATTCTCATGTAGGGCCGTACCCATTACGATTTCTTGGCCATGTCTCCAGATACCGTACCCATTATGGTTTCTAGGTCAAGTTCCCAGATGTGGGTCAATAAGTGGACCCGGATGAGCCCGGGATGCTTCTGAGCAATACTGATATAAAATGAAAGTGTTGACCGGGTCTGCTATATAGAGATATTTTCATAGTGATTCTTAGTCCTGATACCCAATTATGGGTAAAGGAGACGATTCGGACGACACGGAATGTTTTTAAGCAATGGTGGTATCAAATGAGAAGTGGAATGCAGGGTATGTTATGCTAAACCCAGTTCCCTAGGGAAAGGGGAAGAGTAATGAGACTGGGAAAGGCAAAGGCAAAGGGACGGAAAAGGAGAGGGAGAATATAATAAAAATGGAATGAAGAGGATGTGGAGACAGTAACACAGGGAATTAGAGAAGGAATAAGAGGGGGGAATAAAAAGGAGAAACACAGAAAAGGAGAGGTAAGAGAGGGCGGTAGAGAAAGGGAAGCGGAAATGTGATGGGAAAGGAAAAAGGAAACGGAAATCAAAGGAAAGATAAATGGAAAGGGAAAGAGAAAAGTAGAGGGAAAGGCAGTTGGAGACTAATACGAAGAAAAATAAGATAAGATAATGAATAGGGCAAACTTTTGAAAATATCAATTTTTTCCTTCACTTTTTTTGAACTTATCTGAATTGTGCTGAGCACTGCATCCCGAGGTAATTTCGGTTTATAGATACTTCCAACATATTTTAAAGTGTTCCGTTTTTCGGTTCATGTACCTATAATAGGAAGTGGGCCAAAGCAAAGCTTGGCCGGGTACAGCTAGTCTTCCATAATTTTAAAGATATCCAACTTTTGCAAATTGCAGGTCAAAATATATAATACTAGCTACAGCTCGTCCAAATAACAGAAAAATCTGTTGTATAGTTTTTGAGAATTTCCAATTTGAACTTCAAAGTCGATTTTCTCGAAACTATGTTTTATAACATACGACATTCGTTTTCTCAGGCGACGAAATATGCACTAAGGTTTTCTATTATGCTCTGGCCAATCGTGGAAATTGTGATTTCAAAGGCAATTAGCTCATGCACATTACAAACATACTGACGTGACGGAGATAACATAAATGTTGCAGTCAAAACCATTCCAGCGCATTCCGACCGTTACAAAACATAATTAAGTGATTTTGCGCAGCGACAGCATCAGCTGGACTACCTACCGCGTCTCTATCCCTTGTGCCCTGAATTTGCCTTTCAGAAAATTTCCAAACTCTGGAGAGTAAATGGCTTGTTTGTTCTTTTAACTTTCCTCTGTTCGTCGTCACGTAAACAAAATAATTGTAGTAATTTTCCTTTCTAACATTTTATGTTGGTATTATGGCGCAGGCGGAAAGTTGTAATGCGATGCGATGCGTTGCACCACAAAATCGCACAAACTGCATCTCTCTGTGGTAATTTTTATGTCAGAGCGTAATCGTTTATCTTACCGCTTCATTGCGTTTTTTTTCTGTGTTGCTTTTTTGCGAAGACACAGCTTGTTGAAATCAGTTTTATAGTTTGTTTAGCATTAACTGAGCCGCCACCGTCTGCTTGTCATGATTAATTTGATAAGTAAATGAGCTCGATATTAGAAGGCTGCACGAATGGATTCGAAACGGCCAACAAAATATTCGCGGCCGTCCAATTACAGTACCTACTTGTTTCTGTCGTTTTAGAATAAACGCAAGTAGAGCACAACCATAAACAGAACCAATACAATTACTTATTCGTAGCGACAATTACATGACCTTAAAAAGGTTCTGCAAATAGTGTACACTACTTGCGAATACTTCGAATATAATCGAAATATATGTATGTACATACATATTTTCATAAACACACATCCAGACGTTGTGTTCAGCAAAATTACGCTTCTAGTGTGAGTGTGTGTATGTGCATATGCATACACACTAGGGCGGGTCGATTGGTAGGGGCCAAAAAAAATTAATGGACATATCGCAATTATAAAAATTTGGGTAATTTCAAGCTTTTTTGCCCAAGAAACCATATGTCTAAAATAAATTTCGAACCAGAGCTTTTTACGATCTACATATTTCCAACTGTTGTTTGTTGGGCTTTTATTTTTTGGTCCACCTTATTGCCATATGCACATTAAATAAACAAACAAACCAAAGAAGCAACCAAGGCAGATATACCAGGTAGGCGCAGGGGCGAATTCAGAAAATCCCCATGTATTTTGTTATTGTAATTGGTAGAGTGTAATGTCAAAATGATATTTCGCCGTGGTTAAAATCTGAGTTCGCTTAGGACTCGCTCATTCCTATTGGCCATGATTATAATTCGCTTGGATTTTGACATTACAATCTACCTTTGGAAATAAAAAAAGTTGTTTCTGAATTCTAAGTTATTGAACCATGGAAGCAACAAGGTTTTGTGAATACTTCATAACATGGTTATTATTACTTATGTTCTATTCTATCGTGGCGAATAGTGTACACTAATCGCTCCAACAGAGCAAATAGAAATAGTATTTGTATTCCAAATGAAAAGTATGGGTTATATTCGTATCTGCATTGAAATTGTGCTGTGACTAATTGTACAATGCTTAGAGTATTCGAAAATATAGAAGAGGCAAATGGTATTGTGCAGAGGTCTACTCGATATGTCTTTTAACTACAAATAAATGTGATTTTTTAAATGTTTGCTGTGGTGAGCAGTAGTGGGTATAATAACGGATTTGCAGTTATTGTTCTGAATGGTTTTATGAAAGACAAAACGGACCTCCCCCTAGACTGGGCAGCCATACGCTAACCATGAAACCAATTCACGAAATCTCTGGGAGTCATATTGGAAAGCAAGCCGACGTGAAAGAAAGAGTCAAGAAAGCCACCAAAGCGCTGCACGCCTGCAGCAGGACACTAGGCAAAACTCAACTGACACATTGGTCCCTCACGTCTGATGTACGCCCAATAATACAGTACGGAATTTTTTTTATGGTGGACGGCACTTGATAAAAAGACGCGTGCAAAGAAGCTAGAGGGTGTACAGAGGCTCTCCACTTTATGTACAAACGCAACACTACGCACAACCTCCACAGCAGCTCTAAATAAGATATTCAAACTGCACTCCGCGGACCTTGTGGCTAAAAGCGTAGCTGAATAGGCGGCGATAAGGCTTCGAGTAACAGGACAATTTAGGCAACGACCTTTTGGACACAGCAATATACGGGGCCAAACGGCAGTTCAGACTACGTTACTCTCGAAACCGACCTCAACAGGGGAACGGAACGGTTAATAATAGAACAGGACGGATGGAAGAAAAGACTACTAACCAATCGCAATACGTTCAACTTATTTCCGGACGGATCAAATATGGACGCAAGGGTGCGAGCTGCAGTGTTTTCTCCGGAGCTTGGCATACAACAATCTTTTAGATTCCGGGACTACTTCGGGCTTAGATTTACGCTGCCTCAAAAGCAGCGAAACATACAGCTGAATTAACGATCTCAAAATCTCGTATAAATATATTTAACGACAGCCAGGCGGCAATCAAAGCGATCGCGGCAGCGACTACCACCGCTAAATGCGTGAATCAGTGCAGGGCCAAGTTACAGGAACTCTGTGAGAATAGACGCGCTACTACAGCGCTCTACTGAGTACCCGGGCACCAGGGAGTCGAGGGTAATGAGAGAGCGGACGTGTTAGCCAAAGCCGGGTCATCACTGGCGCGAATGAATCTTCCCCTCTCTAAATTACCAAAAATCTCAAATAGATCAGGCATTGAAACGTACAACCGATTCCCAGTGGAGGACTCTGTCAAGCTGCAAGTTCCTCAAAATCATGCTCAGTGATGCCAGATAATCTCCGCTAAAATTCCCACAGAAAATGGAAAAAAATCCCTAATTTCCCACATTTCAAATAAAAAAATCCCACAAAATTCCCACCGAATTTAATGCATTTATTTCAGTAATATAAGAATATATAACAAGCAAAAATTTTAATAGCTAAAAGTATCAGCTGTACAAATTATTTGCATTGTACAAGTGGGTATGATTTTTGTTGATTTTAAAGTTGAAGCAATTGATATTTTTGGATTGAAAGGCAACTCTTACTTTACTTATACTATTTAACATATCACTACATAGTTTGTTTCGCTTTTTACATTGGAAAACGTGTAATTATCTGAAAAGTAGAAGCTTCATAAAAGCGCAATCTTTTCCTCCAAATTTAAATTTGACAAAATATCTTCGCATTCATAACCAACGTAAACGTTATGCACGTCAAGTAAATATGGAGTTGGAAGTTCCAAAACTTTTAGCTGTAATTCCAACGAAATTGTAAAAAAGTCGGGTTTTAAGAAATTTCTTCCAATTTTCCACACAGTTGTCTTAGCTTCTTGCCCTAGTGGGCTTTGGAACAATAAGTTAAATTCATTGAAGAAGTTAAGAACGTACTTCAGAAATCTAAAATAAGCCTTGTTTTGAATTCTTTCCAAAATCCCTTTTTTTATATGGACGACAACAAAATGTCCCTTTTTTCCCTCTTTAAACATTTTACAGTGAAATATCCCTCAAAAAGGGAAATTTCCCTCAATCTGGCACCACTGATCATGCTTACAACGTAAAAACTGCAAATTATCTACTCACATTTTCTAGAGCAGACTACAGACTGGCGGTCGGCATACTAACAGGGCACTGTCTCACACCATCTCTTGCTTTCAAAATGATGTTGGTGTAGAGTTAGGCATGCACGACATGCAACGAACCCGATGCTCTTGACACATCTTCTATTTCAATGGCCAGCTTTTGGCAGACATCTGCATCGGTTCCGCACATTTCTCGCCCCTAGAAGGCATTGCGGATCGGGAAATACACAAAATACTAAAACTTGCGAAGTCTTGCATTCCAAGTTTAATATAACGGATCCAATACGCTGTTGGCAACACTAATGACCATACATATGAATGTGGTCCATCTGAGGGATAACTGTATCCTGGCCAACCTAGTTAAGAAATTGGGTGTAGTCGCAATTTTTATTTTACGTAAGTATTTCTGATTGAGATTTGAGATCATTTCATTTACAAGTAAAAGGCATGTTTATTTTCGATTAAGCATACCTAATCTAAATCTGGCAGACGGGATAAATCATTCTCTTAACCACTATATTTGCATAACGTATGTGGTGCAGTGGGTAGAGTGTTCGCCTGCTATGCCAGAGTTCTCGGGTTCAAACCCCAGTCCGAGCAAAGCAAAAAAACTTGTCTAATTAGTAAAAATCTAATTATTGGGTTTTTTTGAGAGCAGCGGTCACCTCTCGGCATTGGGCGGCATACCCTCCGAGTGTATTTCTGCCATGAAAAAGCTTCTCTCAAAAAATGCATTGGCCGTTCGGAGCCGGCATAAAACTGTAGGTCCACCCAATTGGTAGGAAAAACAAAAGAAGCACACCTCGAATTGGAAGAGAAGCTCGGCCATAAAGTTCGTCGGAGTTATAATAGCGCCATTGTATTATATTATTATAAATTAATAATCAGACTGCAATCTTATCCGCATATCCACATAGTATAAAAAAAATCGTTCACCTTTAATTTGGCTTTCACATTTAGTAAGCCATTGTTGTTTTTATTGGCAATTTATCTGTATAAAATCAGCATTCCGAATTTAAATCGTTTGTTGTGATCCGCTTACAAAGCTTATTACGCCTATAAACTGTAAATAAATGTCTGATTTGATGGCTCAATTTAACTGACAATACTAAGTATAACCAGACAAACATATTTACATACATACATACATTCATGCATACAAATATTAAACACGTTAACAAATCTGTTGTACAAGTCATTTACTTTTCCATTTATTGCAGTTTTTGTTTCCCCATTTTTTCTATTAACATTTTAAAGCAATTTTAATATTTCTTGCACGACATTTCCATCATGAACCATAAAAACGATCGTTTGATTAGCGAACAATTTAACGGTTTGGCTACTTGAAGGCTTAACTAGCTGGCGACAGCGTCGCTTGTATCATAGGTTTGGTGAATATCTGAATTGTCAAAAGGTGTAGGTACGCTTGTATGTACCAAATGTAGGTACATTCATACATGCTTGATTAGCAATTTAGCATTCATGCAAACATAATTTAATTTTATGTATATTTTATGTATACCTCACCTGCAGAAAATTTGCATACGTTTAACAGATCTTTTTTATCAGATAAAATTATGCAAATAGAATTTGAAATACTGAGACGGAAATTGATGCATTTTTGTCGTGATGGAAGCCTTAAAGATAATAGTAGTAGTTATTAATAACTGAACCAAGTTAATTAAGTTTTTTATATTTGAAATAGTAATACAATTAAATAACATAGATACATATGTATGTATTAGGGATTCCAATCCCGGGATCCCGGGATCCCGCCATTTTGGACACCCCGAAAATCCCGGGATCGCTAGAATTTTATCCCGGGATTTTTGGGATAAGATAAAGACAGAGTATTCCCCTTTTATAGCAAAGAAAAGTGTATTTTATATAATTTTTAGTGGTCTCAGATCTTTATACTAATAGCATTTCCTATTCTGCATGAAAATGTTGCATTATTACATTGCACCATTATCAACACGTGCCCTGTGCCCTATAAATGTTGCATTGTTCATGTGATGAATGAAACAAAAATAATGCAATGTGCTAAGAGCAGAAGATGTTGCCCCGTAGTCGGGCCAGTTTTATATTTGGTCAATAGAACAAACAGCCTTAAAAAAGTGTTGAGTCTGTGTGGAAGAGAACAAAAAATGTGACAGCCCGAAGAAAGTGCGACACTTTTGCCAGAATAAAAAAGTCCATTAGTCAAAGTAAGGATTAATATTTTTGATGTTTTTTTTAATAATCAAATTTTTTTGTCGTGAAGTACGCGTTGTAAAGAAACGTACGTTAGGTATTTTTAAAGCCTTTAGAATTCTTGTGGTAAAATTCATTTGATAATTTCTATTTCCTGATTTTTGGTCATTTATTTCCCAAATGGTTTTTGGAATTTTGCCATATGGAAAGTAAATAATGAAAGAAAATGCAAACAAAATTTTAATTAGACTTGATAGTTTTACATTACTCTACTAAAATTAAATGCGCAGCTACATCCTCGGAATTCATATCAAAATATGTGCCTCCGATTTTTAAAATTTTCGGAAGTTGCATTAATTTTCAGAATTTTTCGGCAAGCTTGGAAATATTCGCTTAAATATCGTTAAATTCTAAAAATTTTTATTGGAAATTATCAAATGATTGCAAGCCTTCTTATTAATATCCTAAAAGTACCAACTGCAAAGGCAAATGTTTTGTTCACCAAATGTATGTAATTTTCGTTGTTGGTTGTGCTTTTTAAAGTAATTCTTAGGTATTAGTAAATAATACGCATGATTTTACATTCCTATTTTATTTTGTTAGTAATGAAATAATAAAAAATGGCAATAAAAATTAATTTTTTCTTTGCATATTAAAGTTGTAGCGTTTCTCGAAAATATACATATTTAATTTTTCAACCTCAAATGTGGGAAGATAATACTGGTCGACAAATTTTTTTAACAGAAAGAAAATTCTACGTTTCAAAGGGATTTCGGTGCACTTTTTGAAATATTCATGTCCAAAGAGGCGAAAAACGCGGTTTTTGGCCATATTCACTCCTCAATATCTTTAAAATCGCTCACTTTCATTAAAAACTGATTAAATCTATTGAAAGCACGATCATTTCTCTTGAAGACAATGTTTTGCTTTTTCGGATATCTTGCTTGTAACTTGCAATATTGCAAATAAAAATTTTGTAGCACGCTTTTAGGCAGTTTATTATATTAACAACAAACTGTGCGTTAGAATGAAATAAGTGAATTAATTTATATTAATTTATCGAAAATACGACTAAATTTTGCGTGACTGAAATAAAAATTCCAATCAGTGGCCTACTATGTTTATATTTTCTATACTGAAATAAAAATAGTTCTGCAGAGCAGCTACAAAACTTGATTTCGATTAAAACAGCGCTACAAATACTGCCGTTGATTTCGAAGAAAAATACCTTATTGTACAAAAACATATATTTCTAGATATATAAATAAGAAACCCGAGAAAGCAAAGCGCTGTTTTCAAGAGAATTGATCGTTCTTTCAATATCTGCAATCATTTTTTAATGAAAGTAAGTAATTTAACAGATTGAGCAGTGAATATAGCAAAAAATCGCATAAATATCTCAAAACCTACAAGTATTACCGAAAATCCGACTTCAGATTCAGATTCAGGGCACCGAAATCCTTTAGAAAAGTAGAATTTTATTTGAGTTAGAAAATTTTTTGGAAATTTTGTCGGCCTGTATAATTAATGTCCAAATCCCGGGATTATAAAAAAATCTCGAAAATCCCGGGATCGTAAAAATCGGAATCCCTACTATGTATGTATGTACCACGAAGTCATTAGAAATATTTTGCATCGAAATTTTTGTTAAGATAAAGCTGGGAGTTTGAAGAAGTATACGTTTTAGATATGTCTCTTCATTTACGACTAGCGAAACTTTTTTAAATGGATAGCAAAGTTAAGGTCGAAGTTTGCTCTCTCTGACTAAATCATTACAACCCCAAGAAATTTCGATTTGTATCTTCATTCCAATAACTTAGCAGTACTCTTAGCACATACATAAGCGGTTAGAAACTAAATATATTATAGACCTAGCAAAACCCCATCCCGATTCGTAGTGACTAATCACACTATTTAAGTCACCTCAATATCAGTCTCCTTATTACTCTTCTTCTCCCGTTCCCCTATGTTACCCTCTCTATCTCTCTCCTCCTCCCCTCGTCCCTATCAATAACTTTCCGTGGCCATCCGTGTCCTCATATCGGTCTATATAATTTGAATCGGTTCAGGTATCTCGCGAATCGATTGAGATATCCACATAGCATGAACTATATACGGAAAGCCTGATTTAGATGCCATCTGGGTCCATATACCTATTGGCCTATATTAACAAAAACGGAACATAAATACGGATTTTCTGAATATCTCCACTCCAGCGCAACCTAGCGGATTAATTTTTTATAATCGAGTTCTTCATTACAAAAAAAAAACATACACATGTGCCAAAAACGAACAGATCCGGATCATAAACACGGATTTTGCAAATATAGCGATTCCAGCGCCATCTAGTGAGAAAAAATATTGACTATGTCGAGAGAACTTATCAAAAATTTGGCAAAAATCCGTTCATTGGTTTTTGAGCTATTTCCTCACGATGAAAATAGGTCTAGAATCCAGATTGAATCGCATTCCAGGGCCTTCCGGATCCACATTTTGTCCTACATACATCTTCAAAACTGGCTGAGGCTAAGAACTAAAATTAAATTTGAATTGAAACCCCAGTTAATACATTTTGTTTGATGCCGAAAAGGGTGGATATTCCAGGTTGACGTGAGATATTTTAACGCCTTCGTATTTTAAAATAATTTTAGTTCACCTTTATCCGTGCCGCAGAGTAATCTACTGAATGGTGCTTGTATGAAAAGTAAGAAGTCCCGACACTTCGGTAGACAATTGCGGCATTACTTTTTATAAAGAAAATATCAGCTTTCTGATTTTACTTTAGACAAACAAATTAGTTCAACTAAATTACTAGGAACAAAATATGTAAATTGCAAATTTATGCAGCCATAAAAAATCAGTATTTCGTTCAAAACGCAAATTATGTTCATAGACAACTACATATATTTCCCACTACTTTATTGTTATAACTCTTTGTTTTTATCTACTCATATAAATTAATAATTAAAATTGCAATCCACTTTCGTTGAGACAGACAGATACATACATACATACATATGTAGATATTCACAGAAAAACTCTTGAAAATTTTTTGGTTTCCCTTGCAATAAGTTCATTATTGTGATAAAAATATATATTTTCGGACTGCACAGACACACGCACACACATGACCACTGTCGTCTGGTCACCATGCAGCGAAAACGTGAACTGGTATGCAAGTAAACTAGCTGATCAACTAGTAGGAGACGGAAAAAAACATACCAGTTTGCTTTCTATTAGTTGTTCAACTGGTATGCAAAAGACAAATTCGATGCGTTTCCTCCGTTCGTCGATTTCACTACGGCTTTGCATATTTCTACAATTCTCAAACGATTAGTGAACCACTTGGTATAAAGATCTTATTATGTTCATCTTCACTTATACATATGAAATGAAATGTTGCCCTTTGTCTGAATAAGTCCTAGGAAAATACTAGTTGACTACTTATCGTCGCTATAGAAGAAAGATGACGCAAACTGTTTTGTTGAGGAAGAAAGACGCAAACTTTTTTTCTTTCAAAGAAAGACGCATTAAAAATATTTTTCGAAAGAAAGACTCCTTATTTTTTTATTGGAAGTTCTTTTCCTTAAAAGACTCCTACCCAAAATAGAAGAACGTAACATTATACCTAATCACCAGTTAGGCTTCAGAAGAGGGCACGGAACAATTGAACAAGTACATAGACTTACCAAGAAAATCTACTCTGCCTTTGAGCAAAAACAATACTGTACAGCTGCCTTTCTAGATATATCCCAAGCTTTTGATCGCGTATGGCACGACGGCCTCCTCTATAAAATAAAAAATACTCTCCCTACAAATTACTTTCTATTTATACAATCTTATCTAAAAATCGCTACTTTTTCGTCAAAGAAGGAGCAGAGCAGTCTGAGCTTTACGAGAGCTTAGCAGGCGTCCCGCAAGGTAGTGTAATGGGCCCAATACTGTACCTACTTTACACATATGATCTCCCAATAGCAGAAGGAGTCACTATCGGCACTTTTGCCGATGACACTGCCGTACTGGCTGCAGACCTCAACCCTAACGTGGCCTCACTCAAGCTTCAGAGAAGTTTAAATAAAATTACCCATTGGCTGAAAGACTGGCGGATAAAGTCAAATGAATCAAAATCTGTCCAAGTGACGTTTACCACTAGACGTAACAATTGCCCACCCGTAAAACTCAACGGCATTGATATACCGCAAAGTGACGTAACAAAGTACCTTGGTATGCATCTCGACAGAAAACTAACATGGAGAACACACATATTCACCAAACGAAAAGCTCTTGGTATAAAACTGAGAAATCTGTATTGGCTCATGAATCGAAACTACCAACTATCAATCGACAACAAACTCCTGCTCTACTCAGCTATCTTAAAACCCATCTGGACCTATGGCATACAGCTGTGGGGAACAGCAGCAAACTCAAATATAGAGATTCTCCAAAGATTCCAATCGAAAACCATTAGAATGATTGTAAATGCGCCCTACTACGTCACCAAAGACCAACTACATCGTGACCTAAAGATACCTACTATCGCTGAAGAAATCAGAAAGTATGCTGCATCATACAAAATGAGAATATTAGCTCACCCCAACCCACTCGTTCTAGCCCTAACGGCAAGACCAATTAATTTCGTACGCCTCAAAAGAAAATCATTTACTGATCTTTATTGATGCACTGCAATAAATGGATGCGCTACTGAGAGCAATCCATACATGCCCACCATGTTTATTAAGTTATTATTAATTACTAATTACTTTTAACGAACCACAAAATTGTTAGATGTATTTTCCTTTTCCGTGGCCGCTGTGGTGCAGTGGGTAGAGTGCTCGCCTGCTATGCCAGAAGTCTCGGGTTCAAACCACGGTCCGAGCAAAACACCAAAAAATTTTTCTAATTAGTAAAAATCCAATTATTGGACTTTTTAAGAGCAGCGGTCGCCTCTCGGCAGTGGGCGGCATACCCTCCGAGTGTATTTCTGCCATGAAAAAGCTTCTCACAAAAAATGCATTCGCCGTTCGGAGCCGGCATAAAACTGTAGGTCTACCCAATTAGTAGGAAAAACAAAAAAAAGGAGCACACCTCGAATTGGGAGAGAAGCTCGGCCATAAAACTCATCAGAGTTATAATAGCGCCATTGTATTATTATATTATATATTATTTTCCTTATACAGTTGGCAAAATATATTGGATGCTAAAAAAAAAAAAATTTTTTTTTTTGATAACGAAGAAAGACGCTTTATTTTTTTTTACTATAAAGAAAGACGCATTTAAATATTTTTTAGGAAAGAAAGACGTATTCGATTTTTTATTTTTCTTTGTCAATATTAATGCTAATGCGTCTTTCTTCGCAGTTAATAATGCTAATGCGTCTTTCTTCGTCGAAATATTTTTTAATGCGTCTATCTTCGTCGACATGTTTTGTAAAGCGTCTTTCTTCCCCGACATATTTTTAATGCGCCTTTTTCGTCGACAAATTACTGACATGCGTCTTTCTTCTTCCGGAGCGACGTTATGTTTTCCGATCCCTCAGGTTTTTTCATTTTTATTTATTTATTTTACTTATTAAATATTTTTTTTACATTTTAATAAAAAAAAAAAAAATAATTTAAAAACTTTAGTCACCTGACTCCGACGTGATTCGAACTCGCGACCTGCTCGATTCGAAGCCAGACGCCTTTCCTGTGCGCCATCGCACCACTTGTGTTGAGCATGTCAAAAAGTGCACTTAAACTGGATTTACTTCAACTGTATATGTGAACTAACTTTTTTTTTGGTATGTGTTGGACTGGTATTTCACGGTGCAGTGAAATAACGCCCGTGGAATTAACGCCCGCGGTCGTTATTTCCCAAAAAAAAGGAAATAACGACCGCGGGCGTTTTTTCTTTTCTTGAAAAAGAAATAATTCCCGCAGGCGTTATTTCGTTTGATCCATGGGCTTTATTTCTCTTTCGGAAGGGCAATTAAGCCCACAGACGGGTTTTTTTTTAAATATGATGTATTAGGGAAAAAAGCGCCGCAGGCGGAAAATTGGAATAAAAAATCGCGCGATTTTTAATTCCAATTTTTCGTTTTTTTAAATATGGTGTTTGTTTTATTAGAAAAAGCGCCGCAGGCGAAAAATTGGAATAAAAAATCGCGCGATTTTTAATTCCAATTTTTCGATTCTTTCAATTTTTTTTAAATCCCTTCTAAATATTCAAATACTCAATCAAAATAAACAAAGTTTCATAGATTTCTATAATCATTTATTAGTAACAATTTTCAAGGTCTCTAAGTAAGTAAATATTTAAATACGCAATCAAAATAAACAAAACTTCATTACATACATATTGGCATTTTCAGACCACAATCTAAACAAATACTCATATAGAGTTTTCAACAATTTGACGACAAACCGGGCACAAAATATTTCTATTGCCATTTACAATTGCAACCTTACTGTGCTCTCCAAAGCAATCCGCATCGCGCGATTTTTTATTTCAATTTTTCGCGTGCGGCGCTTTTCCCAATAATAATACACCATATTTCAAAAAAAAAAAAATCAAAAATTGGAATTAAAAATCGCGCGATTTTTTATTCCAATTTTTCGCCTGCGCTTTTTCCAATAATAGTACCCCATATTCAGAAAAAAACGAAAAATTGGAATTAAAAATCGCGCGATTTTTTATTCCAATTTTTCGCCTGCGGCGCTTTTTCCAATAAAACAAACACCATATTTAAAAAAACCAAAAATTGGAATAAAAAATCGCGCGATTTTATTCCAATTTTTCGCCTGCGGCGCTTTTCCCACTAATACACCATATTTAAAAAAAAAAACCCCGTCTGCGGGCTTAATTGCCCTTTCGAAAGGGAAATAAAGCCCACATCGCCGAATAGGGCGCGCGGGCGTTCTTTCCCTTTCTGAGTGGAAATAATACCCACGGGTTTAATTTCGTTTTATTCGCAGGCGCTATTTCTTTTTCAAGAAAAGAAAAAACGCCTGCGGGCGTTATATCCTTATTTTTGGGAAATAACGCCCGCGGGCGTTAATTCCACGGGCGTTATTTCACTGCACCGTATTTCACTGGTATGAGCTGATGCAGAGGAAGACAATTGCCATTTCGTAGGAGATTAACACACGAAAAATACCAGATGTTTACATGGGAAATGTACACTCGGGCAAGTAGTTGACTGTTTACGGTATACTAGTATTTTCGCTGCAGGGCATGTATGCTTCTATGTAATTTCCATTCCATTATTTCATTATTTACACAAAATTTTTTTACACTTTCCTTTTCATATCTGCAACTTTGATTTACAGTGAAGTTCGCCAACCAACCACATTCAGTGCCACTCAGCCATTTGGCAAATGTTTTTTTTTTTTGAACAATTCATATTGTGCAAAAGCATTATTGCTGTGAAATATTTTTAGTTATGTACATATGTATATGAATGTGGATATGTATGTATATACAATTGCTGCTGCAGCTTGTACTTTGATGTATACAGTTTTTACTCCGGCATACATACTTTGGTTTTACTTAAGCAGATGTTGCCAACCACATTGGGGGCAGCGGGCAATGTTCCAGTTAAAAAATCCTACGCACACATAACCCTACACCCACATCAAAAACTCAAAGTTTTATTTAAACTATTTTTTAGTCCAAATGTACATCAATTTATACATACATACATATATATATTTACATATACGTACATAAATATATTTTTTATGCATACTTAGTATGAAATTTTTTTAAATTATAAACTCACATTTATTTATTTTCAGAGAATACGATATTAAGAAAAATATTTAAAAAAATTTTAGGCTTACATTTATGTTTGACACACATTAAATATACTACATCAAGGGTAGCCAAGCAATTTGACTAACGGAGCCATTCGACAACAACGTCGTAAACTTTACCAAAATGTTCCAGGAATGACAAAAATAAAAAAAATAAAAACATGCTGGAATGCTGAAATAACACGGAGCATATTTCTTTAAGTGAACGGAAACTTTGTTCTTGGTAGCCAAACTAAGCCAAAGTGATGTCGTTGTGAGTCAAAAAGAGCCAATAGAGCCACTAACTGAACATTAGGGTGGAGCGAAATTTTTTTTTTGTTAAACTGTAATGTAATAGTCAAAATTGAGTGCCTTTTGAGCATGGAAATATACAAACAGAAAACATTCGTAGGAAATATAATAAACGAGCAAATAAACAACGCAGCAGATACATTGTTCGAACCGTACACCAAAAAAAGGATAGAAAACCTAAAACTGGCATAAACAAAACATCACACAAGAAGGCAATGACGGACTTTTTCCTACCTGCGTAACGACGCTACGATAATGAAAATATGACAGAGTGCTTCTATTCCGATAGTAATACGAACGAGGATCATTCATGTGTTAAAAGCATATAATTTAAAATACAAAAATCTAATTAAGTCTATCAATAGGCTCTCCCGTGAAAAGGTAGGAAATTTTCGGCAAACCAGTAAGATACTTTTTGCAAATGTAAACAATTAACTCAGTGCATCGGTCCTAAGGACAAAAGAGTTCCTAAACAAGAGCAAATTTTTTTTTAATAGATCAAAGAACTTCTACAAAGAAGTTCTCCTTCTTCGTCGGCCAAAAGCAGTGATGCCAGATAATCTCAGCTAAAAATCCCACAGAAATTGGAAAAAAAATCCCTAATTTCCCACATTTTAAATAAAAAAATCCCACAAAATTCACACCGAATTTATAGCATTTATTTCAGTAATATAAGAATATATAACAGGCAAATACAGTTTTTTTAATAGCTAAAAGTATCAGTTGTACAAATTATTTGCTTTGTGCAAGTGGATATTATTTTTGTTGATTTTAAAGTTGAAGCAATTGATATTTTTATATTGAAAGGCTATTCATACTTTACTTATACTATTTAACATATCACTAGAAAGTTTGTTTCGCTTTTTACATTTAACATCCGTTACAATTGAAAATATTCTTTCTGATTCAGCGTTTGAATGGGGTAACGTGAGTACAATTTCAAGTAAATATGAAGTTGGAAGTTCCAAAACTTTTAGCTGTAATTCCCACGGAATTGTAAAAAAGTCGGGTTTTAAGAAATTTCTTGCAATTTTCAACACAAGTGTCTCAGCTTTTTCCCCTAGTCGGTGTATAAGTACATTTCGGCTTTGGAACAATGTGCTAAATTCATAGAAAAAGTTAAGAACGTACCTCAAAAATCTAAAATAAGCCTTGTTTTGAATTCTTTCCAATTCGTCATAAATAGTTTCTGCTTTTTTACGCTTATCTTCAAATGAGGCCAGGCGAAAATAGCTTTTAAGTGGCTCCCATTTCTCAGTCTTTCGATTACAATACAGTACGAATGTGCACAATGGAAAATAAATTACCTAATATCATGTTCAGACATAAAAATTATTTAAGTCAATTGGGGTTGATTGAACATCTTTAGATTTGGTGTTCAGACATATTTAATTTACTTGGCCCATTTAACAGGTCGGCTCAAGATACATACACACATACACGCCGTGAGCTCAATATCAAACTCTCGTGACCTAAATGTCAAAATTGCAAGGAGGACGAAATAATTTGACATTCATCTCACAATTTTTACCAATCGTAAACACGAATGCATGTATAAAATAAGCAGAAATAAAAACAAATTTGATAGGTGATGAAGAAGAACAAGAATGCAGCTGATCTGACGAACCAACCTGTTTAGTGCACACTGACGCTAATCACATTTCTCTTTTCATGACATTTCATTCTACTTATGAAACAAGCCTTTTAACAGGGTTGCATGCAGAATTGTTCTTCATTAACAACTCATTAATTTCTAATGAAGCATAAACTTGGTCAATTTTTGTATGGTAAATTGAGAATCATTGGGCTTGAAAATTGAATGAAGGCTCTTAATGTTCAATTAAGGTTGTGTCTGAACATAACATAAGAGTGGCGATTATTAATTAGCTTTTATTAGTGGATGACTGATAAAAATTTAGAAAATGGGCGTGGCTACGCCCACTTTATGCAGCACTCGATTTATATAAAGTACCTACACCGTGTTTCCATCAAACGCAAACAAACAATGAAAGCATACAGCTGAGTATCTAATGTTCGATTCCACTCGAACTTAGGCTTCCTTACTTGTTTTTCTTTGTTTTTGGTTTTCCAAACATTGTTGATCGTAATACTTTTGCACCATCTAATTAGTTGAACATTAATTCAAATATCATAGCCGTACTTAAATATATAGGTAGGAATTGTGTAGGCTTGGCCACGCTAGTTTGCCAGCCAATAACTGCAAATGTACATAGGCAGTACCTCTCACATACATAATTATGCATGTCATAAATATTTTTGCAACTAGTCACTAAAGAGGTCTACAGCGAGCATTTTTTGCACAATTAGTCCACATCTAAATCATAAATTGGCACAACTAAAAATTCAAAAAATTTCAGGAGAGCCAAAAAACATTTTCTTTTTTATACACCCAGAGAAAAGAAATTAAAACTAAAATTTTTATTTTTATAATGCACGTTTTAAACTAAGTCATTTTTATTTTAAAAATGGAAATTTTTAAATTAAAAATGAAATTTATGAAACTAAAATGTATTTGGAATTTAAATAAAATACGTTTTTATATTTAAAAGTGATGTAAATACGTATATTTTTATTTTAAAAAATATTCATTGTAAAATTGCAAAATCAAGAAAAAACAATTTAAATTTAAAAATGTTTATTTTTATTTTATGCACTATGATTTTGCACCAAAAACTTTCGTTTTTATTCCACTAATTTTCATATATAACATGTTTCCTTTTAAATCCCAAATAAATTTTAATTTAAAAAATTTCATTTTTGATTTAAAAATTTTCACTTTTAAAATAAAAATGACTTGGTTTAAAACGTGTATTATAAAAATAAAATTTTGTTTTTGGTGCCTTTTCTCTGAGTGTAGGCAATGATATGGGAAAAGGCCACGTATAATGGTCTTTATTTATATTCTGTGTACATATGTATGTACCTATTTATGAAAGAAACCCGATGTCGAAAAATTTTGAGTTGTGTCACTTTATCATTTTATTTTAATCGTCCATTTTCAAAACCGGCCATCTCCAAAATTTTAATTTTTTAAGCTAGGTATCAGAGCCAATTCTAAAATATCACCTCTATTTAATATTAAAACAATTTCTTAATCCAAACCTGCCATATTCATTTCAAATTACTCTATAATAATAATAAACACAAATCGTTTTAGCCATTGGTTTCTTAAGAGCAGTTTTTTGCATTTTTCTCACAAACGACTTGAGTGGAGATGGACGCTTTTGAAAATAGACGATTCATTTAGGGGTACATTTTAAATACAATCGTGAAATGGGAACATGAAACGTTAAAAAGTTTGTATACATATTCTGCAAATTGTAAAAAACTGAATGGAATCAGTTTAGCTTAAATATTCGAAAGCAGTTCATTAAATTAAAATTAAATATAGCACGAGTGGTGCCTTTAATTCTCTAGGGGTTTAAAAAATGGACTCTTCCTGAACATCTCCTCAGATGTAAAATGTTTAAAGTTGGTATTGGTCATATACTCAAAGCAACTAAGCCCAAAGGGTTCAATGTACATAAGTATGTACATATGTACAAATTTAATAGTTGTGTTGTCGCCTGAAAATTTTAGTTACACACTCATGTTTATTTCGTTTACTTTTTTCTAAACTTTTTTGTAATGTTTCACTTGTTAACACAGCAAAGCAAACGAGCTGTAAAGTTAAAGGTTAAGTACTGTATGTTAAACATACATATTTTTAATTTTTTCAAAGAGTTTTGTAATTTCAGAATGTGAACAACCCTTTGAAATATGTACATATACTAAATTCACCCACGTTAACTAGTTTGCCGTGCGACAAAATTCGAGTGAATTGTTAAAGTAAGTAAATTAAAAATTTGTGAAATCATACATTTACAGTGCTATTCTGAGCGTTAGCGCAAAACTACTTTAATGGTAAATTATGTTGCTGAAAATTGTTACCATCTTTTCAATTGGTATTCTGACACAAATGGTAACGCTGGCAAATCACTTCCATACGAACGGAATGGAATCGGGCTGAAAATGTTAACAAAATGTTACCACGCATTGAGGTGGTAGCTTAATTTTCTTGCTGCCAGAATAAGAAAAGGGTGTTTAAAGTACCAGATTCTTGACTTCACCAGTAAAGTAAATAATGTTACCACGCCGGAATAAGGTCTTAAGTGCATAGAAAACAATTTACAGGTTACGTAGTAACCCATCGATTATAAGTCAACAATATTCAAACAAACAAGTAAGGAAGCCTAAGTTCGAGTGCAATCGAACATTAGATACTCAGCTGTATGCTTTCATTGTTTGTTTGCGTTTGTTCGATATAGGGTGTATTTTATATGAAACGAGTGCTGCATAAACAGGGCGCAGCCACGCCCATTTTCAAAATTTATATCAATCATCCAAATAAGCATACAAATATTATTGTTAGTGCAAAATTTCATCCCTCTATGACTTTTAGTTACAAAGACTTCACGTTACAAATTCCAAAAGGGTGTTCCAGAAATATCTTTGTTAAAAAGTAGGCGTGGTCATAAACCGATTTCAATACATTTTTGCGTGTCTATTAACACATGTTATAAAAGTGTATAAACCAAGTTTCGTCATAATATCTCAATTATTTGTCGAGTTAAAGGCTAAGAAATCTCATATATCCCTTTGTCTAAAAAGAGGCGGTGCCACGCCCATTTTCCAAACTTTTTTATTTTTTGTTTCCGGTCTATTGTAAAACTCATGTCACAAAATTTCAATGAATTATCTTTATATTTCACATAGATATCGCTTAAAATGGTTTTATTAGGTCACTTTATAATACACATATATAAAAGTGGGCGCGGTCGTCAACCGATTTTGGTAATTTTTCGTCCACACATTTGGCTAAGTAAATATATCACGCGTACCAGATTTCATCGATATATCTTTAACGGTTTCTGAGTTATGGCTTATTAAACTTTCAATATTCGCTCCTTAATAAGTGGGCGTGGCACCGCCCATTTTCCAAAATTTTTGTAGTTTTTGTTTTATGTCCATAGTTGGACTCCTGCCACAAAATCTCAGTGATTGATCTTTATATTTGACAGAGATATCGCTTAAAATGTTTTTATTAGGCCCCCTTATATTTCCTATATATAAAAGTGGGCGTGGCCGTCAACCGATTTTGATAATTTTTCGCCAAAACATTTGACTAAGTAATTATATTACGCGTACCGAATTTCATCGATATATCTTCAACGGTTTCTGAGTTATGACTCATAAAACTTTCAATGTCTGCCCCTTAATAAGTGGGCGTGGCACCGCCCATATTCCAAAATTTTTGTGTTTTTTGTTTTATGTCCATAGTTGGACTCATGCGACAAAATTTCAATGATAGATCTTTATATTTGACAGAGATATCGCTTAAAATGGTTTTATTAGGTCACTTTATAATACACATATATAAAAGTGGGCGTGGCCGTAAACCGATTTTGATAATTTTTCGTCAAAACATTTGTCTATGTAAGCAAATTACGCGTACCAAATTTCATCGATATATCTTCAACGGTTTCTGAGTTATGACATATAAAACTTTCAATGTTTGACCCTTAATAAGTGGGCGTGGCACCGCCCATTTTCCAAAACTTCATCAAATTTCTTCATAAGGGCCCGAGCTCAATACGTGGGTAAAATTTTAAAACTCTAGCTATATTAGTGGCTGAGATACCAAATTTCCGATTTTTTCTATATAGGAAAAGTGGGCGTGGTCATGGTCCGATTTCGCCCATTTTCAATACCAACCGTCCCAGTCTCGATACCAACTTGCGTTCCAAATTTCATCAAAATATCTCAATTTTTGCGCGAGTTAGAGTGTTTACAGACGGACGGACGGACGGACGGACGGACGGACGGACGGACGGACGGACGGACGGACATGGCTCAATCGATTTCTCTTTTCACCCTGATCATTTTGATATATATAAGTCTATATCTATCTCGATTATTTCATTCTGTTACAATCCACCGTTATGTGATTAAAACTATAATACTCTGTGTACTAGTACAGCTGAGTATAAAAATATTTGATTTTCTATTAAAGCCATTAACATTTCTAAATTGCGTCTTAATTCACGAGAACATCCGAAGGAATGTAATTAACATACAAAACTCTTTATTTTTGTATTATTATGAGTAAATAATGTGGTGCAACAGTCTTTGATTTTAAACTGCATACGTTTGTACAACAAGATCAATTGTAAAAAAGCACTGTACAAATTCGTATGGACTCCAGTAGTTACATTCACCTCAGTGACGCGTAGAAAGTAAAGGTTTATAGTTATTTAGTAGCCTTGAAAAAAGCGGAATGTTGCAAGTTAGTGGACACAGTAAGCTCAGTGGCATAAATGCATCACACAAACCTTTACGTGTATACTTACATATGTACATTAGGCATATAACAAATTTTGACGAAAAATTTGGCATACCACCACGTGGTGGCAAATATTGTACAAGTAATGAATATCACTTTTTTAGGTGATTTCGGTTCAAAAACGTTTCGCGCAAAAATGGATTTCTAAAAAGTCAGATTTTTGTTTAATTTTTTTTAATATTTTTATTTTTACATTTTTGTCAATTGTTATATGAAATAAGTTTTAAGTTTAAAGTATGTGATGATTTACACAATGGTAAAATGTCTTGCGCAATGTACAAAACTTTTTTTGTTTTTTTCAGCAGTTCTGATAAAAAAGTAATTTCGTTTTGCGCGGAAACTTTTTTGCAATTTCGCAAAAAAAAAAAATACTGGGGTTCATACTTTTTTATGCTCTATTCGACTATGGTATGCCGTTTTTCATATTTGCAAAAAATGTAAAAAGTTATGTGTCTAATGTACATATGCATGTACCCTGCAAAAAATGCGATTAATTCGGAACGTGTCGGCGATCAATCGCAAGGGAGCATGCGACTGATAAAATTTTACATCCCTTTATATGGAGTGAATTCAGCGCATATGTGAGGAATTTTTCAAAGTTGTTAGCCAGGGCCATTTTTTACAACAATCTTTAAAAATTATGCCTATTTAAATAAAGATTAAGTTTTACTTTTGTAAAAAAATGTATTCAATAAATCAAAATTTTTTTGCATAGTTTTGAGTGCATAATTGTAATTGATTTTTCAATGGAATTTTTTGGTATAGTTTGTTAAAATTATTATTCATCATTGTTATTAAAAGAATTTGTTTTCAATTAGTTTTACCTATTGCTATACAAATTTTTTAATACATTGAATATTATACATTTACTCAATCTAGATTTGCACCCGTTTGCGATGAAAGCGATTAATCTACATACTTACATATCCGTTCGGGAAGTATTCGTCTACAATTAGTCTACATTTATACCCGTACGGGAACAATCGCGGACTAATTGTGCACCGATTGTTCCCGAAAGAGATCAATCCGGGACAAATCTTTTTCGGGATGCATCGCACATTTTTTTGCAGGCTGTGTATATATATATGTATGTATGCTGTGCAGCAGTGTACTACATAAGCTGACTCATTTATGTTTTCAAGCTAATTAGCTGAAAATGGTTCAAGTTCCAAGTGAGTTCACAATTGTAAGAACAAGATGAGTTTGAGTTCAAATCAAGCATTCACAATTCAATTTTGTTCATTGAATTTTTGGAGTGAATCATTAAAATTGTCATAATTGGATAAAGGGAAACAAAATCAGATATATGGATAGTTCATTAATTATCCAGCTCCGATCATTAATTTAATGAGTGAAACTCTGAAAAATTCCACTACCATTATTTTTGATTTGAGTCGAAAAAATTTCCATTACCACTATTTATTATTTAGTGAACGTTTTTATGCCTTCACTACCATCAAGCATGTAGTGGAAAATTTGTTCACTACCACTAATACCACTAGTGGTTGTCGGTTTTTGGTCAACTAAAAAATTGGTATATAATATAACTGTTCCACTAGGATTAGATTTAGTGGTAGTGCATTACAATTCTAGTGCACTACCCCCATGTCTGAGCAAAATACATAAAATTTTTTCCAGTGTGTATTCAACAAGTTGAAAGGATCTAAGTACTTTTTTCTTACGATTCAAACTTAGTAAAAGCAAAACATTTCAAGTAGCTTGAAAATGCAAGTAGCTTCCTGTAGTTCCTTGTGGTATGGCATAAAAGCTAAATAGAAACAATGGTGACATTTTTTTTTATTCACTTTGAAAAAGTCCACAATGTTTAGGTATGAAAGAAAACTGCAAATAATGACGTTTGCTTTATTTGAACTTTCCTACATATGCACACAACATACTTATATATGTACGTACATACAAACATTTGCAAGTCTACGAAATGTACGTATATACATTAAGATGGTTCTTGAGTGTAGGGAGCGAATGTTTACATCAGATTATCACAAACTCTACTTCGATACTGCTATAGTCCCAGATATCACATTACTTAAAAAAATCGTTAATTTGATTTTAAGGACCACCCGTATGTATATAAATATGTTGAAAAAGAAAAGTCATTGCCAGCGAAAAGGTATGTACATTGACATATGTATGTATATTTAAGTCTAAATTTGAAATAATGCTGGTATTTATGTCCGTCGCGTTTACTTGATAAAAACACACAGAAAGAGGAATGTTAATTGATGGTTTCAGATAAATACAGATTAAAGCATTAAACACTTGAAACAACTAAACTAAAAAAAATCTCTCGATAAAATACATATCGACGCTTCCAAACAATACTGTACCAAGTCTGAAAACTGCGTTTTGCAGGGGAAGCTCTTTTTATTTTCGTCATTTTTTCCATATATATAGTACTCCTATATTCGTAATACCTACGAGTTCCATCAGCCAACATTACAGTACAGACATATAAAAAAAGAAAGAGAAAACCGAGCAATCAAATTTGAAAAATGACATATGAATTCAAAATAAACCGCACATAAAAAAAAAATTTAGGGAATTTACATATTTATAATTTGATTCTCGTATTAAAAAATTTAAAAATGTCGAAGCGGTGCTATATTTGTGACAATAAAAGGGATAAAATAAATAAAATATCTTTACATACCTAATAGATAGATAGATAGATTTCTTACATAAATATGTATGTATACATATATACTTTTAAAAATCATATAATAATACCAGAGATTGAACTTAACTGTTAACATTTAAATATCTTTGTTTTTCACAGACAAGAAACAAAAAAAAAAAAAAATTTCGGTCTAAACAAAAAAAATTTATATTAGATTTTTTGGTCTTTCGGTAACAAAAATATTTTATTTTTCAAAATAAATCTCACATGTTGAGAAATATAAAAACACTTATTTGAAAAATCTTCATTGAATGTATGTATGTAGATATGTATATATATATATATATATAAATATATTTTTTTATTTCTTGCTCAAATTTTTTCTGTTGAAAATAAATATCAGTGAATAACAGAAAAATTCAAGAAATAAGGTTTTCTCTCAGACAAAAATAGTTATTTTTTTTGTCTTTGGATTTTTGTTTTTCAAAGATTGGGCAGTATTAATAAAAATCAAGCAAATGCTTTTACTCAAGATTTTAAAAATTTGACGTTAATTTGTATGAACTAAATTTCAAAATTTGAGTAAAAGGTCTGAAATTTTAAGCAAAAGCAAATGCTTGGCTTTTATTAATATGGCCCATTGTTAGAGTTTTTGTCTAAGATTTTTTGTTATTTTCAAAACCGTTAAAATTGTTAACAATTATTTTCAATGTCTGAATAATACAAATAAAATTTTAATTCTAGTATTTTAGCTTGCTGGTATTTTTGGCTTTATAGTCAGCATCGGGTTCGATGCATGCCGTGTACGCCTGACTTTGGACCAGTCCCATCTTGAGATGGGATGACAGTGCCCTGTTAGTATGTGACCGCCAGTCTGCTCCAGGAAAAAAACACTGCAGCTCCCACCCGTCCACCTTTTATCCGCTGTAAATATGTGGAACATATAGCGTTTGGTTCGTAGTCCTTTCTTTCATCCGTCTTGTTATATTATTACCTGTAGTCCCCTGTTGAGGTCGGTTTGGAAAGTAACGTAGTCTTAACTTTGGTCCTCATATGTTGCTGTGTCCAAAAGTTCGTTGTCTAAATTGTCCTGTTATTCAGTTTAGAAATTCGCAGTACTTTTGCTTAGATCACCGTGCTGGCGGCCTTCGAACGTACATACTTTACAAACATAACCCTCAAACGGATCGGACCACAGTATTTTAACATGGAACGCTTTCCGCCGCGATTCATAAAAATATGAGTGCATAGAAAATAGATTTTTCTAGAACATTTCCACTAATTTTCATAAAAAAATTCACAAAAGTTTGCATCTCAAAATAAATGTGGCAAATTTCTTATATTAATTATAAACAAATTCAAAAACTAAAATCAAAGTCCCCTAGAACACAATGATGCCTTTCAATTTTTTTTTTTTCAAACGCCTCTGAACTCAATTGAATGTATTATCTGGGGCAGTGATGCCAGATAATCTCAGCTAAAATACCCACAGAAATGGGAAAAAAATCCCTAATTTCCCACATTTTAAATAAAAAAAATCCCACAAAATTCCCACCGAATTTATAGCATTTATTTCAGTAATATAAGAATATATAACGGGCAAATACAGTTTTTTTAATAGCTAAAAGTATCAGTTGTACAAATTATTTGCTTTGTGCAAGTGGATATTATTTTTGTTGATTTTAAAGTTGAAGCAATTGATATTTTTATATTGAAAGGCTATTCATACTTTACTTATACTATTTAACATATCACTAGAAAGTTTTTTTCGCTTTTTACATTTAACATCCGTTACAATTGAAAATATTCTTTCTGATTCAGCGTTTGAATGGGGTAACGTGAGTACAATTTCAAGTAAATATGAAGTTGGAAGTTCCAAAACTTTTAGCTGTAATTCCCACGGAATTGTAAAAAAGTCGGGTTTTAAGAAATTTCTTGCAATTTTCAACACAAGTGTCTCAGCTTCTTCCCCTAGTCTGTGTATAAGTACATTTATGCTTTGGAACAATGCGTTAAATTCATTGAAAAAGTTAACAACGTACTTCAAAAATCTAAAATAAGCTTGTTTCGTTCTTTCCAATTCTTCATAAATAGTTTCTGCTTTTTTACGCTTATCTTCAAATGAGGCCAGGCGAAAATAGCTTTTAAGTGGCTCCCAATTCTCCAAATTCTTTCGATCATTAACAATACAGTACGAATGTGCACAATGGAAAATAAATTACCTAAGAGTGGCGATTATTACCACGCTTTTATTAGTTTCACCTGTATATATGTATTTATGTAAACAAGTTACGTATACGCAGTGTAGTTCACTGTGTGTTTACTTGTACGCATGTATGTAACCGACTCCTTTTTGCATTGCACAAGTTAACGCGAAGGCGTGTGTGATCATTAGGGCATGGAATTTCATGTACTAAAAAATAAAAAATATGCGCATAAAAAATGCAACAAAAACTGAGAAATATGCATGAAAAATCAAAAAAAAATGCATTAATTCAAATTTTTCAACTTCAGATAATTCATGTTTATTGAAGTTACAATAGTTAAATAAATTAGGTACAAACATTTTTTAATTCAATTTTGCTCTTACGTTGTACGTTTATACATACATATGTATGTTTATATATATATATATAGATACATAAATTCAGTCTTGAACATTTCATAATTTGCAAAGGCTAATCCTTATTCAACGATTCATTAGCGTACACAATGAAATATTTTTTCATATTCTCAAAAAGAAAACCTTTCCGATTCGGTCGAAAAAACTCTTATAAACAGAAAACGAACGTTCTACATCCCCAGAGGTAATAGGAGCATGTTTGAAAACGGCTCTTTGTCGACAGGTATGCACCGTATCGAAAATAATAATAATAGCCGTGTTCACACGAAACTCTATTCGTCGTCAGATGACTGTTATGCATGAATTTCGTTTGTATAAAACTGTCAGCTAGCAAATTACAAAAATTGGCAATATAATGCGAAATATGTAATAAAAAAATGCAAACAACGCAAAATATGTAAAAATATGCATATATGACCAAAATATGCAAAATATGCAAAAACATTTGAATGCCATTTTTAAGACAATTTCACGATTCGCAAAGATTGTTTATTTATTTTGCTCTACCTAAATCTAAGAAAAACATGTATTTGCATAGATTTCCATGCCCTAGTGATCATACACTGAATGGGGGTTTTTCAGTGTGAGAGGTGCTTAATTTAAGTTATACTATAAATTATACATATGTAGGTATGTAAACAGTTCTGCAACCAAAAAATCCCTTTTTTATATGGACGACAACAAAATGTCCCTTTTTTCCCTCTTGAAAAATTTTGCAGTGAAATATCCCTCAAAAAGGGAAATTTCACTGAATCTGGCACCACTGATCTGGGGTCTCTAGAAGAGGATAATCAGCCCAACAGATATAAAGGTACAGAACTTAATAATAATAATATAATACAATGGCGCTATTATAACTCTGAGCTTCTCTCCCTGCTCCCTTTTGTTTTTCCTACTAATTGGGTGGACCTACAGTTTTGTGCCGGCTCCGAACGGCGAATGCATTTTTTGTGAGAAGCTTTTTCATATCCGAAATATACTCGGAGGTTATGCCGCCCACTGCCGAGAGGTGACCGCTGCTCTTAAAAAACCCAATAATTGGATTTTTACTAATTAGAAAAATTTGTTTGGTGTTTTGTTCGGACTGGAGTTTTAACCCGATACCTCTGGCATAGCAGGCGAGCACTCTACCCACTGCACCACAGCAGCCACAAAGGTACAGAACTTAGGTACCCCTTAAGAACTAGCGATGGACAAATCCGAGATATTTTATTCGATTGTCTCGATTGTTCAAACATCCCGAAAGTGTAATCGAGGACTCGATTGTAATTTTGTAGCAATGGGGATTGTCTAAACATCTCGGAGCCGACCATCACTTGCATTAGCTGCGAGAGCTCTTCAGAAACTGTAAAAATTATCTTTTTTTTATTTAATATTCTGTTTTGACTGCCAAACACATTAAATTTAATTAAGAAGCTCATCGCAGATCATTGAAGAAATTGCATACAGACACTCAACTGACAAATTGTTAAACTGCGCGCTCATTGAGTTGAATTCATGGACCGAAAATAAAGTTAATTTTTTATGATTTCAATTGAAATAAATTGCAAATAAAACAAATGTTTTAAATTTTATTAAAAATTGATCAACATTGATATACTGAATTCAGTTTATAGCAAGTCAATTGTTAGTTCTTTGCTGGAGTAAGTATATCTAGCTTTTTCAAAGTTAGTTCTGTGAAAGCTCCCCCTACCACCAGCGGGAATAGAGTTCTAAGTGCAAACAGCGTTGACAAGGTAAAATAAAGCACAAACGGGTCAGTTAATTGAGCTGATTTTGTTAGAATTAATTTCGTAGAAAGTTAGTTAGAAACACAGATTGATTTATACAAAAAAAAAAAAAAACATTTTCTGACTTTGAGGTAATTAAGAATATCACAGCCCAATAGTCCATTTTTATATGTACTCGGAAATGTGGTCACATTTAGACAATTCATAGAAGTAAAATGTAAATCGCACATACTGAGAAATGTAATCTTATCACAATGGGCCAGCTCGGCCTAAGTGTGTCCCCGCTTTCATGAATTGCGGAGACAGCCACCTCAATCTCAACCTACTGAGACTATCCAGTCATCGATTGCGGTCCTTGGAACGTACGTCGAAACCATTCACTTTTAAATTTTATGCAACAATTCATTTAATACTTATTAAAATATACATACATGTTTGTGCGTCGTTTATGCAAAATGTAAACAATCAAAAATGGGTCACACACTTCAGACGAGCAGTCATCCTGCTCAACGAGGCAGTCAATGGATTTTTATTATGATTTTGCTATTTGCAACGCGCCAAGGCGACTTTTGTATCTTTATGTATTTATGTATGTGTGTATGTATCTAAATGGCAGTAGCAGCTGTTGCATAATATTTGCATTTTTTTATTTGCGTATTTATATGTTTTTGACAGCTTATTGACAGTTATATAGTAAATATAAAACATACATATGTACATACATATGCAATGTATAATACACTTGAAGATGTCATTTTCATATTATTTTTTGTTTTTGTATGTCAAGGACGGATTGATTGTCGAGCTTTGCTGTCTGCTGCTTGCAGCTGGGTGATGTAATATAGATACTATAAAAGTTGTAAAAAAAAACTTGTATCTAAAGATATGATACTTAAATCGGCTTGAGAATACCGCTTGGTACTTTCGCAATAAAAATTTACGTGTTTTATAAACTTTTATTTTTTTATTTTTTTCGATTTAATTAAAATAAAATCAAAGTTGGGCAATTGGAAATTACGTATGTATGTATACTCTGACCTGATAAGGTAAGGGGGGTAAAAGGGGGGTTGACCCCCGCAGCAGGGAGTGTTATGGAACCCACATAAAATGTATATCAAACTAAAGGGATTCAAAATACCTATCGAATGGTATAAAAATATTTGAAATCGGTTCAGTAGTTTTTAAGTAATTGCAATTTAAAGAATGCATAATATAAACTTTGACCTTTAATAACTTTGGTTGTTGTTGTTTCCAAAAAAAAATTCACTTTTATACTCATTTTAGCCTGTTTATCAATCCTCATACTTGGTTTTTTTTATTTCATAATTGTAGAAATTTCACATTTGTACCAGATCGTGCTATTTTTTCAACTTTGTGGGGCTGAGGGCACCTCTAAACATGCGAGTAGGTCAATAAAATTTTAAAGGCTTATTACTGGGCTAGAAAGGTGCCGTTCTGGCTTTGGAACAAATTGAATTTCCAAAAAAAAATTTTCACTCCACCTTAATATATAAGAGTATATCAAAACGATCAGGATGAAAAAAATGATTGAACCATGTCCGTCCGTCCGGCCGTATACACTCTAACTTGCGCAAAAATAGAAATATTTTAATGAAATTTGGTACATAGATTCTAATGGGAACAGAGAAAATTGGGGTTGAAAATAAGGTATATGTGTGTATTTCGAAAAGCACGTAAAACATGATAATTCAATCAATAATAAAGCCCGAGTGATGAAATGACGTTATGCAGTTATGAGGAAACGTGCTGAAATTTAGAAAAATGGGCCAGAGGAGCAAATTTTCAAAGATTTATAAGTCAAAACTCAGGAACTGTAGCAGATAAATCGATTAAGCCAAGGCAAACGTGTGGAAAAAAATTACCCAAGTCGGCAAGAACCACATACGCACATAAAAATATATATAAAATATATAAAAATATATTGCACATACCTATATAGGAATAATAAAAACATTTTATGCGATATCTTTGTCAAACATATATCTAGGTAATTCATTGAAAGTTCCATAAGGTCCACCAAACCAAATAAATAATAAGTTTTTTAAAATGGGCGTGACAGCACAAACCATACCGACTGGCGCCACGTATGTTTTGTTATTTTTTGCGCAAGATGCGGACGGGTCCGGCTAGTATGTACATATTAGGGATTCCAATCCCGGGATCCTGCCCTTTTGGACACCCCGAAAATCCCGGGATAGCTAGAATTTTATCCCGGGATTTTTGGGATAAGATAAAGACAGAATATTCCCCTATTATAGCAAAGAAAAGTTGTATTTTATATATTTTTTATTGGTCTCAGATCTTTATACTAATAGCATTTCCTATTCTGCATGAAAATGTTGCATTATTACATTGCAGCATTATCAACATGTACCCTGTGCCCTATTAAAATGTTGCATTTTTCATGTGATGAATGAAACAAAAATAATGCAACCCTTTACTTGTGCTAAGAGCAGAAGATGTTGCCCCGTAGTCGGGCCAGTTTTATATTTTGTCAATAGAACAAACAGCCCTAATAGGGTCTATACACGATGCGTCTGATTCAAGAGTCAGTTTAGGTGTATTGGTGAAAATGTGCATGACTCTGGCATGACTCAAGAAAATCAAAATTAGTTTGAAATTTTGCTGTGACTCGCCTGTCAAATTTAATGACGGCGAGTCAACACGTACACAGATGACTCGCGAGCCAGACGCTCTGTGTATAGACCCTATAAAAAAAGTGTTGAGTCTGTGTGGAAGAGAACAAAAAAATGTGACAGCCCGAAGAAAGTGCCACATTTTTGCCAGAATAAAAAAGTCCATTAGTCAAAGTAAGAATTAATATTTTTGATTTTTTTTTAATAATCAAATTTTTTTGTCGTGAAGTACGCGTTGTAAAGAAACATACGTTAGGTATTTTTAAAGCCTTTAGAATTCTTGTGGTAAAATTCATTTGATAATTTCTATTTCCTGATTTTTGGTCATTTATTTCCCAAAAGTTTTGGAAATATTCGCTTAAACAAAGTGTGTCGTTAAATTCTACAAATTTTTATTGGAAATTATCAAATGATCGCAAACCTTTTTATCCTAAAAGTACCAACTGTAAAGGAAAATGTTTTGTTCACCAAATGTATGCAATTTTCTTTGTTGATTGTGGTTTTTAAAGTAACTCTTAAGTGTTATTAAATAATACGCATGATTTTACGATCCTCTTTTATTTTGTTAGTAATGAAATAATAAATAATGGCAATAAAAATCTATTTTTTTTCTTTGCATTTTAAAGTTGTAGCGTTTCTCGAAAAATATATTTAATTTTTCAACCCCAAATGTGGGAAAATAATACTGGTCGACAAATTTTTGTAACAGAAATAAAATTCTACGTTTGAAAAGGATTTCGGTGCACTTTTTGAGATATTCATGTCCAAAGAGGCGAAAAACGCAGTTTGTGGCCATATTCACTCCTCAATATCTTTAAAATTACTCACTTTCATTAAAAACTAATTAAATCTATTGAAAGCACGATCAATTCTCTTGAAGATAACGTTTTGCTTTTTCGGATATCTTGCTTGTAACTTGCAATATTGCTAATAAAGCTTCATTGGTTTTGCAAAATTTTCTCCATACAAAATAAATCGATAATACGACTAAATTTTGCGTGACTGAAACAAAAATTCCAATCAGTGGCCTACTATATATTTTCTATACTGTAATAAAAATAGCTCTGCACAGCAGCTACAAAACTTGATTTCGATTAAAACAGCGCTACAAATACTGCCGTTGATTTCGAAGACAAATATGTACCTTATTGTACAAAAACATATATTTCTAGATATGCGAATATAAATAAGATACACGAGAAAGCAAAGCGCTGTTTTCAAAAGAATTGATTGTTCTTCCAATAGCTGCAATCATCTTTTAATGAAAGTAAGTAATTTAACAGATTGAGCAGTGAATATAGCAAAAAATCGCATTTTTCGCCCATTTGACATAAATATCTCAAAACCTACACGTATTACCGAAAATCCGACTTCAGATTCATATTCAGGGTACCGAAATCCTTTAGAAAAGTAGAATTTTATTTGAGTTAGAAAATTTTTTGGAAATTTTGTCGGCATGTATAATTAATGTCCAAATCCCGGGATCGTAAAAATCGGAAAAATTGGAATCCCTAGTACATATGTGTAAATTTTTTTTATGCAACATTCATCAGTGGCCGCTGTGGTGCAGTGGGTGGGGTGCTCGCCTGCTATTCCAGAGGTCTCGGGTTCAAACCACGGTCCGAGCCAAACACCAAAACAATTTTGCTAATTAGTAAAAATCCAATTATTGGGCAGCGGTCACCTCTCGGCAGTGGGCGGCATACCCTTCGAGTATATTTCGGACATGAAAAAGCTTCTCACAAAAAAATGCATTCGCCGTTCGGAGCCGGCATAAAACTGTAGGTCCACCCAATTAGTAGGAAAAACAGGAAGGAGCACACCTCGAATTGGGAGAGAAGCTCGGCCATAAAACTCGTCAGAGTTATAATAGCGCCATTGTATTATATTATATTAACATTCATCTTTTATTATATTCCGTCTGCACTGGTCAATGAATGTATGTACCTATGTATATGAATGTGTATTTCTTGAAAATAGTCATAGGTTTAATGTTCCACGCGATGCCCCAAATTTCTTGAATTAATGTTCGGATATACATACATATGTACATATCGTCGTACCATACGAAAACTAACATATTTAAAATTTCTGGCGAAAGCTATCAATAGAAAAATTCTGTACGAAAAGTAGAACATTTGACTTTTGGCCGACGAAAAGTAATAAAATCGAGTTTTGGCTGACGAAAAGTAATAAAATCGACTTTTGGCTGACGAAAAGTATCAGTAATTATATACTGTTTTTACATTAAAATTGTTTTTGTTTAAACGAAATTGATAGTTTTCGTCAGCCAAAAGTGGATTTTATTACTTTTCGTCAGCCAAAACTCGATTTTATTACTTTTCGTCGGCCAAAACTTGAACTTTTTACTTTTCATCAGCCACAAAAAATCTGATGTTAGTTTTCGTATGGTACGACGATATGTACATACAAGCATACCCAGCAGTATTTGAGGTAAGGAGGTGCATATTCAGTAGAATATTCAGTATGAAAAATAACCTGAAACTGAGTTCAAAATTCATTGCTGAAAAAATAACTGAACACGAAGTGAAGCCATCAAGGTGTATTGAAATACATATATGCTATGGAAGTTCTCCCTGCGTATTCAGGCCTTTTTTCATACAGAAACTCTCCCTTCTCGTTCTGCAGTTTTCAGGTAGTTGATTTTCGACGCCACCTTTATATAAAGACGAAAGAGAAGGTTCAGATTTTAGAACTACATCTCTACTGAATATTCAGTAGGAAATATGTGCTGTTTTCCAGCTGATAAATACTGCTGAGTATACATATATTTATGTATGTATCAATGGCGGCCCTAGCATAAATTGGCTGGGCAAGCCTATGTAAATATGAAGCCATTAGCCATTTATGTAATTTTCTTTGCTCTGTTATCTGAAAGTCCGATTGCGGTTCCGTTAGTGGTCTTGATTAAATTCGTTTTGCATATTTGGTTTGTTGCTTATATCGAACCCTTTGCGCGATTTTATCGTAAGAGTAATTTTCTCGAAATTTTCTTTTTGATGCAAATTTGTTCTACATCCTTCATTGCATCACCTGGTACAATATTGCAGCTGAAATCCTTATAGTTGTGCCAAAAATTGGCTTTCTTTTTTATCGTAAAGGACAATCTATACTTTTTTCGTGAGCTCGAATTTATCGTATCGCCCATATAAAAAGTTTTTTGAATATAGCTAGTAGGAAATCGAAGGTGGAAACTCACTTACTATACCACAATGACACCATCATTAAAAATACAAAAGTATGCAATAAGACACTTGTATTTGTCATATGCAATAATTTTTAAATATTATCTTAAGGGACATTTATTCAAATACGCTCATAAAACATTGAGAGCGAAATTATCGTAAGGGACAAAATTATGATTTTTTCGCAAACTGCAAATTTTTTCCAGAAAAAAATATCAGATTCAGTATATTAATTAACTATCTAATCGTATGTTCAATTTCATTTAAATATACCATTACAATACAGTAAAAAACAAAAAAAAAATGCTCGCCTGTAAAATTTGCTTTTATCCCTTACGATAAAGTTGCACAAAGGCGTCGATATTCATACCGTATGAAACTTAATGTATTGAAATAAATCGAGAAAATTAAGATGATGAAAATAATTCAGTGTTGATATAACACATTGAATCATTTAAATAGTACGTACATAAGTACATTTAAAGCGTAAAATAGCTGGATTTTAAAGAAATTCGTAAAATGAAATGAACGAAAATGTTTAGGCAAGCCGGCTTGTATGAAGCGTGCGCCACTGGTATGTATGTAGGTACATATATATGTTTATTCTTATATTTCGCAATTGTGTCTGCTTTAAATAGTGAAAATGAAGCCAACTATTCTCATTCACTCATGAACAAAATTATTATTATTTTTTTTTGCAATTGCTTTAGCAATTTGTTGAAAGTTTTTATTTATGGAAAAGGTTAAGTTTTCGTTGGCTAAATAAGACAAATTGTTGTTGTTAAAAGAGATATAGGCTAATAGTATAGGGAACATTTTGAATCTAGATTCTGACTAACGCTGGGAGGGCGCAAGGGAACTTGTCCTGCCTAGCTACACCACAATGAGCGCCCTTACTCTATGACCGGTCAACCAATAAGCTACTGCAGCAAAGTCTTAGGTCCGGTTTCACCAACCGGTCTCAACTCAGTTAAGCCGATTTTTTTACGTTTTCAGTTTCACCATGCAACTAATGGCGTTTTCCTTTCTCGAAATAATGTTGCCCTGTTTGATTTTTTTCGCCATTTTGTAAGTCTGGTCCTTTCACCAAATACACAGGCCGACAAAATGGGACCGATTGTTTTGACCATAAACCAGACCATACTTTCCTAAAGGTTTTCGATGCGCTGAATTCAAATCTGCACGCAGAATTGCTCTATCACGTCAGGATTTTGCGATATCCTAACATAAATGTGCAAAAAACACCGTTTTTGCCTATTTTTCAGGTTATATATAAACGACAGATTAAAAAAAAAAAAAAAACAAACAGCATCTTAAAGAAGAAGTCTCTCTCTTACGAATGGCGTTGAGTTTGCTCAAATATCTTTTTTTCGCTAAGATAGAGCAATTGAAATTTGCAGACTTATCGTAAGAGGTATGTGTTCTACTGCATCATGCCTACGTTAATTCATATAAACTTTAAATTGCTCTATCTTAGCGAAAACAAAAGACATTTTAGCAAACTCAACGCCATTCGTAAGATAAAGACTTCTTCTTTAAGATGCTATATGTGCTTTTTTTTTTAAATCTGTCGTTTATATATAACTTCAAAAATAGGCAAAAACGGTGTTTTTTGCACATTTAGGTTAGGATATCTCAAAATCCTGACGTGATAGAGCTATTCTGCGTGCAGATTTGAATTCAGCGCATCGAAAACCTCGAGGAAAGTATGGTCTGGTTTATGGTCAAATTTCTTGTCGGCCTGTGATATTGACCTCTAACTAAGTAAGAGGGCACCTTTATCTACAAATTCAGCCATTTTATAGAAAGTCAGGATACGTAATTCGATAATTGGGATATAGGAGGGCAACATTTTTTCGTAGAAAAGAAAACGCCATAAGCTAAGTCACAAGTTAGTCAGCTTTTGTTTTGACTAAAACGAAACTAAGAATTTGAGTCGCTTTAGCAAATTCAACAACCAAAAGAGCGAATATGACAAAAAAAATAGCAAATACAGCAACCAAAACAACCAAAAAACCAGTATTTGGCAAAAAACTGGCAGGGTTGCTGGTTGCAAAACTAATTTCTTAGACTATTTGCTGAAACCCAAAAGAAAGTTAGCCTCAAATCTGGGCTAACTTAAGTCAAAACTTAGTTTTAGCTTTAGTCACGTTGGTGAAACTGGGCCTTGAACGAATTTACTAAATTTGATGTCAAAATAGACCATCGATCCTTTCCAATCTTCTTTAATTCTGCCAACAAATGAGCTGACTTTCTATCAATAGCTGTGATTAATTTGCAAGCCATATCAATAAGGCGACAAACTGCAAATGTTATTATATTTTATGTTAAAATTTTTTTGTAAGTATGTACATGTGTATGTATGTGTTTTGCAATTGTACACTGATGACTAATTAGCTATATACGTATACCAAAGAAAACACCACCCAACAACTAACCAGCCTCCGCTACATACATAGTCATGGTTTATATTTAGCAGCTCATTCAAGCCTTCACTAAACATTTCCCATTTCCGAGAAATTCAAATTTGCATTAGCACAAAATAAAAAGCATTTTCAGCAAAACAAATTCAAAGAAAATATGAGTAGGAATAAATTACGGTGATTTGAAAAATTTATCTAATGCGTAGGCATTAAAAGTACTTGATTAAAATTATGATTAATTGAAATGTTGATTTCACATAAAAACACAATTAATGTGGCATTAAATTGAAGTTTGATAGTTATTAATTTTATTTCATCAGCGACTGTGTCAGTTTTTAGAACTTTTATGTTTTTACACATGTTGGAGTATCTTACTATACAACCCGTTGTTCTGATATTACGAGTACATTTTCAGGTATTACGAGTACATTTCCCTTTAGCTGAGGAGAAGAAACTTTTTCCTGTATGTAGTCGCGGTCTTACTTTCTTGTTCTGAAACTGCTAAGTACTATTTAGAATAACTGAAAAACTGGTACCGGAATTCCTTAAAGGCCTTGAACTCAGCAATAAATTAATGCGAAGCAGCGCATTTAAATATAAAAAGATTCAGATTAACTTCTTGATTTATAGAAAAACAAACACAACGATTTCATTCAACACCTGCTTAGGAGCTTTTTGCATAATTTTGCGCTATTAAGCAAAATATTTCAAGCTAAACGAGTTGGAAACTTATTCAGCAAACATAGATTCAGTGGTAGCTCAAGCAAGACTCAAAGACAATAATTCATTTAACTAAAAGCGATTTTAGCATATGAAGCAGAACTTAAATGCCCCGGAAGACCACCTGTAAAGATATTTGAGTATTTCTGGTATTAAAATTGAACTAAATTTCCCTACACTGTACGCTTTTCAATTAAGTAATAGTATGCATTTATGAGGTAATATTAAAATTTTCATGTAGGTATGTATGTATTAGTGATGAGCGATATATCGCAAACGGTGATTTTTTCACTGTGAATAAAAAATCGCAAATCGCAACTGCGATCACTTTTTCAAAATCGCAGTTCACTACTTATTGGGAACTGCTATCGATGTAGCAAGTAAGCAGTTCACCTATTTGAATCGCAAAAGCAATATAAATTTCCTTTTGTTTACACTTCTGAGCAGACCACATACGTACATACTAGTGATGAGCGATATATCGCAAACGGTGATTTTTTCACTGTGAATAAAAAATCGCAAATCGCAATTGCGATCACTTTTTCAAAATAGCAGTTCACTACTTATTGGGAACTGCTATCGATGTACCAAGTAAGCAGTTCACCTATGTGAATCGCAATCGCAAAAGCATTATAAATTTCTTTTTGTTTACACTTTTGAGCAGACCACATACGTACATATATAGAAATATAAGAAAAAAAAATTATTGAATTTACGATTTGTCTTTGAAAAATATTTACAAACAGCGATATTACTGCGGAATACGTTGTTATTGCTATCATTTTGTTAACATAAAAGAAAGACTGGTTATATCGCTCAGAAAACGCAAAATTAATCTCTACCGGTAACTGATGATTTTATACCAGTCCATGAAATCGCAATAGCAGTTTAAAATCACAGTGATTTAAAAATAGCAATCACCGAAATCACAGATATCGAAAAATCGCAGTTTCACTCATCTCTAGTATGTATGTATGTACATATGTATGTACATACAGTGCCGAACTAAAGTATTGGCACAGCAAGATGCTTCAAATTTAACACTATTTTTTGGCCGCATGTGAACAGATTTCTAAAAAATATAAAACATCCCTGGATAGAATGATAAATTGTTAACCATTTCCATTTTATTTCATTTAATTATCTCTTTTATTGAATTAACGGCAGCGATTCTAAGAAAAAAAGTACTGTTTTGGGCTGAACAAAAGTATTGGCACAGCTAAATATTACTGGCTATTTTGCGCTGATTTATCGGTCTAGCAACTTTTTTTAATTTGTCATGCTACGAGAACGTGTGACTTACGTACGTTGCTCTTAAAATACGAGCCGCGGACGTCGCAGTGTCTTAAATAAGTAAATTTTCCATTAAAGTGAGTAGCAAAAAAGTGAAACCGCCGTATCTCGGCGAAAAATTATGTCGCATTTGCATGATTATGGAAAATCATTCGCTGGGATTGGTGAAATGATGGACAGAAACCGCCACACTATTCGGAGCATTGTTCAACGTTTCAGGAAGGCTTATCTTTGCAAAGTGTACAAAGAACGGATAGACCTACGGCTTTAAACGACCGTAAACGCAGTCAGATAGTAAGAAGAGTGAAAAAAAAATCGTAGAATATATTCCACCAACATTGCAGATTGGGTTAAGACAGAATTCGGAAGAAATATGCACGCCATAACGATCCGGGGAGCCTTACAGGAAAATAACTATCATTCCCGTATAACTAGATGCAAGCTGTTATGGTTTCCCCACACAGTTTGCCGGTCATCAAGTTGGAAAATACTAAATTTTTTTTAATCCGAGTAAAGAACATTGTTTCAGCAGTTGCTTGGCTTACTTAATATTCTTTTACATGAGCTAAACGTTTATTTAGGCTTATTTTTGGAATAAGGGGCTTTCGGATAGCTATACGAGAATGGTAGTTATTTTCATATACAGCTCCCCGGATCGTTATGGCGTGCATATCTCTTCCTAATTCTGTCTTAACGTCATCTGCAATGTTGGTGGAATATATTCTACGATTTTTTTTTACTCTTCCTACTATCTGACTGCGTTTACGGTCGTTTAAAGCCGTAGGTCTATCCGTTCTTTGTACACTTTGCAAAGATAAGCCTTCCTGAAACGTTGAACAATGCTCCGAATAGTGTGGCGGTTTCTGTCCATCATTTCACCAATCCCAGCGAATGATTTTCCATAATCATGCAAATGCGACATAATTTTTCGCCGAGATACGGCGGTTTCACTTTTTTGCTACTCACTTTAATGGAAAATTTACTTATTTAAGACACTGCGACGTCCGCGGCTCGTATTTTAAGAGCAACGTACGTAAGTCACACGTTCTCGTAGCATGACAAATTAAAAAAAGTTGCTAGACCGATAAATCAGCGCAAAATAGCCAGTAATATTTAGCTGTGCCAATACTTTTGTTCAGCCCAAAACGGTACTTTTTTTTCTTAGAATCGCTGCCGTTAATTCAATAAAAGAGATAATTAAATGAAATAAAATGGAAATGGTTAACAATTTATCATTCTATCCAGGGATGTTTTTTATTTTTTTGAAATCTCTTCATATGCGGCCAAAAAATAGTGTTAAAGTTGAAGCATCTTGCTGTGCCAATACTTTAGTTCGGCACTGTATGTAGACGTCCATACAATGTTAAGAAAATAATTCGACATTTCATTTCATTGATTGTTTACTTGACTTTTAAGTGCCTTTTTTAATTTTTGTGTTTTTTTAATGTTTTTGACTCAAATTTTGTATCCAATAAAGTTTTTTATAAAGTGTTTGTTTATTAGTTAATCAAATGTTTATGTTCTGAATACTCACATTGTTTACACTTAAGCTATGTGTATGTATGTATGTATGTATGTATGTATGTATGTATGTATGTATGCATACGCGTTGATGCTGAGGCGACATTTTAAAATTCATTAATAATTTACTGCAACATTTTTTATGATGCTAAGTAGCTATGTATATATATATATATATATATATATATATATATATATCTACATGTATGTGCATATGCACTTATATATGTGGTCAATTAAAAACGTCTGTCAACGTTTGGTTTCAGCAAAGTTTGTTTGTTTTAATTTTTACTTTGTAGCAAAATAATTACTTACATGTGTGTGGCAAAGCTTAGCTTTGTTCCATGTCGCTTTGGATAAGTGATTATTGACATGAAATGATTTGATGGGCAGATAAGTTTTCAGATAAGTTGGCATCATTTGTGGTAGTACCTACCTAGTTATTTGCTTTTACGAAAGTACAAGTATAGGGAAGTAATATTAATAATAAAAGTAACCTTGATAACACATACTAGGTACATGTGTACATACATATATACATGCATTGTACATACATATGTACATATATTGCAACTTGTAAATTTTTTTGCTGACCAATAAAAAAGAGTTAAAATATTCCAGTTTGTTACGTCATTATAGGGATCCTCAGGCTTGTGTTGAATGCGGACGAAACCTGCCAAAGCGAATGGATTTTTTGCAAGAAAAACACTTTATGTTCAGGAACGCCTATCTTTTACAAAAACAAGAAAAGGTTTTAGAATGAAATACTCTTCTAATTAGTAATGACAACGTCATAATAATAATAACAAATGCTCCAACGTTTCAAAAATAAAGCACACAATCAGGGAAAAAAAATTATAAAAACATATGAAAACGTGCTTAAAATGGGCAAAAACGTATTTAAAAGTGATGTAAATACCAACATTTTTATTTTAAAAATGTTCATCGTAAAATTTTTAAATCAAGAAAAAACATTTTAAATTTAAAAATGTTCATTTTTATTTTAAGTAGTATGAGAAAAAAACTCTGCAGTGTTCTCTATATCATTTTCTCTTCCAGATTCGAAATTGTATCCAACAGCATTCTCTTCATCTTCTCTTAATCCGAGTCTCAACTACAAAAATATAGCCTCCGCTTGTTCTCCTCTTCTTTTCTACTTCGCCTTAACTGTTTGCTATCTTTATTTCTTATTTTTTATTCTCCTTTTTCTTCTTTTTCTTCTTTATTTTATATTCTCCTCCGGATTCGAACCATGACATCAACCTGAAATTCAATCCAACGTCATCATAAGCATTATATTGAATTGTAATAACCTACTCTGAAAAAAAAACGTTGTAAATCTAAAGACTTTCGCTGTTAAATCAACTACTTTCCGCAGTTGAATTGTGCCCAACAACGCTCCATTGTTGTTTCAAAGGTGCGAGCGTTGTTGATTTAAGTCAATAACGGAGATTTTTGGAAAAAAATTTCACCTAAAAATAAATTTTTGTTTGCATTTTACTCTTCATCTTCTCTCCGCCCGGGTCCCAACTGCAAATATATAGCCTCCGCTTGTTCTCCTCTTATTCTCTCCTTGTTAGCATTCACTGGTTGCTATCTTTATTTCTTATTCTGATTTTTCTTCTTTATTTTATATTCTCCTTCGGATTCGAACCATGACATCAACCTAAAATTCTATCCAATCATCACATAGTGGAACATTCAACATTATATTGAATTGTAGTAACCTATTTATACTTCCATTTCCTAAAAAGGAATCCATGAATTATTTGAATAATTGTAAAAACAAAATTAAAAAAAATTTGTTCTCATTAGTTTTGTTTACAACGGAAACTGTTGGGTCAAATACTTTTGCCTTTAAATCAACAACGGGGAGAAAATTGTTGCTAAAAATAACTTTTATTTGGATTTTTCTCTTCATCTTCTCTCCATCATTATTTTTTTTGTTGGTTTTCTCAAAAAAAAAAATTTTAAAAGCAAGCAAGTTTTTGAAACAACAACGGCCGTTTTTGAATAAATTGTTGGATCAAAAACTTTGCTGTAAAAACAAATACTTTTGCTGTTGAATCAAAGACGGAGATTCAACAGCCGAAAGTTGTTGGTTTAACTACGGGTATTTTTTTCAGAGTATTTATACTTCCCTTTTCCTAAAAAAGAATCCATGAATTATATGAATCAGTGTAAAAACAAAATAAAAAAAAACCGATTCTCATTATTGTTTTTGTTGGATTTCTCACAAAAAATATTTTCTCACAAAAAAATTTTGAATAAAGAGCGAGTTTTTGAATCAACAATCCTTTTCATTTTTAATTAAAAAATTTTCGTTGTTAAAATAAAAATGGTATGGTTTAAAACGTGCATTATGAAAACGAAAATTTTATTTTTGATTTTAAAATGCTGTTTTTCCCTGAGTGCATGAGCATTAGGCGCCACATATCAAAAACAATTACATCATTGATGACATATGTATGTATTTATGTATGAATGTATGTATATTACATACGTATACGTATTTATTATGCTCATGTTTATATTTGTTATTAATAAGTTATAAATATAACAATAAACTGGTTTGCTACAAACATTAATCAATAGCGACTTAAGGTAAGCTTATCTTGAGCCCTGAATCTCATTACTATTTTCGAGAATTCTTAATTTTTCCTGTTTAACTTTTGCGCGTTTATTGGAAAAGAAAACAAATTATTTGGGATTAAATTTTGTCAACCCACTTAAAGTTGGCATTCATTTTTCATTTCATTTAATTTCATTTCGTTAAGGTAAAATATCAATATAATAAAAGAAAACAAAAAAAATAATAATATGTAATAAGATTCTTGATCAAGTGCGCTAATCCTAGCTTTGTTGAATTGGAAGAGAAGTACGCCTCGTTAGAGTTACATACATATGTATGTATATCCACACCAGTATATTATATTATTATTTTATTTGTATATTCTCCTCTGAGATTCCTTAGATATCGTAAGTACATACCCAGCAAACACAGTCTCTAACGTTATAAATTTTGTTGAGATTACCTTAGATAACTAGTGTAATTCTCTATTCTCAAATCGATAACTAGGGTTGAAAACTACACTAGAATTCGATTAGCGAGTGATTAGAGAAGGAGCCAAATCTCACGCCTTTTATCAATTCTCAATATATTTCTGTGATATATTGAATATACATACATATATTGAAATTAGATACTAAAAAATGGTAAAGTTAATATTACCGTAGTACAATGTTTTCCATTAAAAAGTACAAGAAGTACCTTCAATTTAAATAATAAGACTGAATTCTGTTTAAATTTCAGTTCTTATAAATGTGGTAAACATATACATGTCAATATATATAATCATATGCAATTTAGGCACATATTGCGTTAATAAAATCTAAACAATGAAAAAATCATGTAAACGGAGACAAAGCTTTGTTTTTCATCTCAATTGGAAGTATTTGCAAATTCTGATTAGAATCTCATTAGAGAACTACATTAGAATTCGATTCGAGAATTATAATTTTCTCGATTTGAGAATTAGGTACCCTTTTGTTTGAGAACGCTATGATTCTCGATAGGTTTTCGAGTCGTCCTATAACGTTAGAGGTTTGAGAATGAGGCTAGTTCTCGAGTCATTCTCAAATCGATAACTAACCTCAGTGTTTGTTGGGTATATTATATTAAGGATCAAAGTATAGGCATCTATCTAAGAGCAGACACCGTAGGCAAGCACATAATTTAAATTGTTTTGGTTTGGTCAACAGAATCAATTCCTGAATTTAAACATATCGCCGTTTAAACTTCATAATCGCCTAAGTGAGACTTTCAATAACCGCCTAATCGACATTTGCGCTAAAAATAAAACATTAAATTCCTGACGCCCAACTCTTTGACTTTAGAGCTAAAAAGGAAATTATAAGGAAATATAGAGCTTTTCGAGCTTCAATTTATGGTATGGATCGATCAGGAGCTCAGGACTAGAAGTTAAAGTTCGGAAAATCTCAATTTTGGCATAGACTGTTATGAAAGTTTCACTTAGGCGGTTATGAAGTTTAAACGGCGATACGTATGTATATATGTAGCTTGTTCTTTGATGTGGCATATACTGATAAAAATACATACATACATATATATCAGAGGCGGTCGCTTCATACAAGCCGAGAAGCCCGGGTTGCGTACACATTTTCGTTCATTTCATATGAAATTCTTTAAAATCTGGTTATTTTACGGTTTAAATGTGTTTACTATTTAAGTTCTCAATAATATAGCCCCCACTGTAACATGCCCCTAAAAGCCTGCTAAGAAAATAGCGCAAATACACCACCAATCAACCTCACAATGTGTATTTTGTTTGTACAGCCAATCACAGCACAGTGAGCATGCTTCAACGTTTCCATACATTAGCTTTTACGTGGCTTCCAAAACAGAATAACATAGCTTGTTTTCTCGCTTTCGCTAAGGAGAAACCAATTGCTTATTTTCAGACTTAAATTAAAAAAAAAAAACTAGCAAAGCACTTTTTTTTATTTTTCACATCAAATTTGTATGCGAATATGAAGCTGGCTTCGGCATTCAAAAGTTCAGTATTCACAGCCATATACATATTTGATTTGATTTTCGTTTGCATGTAGGTACATACTTATGCACATAATTTCTTACATCTGCATGTGCATGCAAACATAAATATCAAATACCAGATTATAAAAGGGTTGATTGTGATTTTTGGCGACTATGGGCACAATATCAAGATAATTTTAAAAAGCAGTGGAAATCAAATTGGACCTCAGTTTTTCAAACACTAAAGCACCCATTTTTTAGGCAATAAGCAAATACACTGCTGAAATTTCCGTCGGTATAAGGAAACTAAAAATGCCTCTGCGCATTCGTGTAAGATTTCCCTAGCGCACGTTTTTATATTTCAGAATTATATAAATACGAAATTTTTTATTTTAAAAATGTTCAGAGTAAAATTGCAAAATCAAGAAAAAACAATTTTAATTTAAGAATGTTTATTTTTATTTTAAGCACTATGAGATTTTGAAGGAAAAACTTTCGTTTTTATTCCATTAATTTTAATTTTTAATTTAAACATGTTTCTTTTTAAATCCTAAATACATTTTAATTTAAAAAATTTAATTTTTAATTTAAGGAATTTCATTTATAAAATAAATATGACTTGGTTTAAAACGTGCATTATAAAAATAAAAATTTTATTTTTGATTACTTTTCTCTGAGTATACAAACAAAAAAATGTGTATCAGGAAAACAAAAATAAAAAATACATATGAAAAAAAAAAAACAAAAAAAAAATAAATAAACGAGAAAAAACGATCTTCAAATACCCGAATTGTTCAAATGCCCGTACAAACATACGCGTAATAAACAAACAAACGAGCGTTCGAGCATTGAAAAGCATTTATTCGGGCCACTCGAAAATGTTAAAAAGAAATCGAGAACTCTAAATCAAAGTTAATGACGGAATCAGACTTTTAAATAATACAGCAAAGGAAATTATATAAATGGCTAATGGTTATGCTTCACACATAGGCTTGGCCAGGCAATTTATGCTAGGTCCGCCACTGATACATATATGTACATACAGTCGAGTCTGGATATAGTGAACTAATTTTTGCACGGCCTGTTCATAGTATCCAGGCTGTTCACTATATTAAGGTTGACATTTTTTTTTTTTAAATAACAAGTTTATTTGATAAAAATTCATGTCTGTAAATGTAAGATTAACGTATCATTGGAATTGATTAATACTTTGGAAAATACAAATGTTTATTTAAAGAATTCGCGAATAGATGTTTGCTTCTTGCGTTCGGAAAGTGATTTTTGGACCGCTTTCTCGCGCAGGCTTGTCAATGCTAGTATGCCAGCAAATCAGTAGTGTTGCGGTCATGCAATTACGAGAATTTTTTTATTCCCGAAATTGTGGATTTGGCACACCATACGTATTTGCCAAGGATGAAACACTAGTGCCTCTTTCGATTTCCCCAACAATTTCAGGTTTTTGCTTTAACGAAAGGAATTTCCTCGCAGGCATAATAAAACTTAATTTATTAACACGCAAAAACTTTTAGAAACAGATAAAAGAACACACATTCACTCAGAAGCGGTCTGCATCCGACAGGAAGCAAATAAACACTGGCATCAAATGGAATCAGATTTTCCAGGAATAAACATAAAATAAGCATTTTCGAGAATACCCGATTTTACATACATATTTCTGGTTAATTTTTGTTTTTTGTTTGTCACTTCATGCTAACTTTTGCGTTTAAAATTTTGTTCACTATTTAGGGCCGTTTACTCAACCTCTGATTAACGCTAACCATGGTTAAAGTGCGGTTAAACATCATTATCGACTTCATCAAACCATACATTTAACATGTGGTCGATAATGCAGTGCAATGCTTAACCGGACCTTTGTCCTCCGGTTAGCGTTAATCAGAGGTTGAGTAAACGGCCCTTAGAGACTTTCGATAGTTCACTATTTAGAGTACTCCATGTAAATATTTCGGTGTTCACTATATCGAGGTATTCACTATAGCGGGGGTTCACTATATCCAGACTCGACTGTATTTGCAAAATTACCTAAGCTTTGGGCGTGTCAGTACTTATGTATTTTATATGTATGTATGTATGTACGAGTATGTATGCATAGCTAATTTGAGAAATCTAGTCAGCCAGCCAGAAAGCAATCGCAATAAATTGTCATAAATTTCACATGAATGCCAAGATCAAAAATGCATTATTACACATACATACATATTTATATATCTACAGATATATGTACTTATGTAAGTATTTATAAAAAGTTGTCAATGAAAGCGTAAGAAAAAAAGTAACCATTAATGATCAACAATTGATGATCTCACCCATTTCACATAAATGGTAAACAAGCGCTGTGTACCTACATATAAACATAAGGTACCTACAGCCCCAGATGATGCAAGAAAGTACTTTCAGAAAGTGAGAAAGTAAAATTTTCTGGTGTATTTGTTTTTTTTTTTTATTTAATCATGCATGAAAACACAACGAAGAACACAAAAAGTCCGCAAAAACAATAAACAACATCATTATGAGGTGTGAACAAACACAAATGCATCCGGCAACCAATAAATACAATCGTACACATGCTGCTGAGCAACATGTTGCTAGAAATGTTGATTGGTGAAATGTTGTGGAATGGTCGACAATGGAGTTTGTAAAGTGTACGGAAATGAATTTTGTTAATTAAATACATAGAATATGAAAAAAATGAATTAAACTAAAACTAAAATTGAAATAAAATAAAATAAAATAAAAAACAAATAAAAAACAAATAACAATAAAACTAAAGGAATCCAAAGATATTACGCTCAGTTTCTGTTAGCAACATGGCGCAATCATAGCAACAATGAAGAGATTCATTGTTGCATAAACCATGCATGTGGGGGGGGGGGGGGGCCAAACAACATGCGTACATGAATGTACATCAAGGCCCGGCAAATCGACTCACGTGAGTTAATGAGTATAATAGTCCAACCACTGACCGACGGCGTCATATCTCTCAGTTACCTCACGCAATAGTTCAAAATCGACACCATTCACGCACGTAAACGCACGCATACCCAACGCAAGAATCAGTTGTTTTCCTTTGTTTACATTCTGCATTGTTTTTGGTTTGTTTGGAATGAGTTGAATAACAGCGTTACCATTGTACAGCAAAGTATACATGCAGTTTTTGATTTCGTAGTAACTTGTGGTTGGTTTCGTAGCAATTTTTCTTGAAAATCGTATTATTCATAGAATTTATTAATAAATAAATTTTTACATTGAAAATGTTGTATCATGATAATTTAAAACCAAATATTAATTGCAGTTTTGTTTACTTTTGACTCCGTGCTTCTACATTTTCTACTACTATTTCTTAAAGGCTTTTAAGAATATGTACATATGTATGCGCACTAAGAAACTTAATTTTTGCAATTAATAAAGTGCAGCAATTATATACAGATACTATTTTTATTTTAATTTTTAGTAATAATATTCACCGCGGCTATTTTTTAATTTATGTATTGCATATGTACGTATTTCGGTATTTTTGTTGTTTATTCTTGTTGTCAAATTCACGAGTCTTACCGGCTCACCAAATATTATTCACCTGACAGCTTTTAAAAATTTGCTATCCAGGGTAATTTTTCTAAATTTAACAGTCAAAAATATCCACAATAGTCAAATTTAGTAAAGAAAACACAGCAGAAAAAACTTCATTTTTTTCTATTTAAATTTTTATCTCCATATAAAAACAAATACAAACGGTTGATACAATATGTAGTAAAATTTAGTAAAAAAAAAACCTTTATTTTCTCTATTTACATTTTTATTTCCGTGTAAAAAAACGATTGCGGCAATAGTCAAATTTAGTAAAAAAAAACGCAAGAAAAAACTTAAATTTTTTTATTACATTTTTATCTCCATATTTAAAAAAAAAATACACTTATGTGAACATAATTTTATAATCGGCAACATTCGAAATAGTTATTGAGGTACTTTGGGAGCATATTGAAAGATTCGTACTAATTTACTACAAAATGACCTATCCGGCAACCCTGTTGCAAAGAGAGCAATCATGAGAGCATCAGCTGACACGTTATTACGTAAAAAATCAAATTGAGCTAGGTTTCTACGATACGTGCGTCAAGAGAGCCGCCGTCATGCGTTGGTGACTGGGCATTTACACTACAACTCCATAAGACAGGTTGTGTCAGCTGACACGGGATACGTGCGTACGTCGTTGACTGGTTGGACTATAAAAGTTGTCTCTCGCATTTCTTCTACGTAGCTACATCGTCGGCAACATTTGAATAAAACAAAAAAAGCAACAAAAAAGCCCCAACAAACTTTCAAGTGGCAAACACAATTCAGCCAGCAAATGCAATGTTAAGGCCAATTACAAAGACGCAACAACAATATGCCGGCAGACGTCAGCAACACGTTCTAATGCTCACACAGTGTGCTCCTCGACCAGCCAACATCATATATACATACATATGTACATATGTATGTTGCTTAGCCGAAGCGCCGAGCTCGACATTACGGTGTGCTGCTCCAACAAACGCTTTTTCAAGTTTCGCGATTTCTATGATTCGCTCAGTTGCGATTTAATATTCGGTTAGTTTGGACGTGTTTTCATTCAACGATACGCACGCAGCTTGTTTGTTGTGTTGGCGGCATTTTATTTACAATAAACAAATAAACGTGGCTATAATAAACTTCGCTGTCGCTCGAATTAACATTTAAGTACTTCTTAGCTAAGGCAGACGAATATCGAAATAGCAAAAGGGTGTGCTTTTTAAGGGCTTGACTTGTGTAGTAAGTCGGTACGAGTATGTAAATTAAAACAAAAAAAAAAAACAGTTTGTTTGACTTTTGCTGTTTTGAGGATTTTAACGGAAGTTTAACTGGTTTATTTAAAAGATATTAATAATAATTTATTAATATTTGTGTAATAAAAATTTGTGAATTTTTAACGAATATTCTGCGATATGTAAATTACTAGATATTTATTTGTGTAGAAAAAGTGTGTATAAAACTCATTGAATCTACTTGCTATAAATGTGAAGTGGTTTAATTTGAATTACAAAAAAAAAAAAATAGAAAGAAAAGCAAAAAAGGTGAGCAAATGTTTAATTTTAGAAAATTATGATAAAATATACTAATAATAGGTATGTATGTATATACATATCTAATACAGGTAACCGCTATGTTTTTTAAACCCAAACATAATAATTAGTGGAATAAAAAAAATTAGAAGAATTTTTTTTTAATATTTTTGACAATGAAATCTGAGGTGAAAATAGCGTGTCTTCTCAGTGTGCATGACTTTTGGATTCACTGGTCGAATTCACAAAAAAAAATTGGCTTAAAAGCTACACTAAGAAAAAAATATATATAAATTGAGGGTTCAAAGAAATTGCTTCCCTATTTTGAACACTATTTTCTTTGTTTTGAGTAAATTTTCTCTAAAAAATGTGGAAAGGATTACAAAATAAAGATGTTTACACATCAAAATGCGTTACCATGGTTACATATATTCGCTTTAAGGAAATTCATACATCAAAATAAGGACACATTTCTTAAGCGCGATTCCATTCCTAACTCGTGCTTGTTTTGAAGATTTGATTTCTTTGATTTTGATACCTAAGTTTAATTCTCAACGAATTTGTTTGAATATTTTTTTTTACATATTTTGAGAAAATTTACTCAAAACAAAGAAAATTTTTGTATGAAACACGTGTTAAAAATAAGGACAAAAATATCTTTGATCGCGAGATGTTTTTTCAGTGCAGTTTCTCATATAAATTATATTAAAATTATCAGGTATGAAACGATCCGTTGCTGAAATGAGATCAAAAATGCTTTACAACAGATACCACTAGTTATTGCCAAAATCTAATAATTTATTTTTTGAATGGTTTTTTTTTTTTTTCATTTTTGAGAAAATTTACCCAAAACAAAGAAAATAATGTATTGGAACCAGACCTGTTAAATTCCCATTAAAATTAATAATGATAATTTTTTTTGGATTTTTTAATTTTAGTGATTATTTTAATTGTCTTACATTAACCGGGCAATTTATAATCAATTAAATTAATAAATTTAAAAAATAATCACGATTAATAGCCATTAAAAAAATAATCGAAAATAATCAAATAATCATAAAATTTTGTTTAATCACATAATTATTTTTAAGCGCTCGATTATTCAGAGACATTGTCAACTGTGTTTACTATGTATTCCAAAAATTTCAGAAAGCAATTTGTAAAGATTCTTAAGCAAAAATGATTTCAAACGAATACCTAAGCGATTTTTCCGTGGACAACGAGAGTACGTGTTATAAGTAGTCAAAGTGGCAAATTATTAAAATTTCGTTGTTGCACAGAAAAATAATTAATTTATTAATTAATTAATCATGCAACTAAAAAAAATTAGAAATAATTGGAAATAATCAAATAATTATATTAATCACGAAATTAAAACAATAAAAAATAATCAAATAGTTGCATTAATCACGCAATTAAAAATAATTGAAAGTAATACAAATAATCATGCATTTAAAATTAATTAATCGATTAATTAAAGTATTTTTTTTAATTTAATTAACTTGTAATGATTAACAAGATGAAAATAATCATATTTAATCATTAACGAGTTACAAAAACAAAATATGCTTTAATTAATAATCATTGAAATGTTCATCATTAAATAACAGGTATGATTGGCACGCGTGTTTAAAATAAGGAAAAATATGTCTTTGATCGCAAGAAGTTTTTTGTTAGTGTATTTGCACGTAGAAATTATATTAATATAATCATGTATGAAGCGATCTGTTCCTGAAATGAGATCAAAAATCTTTTACCACAGACCCTACTAATTATTGCCAAAATCTAATATTTTATTTATTATTTTATTTTGCTACATTTCTTCTCTCGTACTATCAGTGAAAGTGGACAAAAAAGTTAATCAAAATCGGATTTAAGTGACGATTGCAATGCGAGTTTAGTGGATATCAATGCTGTAAAAGACTCAAATCATTTGTCATTCGAAATATTGTTTTTTTGTTTCGAAATGAGACATTTAAAATCTTAACTCAGCACTCACCCAAATAAGATATGCATCTAGCGATCAATATTTTCAATCATTGAATTGTAATCCAGAATGTTGATGTGAAAATTTCAGGGACCGTAATCATTATGCATTTTATAATAAAAATCGCCATTTAATCATTATATGTTGGGTTTTTTATATTTCATCAAAAAGAATCATTATTTTTTGAGTTTTATTTTTTTTTTTGATCAGAAATAACACTTATTCCTTGAGCGATATTTAATCCTTCAGAAATAATCATTGTTTTTTGAGTGTTTTATTTTTTTGATCAGAAATAACACTTATTCCTTGAGTGATATATTTATCGTTCAGAAATAATCATTATTGTGTGAGTTTTATTTTTTTCGATCAAAAATATCACTCATTCACAAAGTTATATCGATGGGAATTTTTTAGTAATTATGTTCCAGAGCACTTTAGAGACGATTTGAGTTTTTCGACCTAAGCAAAAAAATAAAACTAAAAAAATAATGATTATTTCTGAGCGATAAATGTATCACTCAAGGAATAAGTGTTATTTTCTAACAAAAAAATAAAACTAAAAAAATAATGATTATTTTTGATTTTTCTGGATATCGCTTAAAATTCTCGATCATAGTGGATTCGGATAGTGCTCTTTCAGACATGCACGTACACAAACTCAATACTCTTCTACGATATTTACAAGTATTTGATTTTTTTCACTGAAAATTTAACGAATAATGATTATTATGGATCCCTGAAAAAGTTGTTAATGCTGAATTATCATTCAAACGATTTAAATCATTGCGTATTTACTTTCATAAATCAGTATCAATAGTTCAGTACATACAGTTTGAAACAAGTCTCGTTGCTGTAGTGACAAGCAGTTGTAGCACTGAATCAAAAATAGTGATGGGCGAGTCCGAGATGTTTTATTCGATTCTCTCGATGGTTTTCATTCGTACTCGAGTCAAGTCGTAAATGGCCGTCAGTCGAAACAATCGCTAAAACATCTCGGACTCGCCAACGATTCCTCTCGTTTTCAAAGCAACCCTACAACATCTTGGACTCGCTGCAAAAAATACACAATATTTGTTGTTGCCGCTTGAATATCAAAATTGCTTTAAAAACATACAGAGTGGTACAAATCTATTGCCGTTGTTGCTACTCGTAAAATTCCTTTATTTCATAAGCGTCTCACTTCAGAAAATTTATTAATGTTTAAATAATTAGTTATTATTATTATGCACGACACTCTTTAGTTGTGATTTCAAAAATGCAGCGTCTATGTATAGCATATTTTTCAAGTTGGTTCATTTATATATGTAGTTACCTCACTTCCATTAAAAATCCTACTTTCTTTATCAACAACCCTCATTCAGTTTATTTTATCAACTAAAACATATCATCAAAACAACAGCCGGCCCGCCGAATCGGAACAATCGCGAAAACATCTTGCTTGTGTAGTCGAGATGTCATCGAAACAACCTCCGACTCGCCGACTCGGAACAATCGCAAAAACATCACGGTTGTGTAGTCGAGATGTCATCGAAACAACCTCCAACTTGCCGACTCGGAACAATCGCAAAAACATCTCGATTGTGTAGTCGAGGAGCGAGTCAACTTTTGACTCGATTGTGATTTTGCAACGATGGCGATTCTCTCGATTGTCTAAACATCTCGGACTCGCCCTTCACTAATCAAAAAACCGATTCCATTCTGTTAGATTTGCACTCTTGTTTGATTCGGAATGATTCTGCTGCATTCACATTCTTTACTAAACGCTTTTCTCCATTCAAAAGCGCACTCAATGTTTTTGGAGTGAAAATTTACAATCATTTTTAAAACTGTTTACAATATTTACGATCAGGCAAACTCGTTTTTGAAAATAATGAATAAAATCAAAATTTAATGAAAGCTATGGTGGATATGTATACATATTTTATATACATATATTGATTTTACGATAAGTATATCGTCATAATAAATGCCAAAAAAACACCAAATTAACTCATGAAAAATAAATAAATGTACAAACCTGAAATTTGTTTCAATTAATGTTGTCATAATGCAATAATAACTCACAAAGACCTTATTAGTAGACACCGCTAGCTGAGATAATTATTTTTTTTTTTTCAAGTGTACATACAAGCATACATACATATGTATGTATTTACAAAACAAATCTTTACTACTTATATACATTTGTACTTCAGTTGATTTATTGATCCACTTTCGCTTTTTATACTCACTTCATTTAACTGCACTAAGCAAAAATACAGCAATTAAACAGGACGCATGTCTGGGCAACTTTCATAGAGCACCGTTCTATGTTATTCTTGGGTCTCATTTAAAAGTAGTGTAAAAAAATTCAATACCATTTTTTTAATCTTTAAAGCCTATCTGAGGCAAGTTCGAAAAGTAGTAGAAATTAATTGTTTTCAATATTTTTGTGAATCTTTTTTTTTACTCTCAAAAAATCCTAAATAAACGCCCCGCATCTTAAATAAAACATAGGAACTTGAAATATGACCTTATGATGATTCTAAAAAATGTTGCATGTAAAAGATATCCAATCTTCGATATAGTATTATGTTCAAAAATTAAGAAAACAATCTGCTAATAAAAAATAATAAAAAGGAGAATAAGAAGATAAAATGCAAAAATGCAAAAATGAAGAAATGAAGAAATCCAAAGCAGCAAAACGGGCAACGAATGGACAAAAAAGAAAATAGCCGGGTACATAAATATGTATTTGAACGCTTCAATGTTCTCGCTTAAAGGCATGCTTATACTGATATGTACATATGTACATACATATATACAATTTTATTAGAGAAGCAGTAGACACAAGATATTGGAGCAAAAGTCATGAATTGGCAGCCACCGCGAGGTGTGCATGCATGGCATGCTGATATGTACGAGTATGTATTATATTACGCCAAGAGCAACAGGAGAATTAATGACGTTACGTTTGTTATTGTTGTTGGCTTCTTCCCTAAAATTCCTTCTAACCGCAGACAGTCGAAATCATCGCCCTGTGTCTCAGTCTGCGAAGTTTTTTAAATTTATTGCATATTTGTATTTTTTTTTTGTGGCTTCACCTCGGCATTTAGATTTACTACTTACCTGACAGTATTCCTACATATATCCATTTGGCCTGCTAAGGTATTTATTTTTGGCAACCGCAATGAAGTCGAACACTTTTAGGGTTGCAGTCGAGTTAATTTACGCTTTCGTGTTAAATTTTTTTTTGTGCAACAGAAAGTCATCGCTCCTTTTTTGGCTAAATGTGTGTAACAACGTCTGTTATTGATTTGTTTTGTTTAAGTAAGTTTGTGTGTAACCATGAATTATTATCAGCTTGATGTGATGTTACGAGTCAGGCTCAATAATATTATACTGCGTACAAATTTTTTTGCCTTTTCACAAAATCCTTCCAGTGTAGTGAAGCGCACTTACTTGCCTCTTTCTCTTCTTTACCTTCTGCCGCCAGTCAACCATTCATTCAAACATTCTCATTCATTCAAAATGTTAACCTTGACTAATTTAACTGAAAATTTAATGATGCTTATTCAAGTTGTAGACGGCACTCAGAAGTACTCAGAACTTTTCGCCAAATTAACTTTTTCTACTTCAAACTAATTAGCAGGAAAAAAATGGTTGCATAAATCCTCCGAAATGCATTATTAATGCTTGGTTCATCTAGTTATACCCAGTTGTACGACTACTGTATTGGTTATTGTGTCTATGTATGTCAAATACATAATAATAATAAAATTATCAATAAAGAAATATAAATATAAATATAACAAGTAAAAGCGCGGCTGTCTTCGGCCGTACCGATGACTTCATACCTTTCATGAGTGGGGAAATGAAAAGTTACCTATGCATGTATGTATGTACATAGCCTGATTTAGTATAATTTATAATTTCAATTCTGTGGGTTATTTATGGAAGGATTTATTAGAAAAAATGGTGTCTGGGCTATTTAAATGGAGGAGTTATACGACAAAATGTGTATATCTGAACAATCGGTTGTATGGGAGCTATATGTTATAGTGGTCCGATCTTGACAATTTTCGGTAACTCTATTTGGGCCGAGATGGGTAAAAATACTTCAAAGTTTCATGTCATTATCTGTTAAAATGGAGGAGTTATACACCAAAATGTCCATATCTGAACAATCGGTTGTATGGGAGCTATATGTTATAGTGGTTCGATCTCGCTAACCTTGGTTGAGCCAACATGGGCACAAATACTTCATAATTTCACGCTTTTAGCTGTTAAAATGGAGGAGTTATACACCAAAATGTGTATATCTGAACAATCGGTTGTTGTGGAACTATATGTTATAGTGGTCCGATCTTGACAATTTTCGGTAACCTCGTTTATGCCAACATGGGTACAAATACTTCAAGGTTTCATGTCCTTAGCTGTTTAAATGGGGAAGTTATGCAGAAATTACACCCCAAAATTTTCATATATATCTGAATAATCGGTTGTTTTCTATATGTTATAGTAGTCCGATTCGGCCGGTTCCGACAAATGATTAGCTGCACATAACAACATACCTGTATTCCAAATTTCATTCAGATATCTCAAAAGCTGAGGGACTAGTTTGCGTTCACACAGACGGCGGACGGACAGACAGACGGACAGACGGACATGGCTTAATCGACTCAGCTCGTGATTCTGACCATATCGGTATATATTTTGGTGGGTCCCCCACGCTTCCTTCTGGTACTTTCGACAAAAATTTTTTGGCACAAAGTTATAATACCATTTCATTCTCATGAAAGGTATAAATATAAATATAAATATAAATATAAATATAAATATAAATATAAATATAAATATAAATATAAATATAAATATAAATATAAATATAAATATAAATATAAATATAAATATAAATATAAATATAAATATAAATATAAATATAAATATAAATATAAATATAAATATAAATATAAATATAAATATAAATATAAATATAAATATAAATATAAATATAAATATAAATATAAATACAAATATAAATATAAATAAAACAAGTAAGGAAGCCTAAGTTCGAGTGGAATAGAACATTAGATACTCAGCTGTATGCTTTCATTGTTTGTTTGCGTATTTTATATAAAGCGAGTGCTGCATAAAGTGGGCGTAGCCACGCCCATTTTCAACATTTTTATCAGTCATACAACCAAGCATATGAATATTATTCTTTGTGCAACATTTCATTCCTTTATGACTTCTAGTTACAAGGATGTCACGTTACAAATTCCCAAAGGGTGTTCCAGAAATAACTTTATTAAAAAGTAGGCGTGGTTATAAACCGATTTCAATAAATTTTTGCGTGTCTATTAACACAAGTTATAAAAGTGTATAAACAAAGTTTCGTCATAATATCTCAATTATTTGTCGAGTTATAGGCTAAGAAATCTCGTATATTCCTTTGTCTAAAAAGAGGCGGTACCACGCCCATTTTCCAAAGTTTTGTGTTTTTCGTTTTATGTCCGCAGTTTCACTTCTGCTATAAAATTTCAATGGCATATCTTTATATTTGACAGAGATATCGCTTAAAATGTTTTTATTAGGCCACTTTATAATATCCATATATAAAAGTGGGCCTGGCCGTCAACCGATTTTGACAATTTTCCGTCCAAACATTTGCCTAGGTAAGTAAATCACGCGTACCAAATTTCATCGATATATCTTCAACGGTTTCTGAGTTATGACTCATAAAACTTTCAATGTTTGACCCTTAATAAATGGGCGTGGCACCGCCCATTTTCAAAAATTTCATCAAATTTCTTCATAAGGGCCGGAGCTCAACACGTGGGTAAAATTTCATCGCTCCAGCTATATTAGTGACTGAGATACCAAATTTGCGATTTTTCTATATAGGAAAAGTGGGCGTGGTCATGGTCCGATTTCGCCCATTTTCAATACCAACCGTCCCAGTCTCGATACCAACTTGCATTCCAAATTTCATCAAAATATCTCAATTTTTGCGCGAGTTAGAGTGTTTACAGACGGACGGACGGACGGACATGGCTCAATCGATTTCTCTTTTCACCCTGATCATTTTGATATATATAAGTCTATATCTATCTCGATTATTTCATTCTGTTACAATCCACCGTTATGTGATTAAAACTATAATACTCTGTGTACTAGTACAGCTGAGTATAAAAATATATATATATATAAATATAAATATATATAGATATAAATAAATAAAAAAATAAATATAAGCATGTATTGTTAATAGAGACTTCTATTTGAGCTCTGTCAAACTTAGTGAAACTGTATACACAACTAAGTATTTTACGTAACGATAGTTATCCGATTTCGGGCTTGTTTTCTTTTACTTTGCATTTTCATGTTGCTTTCATTTTTTATGTGATCCCTCTTAAATAATTTATGTTCTCTCCTTTTGTTGTTACCTTTCTGTCTTTTTGCTTGCCATTTCGTTTTCTTTTATTTTTATAATTTATTATATAGCATATATTTTTTTTTATCAAGATATGTATGTATGTATTTATTTCTTATGAACATTAAATTTTTGTTTATGTTTCATATTTGAGTTTACATTTATACAAAAATACATTTACCACTTAGCAAATAGCAGACTGTTTGTTTAACGAGAAATTCTCAAAGCAAAAAGCGCTGCTCTTGTAAAAAAATGTCTAAGACATACTAATGTTAAAGGTCACAAGTGGCCAATTAACAATGATATCTGATATTTTATTCAGCCCGCTTTGCCACGGTTGTCTCTATATATATTTAGTTGTTCTAAAAGTACCTTTATCCGTATTTAAATAAATATATATATAGGTTTCTAATTAGGGTTGCCAGACGTACTGATTTGATCAGTACAATATTGATTTTTCGTCCCCGTACTGATGGTTTTAAAAACCTTAAGAAATACTGATTTTTTGGATTTTGTACTGATTTGTACTGATTTTTAGCCGACACTAAAAAAATATAGTTTTTATCACCCTGCACTGTTTTTAATTTTCCAACTGTTTTCATTTGACGTTTGTAACCATGAAACGTTAAATGTCATAGAAACATGATTAACAGTTAACGATACGGAAACAAAAACAAAATGACAGTAATAAAGACAATTTTCTCCGCATATATATATTTTTTTTGGAGACAATGTACTGATTTTTTCGGGAAAGGTATCTGGCAACCCTATTTCTAATCATCGCAAGATATATCTGTTTCGTGTTTGAAATGGACTGTTTTGGTCTAAACACAAAAAATAACCTTGCGCAAAATTTATGTATATCGAAGCACTAAATCACATGATGTTACATACGTAAGTTCATGTACATATACAAAAATTATACTATCTAAACAGGTACATTTGTAAAAGCTAAAAAGGAGGAGGTACATAAATAGCTGCAATCCCATTCAGTGTCTTCTTTCTTTTTTACCGTCCGTTCTCTATTTTTGTCTTATAAATTATATGTATTTATGTTATATTTATTTTTGTTTGTTGTATGTGGTTTTTAAATAGAAAATCGCCCCCGATGAACCTAAGGAGATTAGCGAAATGTTGGTCTAAAAGTGCAAGTTTACTGCGCTTTGACTTGCCTTCGCACTCTACACATATTAAAACATAACAGCCGATCTCAAACCATACACAAAAGTTCTATATTTGGCCAGCAAACTCATAACATAACCATTTCCTTTTTTAAGTTGTTCTCTTAAAGCTGCAAGTAACGATATTTTTTTTTAATGAAGAACTGTATTTAAAGCACTTATAACATCTACTATTTAATATTAATAGACTCTGAGCAAATAAATAAATAAATATAAATTATTATTGATTCGGTCTGCTTTGTTAATTTAACATTTTCGCACATAATGTTTTTTTTATTTTTTATTATAGAAGCTCTTAAATTTTCGAGCGCTAAACATAATTTTCAACTCATTTATCAATGTCCGATATTTGCAGACGGTCAGACACTCCAACACGCATTTGATAATGTATGTACATATGTAGATAAAAATGTATACAGACGTACATATGTATGCTTGTATGCAGGTTTGTGGGCCAAGCAAATAAATATCTACCATCTGTTAGACCGATTACGAATGCATACACACATATTTATTTATTTGCACACCTTCAAAATTAATTAACTTTAAGTGATTTCAGCGATAAAAAAAAAATTGGCAAAGAAGTTGAAAATTTTTGGAAACATTCAATTCACCTGCTATGCGCTAATCGCGATAATACTACTTAATTTAATTTTGTTTGTCGAATTGTTTCCAAAATCGATAGCATTGTTCTGAAATTGTATGCCTGTGTTTATGTATAAAAAGAACAAAGCGAACAAGTAAGGAAGCCTAAGTTCGAGTGGAATCGAACATTAGATACTCAGCTGTATGCTTTCATTGTTTGTTTGCGTTTGTTCGATATAGGGTGTATTTTATATGAAACGAGTGCTGCATAAACCGGGCGCAGCCACGCCCATTTTCAAAATTTGTATCAATCATCCAAATAAGCATATAAATATTATTGTTAGTGCAAAATTGCATCCCTCTATGACTTTTAGTTACAAAGACTTCACGTTACAAATTCCAAAAGGGTGTTCCAGAAATATCTTTGTTAAAAAGTAGGCGTGGTCATAAACCGATTTCAATACATTTTTGCGTGTCTATTAACACAAGTTATAAAAGTGCATAAACCAAGTTTCGTCATAATATCTCAGTTATTTGTCGAGTAATAGGCTCGTAGATTTCTTTGCATAAAAAGAGGCGGTGCCACGCCCATTTTATAAACTTTTTTTTATTTTTTGTTTCCGGTCTATTGTAGAACTCATATCACAAAATTTCAATGAATTATCTTTATATTTCACAGAGATATCGCTAAAAATGATTTCATTAGGTCACTTTATAATACCCATATATACAAGTGGGCGTGGTCGTCAACCGATTTTGGTAATTTTTCGTCCACACATTTGGCTAAGTAAATATATTACGCGTACCAAATTTCATCGATATATCTTTAACGGTTTCTGAGTTATGACATATAAAACTTTCAATGTTTGACCCTTAATAAGTGGGCGTGGCACCGCCCATTTTCAAAAATTTGTGTATTTTTTGTTTTATGTCCGTAGTTGGACTCCTGCCACAAAATTTCAGTGATAGATCTTTATATTTGACAGAGATATCGCTTAAAATGTTTTTATTAGGCCCCTTTATAGTTCCCATATATACAAGTGGGCGTGGCCGTCAACCGATTTTGATAATTTTTAGCCAAAACATTTGTCTAAGTAAGCAAATTACGCATACCAAATTTCATCGATATATCTTCAACGGTTTCTGAGTTATGACATATAAAACTTTCAATGTTTGCCCCTTAATAAGTGGGCGTGGCACCGCCCATTTTCCAAAATTTTTGTACTTTTTGTTTTACGTCCGTAGTTGGACTCCTGCCACAAAATTTCAGTGATAGATCTTTATATTTGACAGAGATATCGCTTAAAATGGTTTTATTAGGTCACTTTATAATACCCATATATAAAAGTGGGCGTGGCCGTCAACCGATTTTGATAATTTTTCGTCAAAACATTTGCCTAAGTAAGCATATTACGCATACCAAATTTCATCGATATATCTTCAACGGTTTCTGAGTTATGACATATAAAACTTTCAATGTTTGACCCTTAATAAGTGGGCGTGGCACCGCCCATTTTCCAAAACTTCATCAAATTTCTTCATAAGGGCCTGAGCTCAATACGTGGGTAAAATTTTATCACTCTAGCTATATTAGTGGCTGAGATACCAAATATCCGATTTTTTCTATATAGGAAAAGTGGGCGTGGTCATGGTCCGATTTCGCCCATTTTCAATACCAACCGTCCCAGTCTCGATACCAACTTGCATTTCAAATTTCATCAAAATATCTCAATTTTTACGCGAGTTATCGTGCGTACGGACGGACGGACGGACGGACGGACGGACGGACGGACGGACGGACGGACGGACATGGCTCAATCGATTTCTCTTTTCACCCTGATCATTTTGATATATATAAGTCTATATCTATCTCGATTATTTCATTATGTTACAATCCACCGTTATGAAATCAAAATTATAATACTCTGTGTACTAGTACAGCTGAGTATAAAAAGGATATTTTATTTTGAGTTAGGTTAGCTTCGAAGCTACACACTTTGCACAGTTGATTGCCCTCGATTATTGATTAAATGAACGGCGAAAGAAGATGAATGAATGTTGCGTGGTATACAGGTAAATATAAATACATACATATGTACATACATGCACACGAGTATATAAATATGTAGATACACACCAGTATGCGCTCTTTGTGTGCCCCAAACATGCTTAACTTATAGACTGTGGGCTTACAAGGATTGTTTAGATATTGGTTTATATACATATGTATAGTACCAAATACAAATATATTTTTATGACATGATGAGTATTTCCCTCTACCTCTGCCACTTTTTCTTTTATTTCCCTTTCTCCTTCCACTTCCCTTTCTCATTCCATTTTCCTTTTTCTTTCGCTTTCCTCTAATTTCCGTTTCCCGTAACCCCGGATTGTCTCTGAGCAATTTGCTGTATTTAATTTTTATGACAAGATTGACTAACAGATGTTTGGTATATTAAAAATGGCCATTGTAAAGCATGGCCTTATACATTGTACACACATACATATACATATAAATATTTCATGAGCTTTTGTCCATCGCCAAAACAGAGACCGTAAACCTTTATCGTTAAAAAAAAAAATCTAAAACTTCGATTAAAATTACAGAGTTTGATTTTTACTCTGTGCTTTTGGTCTTTTTATTCCGGTGTTTAAAATTTAAATACTTTTACAAAACTCAATTACTGCAATGCACATATTGTTAGCTGTTTTCACAATAGTCATTAAATAAAAATCTCATCTTCAAGCATTAGCTTCGATAATAATATATAACACAATGGTGCTATTATAACTCTGACGTGTTTTAAAGCCGAGCTTCTCTCCCAATTCGAGGTTTGCTCCTTTTTGTTTTTCCTACTAATTGGGTGGACCTACAGTTTTATGCCGGCTCCGCACGGCGAATACATTTTTGTGAGAAGCTTTTTCATGGCAGAAATACACTCGGAGGGTATGCCGCCCACTGCCGAGTGGTGACCGCTGCTCTTAAAAACCCCAATAATTGGATTTTTACTAATTAGAAATTTTTTTTGGTGTTTGCCCGGACTGGGGTTTGAACCCGAGACCTTTGGCATAGCAGGCGAGCACTCTACCCGCTGCTCCACAGCGGCCACCTTCGATAATGCTGGTATAATAATATTCAAGAGCTCTTTTTTTGACTCCTGAACTTGAACATTCTCCAGGAAGACGAAGCCTTGGGTTATGAATTCAAAATCGTGCCCATTTTCTATGAGAAATTTAGTATCACCTCTTACAACATCGACCCCTTTGTGAAACTTTATTGTAAGGGACAAAAGCAAATTTTACAGTAGAACATTTTTTTTTTTGTTTTTTTTACTGTTTTTTTTTATTGGTATATTTAAATGAAATTGAACACGCGATTAGATAGTTAATTAATATACTGAACCTGATATTTTTTTTCCTTGAAAAAATTTGCAGTTTCGAGAAAATCATAATTTTGTCCCTTACGATAATTTCGCTATCAATAAATGTCGCTATTTGAATAAATGTCCGTTGCGATAATATTTAAAAATTATTGTATATGACAAATACAAGTGTCTTATTGCATACTTTTGTATTTTTAATGATGGTGTGATTGTGGTATAGTAAGTGAGTTTCCACCTTCTATTTCCTACTAGCTATATTCAAAAAACTTTTTATATGGGCGATACGATAAATTCGAACTCACAAAAAAAGTATAGATTGTCCTTTACGATAAAAAAGAAAGCCAATTTTGGCACAACTATAAGGATTTCAGCTACAATGTTTTACCAGGTTGTGACGGACTTTTCCTTGGGTTTGCTGGGGTAGCGCAGTCCGTCCAGGGTTCCTGGAATTATAAGAATTCCTAGTTTTCCAAATTAAAGAAAACCCTGTATTTTAGTTATTTTCATAAACGTTATAAAATTCATTTATTAATATATTCTTTAAACATAAATTATTCTCTACAAAAATTCCTACGATTGTATAAAGGTAGCGGAGGTGTTCTTACCCGCCCGCTGACCTTCCGTTGACAGAGGTGGAAACCGCCTGCCAAATATAACTGCACACAAATGAAGTGTTAGGACCTCCAGGTGTGCGCCGTTTGTGGGTGTGTTAATTCCACCGACAAATATACCTGCTTCTGATTCCTGTACTAAATGTATAACGTAAGCTACCAAATAATAATAATATAATTCTAAGTACAAATGGGGTGTTAAGACCCCCAGGTGTACTCCTTTGTCGATGTGTTAATGCCACCGACAAGTATACCTAACGCTTGCCTAACTCCTACTGATTTACCACAGGATGCTGTCGCCCTTTTATACAAAAATCCTGACAGCGGCGGACAGTTATCGCTGCACTAAATTCCCGTAGCTTTTACATTTGTTGCTAATTCTAATATAAATATGTATTCTTAACTTAACTGATTTCTAATATTAACGTATGTATGTATGTCGCTGTGCACTTGCATTTTACCGTATTCCTAATCTATATATTAATAGGCTAACATTTTTCCCATACAAACAATTGCCAGGCTGTTTTGCACATTTAACATACTCATATCCACATAAAATTGATATGGATGTGTTCGTATGAGTGAGGAGCAGTGCATAGGCATATAATTTTTTCTATAAATTATTTAGTTTCTTTATAATTAATAAATAAAGTTTTTAGTTTTGTACCATTTTTGATTTACTTCGTTTTTGCTTCGTTGGCAATGTGCCCATTATCTAAATTATAATAGGCTAACATTTTTCCCATACAAACAATTGCCAGGCTGTTTAGCACATTTAACATACTCATATCCACATAAAATTGATATGGATGTGTTCGTATGAGTCAGTAGCAGTGCATAGGCATATAATTTTTTCTATAAATTATTTAATTTGTTTATAATTAATAATTAAAATTTTTAGTTAAGAGAAATAGATATCGTAAACGTGTTTACAAATATCGTAAAGACAGTTGAAAAGTCGCTTTAATTTAAAAGCGCTCTCTCTATTTTATATGCATTGGCCCAGTTTACGCTCAGATCAAAATCAACGCGGCCAAATATCTCCTATTGCTTTTCCATTAAGGCGGATTCATCGTTCGAGTTCAGAACTTTTTTGCCATGTGGTTGTTGTTGTGTTTTCGGAGAGTGAGAGGAATTCCGAAAAGTTCTGAACTATTTTTATTAGTTAACTGAAACTCAACTTTAGTTCTGAACTCGAACGATGAATCCGGCTTTAAAGCGAAAAATGAGAGAGAGGGCGGGAGAGCACACTGAGTAATTTTAATTTTGACCAAGGCATATCTAACAGGTAGGGTCGGCGGCGAATTGAAAAACTTCTTTTTTTTATTTACACTCTAATGTCTAAATCAAAGCGAATTTACATCATGGCCAATAGGAATGGACGAGCCCCAAGCGAATTCAGATTTTAACCACGGCGAAATATCATTTTGACATTACACTCTACCAATTACAATAACAAAATACATGGGAAATTTCTGAATACGCCACCGGGCCTACCTTCCTAGATCTGCCTTGATTTTGACCATGATTTCGCGTCGGACCGTGATCAAAAGGGCAAATCGGTGTTGCGGTACAACTGGAATTTGTAAAGTGTTGCTTATCTCCGCGAAAAGGAATAATTTTTGTACCAATACAAAGTTGAAAAAATAAATTGCATGGTCGAATTTCGAGCACCGGCGATACTAGTTTTAATTATTAGACTGTGTATATATGTATATGCATATGTACTTTAATATGTATATATGTATGTACTATATTTAAATTATGTATGATTATGTATATACTGCTTATGTATATAACTCCAAATATATATGTACATATGTATATATACGTACATATGTGAGTTCAAGTTATATAATTATATATATCCATATGTATGTATGTATGTATGCTAATTTCTATTTGTACATTAGGCTGGGTCAGATTTCATAAATGTACAAAAATCCCATATGTGTGTACATATATATACGTATGTAAATTCAAGTTATATATATATATGTATGTATGTATGTATGCCAGTTCCTATTCGTATGATGATTACATTAGGCTCATGTGTGTAAAAAATCCAAATTGTATGTACATATATATACGTATGTAAATTCATGTTATATATATATATGTATGTATGTATGCCAGTTTGACGATCGCATTAGGCTGGGTCAGACTTCAAGTATGAATATATGTACGTTATTGTGGGGGACTCCAACTCCTCAGGAGGGATGTAGAACAAATTTGCATCAAAAACTAAATTTCAGGAAAGAGTTTTTAGTGCTTAGCACGAAATTTTTATTTTAATTCAATTTTTAATTGTTGGGGTAAGTGGAAAAAAATTCAACAACTATTTACAGCGAAGGTTGAGTGTATAGCTATTTCACGAAAAACCATTTTCGATCATCAGCACTCTTTTCGGAAGTGGATGCATCGGGAAATTTCAGGAAAATTACGCTTACGATAAAATCGCGCAAAGGGGTCGATATGCTCCTCATTGCTTACTATGTAAGAAATTTCGAAAACTATGCTTGGTTGTAAGTCTTTTCCAAGTTTGATATTTATATTGGATATGGAAGCTTACCTTCATCACAATATTTATTGGTTTAGTATAAAACACAAAAGTCTAGATTAAATATGTACATATGTCTTTTTCTTCCCAGCTAAACTTTTAAAAAAAAAAAATTCACTTAAAAAAAAAGAAACTTTCATATAACAGGTACAACAAATGTCGACATTCGGTTAGATATGTATGAAAGAATCTAAAACTAAAATGAGCACGCGCTATCAATCATAATTTATTGGCCAAGGTTAAACAACAACAACAAAAAGAAGGAAAAATTGAAAAATTTAATAAAAAATTTTATTTATATCCATACATACATACATACATACTCCACATCATTGGCGCACTCAAGGAGGGTTTTGGGGTTAACCCCTCCCCCCCCCCAAAAAAAAATTTGACAGCACACCATAAAAATAATTTTATAAAAGATAGTACATGCATAAATATTTGTGTAAATACATGTTGTAAAATCTTTATATTATAAATGTGAAATGGAAATTGTGTTTAAACTCAATTGGCGAGAAAACCGCTGAACGGATCCTCACGAAACTTTGCATACCTAGGTATTTTCACCCGGTAATTGCTATAGGCATATTTTTAATCTGATTAAGAGTCAGGGATGGGCACCTCCCATACAAAATTTTCCTTTTTTTCGTAATATCTCTTGAAATATTTGTACTAGAATAATGAAAATTTTTGTGAAGGAATAATACAAAAATATATACTCAACGGATAAACAATTTAGGTCTTGGTAAAGCAGGGATGGGCACTCTCCTCCCATATAAACTGAAATTTTCACATCGAATATCTCTGGAAATATTTGTAGTAGGGTACTCAAAACTGGTGTGAGGGCATGTGAGATAACTATGAATTAAACGGGTAAAAACGCTAGGTCTTGGTAAAGCAGGGATGGGCACCTCCCATACAAACTGAAACTTTCACAGCGAATATCTCTGGAAATATTTGTAGTAGGGTACTGAAAATTGGTGTGAGGGCATGTGAGATAACTATGTATTAAACGGGTAAAAACGCTAGGTCTTGGTAAAGCAGGGATGGTCACCTCCCATACAAACTGAAATTTTCACATCGAATATCTCTGGAAATGTTTGTAGTAGGGTACTCAAAACTGGTGTGAGGCCATGTGAGATAACTATGTATTAAACGGGTAAAACTGCTAGGTCTTGGTAAAGCAGGGATGGGCGCCTCCCATACAAACTGAAACTTTCACAGCGAATATCTCTGGAAATATTTGTAGTAGGGTACTGAAAACTGGTGTGAGGGCATGTGAGATAACTATATATTAAACGGGAAAAACACTAGGTCTTGGTAAAGCAGGGATGGGCACCTCCCATACAAACTGAAACTTTCACAGCGAATATCTCTGGAAATATTTGTAGTAGGGTACTGAAAACTGGTGTGGGGGCATGTGAGATAACTATGTATTAAACGGGTAAAAATTCTAGGTCTTGGTAAAGCAGGGATGGGCACCTCCCATTCAAACTGAAATTTTCACATCGAATATCTCTGGAAATATTTGTAGTAGGGTACTGAAAATTGGTGTGAGGGCATGTGAGATAACTGTATATTAAACGGGTAAAAACGCTAGGTCTTAGTAAAGCAGGGATGGGCACCTCCCATACAAACTGAAACTTTCACAGCGAATATCTCTGGAAATATTTGTAGTAGGGTACTGAAAACTGGTGTGAGGGCATGTGAGATAACTATGTATTAAACGGGTAAAAACGCTAGGTCTTGGTAAAGCAGGGATGGGCACCTCGCATACAAACTGAAAAATTCACAGCGAATATCTCTGGAAATGTTTGTAGTAGGGTACTGAAAACTGGTGTGAGGGCATGTGAGATAACTATATATTAAATTGGAAAAACACTAGGTCTTGGTAAAGCAGGGATGGGCAACTCCCATACAAACTGAAATTTTCACATCGAATATCTCTGGAAATATTTGTAGTAGGGTACTGAAAATTGGTGTTGGGCATATGAGATAATTACGTACTCAACGGACAAAAAAAATGAGAAAACTATCTTTGACGTCAAGAATGATATTTTTCTATGTAACTTTTTTGGACCAACTCAATATGCTAATATTTTTAAAAGCACGTGGTGTGAAACCCGCGGGTAACCTCTAGTCTATGAATATTCGTGGATGTACATTGCCAATGTTTGTCAACAAATACTGATTATGAATTGTTGGGGTAAGTGGAAAAACAAGCAGTGTGGAGACATTTCCCTAAAAGTATGCTGTGGATATTAGCTGAGGTTTGTTTTAATTTAAAATAATTCACCAACGTACACTGGTCACATTTGTATGGAGAGTAGGACAAAACTCAACTTCTTGGAAACGTATGGACCTACCGAAACCAAATTTTGCACATTGGTGTCCCACTAAACGACTCATCTTTCAGAAAAATTAAAAGCATATATGTTGTAATCCACGCCCACCACTAACGCTAGTTTACAGCCAAAAAAAGACAGGAAAACCAGGAATGGGGGAGGAAAAGGAATTGACCTGCTGAGCTCGGAACTATTTTTTTTTTTTTATTTTTTGTATGGTTAAGTTTTTCTATAATGGCAATTTTGTGTTTTTTTGTTATAACTTCATTCAAAAACACAAGCAGTATCTCATTCGAAAGGTTTAAATTAAAATACCCTTCAAATGACATACAACTTGTAGTGGTCTAATAAAAACTCGCTGAGCTATAGCTGGTCAAAATTTTGTACATTTTTTTGCGATTTTTGAAAAAATTTTGATTTTCAAAGTAAGTTTTTTACAAAAAGTTGTAAAAATCAGGAAAGTTTTATTCTTTGAAAAATTTGCCCATTTAATTGCAAAGACTTTATGTGCAATATCAGAGAGATTCGATGAATACTTTATTTTTGGCGATTTTTTTCTTGTGAAGCAAAAAGGATATTTTGGATGAAAAACTTGGTTAGGTGACTTAACTATGTGAAAATGGCTTCATAGGTCAAAAGCACATTAGAAGGATATATAGAGCTTCCAAAGACTAAACTAATGACATTTGAATTTTAAAAATCCGATGTCAAATAACAAAGTTACAATTAAAAAAATATTTCCGCAATATTTCGCGAGATAAAAAAAAATTGTATGGAGAGTGGGACAAAACTCAATTACTCAGATTTTATCGAAAACAGTCGACGTACATATGTACTAAAATACGTAAAAGGAGCATCTTCGGCAACAATATTTTTTATAGACTAGTTACATTTAATATGATATTTTAAGAAAAAGGGAAAAAAGGGAAAAATGTATAAACAGGCTTCTCAAGAGAAGACTTGAAATAACTCAAATCTGCTTATAAGACCTGGTCCAGAGTGGTCCTTACTTGTTAAAAGTTTAAATGAAAATGAAAAAACAAAATTTCTTCATCTTGTATTTTGCTAAAAATAAATTGGCTAGCGTAGAACTAAACTGGTCTATATAACAAAATACAAAATTGGAGAAAACAAATGAAACGCGTTTTAATGCGGTGTGCGATTGTTGATGTATGTTAAGTGAATATTGTAAATTATTATGTTAGCTGAATAGTTAACTTAACATTCTGCATTAAAAAAAAATTATTATAGAAACGTTTTTTATATAATATTTGTTTGTAACAAGAAATCTTGTTACATAGACCACTTTAGAATTTTTAATTTTTAAGGAAGTTTGAACTACAAATTGGAAATTATATGAATAAAACAACAAAAAATATGTGAAAGGAAGTACTTTAATTGCAAAAATAACATACACATGTTCGTAAATGATCATGATGATGAAAAGTAACAGTAACATAGTTTTATCCACGGCGGGCTGGTAGAAAATCTTCTGGATTGTTTTCTGTTTTATCTCTGCGGTTTACATGTGGAGAGACAGGTAAAAGGGGTGATGAATCGGTGGTACAAATTTCAACATTTTTTTTATGTCCTGCATTTTTTTGAATTTCAAAACGCGTATGTCGCTGCCCTGATCTGTTGTAAAATTCTGCAAGAACTCTATGAAATCATGTAGGTTCACGCTAGATTTCTTTATATCGACGGATTTATATGTTTCACAATAATCATCATTAAACTGCGTCACAGATTCACCCTTCACAAATTTTGCCTTTTGCATTTGGGACATTTTTCCACCGTCGTCTACTATAATTAGGTAGTCCCTGAACATTGGCCGTCGTTCGTCAAATGACATAAATTTCCCCACCATATTATTAACATCAAAAGGAGCATGCTTTCTACAATTTTTAACCAACTCAATCCACTCATCTGGTGTAAGATCATACTGGTCTATGGTAGTCTATGCTAGTTGGACCACTTTAGAATTTCTTGAAATGACAAAAGGACGTGAATTCTAAAGTGACATTTTTATCTTTTGGACACTTTGGTGCAGAAATAAGACCTACATCAATTTTGCACGGATAAATTTATGATTTTCAAGTTCAAAAAAATGTGCATAACTCGATTTCTGAAAAAATGTTAGATAGACCAGTTTAGTTCTACGCTAGCCAATTGTTCTCACTGTTTTCTTTCATACACTTATTTACACAAACTTTTTCCAGAAAATTTTTTTTTCAAATGTGTTGACTTTAAATGAGCCAAAGTAACGTTTAATGGTGTCTATTGCGTATAGAAGGAGGTTTTCCATAAAATTCAATATATTTCCCACGAAAATGCATGACAGAAATTTCTTTTTGAAACAGCAACATTTTTTACTTTTGTGTATGGGGGCTGACCAGTGTGTAACGATGTGGACTTAACGAATATTTAATTCACCATAATCCAATTCGTTCCACCAAAGCTACAATGTAGCTGCTACATGACGAAAAATATGAATTAAGTTGCAATCATGACGCAATAATATAGGTGAGCTTTAAAAGGTGCCTTTGTTTAATGTGTGTATACGTAGGTCCACTCCCCAAACATACATAGATTTAAGTAAAAATTGGCTGGACGAGTTTTGAGTATTTGTTTTTTTAATTTTCCGTCGGATATTGAAAACCCCCCAAAATATTTTTCTGTGTGCGCCACTGCTCCACATTCATATTCATATATGAAATACACGCCTAAAAGGTAAATGCTTGCGTGTTTACTACATGTATGTATGTACATATGGAGTATGAAAATAAATGTATTATATACATCCATACGTAAATATGTATAAATGTACATATGTATATGTACATAGGTACACTTTTCATTTCACTTCTGACTGTCAATGTCACCTAATATTTACTGCCATCAGCGCCACTGCCACTGCCACCACCAACATCAACGCCCACAGAAACTTCTAGCAAATCAACTGAGAAAATTTTCAAATTCTGGCTGGCAAACAAAAATTTCTTTTTCTGCTTTTCTGCTCTATGCATTTGCACAGGCAGACGATCGTACGCCCGTTCCCATTTTTGTTTTTTAACACGCTTTTATTAGCTTCACCTGTATGTATGTATGTATGTATGTATGTATGTATGTATGTATGTAACTTCATCCCATCCTAAAAGTTGCAACATTTAACTAAATTATTATATCTTTCAAACATTCACTTTTTTGTGTTCTCTCTATTATTTCTATTCTCCTCCGGATTCGAAACATGACATCAACAGCCCAACGGCATCATATAGTAGGACATTCAACATTATATTTTATTTTGTATCAAGCGCAGCATTTTAATTTGATTCGCATAGTATTGTGTGACTCATACGCCGTGTCGGCCAAAATGTTAGCTTAACAGCAAAAATTGGATAGCAACTGCATGTGTATGTATGTATGTGTGTTGTGTTTGCAATTCGTCGCTAAAATTTATTGCTTTTAGACCAAATTGACTTAACGCGGGGCACTTGGAATACACAAAAGTGTATTATACAAACATGCATACCGATATATGTATATATACATATATGTACGAGCTCTTATATCTAAGCATTTGTTAAAAAGGCCGGCATATATTTTTTTTTTTTAATTTTTGCTATACAAAGTGCATTACACTAAAAGTCAATTAAGCACATATATGTACATATCGCCCGTTTTATGCAATAGGGATTTAACTCGAAATTTTCGATTTCTGGGATTTTGCCATATATTTCAATAACTGGTTAGTGCCTTTGAGTCTAGTCTTATAAAATACTCAAAAAGATAAAAATGGCGGAAATAGAAGTGATTTTGTAGTTAGCCGTAGAAGGAAACTATTTGAAATTATAAAACTTTATTTGCGTTTTCCCAAAAAAATTTTTTTTTGAGTTAAATCCCTATTGCATAAAACGTGCGATATATATCCATATGTACAATGTACATACTCAGCTGTCATGCCGGCATGGAACGTCAGTGCTTAAGTAAATATAATCTAAACAAGTGCAGAGAGAACTTAGCGTTTGAGTACGTTTGGCGCACTGCTGCTGTGTTGCGCATTAAAACCACCGAACTGATAAGATAAGAAAGCAAAAAGCGGTTTTGTGCAATATGCATATTGTATGTATGTATGTATCTATTTGAAGTGTAATTATCTAATTGGGATGAGTATTAGGCCGTTAATTGTATGGTCTTTAAATTGTGCAATTTCTACCTTTTTTCTACAAATACGAATATGTAGGTGGAAGCCAAATTAAGCACTTTGTGATTGTATGCTTTTATTTTACGAAAAATCTCTTAACTTTTGACTCTTGTTAATTTCGGCATCTCTGCTATATGAATTCAGCACTTTAGTCACTTTATCACACTGCGCATTAGTGTCCGACCGAAGCTGGAATTTTAGGCCGAAGCCGAAGCCGTAGCCGAATATTCGGCATAATCTTTTATTCGGCCGAAAACCGAAGCCGAAGCCGAATACCAAAATAAGAAAAATATATACTTAAGTTTGAGATTTTTTTATTTAATAAAATACATACATACATAGTTGTAAACAAAAATAAAAAAATTCAGTCTTTAGCTATGTTAATAACATTTTAACAATGTAGGCAAATAAAATTCAATACTTAAAGTTCAAAAGCTTTATGTTGTACGCCAAAAAAAAGAGTTTATCTGCATTTTCTCCCAAGAGATTTGACCGTCTATCGGTGTATAGTTGACCAGCTGTACTAAATAATTGCTCGCTCGCCACACTCATTGGAGGAGCAGTTAAATATTTTTTTGCAACCTTTTTTATATTAAAAAAATTTGAGGAGTGCCAATAATGGAATATATGTATTTAACACTACGAAGAACACGTGGTTGATCTAAGTATTCGCTTAATTCCACTTCAAGACGATATTAGTTTTTGCTTTGCGTGCTCAATCTTTTACAGATTTATCATGGGATGCCCAGAGGTCACTGGAATCCAAAGTAATTGATTCATCCAAAGATTCTTCACTATCACAAAAAAAACAACAAATTTAATTTTGTGATCCAGTGTAATTAGCGTAAGTTATTGTTCGGAATCTTAGGCCTGTTCAATAACAAAAAAAATATTACTGAAAGTTACGATTTTCTGTCGCTCATAAAAATCAAAAATTCGTAAAATCCAGTCATTTTTTTTTTATTAAACAAATCCATTATTCGGCCTCAATTATTCGGCCTTTTCAGCCGAAGGCCGAAGCCGAATAAAAAATACCAGCCGAATAGGCCGAACACCGAAGCTTGGCCGAATATTCGGTCGGACACTACTGCGTATGTGTGTCTGTATGCATACAAACAATTTTTTATTTATTTCACGTAATGCATATTTGTTAACGCAATTTGAAAATGTTTACTATTTGCAAAATGCAGCAGCATATCAGCAAAGTTCGCTAACTAATCGATTGTGTGTAGTAGCTGTTATGCAGTTATGTAGATTGGACGGTGTTGCCACTATACAAATATGAAGATTAAAAAAACCAGAAAAAAATATGTTTTGCATATTGATAAGAGTTTATACGAGTACAAATATAGCATATATGCTATTTGTGTTGCAATTGTTTACTTGGCTCATTCGTATACATGCATACATTTATGTATATGTATATTAGGCCGTCTCGCCTTATATGGACCAAAGAAAAAGGTCCACCGTACGCCCCCCTCCCCCATATGATTTCTTTTTCGAAAACATTTCTGAAAAAAAAAATTATTATTTTTGGACGCCGCTAGATGTCACTAAAATTCATTTTCTTCATATATTATTCAGTATTTATGGTCCGTTTTGATACACCAATCTCTTTGGCTTGAGGAGAGGGTTTCAACTTTATAATTGTATTAACCCAATGTGCGCAATTTGGGTCATTTCCATCCAGTTCTTAGTTTATAGCACCTTAATGTAAATTTTTTTTGCGGGCATGTTAAACGTCGTCAAAAAACATTAAACTTTTGCAAAATCGATTCAGTAGAACCCGAAATAAAACACATTTAACATTCAGAGAAATATAAGTTTCTCGCTTGCTGTGGTCTTTTAGGTTCATTTTACAAAGATTCTTTATGAGGGGACCCCTACCGAAATTTGATGGCGAATAATTTTTTGGAACATTTTAGTTCTCTAGCGACCTTAAAAATACTAATCCCTGACTTTACTATATTTCCTGACTGTAGAAAATGGGGTTAAAATAACCCTTTCTTAGGGGTGCAAGACGGTTAAAATGTCCTAGAAAATTATCTGGCATAAAATGTCAGTTGGATACTCTTCAAAAAAAGTCTTTGTAAAATTATCCTAAAAGAACACAAGAAGCGAAAAACTTACATCCCTCGGAAATTTAAATATGTTTTATTTCGGGTTCTACTGAATCGATCGAAATACTTATTTTTCAAAAGATTAATCCTATTTGACGAAGTTTTACATGCCGGTCAAAAAAAGTTACATTAGGGTGGTACAAACTAAGTACTGGGTGGAAGTGACCCCAGTCGTGCATATAGGGTTAATAAAATTATAAAGTAGAAAGAGATTGGGATAACAAGCTTAGGGGTCGCACCATAAATACCGAGGATATGAAAAAATTAATTTTAGCGACATCTAGCGGCGTCCATAAAAAATAAAAATTTTTTCCAGAAATGTTTTCGAAAAAGGGGCATGGCTGTATTAAATCAATTTAATCTTGTTTGATAAAAAGTTGGATGCATATACTTATTATATACATATGAAGTTATTGACCACATTGTTTATCTGTGAAATTCATTAATAATACTGATATCTTAGCATATTGACAAATGATTGGTTTATTGCCGTTTATTGCTGTTATAAACAGATTTATTGGGAAAAGCGGAGAGCAAAATGTAAATAAAACTCACAACCAATTCTTTTTATACTTTTCATTTAAATATATTTTTAAAAAATCTTTTAAGAAATCTTAAAAAAAAATCTATCAACAAGAGCAATTACTGAAATCATTGTTCAGAAACATGAAACATAACCTGTAAAAAAGGACAGTAGAAAGTAATGAAGGTTAGACCATATTAACGGTCCTTTTATGAAAGGTACGTATGTACATATGAGTATGAAATCTTCATTATAACCTGAAATGCTGCTCAAACTAATGACTAATTGTAAATATATTGTACGTGATTTTGTATCATTATTCATTTTATAAACATACAAACATACGTACATACATCATACGCCGTAATTTTATCTACAGCTTTTTTAGATTTGTTGTACCTAACTCCAAATTCACATCTCCTTCCTATTATGTCAATTATTTTCGCTTAAAAAGTTAACGACCATTATAATAATTGCATTTTTTTAATTTATGTATTTATTATTATTTTTTTTTATTTATTTGTGCCATTATGTTCTTGTATGTCTTATCAACAACTTAAAAGCATTAAAGCGTGCTGAGATACAAGATAAAAATTCGCTAAACAACAATAAACAGATGACTCAAAAAAGTGAGCAGTGAGATCATTGTCAAAATACTTAATGATTCTTTAAAAGTACTACTACTGCTGTTGTGCGGTATTGGCAAATCCACATATATACATACATAGATACATAAGTATTAACATTAATCTATCGATGACGTACCAATGTAATAAAATAAAGCATTTGCAATTCATTTGAAATTCATTCAAAATTCATAGTCGCCATCAACTGACTCAGCGAGTTGGCGAATAAATTATTAACAAGAAAAAAATCAATGACATCATTTAAAGTAGATATGTAGATACAATGAGTTTCAGTATCTTTTGTATAACCAAACGTCCATATTGCCTAGTGGCATGTGTTGTTCTTTTATATTTAGAAAAATTGTAACACAAATGCTTGGAAACATGTGTACGTATGTATGTATGTGTGTATTTATTTAAATGATTATTATGCATATAAATATTAATTGTAAACAAATTGATCTCACACATGAATAGATAGAAAAATGTCAATGCCAGCGAAATGTGAACTAGGCTTATGAGTTACGAGGCACATACCTATGTATGTACATATGTATCTATATGCGATATGTGCCTACACACAGCAATGACTTCATTTATTTTATTTTCAGTTGAAAAGTTTTAAACGTAATTAATCATTAAGTGCACCTTTTCACACTTGTAGCATAATTTACCTGTCAACATGCATACCTAGATACATATACATATGAGGCATTCCATATGAAAAGATAGGTCGACCTCTCCGATTTCCTTCAAATTCGGAATACATGTAGTATTTGACGTCTAGAATTGTGTGTCAAAAAATTTTTTTTGAAATTTTCAATATTTTGGATTTTATTGACATTTGAAAAATTTTGACAGCTTTTTTTTGAGTTAAAATATCTTTTAAACTATTAACTTTAGAAAAAAATCTTATACTACAAAAAGTTTTTAAAATTATTGAAATTTATAAAAAAATTAAATTTTAAAAAAATTTTTAAAAATACTATGATTTAAAAAAAATATATATATATTGCGAAACTGCACTATCTGAGAAGTAATAAATTTTTTTAACATTATCGTTATTATATTTTGAGAAAAGCCAGTTAAGCATTTTCTTCTGAAATAAATAAAAAGCAGTGGTATCATGTATATTACACTCTGAGATTAGTACAAAGCTCTCAAATTTTAAGCTCTAATTTTCATCTTTTTCTGCGCGATAAACAACAAAGGGGTGGACCGTAACCTGATTGCTATTCCAGTGTTAATCCTGAATGGCGTTCTGCACCAAAAAAGTGTAATTTAAATTTAAATCAGGATACATATTCTTAAATTCGACATAATCTTCTTTTAGATTGCACAAGACCAATCGTTTTTGAGCGATTGTAAAATTTTTAAAGTAATATAATATATTTATAATCTAATTTAAAGACAAAACTATCCTTTCATAATATTTATGCCATTTCGGAGTGTTATAGAGTCCAACAGTTGTTCTATCACAAACTTAGAGTGTGTAAAAATCATAGATTTAATCAACATAAAATTTTCAAATTTTTTTTTCTCGAAAACAAAAAAAACCCCTCTTTCAAATTTGGAGGGTAGTTTAAGGACACCTTGAAGTTTATTTGAGATTTTTTTTTAAGAAAATCGTTGCTATCCTTCATGACTTTACACTGAAAAAAAAAAAATTATTTTTTTTTAATTCATAGTATTTTTAAAAATTTTTTAAAAATTTAATTTTTTTTATAAATTTCAATAATTTTAAAAACTTTTTGTAGTATAAGATTTTTTTCTAAAGTTAATAGTTTAAAAGATATTTTAACTCAAAAAAAAGCTGTCAAAATTTTTCAAATGTCAATAAAAGCCAAAATATTGAAAATTTCAAAAAAATTTGTTTGACACACATTTCTGGACGTCAAATACTACATGTATTCCGAATTTGAAGGAAATCGGAGAGGTCGACCTATCTTTTCATATGGAATGCCTCATATGTATATGTATTATGTATATAGGCGCCATGTACAAACATAAATGTGATACCCCTTATTAGCACACGCAACCGCTACTTAAAATTCGAATAAACAAGCACTTTCGGTTTTATTTAAATTTTAATTAAATAGTTTTTTGCTGTTCTATACCTACATATATAAGTATATTCACGAATATGTATGAAAGCCCTTTTTAGTTACACACATCCTTCACCTTATGCGACCCTGCCAACAAGCCCTAAAATCTCAATGTAATGTATCATTGCGAGAAAAAAATACAAATAATAATTTAAATATGCTAATGTAGGTACATAAACATATGTATACTATATATGTAGGTAAATATGTATGTATGTATGTATGTATATAAGTGTTCAGAATTCATGGCCAATTCCTGAATGCATTAGCACACGCTAATTATAAGCGATTAGCATGCTTGCTCGCTACGCCCTACTTAAGAAATAACAAGTAAGGAAGCCTAAGTTCGAGTGGAATCGAACATTAGATACTCAACTGTATGCTTTCATTGTTTGTTTGCGTTTGTTCGATATAGGGTGTATTTTATATAAAGCGAGTGCCGCATAAAGTGGGCGTAGCCACGCCCATTTTCAACATTTTTATCAGTCATCCAACTAAGCATATGAATATTATTCTTTGTGCAAAATTTCATTCCTTTATGACTTCTCGTTACAAAGAAGTCTTGTTACAAATTCCCAAAGGGTGTTCCAGAAATATCTTTGTTAAAAAGTAGGCGTGGTCATAAACCGATTTCAATAAATTTTTGCGTGTCTATTAACACAAGTTATAAAAGTGTATAAACCAAGTTTCGTCATAATATCTCAATTATTTGTCGAGTTATGGGCTCCGAAATCTCGTTGATTCCTTTGTCTGAAAAGAGGCGGTGCCACGCCCATTTTCCGAAATTTTTCTATTTTTTGGTTCCGATCTATTGTAGAACTCATGCCACAAAATTTCAATGAATTATCTTTATATTTGACAAAGATATCGCTTAAAATGTTTTTATTAGGCCACTTTATGATACCCATATATAAAAGTGGGCGTGGTCGTCAACCGATTTCGCTAAAATTTTGAACATGTATTACTACAAGTAGTGAAATTGTATAGACCAAGTTTCGTCATAATATATCGATTATTTGTCGAGTTATGGGCTCAGAAATCTCGTATATTCCTGCTTCTAAAAGGAGGCATTGCCACGCCCATTTTCCAAAATTTTTGTATTTTTTGTTTTACGTCCATAGTTGGACACCTTCCATAAAATTTCAATGATATATCTTTATATTTGACAGAGATATCGCTTAAAATGCTTTTATTAGGCGTGGTCGTCAACCGATTTTGGCAATTTTTCGTCCAAACATTTGCCTAAGTAAGTATATCACGCCTACCAAATTTCAAAGATATACCTTCAACGGTTTCTGAGTTATGACTCATAAAACTTTCAATGTTTGCCCCTTAATAAGTGGGCGTGGCACCGCCCATTTTCCATATTTCTTCATAAGGGCCTGAGCCCAATACGTGTGTAAAATTTTATCACTCTAGCTCTATTAGTGACTGAGATAAAAAATTTCCGATTTTTACCATATAGGGGAGGTGGGCGTGGTCATGGTCCGATGTCGCCCATTTTCAATACCATCCGTTCCTGTCTTGATACCAACTTACATTTCAAATTTCATCAAAATATCTCAATTTTTGCGCGAGTTATCGTGCTCACAGACGGACAGACGGACGGACATGGCTCAATCGATTTCTCTTTTCACCCTGATCATTTTGATATATATAAGTCTATATCTATCTCGATTATTTCATTCTGTTACAATCCACCGTTAGGAAATCAAAACTATAATACTCTGTGTACTAGTACAGCTGAGTATAAAAATAGGTAAAAAAGCTTTTTAAGTTAAACGGTTTTATGTTATACATACATTGCAATGTTTAAGATAAATGTACTAAAAACCAAAAAATAATAAAATAGATACAGTCGTGGGAATTATAAACATTTGCATAGACTAGACTAAAATAAAACCGTGGGGCACGTCAATTGTCTTCAATCGTTGATTAAAATATTTGTTTTGTAATGTTACACTATAATTAGGCAGTTGTTCAACCGACAACGATGGACGTGTGATAAGTAGGGCTAGAATGTGGAAAAGAGCTAGCAAGCTCGATTATAAGCGAGTTTTAGGGTTTCATAGTGGTGAGCGAGTAGTACTTTTATCATATGTTTTGTCGATTAAAGACAAACTACGAGCAGTGAAACGATTCCTCGTGTGAATGTCCAACGATAAACTAGTTGAAACATCTCTTTTATTAACATGGAGTGTATAACTATTGGAATTTCCATGAGCAAGAAAATAGTAAGTAATTTCCTCACCGTCTGCGGGCCAACTGCCTAACGACGAATTAAACGATTCTTCTATCGCACATTAAGTCGATAATTTGTAGACAATTGACGTGCCCCCCGGTTTTATTTTAGTCTAGTCTATGCAAATGTTTATAATTCCCACGACTGTATCTATTTTATTATTTTTATGTTTTTAGTACATTTATCTTAAACATTGCAATGTATGTATAACATAAAACCGTTTAACTTAAAAAGTTTTTTTACCTATTTTTATTTTCTAGTTTTTAGTTTTTATTTTTTTAAGAAAATATTTCTTTTCAAGGTAGTAATACATGTTCCGAATTTCAGCCAAATCGGACCATAAATGCGATTTTTGTAAATATAGCGACCCACGCGCCACCTATCGGAAGTTTTTTTAGGAAAATATTTCCTTTCAAGGTAGTAATACATGTTCCGAATTTCAGCCAAATCGGACCATAAATGCGATTTTTGTAAATATAGCGACCCACGCGCCACCTAGCGGATTTTTTTTAAGAAAATATTTCTTTTCAAGGTAGTAATACATGTTCCGAATTTCAGCCAAATCGGACCATAAATGCGATTTTTGTAAATATAGCGACCCACGCGCCACCTAGCGGATTTTTTTTTAAAGAAAATATTTCTTTTCAAGGTAGTAATACATGTTCCGAATTTCAGCCAAATCGGACCATAAATGCGATTTTTGTAAATATAGCGACCCACGCGCCACCTATCGGAAGTTTTTTTAGGAAAATATTTCCTTTCAAGGTAGTAATACATGTTCCGAATTTCAGCCAAATCGGACCATAAATGCGATTTTTGTAAATATAGCGACCCACGCGCCACCTATCGGAAGTTTTTTTAGGAAAATATTTCTTTTCAAGGTAGTAATACATGTTCCGAATTTCAGCCAAATCGGACCATAAATGCGATTTTTGTAAATATAGCGACCCACGCGCCACCTAGCGGATTTTTTTTAAGAAAATATTTCTTTTCAAGGTAGTAATACATGTTCCGAATTTCAGCCAAATCGGACCATAAATGCAATTTTTGTAAATATAGCGACCCACGCGCCACCTAGCGGAATTTTTTTTTAAGAAAATATTTCTTTTCAAGGTAGTAATACATGTTCCGAATTTCAGCCAAATCGGACCATAAATGCGATTTTTGTAAATATAGCGACCCACGCGCCACCTAGCGGAATTTTTTTTTTTTAAGAAAATATTTCTTTTCAAGGTAGTAATACATGTTCCGAAGTTCAGCCAAATCGGACCATAAATGCGATTTTTGTAAATATAGCGACCCACGCGCCACCTATCGGAATTTTTTTTTCATAATATTGCATTGTCATCGGGGTTATACATGCGTACAAAATTTCAGATTAATCGGTTGACAGGAAGAGGGTCAAATTTGAATTACTAAATTTTTCCCAAGAATAAATAATAAATAAAACAAACGGGGTGAGCTAAATAAAACCGTTTAAAAAATAAACGTCACTTGATTGTGTAGAGCAGAAAATAGCTTTTACGCCAAACTTATATATGCACATACATATGTAAGTGCATTAGGGTGGTCCATAAATGTATGGCGACATATTTCATAGCATAATTCCTCAATCTCACCCCCTAGGTCGAAGCTAATATAGTCGAAGATCGTAGACGGATAAGGGGTGTCGCAAATGAGTCAAAGTTCAGATTACCATAACAAAGACCAAAAAATTAAATTATATAAATTTTTGTATATCCCTGTAGGGAAAATGTTTGGTTCAGGACTAGGACGCTTCTTGTGCATTTTTCGCCGCAACTAATGCGAGCTACATAAATCTCTCTTGCATGTTATCAACTGGCGAATTTTACACGGCGATGTCCTAGGCGGTGTCAATTGGCACTATCAGCACTACATTTCCGATAGTTCCGAACTAGTACTAAATTCTGCAGTTTTCAGTTTGTTGCACAATTTCGATAGTTCTGAATAAGCTACAAGAGCCTACAGTTTTACATCTGACCCTTAAGTGCAGCATTTGGCACACTTCATGCAAAATGGCGCGATAGCCTACTGGCTAATAGCATTGACAGACGGCAGCGTTAATCCCGATTACCGCAACACTTAATTCGATTAAAATTTTACCCTGACAGACGGCAAGTATTGCGGATTAACAAAACAGCTGAAGGAAGGTAGGCGCAGCGGCGAATTCAGAAACTTCTTGTTTTATTTCCAAAGGTAGGGTAATGTCAAAATCAAAACGAAGTCACATCATGGTCAATAGGAATGGGCGAGTCCCAAATGAATTCAGATTTCAACCAAGGCGAAATATCATTTTGGCATTACACTACCAATTACAGTAACAAATTACATTCGAAATTTCTGAATTCACTTATGCGCCTACCTTCCTAGATCTGCCTTGGGTTCTTCTTTTTCTTCCCTTTCATTCACAATAGACATTTTTCACCAGGGATGTCATTACAAAATGCGTTAATCCGCTAAAATTTTGAGGACTAACTCAAGAGATATTCCGGATTACCTCCAGTTAATTCTCAAGTTAAGTCCGAATTAGCTAGATATTCCGGATTATCGCTGCCGTCTGTCAATGCTATAACGCGTGTGACAATCAATATGGCGAGCGCGGGTTCGAATCCTGTCGGTGTCGAGGCGGATAATTTTTATTTTTATTTTTTTTTTTTTTAATTAATATTTTTTTATTTATTTTTTTAATAAAAATTTACAAAAATGTTTAAAGATTAATAAAATAAAAGCAAAATTAAAATAAACCTGAGGGATCGGAAAATCATAATTAGGCGAACATTTCATTTCATTAATTGAAGATGCAAATTGTACTCTTTATACGATATGCTTCACTAACAATCTGAGAATTGTAGAAATATGCAAACCCGACGGAAAATGGATGAACGAAAAAAATACATGAAATTTTTGTCAATTCAAAATTGCATACAACTCAAAGTGTGTCTTATAATGGTGACTCAATTCACTCCTTCTGTACTGATGAGAGTCTAACTACAATGGAGATAATTCCTTTTTGACACCTTTTCGCTAGTGCGAAACTAGAAATTTTGCTCACTAGTATTGAGTTCCCTGCAGGGAACCAAAGCATACCAAATATCTATAAATTTTGAACCTGATCGGTGACGATTAAGGGGTGTCCAACAGGGGTCCCATATGGTTATCTGAACTTTGACCCCTGTGCGAAAATCAATCTCCGATATCTTTGAACGTACTGTTACCGGGATGAGACTGTTATCTGTTATCTAGGGGATGAGACTGAAGAAAATCGATAATTTGATTTTTTTGAGGACCACCCTAATGCACATATGTATGTATGCTTTTGGGTGGCAATGTGAGCGTTTAGAGCACAATCAAAAAAAACAAACATACATACATACATACATATGTACGTAAGTACATATCGACGCTTCCAAAGAAAACTGTTCTAAGTCTGAAAACTGTGTTTTGCAGGAGATTCTCTCAAAGTTTAAACTCGATATGGAACTTCAGTTGTTACTTCTTGTAACTTCTATTTGGATTGAACGATCAACACCAAAACTCGACAATATCAAAATTAGGGTATGCTTTATATAAAGCCATAAGAAAAAATAAAAATTTGCTAAACGGTTTTTCATGGCAAGCTCACAAAGTTTTTATTCTGTAAAAATCTCGAGTTGTATTATGTGTACACTTTTGCGCATAACTTATGATTGGATTATCCGATTGATACCAAAATTAGACAGCATTTAAATTAAGACACGTAATATTTGAAAAGGCCAAAAACGGAAAAATGTACTAAGTGGACTTAGTACAGTATTGTTTGGAAGCGTCGATATCTACTTATCTATGTATTTCAAAAATTTGTTGCACAGTGCAACATTATGATGTTGTGGGCACAAAAAAAAAGAGAAAGAGACATTCAATCTGCAACAAATATTTGTTAGTCGTGGTTAAAATTTCGAAGACAATTGAAGAACGAATCTCTTTTTCAAGATTCATTTTTGATGTTCTTATGTATTTTATTCGGGAACTGGTTCGTTCTATAACAAATTGAAGGGAAATCTTAATGAGAGAGAGAGAGTGGTTACCTTAAAAAATATCACTTTCTCTCTTAGTTTGCTCCATTTGTTGCACTGTGCGACTTATTCTAAAGAGTATTTTTGTTAATTTGCTTCTTGATAATGACTTTGTACTGCTAAGTTGGCTTCATTAAGATACTTTACGCAAGTCTACACACCTATAAAACGAATATGTCTTATTTACACCAAAAATGTCAATTAAAATTTAAGTGAAAACATTTTACAAAAAAGAAGGAAAGATTCAGATTGTACTACATACCACACATTCATACTTTAACCTTTTATAATATGCCCAACATTTCTGTTTACAAATTTATACACACTATCTTTATCAGATGTCATAATATCTGTGGTAACAAGCAATAACCGCTTAAGTCGACTTAGGACGATTTCGAGTTATATATACCACGTTATTCTCCTTCTTATTTCTGTAAAACCCCCATGCTTATAACTTATTTCAATCAAAAGATATAAACAAAAACATTTAGGCTTAACTTACAATATAGGTATGTATATTAAACTTGCTTTAACAGCCAAAGTAGACGTATATACTGATTTTGCGTCCATAGTTTTTAATCGACTTTTATGATTTGTTAAGAAACGCCTTCGAATATAAAAATCAATTTATCTCGAAATCATATTTTTCGACTTAAGCGATTATTGTAAATTGCCACAGATATTATTCGTACTAGGTATGTACATAAAAAAGTTCTAGGGCAAACTACCGCTGCTATTTAACAATTTTCTTAAAATTAATTCCCAATTTAAATAGAACGTGCAAATCAAACAAAGCTTTAGCAAACAGTGTAAACCTGCGCGAAATGTAACTTGGAATAGTCGATACTTATTTTATTATGTACCTACTAAGTTTATTTGATTTAGAGCACATACATATGTCATTTGCGATGTTGTTAGTCGCTTAAATAAATATTTAGATAGTCGCAAATGGCAAAACGATAAAAAAAAATTAAAGTAGATATAGCGAGCACGACAGCCAAAGGTAAATATTTTATGTATTGCTGGCAAATAGTATAAGATGTGGATAAACATATAATAATACAATGGCACTATTATAACTCTGACGGGTTTTATGGCCGAGCTTCTCTCCCAATTCGAGGTGTGCTCCTTTTTGTTTTTCCTACTACAGTTGGATCTACAGTTTTATGCCGGCTCCGAACGGCGAATGCATTTTTTGTGCGAAGCTTTTTCATGGCAGAAATACACTCGGAGGGTATCCCGCCCACTGATGAGAGCTGACCGCTGCTCTTAAAAAACTCAATAATTGGATTTTTACTAATTAGAAAATTTTTTTTGGTGTTTTGCTCGGACTGAGGTTTGAACCCGAAACCTCTGGCATAGCAGGCGAGCACTCTACCCACTGCACCACAGCGGCCACATGATAATCATATGATAAACATACGTATAGCTGTATATGTACATAATGCTCTACATATATATGTAGATATGTATGTTTCGATATATGAAAGATTGCAGAAAGATTTCAAGAAGATCAAATAGAGCTGAAAATAACTAAACCAATCTTGGGATTGATTAACAAATCGATTCGAAAACCAATTTCTATTTAAAGTCTCACTTTCGACAATAAATATGGAAAAATTTTTTATTCGATTCGGGAGCTAAATCACGCTCCAGCAAAACCGTACCTACACACATTAGCCGATGCATTTCACTTTAAGAAATTTCAGTATTTGCCATAGAATATGCCTCTTTTTTCCTGGAACAAATTTCGATTTGTTTTTTTGAACGTATAAAACTAATTTTTGTTCTCATTCTATATTCTTATCAGATATCGAAAATAATTTTCGTAAGTGCACCACAATTTGTACTGGGAGAAAACTAGAGATGGCAAATATTTGGCATACCGGAGATTTTGTCATCGCTCCTCAAAAGCATTGGTCACTGCCGTGAGTGATTTCCAATATCACGGTGACAAAATCACGTATTTTGAAAGCATGAAAATTTCAGTTTTCAAAAATTTATAGTTTTTTTTGTTTTTTAATTTCCAAACGCATTTTTAGGGAACTAAGTAAATTGCAGTTATTTTCTAATTTATATCAATTTTTGTTTTGTTTTATTAGGAAAAACTTTTGTTTCACACTAAAAAAATCATCTGGACAAGCTTAGCTATTATTACTGGACTTGAAAAATATTATTCGATTAAACACATTTATTTATGTTTATTAAAAAGTGAATAAAAGTCTTCGTTCCTGTCAGGAACCGTAAAAGTCACTGTCACTGAAAAACATCACAGTGACTAAAAAGTCACAGTCACGAATCCCGGGATCGGCCATCTCTAGAGCAAAACAATCTCACACTACACAAATAATCACATTTTCTTTTGACAAATAAAATTTTTCTGGTTTATGACACTCACCTACGCCCGAGAGTAGCGATTTAACGAAACGCTTTTAGAACATTTTAACCATTTGGCTTAAAAGTTATGGCTTGAATGAAATTCCCTTCGACTAGGGTCACAAATACCAGTGCATGCGATGTGGCAAAGTACACAATGCTCCCCAACCTTAAGCTCTATTCGTATAAACTCTTTGTTGCAATTGAATATAAATTTTTAATTTTCAATTTCACCTAAAGAGCTTTTACCAACTCAAATAAAATAAGTGTCCCTAACGTAGATCGTTGTCGTCGCCGCCTACGTACGTAGACCTGCCTACATACATACATACATACATAAATGGATTCTATGGAATTTTTTGTAGCAATAATGTAAATAAACGTTTAGGTATGTTTATGTATGTATTTGCAAAATCGTTACAACTATGTATGTATGTTGCAGCTTGGTTGGTGGCCGGTGCGTATGAGTATATTGCAAATTCAGGATCGTAAAAAAGGGTTTCGTGGCATTTTTTCGATTGAGATTTGCAACTTTTTTATTACTTACTGAAATTCTTTTATTGTATGGGTGTAACCTTAGTGCGAAAAAATTTGTGAATTTTTGTCGATAGACTTACTTAAGACAATTCAAAATGACAAATTAATCGCAAAAAGTTTAAATTCAGCTTTAAAAATATATATATAAAATATTGTAGTATAGTATAATTTATCTTTAATTTACCTACTTATTGAAAAAATTTTAACGAAATTTCATTAAAATTCAAGCGACCAAAAGAAAAAATCGTATGTTTGTACGTACATACATATATATGTACATATGTATGTAAATGAATTTTCCTATATACATAAATATTTGCACATTGTAATCATGTCGGCCAAACAAATGAGCGATTCTACTGATAATGACTAAATGAAATGCCGGTTGCCGGCATAACATCTCAAACAGCCGCAGTTTGCATGACATATGTATGTACATAATTATGTAACTATTTGTTTACATTTTGCACAAATATAATTAGAATAAATTTTAATAAAAATAGATAATATTAATATAATTCATACAAACGACAAATTATGAACCCAAATCTATGGTTCTACTGCAGTTCAAAATATTTAGCAAAAATATTTATGTACATACATTTAGGGTGGGGCGATTTATATGGAGGGAAATTAATCGATACCGCGTCATCGAAATTCGGATTCCTCTCAATTTTCTGAGTAGAAAACTCCTCCACGACATTTGTCTAAAATTATTTTTGATGTTCCGGAATTTGGTTTTTATGGACTAAGACGGATTTTTGAAAATAAAAATTGGGCAAAAATCGACAAAAAAATAACCAGACCAATTTGCATATCGAATTGATAAAGAATTTTATGCTGAATTCAGATATGAAATCGAAACTAATCTTACATTTCTTTGCGAAAAGGCAAAGGCACATATTGCGTTAATAAAATCTAAACAATGAAAAAATCATGTAAGCGGAGACAAAGCTTTGTTTTTCATCTCAATTGGAAGTATTTGCAAATTCTGATTAGAATCTCATTAGAGAACTACATTAGAATTCGATTCGAGAATTATAATTTTCTCGATTTGAGAATTAGGTACCCTTTTGTTTGAGAACGCTATAATTCTCGATAGAGTTTCGAGTCGTCCTCTAACGTTAGAGGTTTGAGAATGAGGCTAGTTCTCGAGTCATTCTCAAATCGATAACTAACCTCAGTGTTTGTTGGGATCAATCTGACATGTCAAGCAGTGTTTATATGTGAGTGTTTTTTGTGTGTGTTAGTGCAATCGACAGTGTCTTCGTGCTACAAATTCTTGTTGTCGGGCTTACGTTTATGAAAATCAAAACTTTTAGATATTTGCGGCAATCACCCGACACTTACACATATATGTACCCTGCTTGACATGCCAGATTGTAAGTTGCCAACGGCCTTAAGCTTTTCCACTACGAATATCACTGTTATTGTTGTAGTCGGCCAACTAATTGGATGTAGTGGTGTGAATACATAGAAGAGCGACTTGCTGATCAAGCAGTTGGCCGACTGTTCCAGTGGGAATGGAATCGGGCTGCAAACCCAACTGTTTTAGTCGGTCGACTAATTGGTTGTAGTGTGAATGCTTCCATACATCCCTATGCAAATCAAAGCCCGACTAAATCGATTTAGTCGCTAGTGTGTATAGGCTCTTACAATCGTGACAATTTTACTACCACAAGCACACGATTTGATCCCCCAGCGGGTTAGGGGGCTTAGAATATACCCGTGGTAAGGAATGCCTGTCGTAAGAGGCGACTAAAATCCACCGGCCTAGAAGGTTGATTATGGCCAAAAAAATCGTTCGCACGACAGTCGGGCTAGTGTCAGAAGGGACTAGTACCCGAGCGTACCGGATTTATCCGGCAAAGGACTGTCACATCCCCTACACTCCCCAAAACCTTCGGGGAGTGTCTTGGTGGCTACAACAACAACATCAAATATTTGGTCGTGTAAAGGCCCTATTGTAGATATCTGAACGAGTTCGTGCAGACGTGCCAAAATATTTTGTTGTTTCTTTTAAGTGTTTTAATTGCTCGTTCAGAAGTCTGTTAGATATCTCTTGGAATTTTCGGTAAAAGACACTGACTTTCCAAGATATGTCTCGAAGAATTCCTGTCAACCTCTCCATATATTTCTGTTGCAGAAGTCGTACAGAAATCTTTTTGATCTATCTAACAGGTTTAGGCATGGTTTAACAAACTCAGTTTATCTTACTAGATTAGCTTTTTTGAATTGTCTATTTATGTACTCGTATACTAAAATTGTTGAATGTCAAACAAGAGGAAAAATGTGTTGTTGCAATTCAATGTGATTCTAAGCTCTCTTCTCTTTCACAATGACATTTTTAAAGAAAACAACAATAGCATCTGTTGGATAAACCTTGGATTTCAGATAAATTTGCCAGCTGGGTATATAAATATATATGTGTTTATGTGTATAGGTAACGGACTTTTATATGCAAAGCAATTTTAAATTATCGCCACACGCCACATTTTTTTTTCGTTTTTGAGAAATATACACGTGATTGCCATTGAGTTCCGTTTTATGTAGCAATCGTCAGAGGTTCGAATTAATCTTACTGCAGTTAATAGTTGACATAAACTTATGTATATATGTATGTAAATAGTAAAATTAGTGCGACTGTCTTCGTATGGCCGAAGACTTCATACCTTTCATGAATGAGGAAGCGAAACGTTAGATAGTCTAATTTTCTTTAATTTAAATAAATATGTATTAATATAAGACGTATTGTGGAACGATTTTCCGTCATCCCTTGTCAAGAACAAAAAAGACACTGAATGTGGCGCAAATTAGTCGAAACCGGTTTGCCTCCAAACCAAACTTGACAAGGGATGACGGAAAGTCGTTCCACAATACATCATATTCCTACCCTCTCGGAAAAACAAGCACCAAAAAGTATTAATATTAGTTATATATCATATGCATTGTGCCTTAAACAACTCAGCTGATGATCCTGATTATGTCGGAATATATTTTGGTGGTTCAATTGCTCCTCTTCTGGGTTCTTTCAAGATTCCAAATTTTGCACAAAGATATAATAACATTTCATATTCATGAAAGGTATTAAAATATGCATATGTACTTACTCATACTAGATATACTTAAAGTTCCACACCTGAAATCTCCAGCTGGTAATATGGTGGACTTAGGTTTTTTTTTTGTTGAATATTTCATTGAAAATGGTTTTCGCGTGTTGCTTGCTGATTTTGGCTCTTCCATGATTTATGTATGTATGTAAGTATATAAAGCGTTGTATATTTTCATTCTTCCTCCCCAGCTCTTCTTCCATTTTGTTACTAAAGTAATTCTGTAGTCATTTTAAGAATTTCGCAAACTGACAACTCAGCGCGTTGGACGACAAAGTTTTATTTCATAGTCAGCTAAAGTAATAATTAAGACGACCATTCTGAATTATTCACAGCGTTGCCCAGTTGGTCATCAATTTTTTGTTTTTTCTTTTTATTTTTGTAAAAGGTTTCCCTGCTGTGAAGTCAACTGTTGACGTCGAGATTTAAAGTTTTTGTTGTTTGTTATTTTTTTTTTCTATATGTGATATTTGACACCATCAGTGGCTGCTCCATTACGCCGAATGTATGTATGTATAGTACTCATTGTAAATGACATTAACTTGGCGCAAACTTAACTCTCGGGAGGTTAAGGCCGAACTTCTTTAGATGGTTTTGGCAACCAGCTTTAACCTTCAGTTATAGAAGAATCAGATGATTCAAGCGCATTACAATGTATCTATATACATACCGTACTATCAAGAAGAGAGTACTAAATCTGAGGTCATTTCACCATTTAAGTACAATGACTTCCATCAAACCAGCGCATAATCGGCTTAAATATATGTACATACATATGTACATACGTAAGTATGGCTTTAGGCAGCAAGAAACTCTTGCAAAATTATGAATCAAATTATAACGTGAAAATGAATATAATACATGTGCAGCAACTACCTACTTAACATGCACCTTAGAGCTACCTTAAAAAATGAATAAAAAAGTTTAATTTTTTATGTGAAATACGACACAGCGGCACAAGCTTAAAAAATTGACGGCACACGAAGCACTACATTCATTTCAGGAGGACAAACCCTAAGCAAGAATTTAAGGAATTTGTGTCTTTCAATGTGAAAAAATTACAAAAACAAGAATGCAAAATTTTGTTTCATCTTTTTTGAGTGATGTGATACATAACTACATTGTATGAAAGTACGTACATATATTTGTATGTTTTTAACTTCAGCTCAAATTTGAATGCATAGAGTAGGTATAAGAATATTTCATCTTTACAAGAAAAAATTAACCCTTTAACAACCGATTGTTGATAAATATATAAGCAAAACTTCGCCATTGAAATAACTGAGTACATGTCACATCTTTGTGTAATAAATCTTTGTATTAGGGCTCGGAGAAATCGATTAATCGATTATCCGAATTATTCGAATAGGACTGAAGTCTACTTTAATTATCCGGTTAGCGATTTTCGAGTAGTCGAAAGCTGCCAACTATTCGAATAACTGCTCACTTTAGATTATTCGGTTAATCGGTCCATTCCGATTAATCGAATATTGTACTTTCGATTTTATTACATTCATAAATAAATACATATGAAGCCATTTCATCAACATGTTAATGTGATTTTTTGAACATTTTTTTGTTGTTGTTGTAGCAAATCAAAGCACTCCCCGCCCTTTTCCGGGCGTTAATCCGCCACGCTCAGGTACGTGTTCTTTCTGTACTAGGCTGACTACGGTAAGGGCGACGTTTTTGGGCGCTTTTCACGACCCCTTAGACTCCTTTGGAATAAAAGGGAAGAAGATGTTGATGAGGTAGATGAAAATAAAGATGATGAATGTGAAGGTGAAGGAGGAAAAAATTAGAAAAAATTACTTAATAACTCTCTTTTTAGCTGTTTTGGTACATCTTGCTCTTCTTGAAGAAGGAGCCAGCAAAGTTAGCCCACCAGTAAATGTCCTTGGCATTCCAATATCCGTGGTATCGCAATTCCATTTCTTTTATTTCTTAGTTAAAACGCTCACCGTTGTAAAAGTCCGCGCCTAAATTTGACTCTTATGTTGAGAGGGTTTCGGGACAATTTATTTTTTTTTTTGATCCCGCGAAATACCGCGGAAATATTTTTTTTATTGTAACTTCTTTATTTAAATCTTATGTATGTTGTGGGTTTCGGAGCAAATTTTTTTTGATCCCGCGAAATACCGCGGAAATATTTTTTTCATTGGAGCAAGTTACATCATTTTCTGTCGCAGATTTTTCAAAAAAACCCCATATACTATATATATACATATATTTTAAAATTATCTGTCTAAAAAATTTTCAATGAATATTCGATTTTTGAAATTCGATTTTCTACATAACTCGAGTAGTCGAAGGAAAACAATTATTCGAATAATTGAAGCAAGGCGACTTATCGAATATCATCAACCGACAACGGTTATGAATCGATTAATCGGTTAACCGAATAGTCGAATAATTTTAAGAGCCCTACTTTGTATACAAAAACCACAGAGAAAAACAATACAAAATAATGCAAATTTCATTTCTCGCATCCATGATTTGAATTTATATATTTTATATAATTTTTTATTAAATACAATTTTCAATTTCTTTTCTTTTCAGGTAATATAAATATTCGCTTACATGTTCGTAATTCTGTTTGGCATTGTCTTGAATAGAAGAGGTAATATTTAATTAAGCATTAAACTTCATTAATTATCTTAATTTGGATGTTGTAAAAATTTGGTATCTACAATCAGAGAAAAGGAATCAAAATTAAATAATAAAATAAAATTTTTATTTTTATACAAAATACATATTAAAATGTTTAAATTAAAAATTAAATTTTTGAAATTAAAATGTATTTTCGATTTAAAAAGAAAGCAAATTTAAATTAAAACTGAAAATGAATGGAATAAAAACGAAAATTTTAGGTTCAGCATCATATAATGCTTAAAATAAATATAAACATTTATAAATTTAAAATGTTTTTTCTTGATGAACATTTTTAAAATATTTTAATATTTATTATTTTCGGCCTTTGAATTATAATTATAAAATTTTTTATTTCTAAGCGAGCTCTAGGCCAACCGATCATACATATCTGTGCCCGCAAATTAAAGTAGCCTAACTCAAAATATGGTGAACGGAGAAAATTCAATTGTTTGTCAAAATTCAAACCATTGGACCAATTCGGATTTTTAAAAGGGGAAATAATGGATTTGTAGTGTTAGAGAAGGAATAGTTGTGAACCAGAAATCTTAAAGCAAGGTTAATTGCAAAAAATTGTCTTTTATAACTTAAGTGCTTTTATTGGATGCAATTTTTACGAAAAGCAGAATTAACTCTAGTTAAGTTCTTTTATTGTGTTGAATTCTTCTCAATAAGGTTTTTATTTCCATTTAACTCGACTTAAGTGTTTTTAAGCGTAGACCTACGTTCGAGCCGAAAACGACCCGAAACGACCATTTAAGTGGATATAACTAACTAAGTAGTGGAATTAGAAGTCTTAGAGTTTTTGACTTTTAATTTTTGTTTGAAATGAATGAAATAAAATAAAAATCGTTTCGCTAATCATTGTTGTTTGTGCCTGAAAAAAATAATCCATAATCCTACGCCGCGGATCGTTTTCAACCCGAACTGAATTTGCATTTTATTTTACCGAATACTGAAAAAGGCATGGTACTAGGGAAATCACCACAAGAAGCTTGGTTTATCCGGAAATGATTAATGAAGACTCCCAAGCGAGAGGTTCAAAGCTATAACAGCTGGAACCGCCGAAAAAAGGGCCGCGGTAGCACTACTGTTTGATAGAAAACAGCTGGTAATTGTGATGGAATCGACATATAGAGTCATGTGCAAAATACATATGTTTATAAACCCAGTGATGAATATTTATATTCGTTTGTTTTTTTTTTTCGTTCAATTAAGGCATGTCTACAGCACACTCCATATGCGTATGACCATGAACCAAAAACTTGTGATAAATTTTGACAATGTTAGTATCAGCTTGCATGAAGATTTAAAACATAGTACTAATAAAAGAGTTTTGGTTTTGGCCAGGACAGCAATCGCTATAAAAAACGACATGTTTAATATTGAATGGTAAACTATTTAAGTATTTGAATAAGCACGATGCTATTCCATTGCCACCACAATTTGCAAGGGTCTCATGCCACATATAAGTTAAATAAAAAGTGTATAAAGCGTTTATAAAAATATTCAGAAGATCGCAAAAACCGACCCCGTGTCCGACTGACTATCGTTAAAAATGAGTCCTTAATTGAGTCGTCGCTACTATAATCCATATTCAGAAAGTCTTCTTCCTCCATGTTACCAGGATCCATACCTTGTAAAAGGCTACATGATTAAAGTTTAATAACAATAATAACTAGCCGAAGGCCTGAGTTGCCAGTGCTATATAAAAAATATCTGTTAGTTTCTAGCTTTTAAGCTTAACTATCAATATTAATAAATAAAAAAATAACAATAATAATACACTGGCGATATTAAAACTCTGACGAGTTTTATTGCCAAGCTTTTCTCCCAATTCGAGGTGTGCTTCTTAACTATTGTTTTTCCTACAATTTGTGTGGACCTACAGTTTTATGTGGGTTTAATCAATATGGGTTTTAATCAATTAGAAAAAATTTTTGTGGTGTTTGTCTGGACTGGGTTAGAACCCGAGACCTTTGGTATAGCAGGCGAGCACTCTACGCACTGCACCTCAGCGCCCCCATTAAAGTTTAGTTGATGAAAAAAGGTGTTTTATGTATACAGTATATAATAATTAATTGAATTTCTATAATATATATCCTTGAAAAATCTCTTATCTCAGTTTATCATATCCACTTGCTTCCAACAAAAAAACCTAACTAAAGATAATAACGCATGAAATGAGAAAAATATTCTAACAAAAAAAACCTAACTCGAGATAAATTGTGTAAAAATAAAAAAAAAAAAATCACTTAAAATAACCTATTTCCACTTAGGCTATGAAAACAAAATTGACAAAAAAAAATTATAATTCCTAACTGAAGTTTAGTTTTTTTAATAAACTGAAAACGCAAATAAATACGTCCATAAAGTACCCGCGTAACTCTAGGATGTTTTAATAAAACGATTTTTGATACAATACTAGACTTAAGAGATTTGCTAGAAGATAAGTTGTTTTAACTGGTGCAAAATGTTTCTATCTGAGTTATGATAATTTTTATATCCTAATAACTTTTTAAACATTACTCCAATTTAAATGGGGATAAGACAGATCGATGGGTTTTCCTCCAAAGATTAACACTATAACAATAACTCAATTTCGCATTATCTCGAGTTAGGCTACTTTAATTTGCGGGCACAGATATATAAATGAAACACGAATTAAGTTCGATTTATATATAAAGGTGTGTTTTATTTGGTTTTTAAATTAAAAGCATTCGTATTGACATCAATTTTAAAGCCCGTCTCCACATAACTTGTTTCACCAACAAATCATCTAGCAAAACATCTCGCTAAATAACCCGTCTCCACGTGGCTGATCGTGATTCAGTTTAACATTTCTCTTTCTTGCTCTTCTTAAATGTTTGTATGTTTGCTTATATTTTGCGTTTTTGTTTTGGTCTGTGTGAGATTTCGATAGATTTTCGATACAAAATTAGAGAAGACATCGATATCATCGAGGTTGGCAAGATGATTCAGAATGAAACAGTGTTTCAATCTTCACTCGCTCTCAGAAATTTGTATGGAAATTAGCGAGTTTCGGCACTGGTTTCTGTGTCGAAACAAGATTGAGAGAGAAAATGCAGAAAAAAAGAGCGAAACACGTTATGTGGAGACATGGTATAAAATACGTTTTTGCCAATTTTAAGCACCTTTTCATATGTTTTTATAACGCTTTTTCCCTGAGTGTATCGGACAATCCAATCCAAAGTTATAAGCGCAAGTGTACAATAATGTGCATCATAAAATCAATAATCTCTTAATACAATACGCTTCTCAATTATTCAAAATAAACAAATTCACAACAAATTGGCGGGTGGCACGATAAAGTAGTTTGGCTACATAAATTTTTAATTGCAATTAACTGGGCCAATATGCCTAACTCAAATTATTCGCGTCAATTGGCCATCAGCGAGCCAAGAGAAACTCAAATGCATAAATTCAGCATCACATTTGTACACATGTGCGTATGAATTTTTGCAAATTAATATACCATTAAAAAAAAACTAGAAAGAATTATGAATGAAATAAATAAAATATCAACTAATCTCCAAGCACAAACACATTCAAATAATTAAGTGTTGGTGGCCGACATTTCATTTTGCCGCGCGTAGGCGGACGTGCATTCACTGGCGGCTGGCAATTGTCACTTGATGCGCTGGCAGTAGATCTAAGCTAATTGGTTTTTGTTCAAATAGTCATTAGAAATGTTTATATGTAAATTCATGCCAACCAAGCGTATAGGTACATACATAGGTACCAAGGCCGTATTTAGGGGGGGGGGTTGGGTGTTTGAACCCCCCACGAAACCTGCTGAGTTCAAAACCATTTTTTTTTATCGTTAGGGTTTTGAGATAACGTAATTTTGGGTTTTTTTGGTTATAAAAATTCTTTTCGCTGAAGTTGCAAATACCCGCAAACCGTATCTACTCCGTTCGAAAGATAATTAAAGTACGCTTCTAACGACATACCACTTATAAATTAAATTATGTTACCACTCCGGAAAAAGGCAGTCAATCATCGCACATTTTCTAAAATTTTAGCATATTTCCTTATAATTGCATAAGTCATTGCATGGCTGAAAATTCATTACTCGGGTTATATTAGTGTCTGAATTATAATATTTTGTGTGTTTTTCGAAAGATCCCATATATGGGATGTGTGAGTTGTTATAGTCCGATTTCACCTATTTTCAATACTAATTTTCAAAGTCAACATTTTATTGATTTTTGCCAAACAGTGCTTGGGAAGCTTTATAAACAGAATAATTTTAAAAAGAATAAAACTTTCCTGATTTTTAAAACTTCTTATAAAAATCCTAATTTGAAAATCAAAAGTTTCGTAAAAAAAAATTTCTTCTAAATAGCACTTGAGAAAACAGAATATTTTTTATTATTTTTATTTAGTGCACGAAATAAGTTTTATATTTTTCTCAAAAAAAAAAAAAAAAAAAAAAAAATCCACAACGATGTAACCACCCACGAAATAAATTCCTGGGTACGGCCCTGATAGGTACATATGTATGTACATACATATAATGCGGCCAATATGACTTATATTTGTATAACGCTTTAAATGTTGATTAAAATTAGTATGTGATATGCAAAGAAAAAAATCTTTTCAGCAAAGTAGGACTGTCAAACTTTGAAGAAGGAGAGCAATCCAAATTTTAACTGCCAAAGCATGTTAATGCCCATTAATGAGTCACTAAGTGTATTATTGCATAGCCAAGAAGAAATTTGCATTATTATTGAGTGAAATAAATTATTTTACACGTCTAAATTTAACAAAAATTATAATAATTTCATTTGATACAATTCAACCCAATTTTCATATGATCAAGCTGCAAAGAGCCCAAAATAAAATCATACAAATTATCATTTCGTATTCGTCGAATGTAAATCACGCAATGTTCACGAATTTGTCTGAAAATCTGCAAATCAACGGAAATAAAATGAAAAATTGTGCTTACATAGATATATACATTTTTTTCATATAACAAATCAGCACCCGGCTAATATGTATGTTTCATATATGCGTTCCTCCGTGCATACATTGCATCTACATACATATGCATATGTATGTATAAAAATACGTAATAGCAAATGAAATTTATTTTGATTTGTATTTGCAATTACCAACCGGCCGGCCGGCAAATTCATCGTTCTAATAGCAGAAAATAAAAACTGATAGGATTTTTTTTTTAAATTTTATTTTGTTTGCATGGCGCGCGCATATTTTTGGTGGCATTGCATATAAACTGATGTGTATTTCCTTTGGTTGTAATGCAACGAGGGCAACAGCTTTTGTATTTACATAAATATGTGATATGTATGTATGTATGTAGGTATATAGTAGATGCTAACATACATATCGCACACTAAATCAAAAAGCGTTACAACTCAAAATTTTTCGAAATCGGGTTTCTTCCATAAATTAGTACACAGAATATATCTCTAGCGGCTGCCAAAAAATCTTTTCCATCAGAGTCTTTTTTAACTGAGAAATAACTATTATACGTAGCCTTTTCCCATATCATTGCATATAAAAATTAAAAAGTTTTTTGCCTCTCCTGAAAATTTTTGAATTTTGAGTTGTAACGCTTTTTGATTTAGTGTGCGATATATATAGCGAAATATATACATTTTCCCAGCAGACATTAGAATAATTGAAATAATTAAAACTTCTTTAAATTTCCGAACTCATCTACTGAAAATATTGATGTTTCTAAAATATAGCAATCAGCCCTCCGTAGTGGTCGAAGTTCCCTTCGAGTGTATTTCTGCTATGGACAAGATTTTCACAAAAAAGGCACTTCCCGTTCGGAGTCGTGGAAAACAAATTAAGGAAACCCGGAGTCACTTGAGCGACTGCATGAAAAAATAGTATTATAATTCTCTTTACATTTCGTCGTCTCTGTAGTTGCCGAACCTTTGTCATTAAAATTCTTCTAGCCTTACTTTTGCTGTGCGTTAGCCAAAATCGGTATTGGGTGAAACCAAAAGAAATTGATAGGTTCGAATGCAAATAGTACTAGGCTAATGGCTTTTTTCGAGTTTAGCTCAAAAAAGTACGAAACTCTTATTTGAATCCTTTCATATACTTTCCTATATAATAGGGTTTCTTGAAAAAAATTATTTAAAATTCCAATATATGGGTTTTTTTGGAAAGGGAAATTAATTTCCGAGGTTATTCTCTTCATTACCTATACCCTAGATGGCGCTATAAGCAAAATTTTATAGATTTTCCTACATTTTCCGCCATTTTCTTAACACTATCGCTAAAATTAGCCATTTGTATGCTTGAGTAAGGGCTTTTAGATAAGAAGAATCAGTTAAAAAAAATATATATACATATATTAGGGTGGTCCCCAAATGTGTGGAGACAAATTGTATATCATATTTCGTGAACCTCACCTCCTAGGTCGATGCTTATATAGTCGAAGATACCACATATAAATTTTTGTCCCGATCGGAGACGGCTAAGTGGTGTCGCACGGGGGTCAAAATTCAGAAAACTCTATGGAAATTTTTTGTATATCTAATATCCAAAATCGATAGTCCTGCACTCGAGGATATCAAATACAAATTTTGGTCTCGATTGGAAACGGTTAAGGGGTGTCGTGATGATAATTATCAGCACTGGGTTATGTACCGTGGTACACTGCTAAAATTTGAATAAAAAAAACTAAGTCTTTCTGTGAAAATATAGTAAATATTTTATATATTTATAACCTAATAAAATATATTAAATTACACAATTATATGATCAATTATACGATATATAAAGCTATGATTTATTATGTAAAACTCTGAATGGAGTTATTTGAACTGGATCGAAATTTGCATGGTATCAAATTTGAACTAAAATTTCCATACACATGTCGTGGGCCTATACGTTTATACATATGTATGTGGAAAAATAAATTAAATTTAAGTTTCCTCAAGCTTGAAACTAGATAATAATCCGAAAAAATTTTGGTTTTAGAACAAAATTCCTGATTTAATAATGAAATTCTAAATTTAAGAACTATAACTTTAAGTCAATAATAGTTTGTGCTTAAAGTAAATTTATATAAGCTTGTTACAAATTGAAAACTCTGAAGCTTTTTAATCTAAAAAAAAATGTTATACATGTCTATACACATATATTCTTGATTTTAGCATTTTCAATTTAGCAGACGTTGTTAGACTTAATTTCAGCTTTTAATTGTTGGGGCAAGTGGAAAAAAATTCAACAACTATTTTTTCCACTTACTCCAACAATTAAAATTGCATTAAATAAAAATTTCGTGCTAAGCACTAAAGCTCTTTTAATTTCAGCTTGTTTTTCCCTGAGTGTAGGAACAAACGTAGTTTTGAGTTAAAATCTGCTATAAATTTTATTTTATAAACGTTATAAACGTTGAATGATAATATAATCTTAGTCACAATCACGAATTTTATATTTCGACATGCCTTGTCAGATTTGCTTTGGAGATTAACCGATTTCTTCAGTATAAATTTTCTTTGAAAACATAGAAACAAGAAGCCAGAAAGATTTCAGTTTTTGAAGTGCAAGAAAACGCCATTTATGCAAGCCTTCCACTTAACCCTTTCGACCCCAACGTTGCCTGAGGACAATTTGGTAAGTTTCTCCGTCTACCGCCAGCCTAATTTTTATTTCTGCTCGTTGAACCGCTATGATAACGGTAGTCAGTTATGTTGGCATGAATTTTGAAAAAAAAAAAAACTAAATTGTGAATCATATAGCAAAAAAATTTACATAATATTGAAGCAGTGTCGGCTAAATTATTTTCCCAAAGAGGAAGAAGAAATTTTGAAAATCGCGATTTTTTCAAAAAAATTTGTTAGGTCTGTGAGTGAAGTACTTTTTTTTTTTAATGAAATAAAAAAATTAAAAGAAATTAGTATTTTACTAAATTTACTACCAAAATTGCCCAATTTTGATCAAAATTAACTTTCCCTAACACCTGAACGGAAAGAAATGGCGACTTCACATTTTAACTGTACATTATTAGTGTGAATATAATACGATTGACATCGAACAAAAATTTTTTAAACGGCAGAAAAATTGTGGGGTCGAAAGGGTTAAAGGAATAAACGACTTATACATACTAAGTACATACATAAGTGAATATATAGCTCATTCTCCAGATAAAATTACTTTGCTAAATAATTGTTTATGGTACAATACATATATACATATGCTGCCGCTGCTAAAGTGCTGAAAGTTAAATATCATATTTAAGTAAATTTTAACAGTGAAAAACTTCATCATTTAACTTTACCATTTGTGCAACTGAGATAAAATAAAATAATTTCGAATTGCTTACTTTGTCTACATTTGTGTTAAAATATTCAAGTAAAGTGTGTGAATCTATGCGTACTTTACATATGTATGTACAAACCCAGCAAACAGACTAGTCAGCCTAATTTGAAGCTTAGTTGTTAAATTGGAATACGCTGGCAGCGCTGCTTGCTGCTTGCACTCATTCTCACTGCTCCAAATATTTTAATACTTCATTTTAAGACATCCGAAAGAAAGAGAAAGGAAGTTGAGTTTTATGAGCAAAGTACAATGTGTGGCGAGCGTAAAAATTGCGTATTGTCGCCCCAGTCCATTTTCAACTGACATGCAATCAAGTGTTAAGTGGCTAAGTGCGCGCGCTTATCCCATTCCGATATATACATATTTATATGTACAAACAATTTTTGGAATAGGGCGTTTTTGAAACAATTTATGAAATAGGGCGATCTTATTTTCAGCCGTCGATTTGTACATATATAAATGTAAGAATAATAACGTTTCAACGCTAACAGAAAATATTTTTCGTTATTAAATTACCGCAACGCTTAAATTGCACAAAAAATTTGAATGATGTTGCTAAACAAGAACACCTTATTATTAAAACATTTATAAGGTATTCATACACCACGTAAGGCGTGAATATCAGGCTATAATAAGGCCTTAAATAAGCCTTATTTCGCATGCGGATAAGCCTTAAGAATAAGGTGTGCTCTCAGAGAGAGTATTCCTATTCCTTATGGCCTGATGACCTCAACAAAGGAAAATCAGCCTTATTTTAAGCCTTTGCCCATACAACTTAACTTCTCATAAAATTTTCAGGCCTTTTTTCTTATGCCTTTAAATCTTCTGTAATAATTCTTAAACAAGGCGTAAATTTTTTGCTGGGCATGTAAGCTATGTTTCTCCGATGTGCCTGAAAATTTGCATGTGCATAAATGTACATACATACACATCTACATATGTATAAAAACAAATATCTAAAAGTTCTATGCTGTTTAAAATAAACTTGGAAAATTTTGCACATTTCATTGTCGTTTTTACGGTCCACTGGCTGCCTTGCATTTTGAGAATTTTTCTGTAAACAGACTGTTTTTATTTTGCAGTGTTGTCAATTTTCATTTGTAAAACATCCAGGACGCAGATCGGGCGTCGAAATTAGAGTAACAGTTTGCGAAAAGTTTTATTTGCTTTTTAGATGCTTTTAAAGTAGGATTTACATATTCGCAGTTGCAATGTTTAGAGAATGGAGGCGATAATAATTCCGGATTTGTCGAACTTAATACATAATAGATAAAGGTGAATACTAATAAAAATAAGAAGTAATTATAGTACTTAAGCCAATTGCTTCAATCTTCTCTATTATAAGGCCCACTAAATATTGACAAGCGGAACACTACTTTTCGCTGCAGGGAAGAGAGCGTTTAATACCACGATGTATATGTATATGGGTATTTCCGTTTTCAGTAATAGAAAATTTATTTTGATAATATACATATATTTCTTCTCTAAATGTACTAAAATGTTCTGAATAAAACTTTATGTTACATTCTTCGTGTAATAAAAACTGAAAAATGGGTTTATGTAAGTAATTTCTTCAGTAAAGGTTTAAATGACACGTTACGAACGTTACGTTACGTACCTTATAATATTATGTACAAAATAATTGAAGAGATGATTTCAAGAAAAAATGAAGTCAGTAATGCAAGTAAATCAAACTTATTAAACTATAGTAACTTGCATTAAAAAATGTGTACAATATTCGCAGAATTTCGTCCTTTTATAGGTGCAGCTGAGAATGACGTATATTTTGTGTCACGTTCAGTGTTGCCACGACAGAAATTTTTTTGTTAACAAAATAAACAAATACATATATATGTATGTACATATCGTCGTACTATACGAAAACTAACATATTTAAAATTTCTGACGAAAGCTATCAAAAAAAAAATTCTGTACGAAAAGTAACATATTTCACTTTTGGCTGACGAAAATTAACAAAATCGACTTTTGGCTGACGAAAAGTATCAGTAATTATCAGGGACTTGTAACGCGTTTCAGTTCCGGTTTCTATTACACAGCTAAATAACGAAACTGAAACAGAAACAAAACTCCTTTGTAACAAAAGTCGTAACAAAACTCCGAAACGTTTCCAGCAGAAACAAAACCTGTAACGAAACTAAATTAATTTTGTTTCTCAGTATCAGAAACAAAATTAATTTTGTTCCTTGCAACAAAAACAATACCAGAAAACTTAATTTTGTTTCTCAGTAGAAAAACTATATTTGCAGAACATTAGGATGGACTTGTTATTTTTAGGTATATAATATACATACATATATATGTATGTCTGTGGCAACCAACTAAAGTATGGAATAAGACACTTATATTTTTTAAATATTATCGTAAGGGAAATTTATTCGAATACGCTCAAGATTGACTTTTACCCAGTATCATATTAAATTTATTACACTATTGGTAACAAAAACTGGCTATAATAAATAACAAACGAAGCTCGCCCTATGCGAGATAAAATTCTTTGGCATTTGGAAATGTTTATATAATTTGAAATTTCACAGCTTTTGCATGTCTACATCTACTTCCACACTTACCTCTACCTTCTAATCTACCTCTACGACGGAACCAACTAAATGAACTTAACTTGACCTCTGTTCAAATCCAAAAATATCTTAAGTGAAGTTAAAAACTGTTTATTTGCTTAATTAATCAAGCTTTATTACATTTCTGTCAATCTATCATTTCTCGCAGCCAATTATAGTCCGAAACAAGTTTCTAATAGGTATTAGTTAATAAAGCAAATTATAAGGGTTTTTTTTTTAATTTCGCCTTAGTAAATTTTGCCATATTTTCCTAACTACAGTTGAGTTAAAAAAAAAAGAAAACGTGAGTAAGGAGTACTCATGAACATTGATGTGTAATCAGTTTCGAAATAGGACTTTTATTCCCTTTCCCTTATTCCTTTTTTCACTGGTTTTCTATCGATTAAAATGCGACTATCGTTTTTATAATTTTTTGTTGCCATTGTCACTGCTACATTTTGTTGTTTTTGTTTGTTTTGGTGTTTGGTTTTTGATTTTTAATTTTTGATTTTTGATTTCTGATTTTGATTTGTTTTGTTTTGTTTTGCTCAGAAACATGCAAGATCATTCGGATCCACGTTTGACCCATATCTCGGGGCTCCGTGTAGAATTCCTGCTGAAAACCTTTCATTTGATACCAACATTGCTCAGAAATATTCAAGGATCATCCGGGTCCTCATTTTGACCCATATGTGGAGACCCGGTCTAGAATAGAGCTCTATACGAAAGCCCCGCTCAACATCTTTCATTTGATACCAATAATGTAGAAGGCCAGCTCAAAACCTTTCATTTGATACCAACATTGCTCAGAAATATTCAAGGATCATCCGGGTCCTCGTATTGACCCATATCTCGCGACCCGACCTAGGAATCATAAAGAATAGGGCTCCCTGTAGAGGCCCTGCCCAAAACTTTTCATACATATATATGGTATACATATATATATTATATACATAAAAATAATAAGTCCATCCTAATGTACGGCATATACTCTGAAAAAAATACTCGTAGTTAAATCAACAACTTTCTGCTGTTGAATCTCCGTATTTGATTCAACAGCAAAAGTATTTGTTTTAACGGCAAAGTTTTTGATTCAACAAATTTCCGTAGTTAATTCAAAGACGTGCGTTGTTGATTCAAAAACTTGCTTGCTGTTAAACATTTTTTAAGTAAAAAGAAAGAAGGATTTGAAAAAAAATTAAAAAATAAACATAATTTTTCAAATTCGTTCAATTCGTTTCAATTTTAAAATAAAATAAAGAAAGTAATATACATACATATGTATGTACATAAATAAAAAAATTAATTAAACAAAAACTAATATCTATTGATAAACTCAGCTTTTTTTGATGTCGTGAGAGTTGTCTGCAGATGTACTGATGCGTTTGGAAATGGTGAATGGATGAATGACTAAAATTCGTTTGGTGACGGCGGGCCTTAATATTAATATTACTACATATCGAGCCCTAACCGCCAAAAAGTGTATCCAACAAAAATTAAATTTTACAGGAGGTTTTTTTTATTTTCTTTTCATACAGTTGGTAATCAGTAGACTGCGGATCTTTATGCAATTGCATATTTTTAAGGAGAAGAGATAGCGATATGGTTCAAAAGAGAAAAATGAATGTTATTAATTAAATATTCTAAATTTACATATTTATTTCTGCATATTTTGCATATTGCATATAACTTGCATATTTGCATATAACTTGCATATTTGCATATAACTTGCATATTTGCATATAACTTGAATATTTACATAAAAAATTGAAAATTTGCATATATATTTTATCGTGAGACAGACACTTTGGCGTTTTCATACTTCTATAATTTGTTTCAAATTGAAGAATTCTATGGAATATATTTTGCAATGAGTCATTTCTAATGGCTTAATTTTTAATAATAATTTGTCATTCAGCGTTTAACAAGCTTATCATTTTATTTTTCTGCATTTGCAATGGGAAAAGCAATGAAGAGAAAGTGTTTGAAGCTTCGAAATTGGGTTGACAATATTAAAGACCCAAATTTGAGCGTTCATTGTCAGCATATAAACTGATATTAACCGATAAGCGTCACAATTTCGGCATTCAGAATCTGGAGAAAACAATTGTAGTATATTGTGGTCTTAACTACAACTAAAATTATCTCTTTACATTAAAAATTATTATAATAAAAATTAGTTACCATTTACAGTTCTGTTTTGGGTGTTAATGGGTTATTTATTTGCATGGAACAAATGTTCCAGCATACAACAAATGATTTTTGCATTCAACTGTATTTACTTATTGTGTATATCACTTAAAATTCTATATTTTATATGAAAAAGGTGTATTTTTAATTTGCATATAACTTGCATATAAGTTGCATATATTTTGCATATTCAAAACAGAGCAAGAAAATTCGTTTTGGAATGCGAATATATAGTTTTGAATCAATATAACACTTAATAAAGCATTTTAAATTTTTTGCATAAAGATCCGCAGTCTAGTAATCAGCCTGGAAATTTATTTATGGCCGGTTTCACAATCTGCGGTTAATTTAATCGCTGGTTAGTTTGACGTAAATTGTATGGCGAGCTGTCAAATAAATTGGTTCACCGGGCAAAAATCTCTGGTTAAGTGCTTAACCGGAGGTGGTGAAACCGGCCCTAAGTCTATGAAATTGTGGGAGTTGATTAAAAACGCTAAAATCCATAATTTTGTTGGATACACTTTATGGCGGTTAGGGCTCGATAAGTAAACATACATATATTATATGTATAAAAAAATAAAATAAAATAATATCTATTATATTAAAAATAATATTATTTTTACAATTTTCTTGAGGTTAATTTAAATGCCTAAGTATTTGCTTCAATGGTGCCCGTTTTTCAACCAAAAACTTTTGCGGTTAATTCAAAAGCAAAAGTTGTTAGCTTAAATACGAAAAGTATTTGAATCAACAGTGCTGGCTTTTGGACTAAAATTTTGTGCTGTTAATTCAAAATCAAAAACTGTTAACTTAAATGTAAAAGTATTTCATTCAACAGTTTCCGTTGTTAACTTAAATACGAAAAGTATTTGAATCAAAAACGCTCGCATCTTTGAAACAACAACGGAGCGTTGTTGGGCACATTTCAACTGCGGAAAGTTGTTCATTTAACTGCAAAAGTCTTTGTATTTACAACGTTTTTTTTCAGAGTAGTATTATAATAATTTTTATAGTTTTGCCACTGAGAAACAAAATTAATTTCGTTTCTGGTTTTGTTTTTGTTCCAAGGAACAAAATTAATTTTGTTTCTGATACTGAGAAACGAAATTAATTTTGGCTATGTTATAGCATTGACAGACGGCAGCGATAATCCGAAATATCTAGCTAATTCGGACTTAACTTGAGAATTAAGTGGAGGTAATCCGGAATATCTCTTGAGTTAGTCCTCAAAATTTTAGCGGATAGAGCATTTCCTAATGACATCTCTGGTGAAAAATGTCTATTGTGAATGAAAGGGAAGAAAAAGAAGAACCCAAGGCAGATCTAGGAAGGTAGGCGTATAAGTGAATTCAGAAATTTCGAATGTTATTTGTTATTGTAATTGGTAGATTGTAATGTCAAAATGATATTTCGCCTTGGTTGAAATCTGAATTCGTTTGGGACTCGCCCATTCCTATTGACCATGATGTGATTTCGTTTTGATTTTGACATTACCCAACCTTTGGAAATAAAGCAAGAAGTTTTTGAATTCGCCACTGCGCCTACCTTCCTTCAGCTGTTTTGTTAATCCGCAATACTTGCCGTCTGTCAGGGTAAAATTTTAATCGAATTAAGTGTTGCGGTAATCGGGGTTATCGCTGCCGTCTGTCAATGATATTAGTGTCTAGCACGAAATTATTATTTTTTTTTTTATTTAATTTTTATAGAATAAGCTATCACATCTACCATGGCTGTATGAGCTAATTTGATTTTTCCGCTTATTCCAAAGTATAAAAATTAAATTAAAAAAAAAAAAATAATAATTTCGTGCTAGACACTAACATACCCAATAATGTTAAATTATAAATTGTGCTGTTGTACATATAACTACTGTACACAGCGCCGGCTGTCCGTCAGCTGCCAACCATTATTCAACACTTGCATAGCAGATGTACGAAAATCGTACACTAAGTGAGGTTAGATTGAATAGAGCAATGGCATATATAAGTGAAAAAATCCAACAGCTCAGAAGGACCATCGGTAGCCGCAGTGCTTAGCGTTTCGCTAATATTCGACTACTGATGGTTGGAGCGTAGGTTCAAAGCCTGGTGTGCTCCCGAGAAGATGTCTGATGATGAAGAAAGTGGTTTTTCTTCGAAATAGCTATCACATCTACCATCGCTGTATGAGCTAATTGGATTTTTCCGCTTATTCCAAAGTATAGAATTAATTTTGTTTCTGAGAAGAAAGATTTTGAAGCAAATACATTTTAATCCTGTAATGAAAAAGTTTAACAAAACGAGAAAAAATTTAACATTTTAACACGCACGAAAAAATTTAGCAATTTTGCTTAATTTTAAGCAAAGCGGCAACGCTGGTCACGTTACCAACCGGTGTTTGTTGGCAAATATTTTGAAACGTATTTTGCTGTTGGTCCAACATTTTCACTAAACACAGTGCTTGTAAAGAGCTATTCAAAGGCCACATTGAAAAAATTAATATATATATTAATCGATACTTTTCTTCACGTTGAATCCGTACGAATGTCACGTTCGTCACCATGAAAATACCCACATAAGTATCTAGTATCTTTATAGAGATCGCGCTGAAACCAAGGTATACTTAACCATTATGCCATGACGGTTCCCTTATTATTGTCCCAAATGCATATATGTATCTATATATTAATTTATTGCACTTAAGAATTACTTCCACTATAGACTAAATGCAACCGTTTCCACCAGTATGAAACATAAGTACATATGTATGTAGTTTGTATTTACATAAAATAAAACAACGCACAAAATGCTTGGGGCATCCATTATATAAGGCTATTTTTGAAATGCCCTGCAAGCGTTATGTGGTTCAGCTTTCTGTTGGCAAATTGCAACGGCTCAGTGTACAAAATGTAAATATTTGAATAGTTGTTTTGACTGTCAGGTATAAATATACGTACATATGTACATATGTATGTATGCATGTGTATATACACAATTGTGCACCAAAAATGCCACACAGCCGCAGGCATTTCCTTGCAACAAATATGGCGATTGCATAGACAAATATTACAGCCGTTTATGTTTGCATACTCACCTACCCCCCAAAACTTCTAGACGCTGTCGAAAATTGTGCAAAATATCCGCAATTATGCATTTTCCTTCAATGTAGCTGCATCATTTAACAAATGCTTGAATTTATATCTTTACATCTTTATTTAGTAATAACAATCGCAATGCAGATCAAACGTTCGACAAAGCAAGTTCGTAATAAACTTTTGCGATAATTGCAACTGCATTGAGTTTTAGTATGAGAATTCAGCACTTTGGATATTTGGAGCACTTTCGATTGCAACAATTATTTCCCTTAAGGCCATTGATTGTAGCATTTTAGTGCCATACGATTTGCATACAAAGGCAGTGAATTATAATGGAAAATGGCAAATTGGGGAAAATGTTCAATAATTACTCAGGCAATTGCAGCGCTCTAGTTAATATGATTAAGGCATTTAACGGTGGTTCTACATATTAACATAAAATAATGGCAGAAACTTAAACTTGCCAACCTTTTATGTACATACGTAGTTGTTTCTATAAAACCAAAATACTGTGAACATTTTGAAATTTAGGTGTGAGACTATAGTGAAAATTCTGAGTTGAACACGTCCCGATATTCCGACAGAACTGTTGTGAATTTTATTACCGAGTAAAAATGTGAACTATCATACATACATACATATATACCAGTGGCGGATTAACAATCTGGTGGGCCCTGATGCGAAATTTTTTGGGGGCCCTTTTCCATATAAATATTTTGCGATTAGAATACAGTTTGATCGTTATAAATTTAAATTGCGGTTCATGTAACATATTTGATCATTGGACGTTGTTTTGCTCTGTGCATTAAACGCACTACTCCATAATATTGATGTCATTTTATATTGACATTTTTTGGTTATTGTTATAGTCAGTGTTTCAAAAACTGCAATAACTTTAATTTCGATGCTTACAAACAACACTGTACTAAGTCGACTTAGTACATTTTCCCATTTTTGGCGTTTACAAGTATTACGTGTGTTAATTTAGATGCTGTCTAATTTTGGTATCAATCGGACAATCCAATCAAAAGATATGAGCAAAAGTGTACATATAATACAACTCGAGATTTTTACAGAATAAAAACTTTGAGAGCTTGCCATGAAAAAGCACACAGCAAATTTTTATTTTTTCTTACGGTTTTATATGGAGCGTACCCTAGCTTTGATATTGTCGAGTTTTGGTGTTGATCGCTCAATACAAACAGAAGTTACAAGTGAAAATATACTTAGCATATAACTGAAGTTTCATATCTAAGTTTAAACTTTGAGAGCTTCTCCTGCAAAACACAGTTTTCAGACTTAGTACAGTTTTGTTTGGAAGCGTCGATTTCATTGGCTATCACTTAAACTTACTGCTCTGAACAACAAAGCAGTCATAGTGTTTGTAGTGCCTTTTAAAAATTTTGATTTTGACTTGATTTTGATTTCGTCAGCGCAACAAGTCAAAGTAAGTAAGTAAGGTTTGCTTTTGCTAGTTGTATTCAACTGCAGTCGTGAAATATGAAAATCAAACTTCAGCACACGCAATTACTCATTTTAAAAAGCGAAGATAAGTAAAATCAAAAATAATCAACATTTTCACGACTTTTGCTACTTCGACTCAAGTTTTTTAAACACTGGTTATAGTCATTTCGTAAACATGGATAAGTCTAGAAAATATAAGAGTGGAGCTGAAAAGCGCAAATTCAAAAAAAATAAAGACGAACGCGATAAGCAACTGCTTTCTAAAATAGCGAAACTAACAGGCCACTTCGCTAATGCGACGACAACTGTAAACGAAGCAAATTGTGACAATCCTGAGTTTTGTGAATCTACTTCTGATACTTTTTCAATTCCATCAACGTCAAAAGAGATTAATTTCCAACATGTTGACAGCACGATCGAAGGTGTGCAAAATCCAGACGATGTCGTAAGTTCGGTGAATGTATCAAAAATTGATGAAAGTTCCACCAATGTGTTTTCAAATGACCCAGATTTGTAGCCTATTCAATTCAATCAATCAATCTTTCAAACTTATTGGATTAAGAAGGGTATGCTATCGTTGGTATTTTAATATAAGAGTAAAAAATTAACACAGAATACTCTTATTTAGGTCCCTCGTCGTGTCGCAATATTGATTTGATCGCAAAGAAGTCTGGACAAAGAAACTTTTCTGAATATCATTTGCATCGGGTTTTACCAAATGGAACACAGACCAAACGTGATTGGCATTTAGACATTTTATTACGCATTTATTTATGCATGTTTGTCACTAATGTTACAGATGAAAGATCATTTTCAAAATTGAAATTGATAAAAAATTGTTTGCGTAACACTATGGGAGATGATCGTTTGAACAGTCTATCAGTTCTTTCCATTGAAAATAACTTGTTGGATGAATTAAACTTTGATGAAATTATTGATAAGTTCATAACACTCAAGTGCAGAAAAGTTGTGGTTTAATTTTGTTGGGCAAATAAATAAAAATCTATCATATTATCATATGAATATTTTTTTTCATGGGCCCCCTTGAGTCCGGGGCCCTGGGGCAATGGTCCCAAAATTTGTTCGATAATCCGCCACTGATATATACATACATACATTTTTATGTATTTCGGTACAGTCAACGCCACAGCTAGCATAAAAAAATTATTTGCTACAGCTCATCAGTTGCTGGAACTGCCATAAAAATCGGGAATAAAAACTACAGGAAAAAGGCACAAGAAGACAACACAAACAGTTCAATGAGGCATATCAAAGAAATAATTTTCCGCAATGGCAAAACACACAAGGCGAATTTCATTACAATTCCAATTTTCGGAACTGTCAGCGGCAGCTGATGCAGCTTTTGCATATTTATTGCTACCATTATGCGGTGGCGGCGGCGAAATGCCATAAAAATTGTTTCCATTTTCCATTTCCATTTCCATCAAAAGACATTTGTACATACTAATGTAAACACATGCTAAATTTTAAGAATTAATAAGTCAATAAACAGTAAAGAATTTTGCTTTGCATGCAAAAAAGTTTACAAAGCATACGTACATACATACATACTAGAAGGCTGCACGAATGGATTCGAAACGGCCAACAAAATATTCGCGGCCGTCCAATTACAGTACCTACTTGTTTCTGTCGTTTTAGAATAAACGCAAGTAGAGCACAACCATAAACAGAACCAATACAATTACTTATTCGTAGCGACAATTACATGACCTTAAAAAGGTTTTGCAAATAGTGAACACTACTTGCGAATACTTCGAATATATTCGAAATATATGTATGTACATACATATTTTCATAAACACAGATCCAGACGTTGTGTTCAGCAAAATTACGCTGCTAGTGTGAGTGTGTGTATGTGCATATGCATACACACTAGGGCGGGTCGATTGGTAGGGGCAAAAAAAAATTAATGGACACATCGCAATTATAAAAATTTGGGTAATTTCAAGCTTTTTTGCCCAAGAAACCATATGTCTAAAATAAATTTCGAATCAGAGCTTTTTACGATCTACATATTTCCAACTGTTCTATATATTTTAAAATAACTCGGTAACCAATACTTCGATTCTTTTGATTTTTTCGGCATTAGTTAGGAAACTTATTTGGCATATTAAGGTGGTTTTATGAAGGAAATAAAGTTCTCCCGAAATTCGCGGAACAACCCGATTTTCATGCGAATATAATACGGAAATCTATACCTAAAATTTTTCCTTAATATATTAAAATTTAGAGGTCGTGCAAATGCCTCCAAATTTCTTTCTCCTTTTATATCAGTGATGATACATAATTTTTTTCAAAGTCCTTAATGAACAAGAAAAACATTTCTTATCAATAAAAAATGGAACATATGTTTGTTGGGCTTTTAATTTTTGGTCCACCTTAATGCTATATGCACATTAAATAAACAAACAAACCAAAGAAGCAATAAGGTTTTGCGAATACTTCATAACATGGTTATTATTATGTTTTAGTCTATCGTGGCGAATAGGGGAGTGCCACATAAAAAAATCCCCAAAATCAAAATCCCCAACATGAAAATCCCCAAAATCAAAATCCTTAAAATCAAAATCCCCAAACACAAAATCCCCATATTCTGTGTGAAATAAATTAAAATTAGGTTAGAAATCGCGGCGATTTTTAACCTAATTTTAATTTATTTCACACAGAATATGAGAATTCTACATTGGACATTATTTCTCAAACTGAAACTCATAAGAAATTGTATACGTGATGATTTCACAAATGCTTATTAATAAATTCATCTCAATAACTTATGATTACATATTTGCATACATACATAACACAAATAAATACAAACTTCGTTGTTTATCAAATAAGCAATGGGAATCGACATTTTTTTTCGACATTATTGTACTCATTTATGCCAATACATATGTACATATGTACATATTTAAATTAGGCCGGGGTGATTTGTATGGGCAAACATTGAGAAAAATCAAAATTTTATACTGAATCCAAATATGAAATTAAAATTAAAATCGAGCCGTTTTTAGAGAAATTTAGCTGCATAAATGGAAGAGTTATTATTCAAAAATATAATTTGATTGCAGAATATACATATCTTTGTGATTAATTGCACTGAGAGAAAAAAAATATATGGAGGGGTCAAAGAAATTGTTTACCTATTTTGAACACTACTTTCTTTGTTTTGAGTAAATTTTCCTTAAAACATGTTAAAAGGTTTATAAAATATTGTTGTTACATGCGTTACCATGGTTTCATATACTTGTTTTGAAAAAATTCATACATTAAAATAATGAAAAATTCTTTAAGCGCCATTCCATTCCCAACTTTCCTTGTTTTGAAGACTTGATTTCTTTAATTTTGAGAAATTAAATTCCGATACAAATTCCCATGGCAACGAATTTGTTTAAATGTTTTTTTATGTTTTTTCCACATTTTTGAGAAAATTTACACAATACAAAGAAAATTTTGTATTGGGACGCGTGTTCAAAATAAGGAAAATTATGTCTTTGATCGAGAGAAATTTTTTTTTTGAGTGTGACCTGGCCTAATGTTCATACATTCGTATATACGTAAATACGTATGTATGTACATCCCTACAAAAATCATTGGAATATATGGGGTCTGGTACAATGTGTCGAAAATTTTAATGTCGAATCTAAATATGCCGAATAAAAAAAGACCGAAAAAAATGCCGAATGACAAAATTTCGAAGCAAAAAATACCGAATTTTAAGCATGTAAAAATTTGGAAAAATTTCTAATATACATAGCATTAAAAATAGCCCAACTTATGGAAACTCGAATTTTACACATCAATAATAAAAAATAAAAAAATAGCCCTCAGCCGTCAGAATTCTCTTCCCTGAGTAATATCTATGACCCGGTCCACAGTGCTTTTGCGCAGAACACTTTTCTGCCTTGGCGGCCTTCGGCCGCGCTTATAAAAAATAACCCTGGGCTACGCCATCCGTCCGGATGTATGCCCTAACCGTGGCTACCCCCACGGTGATGTCCTTCTGCGTAGTACACCCTTCAGCGGCGGCGATAAAAATGAAAGTATACAAATTTCGGCCTTTTTCGGTAATTTTCCTCATTTCGACATTTTTTAATTCGGTCAAAAATGTATTCGGTATAATAAGTACTCGGTTGGTCCATAGAGAGCACTCCATGGATTAGCGAATGGATTACTCCGAATTTTTGCAGGGATATATATGTATTTTATATGTATGTATACATATATGTTATTACGTATCAGAGCTCAGATAAGACTCGGCAGGCGGTTTTTTAAATATGATCTTCAATGTTCTTTATTTAGTCATCTTTTGTGGATTTTGTGACGCTATCCCTGAAAAAATTTGAGGATTTCGTGTTTGGGAATTTTGATTTTAAGGATTTTGAGTTTGGGGATTTTGATTTTGGGGATTTTTTTTTTGGGGGATTTTGTGCGTTGGGGATTTTGTTTTTTGGGGATTATGTGGCACTCCCATACTTCGATTGTAATGAGAAAAGGTCTAGACCAATGTATATTGAAGAAGTATATTCCGACTGCAGTGCACAAATGTCCAATCGACCTAAAGCTGGTCCGAATGTAATGCAGACAGGGCCAATTGGTCGTAGCCTAGGACATGCAATGTTAAATGTAAATAGAATTTTACATGGGATTGGACCAAATTTCGAACCAGTTTTAAGCACCTACAGTCTAGTTTAAGGAGTATACTGAGTCCACTCCAACATCCTACAGGGTAATTTTTACTCGGTAAAGCGTAGCTAGCTTCTTTCGAATAAACAAATCAAATTCAATTAATTTATATTTAAACGTAATTCTATTATGTATAAATATTTTTTACTTACCTTAAATTGTGTTTATTGCCATATTTTTTTAAATTATTTCCAACGTGCCACACCATTTTACACGCCGATAGCTGTCCCTATAGGAAAAATCTCTAGTGCAAAACTTATGGCCTTCTAGTGCATTTTTCGCCAATACTAACTAGTACGCGTTCGTATCACTTTCCAAATGCGCAAGTAATGAATTCAGAATGGTGAGTTTTAATTGTTCAAAATAGCACAAAAAGTTTGCATCTGTTAAAAATAGATGAAAAGATAAAAATTTAAATAAAAGAGCTAAAAAATATGATAAAACATCTAAGTAGGGTCGATTAGTTTCACTTAAAACCTCCTCGAACAAAAAGAAAGTTTAATTTAACAAAAGGAGATGTAAAAAATATACTTTGAATGCATACATTCGTATGTATGTATGTACACTCAAAAATAACATACTCAGATTGTGGAAAAACGGGAATGATTCGACGCTAAAGACTACATTAAAATATGGTTTTTATTCCTTGATTTGAAGAAAATTGTACATCAAAACAATGAAAATATGTCTTCAGCGCCGAATCATTTCCCTCTTTCATAATCCGAGTAAGTACCTTTTTTAAGTGTATATGAAAGATTCATTAATGCCCCGAGAATTACAAAGCTAGATTCTTGGCATTTTGGAATTTCATAAAAATTGCAGGAGTGTCTTGTATTTGTCACTCAATTGACCTTTTATGTACTGAGTTCGAGTTTCACGTGAAACTGCTGTGAAATTCCATACAAAAAAAAATGGTTGTGAAACATGTGTGAAATTTCACAGATATTTCACGACAAAGTTGTACTGAGTTCCTGCCGTGAAAAGCTGCGTAACATGCTAGCAACATCATGCCAGCAACATTTTTTCACGCCAAATTAAATATACAATGCCATTTATTTTCGAGTGAAAAGTGACATTTGTTGAATTTGAAATTTTATATTTTGTATAAAATTTTTTATTGGCCAAAATCTGAAAGTTGGTTCTGAGGCGATGCTCCAAATTTTTTTTTATTTTTACATTTGTTCAGTTTTCGTTTTGGCATTTATTCTCATTTGACAAAAAAATTTTCTTGAAACATTTCACGGCAAAATAAATGCATGTTGCTGGCGAAATTTCACGGCGGTGAACTCAGTACTAGGCTTTAGCCAGAAATTTGGTTCGTTGGCTATTGATTACCCTGTGGGGTGTGGCACATAGTATGTATATTTGTACTAGACATATACGCCGACAGTGATTCCGGCGGCGCTATTCCAAAAACATTTCGGCGGCGGCGGCGACGCCGGTGTGCTTTTTCGCGCCGGCGCGCCTGCCCCAAATCTACAAATCACAATCCTTATTCAAATATTAATTTTATTTAGTTACCTTAATATCGCTGGCTGAATGGAATAAATAAACTAATTTCCACCTTAAATTGTTGAAACTTTTTTATTAACAGCAAAAAACAATTGTTACATAAACTAAAATATAAAATAAAGAAAATAAATATTAAAGAATATACATCCATATCCATATGTAAGGGTAAATTTAAATTCATTTGCTTATTTTGTATGATAATAAGCATGCATACATATATTTACATATGTACATATTTATATATATTTAAGGCACTTTAAAATAAATATATGTATATACAGTGTTGGAAAAAATAATAGGGACAATTCTCCATTTATTTCATTTTAAGACCAAATTATAATTACCATATCGTCGCCTGAGAAAACGAATGTCGTATGTAGCAAAACATAGTTTCGAGAAAATCGACTTTGAAGTTTAAATTGGAAATTCTCAAAAACTGTACAACAGATTTTTCTGTTATTTGGACGAGCTGTAGAGAGTATTATATATTTTGACTTGCAATTTGCAAAAGTTGAATATCTTTAAAATTATGGGAGATAAATGACTTTTCATTCAGTATGCATTTGTCGTATGTGACGTCTGAGCACCAATACCTGTTTATGATAGCACATACGACAAAAATTCTTCTCTTTTTTCAAACCGGAATGGTTATGAGGCTCACATTTTTTGAGATATCGACTTGAAATTTGGCAGTTGCAAATATTTTGATGATACTTTGATCATTTGTTGGAATCCACCACATCGGACTAATATAAGATATAGCTCCCATACAACTGATTGTTCAGATATAGCTGTTTTCGGGTATAACTTCTTTATTTGAGGAGATAAGGATATGAAACTTTGAAGTAGTTGTACCCATATGGACGTAATAAATGTCACTAAAATTTGTTAAGATCGGACCACTATAGCATATAGCTCCCATACAACTGACTGTTCAGATATGGACATTTTGGGATATAACTTCTCCATGTAAAGAGATAAGGGCATGAAACTTTCAGGTATTTGTACCCATATGGACCTAATAAATGTCACCGAAATTTGTCAAGATCGGACCACTATAACATATAGCTCCCATACAACTGATTGTTCAGATAAAGCTGTTTTCGGGTATAACTTCCATATTTAAGGATCAAATTATACTAAACTTTGCAGTAATTGGTATTATAATAATAATAATATAATACAATGGCGCTATTATAACTCTGACGAGTTTTTATGGCCGAGCTTCTCTCCCAATTCGAGGTGTGCTCCTTTTTGTTTTTCCTACTAATTGGGTGGACCTACAGTTTTATGCCGGCTCCGAACGGCGAATGCATTTTTTGTGAGAAGCTTTTTCATGGCAGAAATACTCCCGGAGGGTATGCCGCCCACTGCCGAGAGGTGACCGCTGCTCTTAAAAAATCCAATAATCGGATTTTTACTAATTAGAAAAATTTTTTGGTGTTTGGCTTGGACCGTGGTTTGAACCCGAGACCTCTGGCATAGCAGGCGAGCACTCTACCCACTGCACCACAGCGGTTGGTATTATACTACAATAAAATATGTCAGTGAAAATCATTCAGATCGGGTCACTATAACCTATAGCTCCGATACAATATTTTGGTTTATTCTCAGTAGCTCAGCGGCACATACGACATATGTTTAAAATAAACAAAAACGAATTTATATGGAAATTTGTCGTATGTATGTTACATACGACAAAAGCTTACCCAAATGGTAGTAATTTTGTAACATACGACAAATGCATACTAAATAACTCAAAAACTAAAAGAGATAGAAAAAAATGGATTGGAAAAATTAAAAGATTAGGTCCGATTTAGTTAATCTGCATCAAAAACTAGAAATCGTCGATTTTCACATACGACATTCGTTTTCTCAGGCGACGATATATTGATGCTTACACGGAGAGGACATGCTGCAATGACTCTGGGGTGGTTTTTGTATAATAATTTAATTTTTATGAATAAAAATAATGAAATGTATAACTTAAGTTGGAAATAATAATAGGGACAAACTTTAAATTCGATTGTTTTTTGAAATAAACTACAATATTACTGCTGCAGCTAGATTTAAACTAATGTTTAGTTGAAGTTCCTTTATTTCTTATAACTTCCTTACTTCTTCGTGGCATAGGGTTGACCAAATGAGCGCAATTTGCAACTGGTATTAAGTACCAAGCTTCTTTAATGTTTTTTCCATAACTCTTGCTTATTTTTCCATTTTTGATCCCCCATCGTCTTCTTTAATATTCCCTATAGGGCCGAGGTTCGACAACTCTGAGGGCTACTCAAAAACAGCAAATTTGAGTTTTCGATTCTGGAGGCATGTTTGGGATCATTTTCGGCATCTAATGATATCAAGGAGGGTTGAAATGGTGCAATTTTGAGTAGAACAATTAGCAACAGACCTCGATAAGTAGGACTAAATGGAAGAGATCCCAGAAAAGTTCCGTATCTGAGAAAAAATTATGTAAGCCAACGAACTGAAATTTTCCAGTAGCTTAAACTCTTTAGGACTGAGGCTAGTAAAGTAGGGAACAGCCAAAGTTTTTGTTAATAACTTTTAACCGGCAAAAAATAAAACATTTCCGCATTCAGCTTCGTGTTCCTGAGGTCAAAACACGTCGATTGGTTCCTTTTTTAATTTTGAAGAACTTTAGCAGTTAGCAAAACTAGGAAAATATGTACACATCTCGCTCCATACGGGTATGGCGCGCCAGCGCACGCCGCCGCGCCGATACGCCGATTTCACGGATTATGGCGGCGGCGGCCGATTATGAAGGTAATCGGCGCGGCGGCGGCGGCGTCAATCGGCGGCGTATATGTCTAATTTGTACGTACATATGTATGTATGTACTTGTATCAAAGCTCCTGCTGAGATTTCAGTGCATAATTTATTTCATTATCAAAAATGTGCACGCACGCTGGCAATTAATTTGGAATGAAATTTTCGCTAATTTGTTATAAAAAAAATTTATGTTTAGTCTATACGAGCGAGGAATTAAGATCCGTTTGCATGTTTTTAACATTGCGTAATTTGCATTGGATATAGGGTGATGCCAGAGTACAAAGTAGATTTGAAATTAAAAATTAGAGTAGTTAAACTAAACCTAAAGTAAAATCTTGGATACTGGTTAGTAATAATTCCGATTGTGGCTTTACCTAAATTTCTTAAGACGAGTCGTTATGAGAAAGCAGATGTGTGTATAAATTTGTATTGGAACGTATTCCAATGAGATGTGAGTTATGGATAAAAATATATATATATATGTATGCATATGTCAATTAAAGCATCTCAATTAAACTACGCTACGCAAAAAAAAAACTGCATTTACAAGTGCAAACATATCTAGATATGTATGTATGTATTTGCGTACGAGTTTTGGGTTGTTAAAACACAAATTTTTATAAACAAAACAATTATAATTTTTCACATAAATTCAATTAGCGTAGCGCTGAATTTCGTCGAATCACATACCCACTCTAAAAAAAAGTGTTAGAATATTAGATGAGTTTTTTTTAGATATTCCCTCCGGCACCGGAATATGAAAATAGGATGTTTTAGAATAAGTCAATTAAAAAAAAATATTTCGCTTTTCCAAAAACTGGATGGAGCTACACCGAAAACCGCGCAAATTCCCAGAATTTCAAGGTATGTTTAGATTTATGTATGACAAAAGTTAGGATTTTGCACGAGAAAAAAAATGTATATCCATCCATACGTAAAATTAACCGCTAAAGCGAATGGCGTATTCAATTTTTTAGTCGACTCCCCAAGGAAGGTAATATCGCGTCCTAAAGTGATCATTTTCTTTTTTTCTCATGAATCTTCAATTCCTTGCCCTATACTCTTCCCGAAAGCGGACATATTTTTTTTAATTAAATCACACGGTAGGTTGCGTTATTTAATACGCTTCACAGAAATGTATAGCTACTAAAAATCTAATAAAATTTGTATGAGTTCATCAATTTTAAGTGAAGTATAAAAGGGCTGACATTATTTAAAATGTCTAAAAAAATTTTAACAATTTTGCTCTTGAAGGCGGTTTTTTGGGTTTTTAGTGATAGTTTTATGGGGTTGGATAACTCTACAAATGTAAAAAATTTGGAAGATCGAGACCGTGGTTAGCGGAAAAAACCGAGGACTCGGATGACCCCAAAATATTATTGGGTAATATTGGTATCAAATTAAAGGTCTTAAATATGGCTTGCATATGGAGCTCATTACATGCCAATTTCTTAGCCAATTTCCGATATAGTGGCCGATAAGTGGTCCAGGATGACTACAGAATACTTTAAAGGATATCGGCGACATTTGAGTATAATTTTTGACTTATATGTTTCGAAACGGTGGACACAGCAAAATGGAATGGCTTTACACCCTATTTTCATATTCCGGTGCCGGAGCGAGAATAAAAAAAAAACGTATCTAATGTACATTGAAATGTTATACGGCCTTTGCGAAACACAAAACAAATCATCCACATTATATATTTTTTTAATAAAGATAATAAATAAGGTATTTATATAGTATGTTAATATGGAAAAATAAATAAAAATGCATGTACGTACATATTTTTACTATGTTGCCAAAAAAAGACTGCACACATATGTACCTTTGTACATACACTGAAAAAACAACTTACTCAGATTATGGAAAAGTGGGAATGATTCGGCGCTAAAGACATATTTCCATATTTTGATGTACGATTTTCTTCAAATCAAGGAATAAAAACCACGTTTTAAAGAAAATTGTACATCAATATATGGAAATATGTCTTTAGCGCCGAATCATTCCCATTTTTCAATAATCTGAGTAATTTTTTTTTTGAGTGTATAGAAAAGTAAAGCACAGAGATGAAAAAACTCTTGATAATTTTGATTAATCATGTCCCAAGCGGCACGTACGAAAATACTAAAACCCGAATATTCTATAAATGTTTTGTTCTAAAAAAAAAAGAAAATTTTTTCATAATTGGATTTACTCGATTTGTTTATATCGCCATTGCGCTCGTAAATTTGCCAAATAAAGTAGTTTTAAAGTATTTATTTTAGTAAAAAATAGTATGTACACAGTAAATAATGATAGTTTATTTCTAATATCATTTGGTACTTAGTTTAATCATTCTTGGAATTAAATTTGAATTTTAATGCCAAAAAGTCTTATTTTTAAACTATGAGAAGTTTTACAATTTTATTTATTCCAAAATAGTTTCAAAATAAAGCCTTGAAAAGTATTAAAATTCTCTCTAAAGAAGTTTAATCATTTATGGTTTAAAAACAAATCCTGAAAAGTATAAAAAACTTTCTCTTTCTCAATGTATATTACTATCAAAGCTTTTTTGGTTTGAAATCAAAACCAAAAAAATATAAAGAACAAATTTTTAGAAAAAAAGTCAAAATAAGTAAACAAAATTTTTCTAAACGTACAATGCGAAGGAGTAATTAAAGGACCGAATCGATTTTTTACGCCTGATGAAATAATTGTATCAAGTAAGTAATGCAGGATATTAATAAAATAGCATGAGGGTAAATTTTGCTTTATTTTTACAGACATAAGGCAGTTGAAGGTCTCTCTTGCAGTATCACTGCAAGAACCGCGACGGTGCTGAAATTTCCCTGGACATCTCCAAAATATTGGTGTAAAAGTTGACAATATGTATATACATATATCGAGTCCTAACTGCTATAAAAGTGTATCCAACAAAGTTATGGACTTCAGATTTTTTATGGAAATCAACAATTTATTATAACATGCATCAACTCCCAAAAATTTCATACCTGTGAAATATGCAGTTTCGAAGTAAGAGACTAAATTAAGTTTCAAGGCTACATACAAACTGTATGCAAAACAAATTAAAAAAGTCCCGTAAAATTTAGTTTTTGTTGGATACACATTTATGGGGATTGGGGCTCGATATTCTGCTCATGGAAACTTAGGGGCAAATGTTTGTTTTGGATTTTTATGTACATAAATAAACAATGTTAACGTTATTCAATTTCTCATTAATCTTTGGGATAAAGGGTTATTTGCGGGTTTATTTTTAAATCCAAAAAAGTATAAAATTTATTCCAATTTTCGGATTAATCTTATATCATTTCAACTATTTTTAATACCAAAAATATTCTAAAAATAATCAAAATTTGGTTTTGATTTAATTCCAAAAAAAAATATTAATTTGACAACAAGAATAATTTTTGTCTCTCAGATTCTCTTCCTTTTTTTAAACCAGAATGGTTTGAATTTTATACTTTTTGGCATTGTTATATATAAATACCAAAATGGTATTAAAATTAAACAAAAATTTTTATTGTGTACACATATTTACATACACACACATATACACATGTTGATATGTGCCCACTAGGCCCATTTATAAGGTGATGCGATGGTTATTCATGCCAGGATATTTGCTTTTGTTAGATATACCGCAGGTACTCCTAAAGTATGTTGAACGGAACGAACAAATTGAGACAGATAATTTCTCCACTGACTAAAGTAAAGAAAAAATTATATTATTATAATTATAACAAAGTTAGATGGTAGGCAGCTGTATATTCAGCACGACAATACTGCTACCATTCATGCTGAATACCTAACAAGATTATAATAACGACCATATGTAAAAAGCATGCGGTTTGGAATCAAATCCCGACGCTTTCGCTTCATTGCTTTTTATACTCAGCTGTACTAGTACACAGAGTATTATAATTTTGATTTCATAACGGTGGATTGTAACATAATGAAATAATCGAGATAGATATGGACTTATATATATCAAAATGATCAGGGTGAAAAGAGAAATCGATTGAGCCATGTCCGTCCGTCCGTCCGTCCGTCCGTCCGTCCGTCCGTCCGTCCGTCCGTACGCACGATAACTCGCGTAAAAATTGAGATATTTTGATGAAATTTGAAATGCAAGTTGGTATCGAGACTGGGACGGTTGGTATTGAAAATGGGCGAAATCGGACCATGACCACGCCCACTTTTCCTATATAGAAAAAATCGGATATTTGGTATCTCAGCCACTAATATAGCTAGAGTGATAAAATTTTACCCACGTATTGAGCTCAGGCCCTTATGAAGAAATTTGATGAAGTTCTGGAAAATGGGCGGTGCCACGCCCACTTATTAAGGGTCAAACATTGAAAGTTTTATATGTCATAACTCAGAAACCGTTGAAGATATATCGATGAAATTTGGTATGCGTAATATGCTTACTTAGGCAAATGTTTTGACGAAAAATTATCAAAATCGGTTGACGGCCACGCCCACTTTTATATATGGGAACTATAAAGGGGCCTAATAAAAACATTTTAAGCGATATCTCTGTCAAATATAAAGATCTATCACTGAAATTTTGTGGCAGGAGTCCAACTACGGACATAAAACAAAAAATACAAAAATTTTTGAAAATGGGCGGTGCCACGCCCACTTATTAAGGGTCAAACATTGAAAGTTTTATATGTCATAACTCAGAAACCGTTAAAGATATATCGATGAAATTTGGTACGCGTAATATATTTACTTAGCCAAATGTGTGGACGAAAAATTACCAAAATCTGTTGACGACCACGCCCACTTTTATATATGGGTATTATAAAGTGACCTAATGAAATCATTTTTAGCGATATCTCTGTGAAATATAAAGATAATTCATTGAAATTTTGTGATATGAGTTCTACAATAGACCGGAAACAAAAAATAAAAAAAGTTTATAAAATGGGCGTGGCACCGCCTCTTTTTATGCAAAGAAATCTACGAGCCTATTACTCGACAAATAACTGAGATATTATGACGAAACTTGGTTTATTCACTTTTATAACTTGTGTTAATAGACACGCAAAAATGTATTGAAATCGGTTTATGACCACGCCTACTTTTTAACAAAGATATTTCTGGAACACCCTTTTGGAATTTGTAACGTGAAGTCTTTGTAACTAAAAGTCATAGAGGGATGCAATTTTGCACTAACAATAATATTTATATGCTTATTTGGATGATTGATACAAATTTTGAAAATGGGCGTGGCTGCGCCCTGTATATGCAGCACTCGTTTCATATAAAATACACCCTATATCGAACAAACGCAAACAAACAATGAAAGCATACAGCTGAGTATCTAATGTTCGATTCCACTCGAACTTAGGCTTCCTTACTTGTTGTTACTATAAATACAAGGTCATTCACGCGAAGGCGGCTATCGCCGTGTGATAGTCATGGGGCATAGTCATGGAAGTTGTTATCTTCACTAAAGGAAATGTAAGGGGTATGTACATATGTATGTACACAGTAAAACTTTAGTTTAATTTTAATACCATTTTGGTATTTATATATAACAATGCCAAAAAGCATAAAATTAAAACCATTCCGGTTTAAAAAAAAAGAAGAGAATATTGAGAGACAGAAATTATTCTTGGTGTCAAATTAATACTTTCTTGGAATTAAATCAAAACCAAATTTTCATTATTTTTAGAATATTTCTGGTATCAAAAATAGTTGAAATGGTAGAAGATCAATCCAAAATTGGAATAAATTCTATACTTTTATGTAATTAAATCAAAACCAAATTTTGATTATTTTTATAATATTTTTGATAATAAAAATAGTTGTAAATTGTATACTTTTGTGGATTTAAGAATAAATCCCCATAAAATTTCATGTGGATATACTGCAAATAACACATTATCCCAAAGATTAATGATAAATTGAATAGCGTTAACATATTTTATTTAAATAAAAATCCAAGACAGTAGTAGCGAACACTAAAGTACCTTTTATATCGAGCCCTAATTCTCATAAAAGTGTATCCAACAAAAAGTAAATTTTACAGGACACAGTTTTTTAATTTGTTTTGCATACAGTTTGTATGCATCCTTGAAATTTATTTAGTCTCTAACTTCGAAACTGCACATTTGACAGCTATGTAATTTTGGGAGTTGATGATAAATTGTTGATTTGCATAAAAAAGCTGAAATCGATAATTTTGTTGTATATATATGTACATTAGAGCGTATCGCCAAAAAAAAGTTTAAAATGTTCCCCTCTGGTTCGAATGTTTACTCCTTGGAGATTTCAAAAATGGAAAAAATTTTTTTTTCGGCACCCTGTAAAAACAGCGAAATTCGTTTTTTGCTTATAACTTTTCTATTTGGTGTTTGATTTTAACGAGCAATATATTGTTGTAAAGGTTTTAACCCGTGTCATATTTCGTCCATATAAGCCATTAACCTGCGACACCAACTTTAGCTTTTATTAAAATTTATTTAAAACCAACACCCTGTATTAAAAAAAAAATTTTTGAATAAAGTAAATTTAGCCTTGAATTTAGTTTTGACATCATTATATGAGTAAAAAAGATTATTACTTATTAATATTAGCTCTGTTTAATGAACAAAAAAAGTTCGGAGCAGGTTAGAGCAGAGCAAAGTAGGGCAGCTGTCGAAATAGAGCAACATAGAGCAACTCAGAGCAGAAATGCCATGAAGAAGTACATAGTACACTCAAATGATCGATTGGAGCTCATTTAGAATTACAGAGCCACCATGCTTGCAATTTTATTCTGATACGGACTTGCAGGAACTACAAAATTCTAATGATGTTATAAAAATACCTGATTAATATTTCCAAACAGCAGTGATTGATACTAATTATACTAATTATAACCTATTAATTTACTCAGATTTTCTATGCCATTCTCTAAATACTGAGCGATTTGAACAGGTAGTAAGTGATTCTTGTACAGAAGTTGCCGACGAGGAACGCCTAGGTTATATACTCGCTAAAGTAAGTAGCCGAGAACGTTACAGAAAATTAGAGCCAAGAAAAGATTTAGCATAAATGCATTACATTTATTTCCTCATTATATGCAGGTAAATATTCTTTTTATACCATTCATGGGAATGAAATGGTATTATAACTTTGTACCGAAACACGAATGTGAAAGTACCAGAACGAGGCGTTGCAGACCTACGAAAATATATACCAATATGATCAGGATCATGAGCTGAGTCGATTAAGCCATGTCCGTCTGTCTGTCTGTCTGTTTAACCGCAAACTAGTCCCTCAATTTTTGAGATATCTGCATGAAATTCGGAATGTGAGTGTATTTTTAGGAGAAGCTTATCATTTGTCGGCTGCCATACAACCTTTCATTTGATACCAATATCGTCCAGAAATATTGACAAATAAATAGGCTTGATTTTTATTGCTGACCAAAAAAGAATAAAAATCTGAATAACGGTTATTCAGGCCCAAAACACTTTTCTGGTTGCCATAACGGTTATTCAGGCCCAAAACGGTTTTTTGGCTTTTATAATGGTTATTAAGGACCAAAAGAAGATAAAGGTTATTTTTGCGTAACCTTTTCACCACACAAAAAAAAAAATAACCGTTATTTTCGGTCCCTGCTTTTACACCAATATTTTGGAAATGTCCAGGGAAATTTCGGCACCGTCGCGGTTCTTGCAGTGATACTGAAAGAGGGACCCTCAACTGCCTTATGACTGAAAAAATAAAGCAAAATTTGCCCTATTGATATTTAATTAATCTTCTGCATTACTTACTTGATACAATTATTCGATTCGGACCATTTATTTGAGTAGATTTAATTACTCCTCCGGATTGCAGTTTTAGAATCATTTTGTTTGATTTTTTTTTACTTTTTTTTTGATAATTTTTTTTTAACGTTTATTTAACTACATAACTCTATTTTTGGTATATGCTCTGGCCAGGACTCGAACCCTTGCATGCAAGGCGCGCATAACGGCAGTGTTGCAATATTAGCTCTGCATATTTAAAAACTGGAGCAAGGCAAAGTAGCAATGCCATTCTGCTGACGTAATTAATGTTTTTATGTATTTACATATCTACATACATACATGTTTAATAAAATAACATACATACATACATAAATTCTTTTTATACTTAAATAGTTCTGAAAGTTCAGCACAAGAGATACAGATACCTACACATGAATCTACATACATATTTGCATAGATAGATGTGCGTATTCATATCTACGCTTCCATTTGAATGCAAACGCAATAAAAAGTTTATCAGAAGACAACAAAATGAGAAATTTCTCAACAACCACGACCTGAGGCAATAAATTTTTGCTGCTGCCGTTTTAAAGCAGGTAAACTATACACATTTATAAATAAACTGAAATTCAACGCTACATTGAATTCTTCTTGCGCACATAGTTTCGGTTGTTTTTAGTTGTTTTTTGTTGTTTTTGTTTTTCTTTGTTGTTTTTGTTGTTTTATTGTAGTATTTTTAATGTTTTATTTGACTTTGACTTCGCTGGTATGTATTTTGCGGCGTGTGCCACTCACTCGATAGGAGGTATGTATGTATGTCAGCACTTTTATTGGCGCTCTACTTGATTTCATCACTCGTCATCAACTTAGCAGCATGTTGCGGCAACATGCTGCGCTAAGCGTTCACGTGATAACGGATTACGGCATGTAAAAGCAAACAATATAATTTATGATGCGAATGCTTTCAAATAAACTAAAAGATAACAATGAGCAGAGAATGTGTGTTAAATTTAATTTTAAACACATATAACTTTTGCTCGAAATGAATAGCGAATTTCCCATGACCCAGCTGATGTTCCACTAAATATTTGATTTATTTATTTTATTATTTGGTGTGTGGGAGAGAAAGTCCTTCGTTTTTCAAATGGCTTACATACTTTAGTTCAAAACAGATCGAATAGGTATGTATGTAACTGATACCAGCAACAATTCTGATCTGAAATCCAAAACACATTTTATAAGCAACATACAAATTGAAAACATTCATAAAGTAAAGTTAAACACACGAAGCTTGACTGAACTTCAGAGGAATTGCAAACGTAAAAAAACATATTCCTCATACATATGTACCTACAACATCCGCGCGAATTCAGAAGAACGGTATTGTTCATTGTTTAAATGATTGTCAGAATGATGTATGTCCCTTAAGTGCACTCATTGGAGTAAGTAAGCCCTCACCACTCTCTCAATGTATGTTGGTAAACGCGGTTGCAGTACGGCACGTTGTAAAATGATTTTCTGCCGGAAGCATGCACCGCGAGTTATATTCAAGTAGATTATATACAAACTAACTGATTTGTTGACTAGCCTGTCATTCAAATGAGGAATGGTTGGTTGTCTGGTAGACCAACGTCGAACTACAAGTACATACTAATTTATGTACTTAAGAACTTAGTAGTAGTTTTGGTAAATTATCTGTGTGTAAGTGAAGGTAATAAGTAGCAGTTCCGAACAACAATAAAGAAGACTAGTATCGCCGGTGCTCGAAATTCGACCATGCAATTTATTTTTTCAACTTTGTATTGGTACAAAAATTATTCCTTTTCGCGGAGATAAGCAACACTTTCCAAATTCCAGTTGTGCCGCAACACTGATTTGCCCTTTTGATCACGGTCCGACGCGAAATCGTGGTCAAAATCAAGGCAGATCTAAGAAGGTAGGTCCGGTGGCGAATTCAGAAATTTCCCAGGTATTTTGTTATTGTAATTGGTAGAGTGTAATGTCAAAATGATATTTCGCCGTGGTTAAAATCTGAATTCGCTTGGGGCTCGTCCATTCCTATTGGCCGTGATGTGAATTCGCTTTGATTTTTTCATTACTCTACCTTTGTAAATAAAAAAAGAAGTTTTTCAATTCGCCGCCGAGCCTACCTGTTAGATATGCCTTGGTCAAAATTAAAATTACTCAGTGCTCTCCCGCCCCCTCATTTTTCGCTTAATGGAAAAGCAATATGAGATATTTGGCCGCGTTGATTTTGATCTGAGCGTTAATTGGGCCAATGCATATAAAATAGAAAGAGCGCTTTTAAATTAAAGCGACTCTTCAACTGTGGTTACGATATTTATTTCTCTTAACTAAAAATTTATTTATTAATTATAAAGAAATTAAATAATTTATAGAAAAAATTATATGCCTATGCACTGCTCCTCACTCATACGAACACATCCATATCAATTTTATGTGGATATGAGTATGTCAAATGTGCTAAAAGCCTGGCAATTGTTTGTATGGGAAAAATGTTAGCCTATTAATATATAGATTCTAGGTATAGCTCCTTAAGAGCCATAGTAGTAACTTAAGAAAGTTGTTGCATAATTGAAATGAATATTCGTAAAAGGAAAATGCATGTTAACCTTGCTGCACCTGCTCAAATATTCGTCTACTATTTTACAGGAATCAGGGACTGTAACGGTTATGAGTTATATCCAAAAAGTTGATTTTTAATCATTATTTGCTGAGTTTTATTTTCTGCTCACAAAATAAAAGTTATTTCTTGAGTTTTATTTCAGAAAATAAAAGTTATTTCTTGAGTTTTATTTTTCCCTCAGAAAATAAAAGTTATTTTTTGAGTTTTATTTTTCCACCAGAAAATAAAAGTTATTTTTTGAGTTATATTTTTCGATCAGAAAATAAAAGTTATTTTTTGAGTTTTTTTTTTCCCTCAGAAAATAAAAGTTATTTTTTGAGTTTTATTTTTCGATCAGAAAATAAAAGTTATTTTTTGGGTTTTATTTTTCCCTCAGAAAATAAAAGTTATTTTTAGAGTTTTATTTTTCGATCAGAAAATAAAAGTTATTTTTTGAGTTTTATTTTTCCCTTAGAAAATAAAGGTTCTTTTTTGAGTTTTATTTTTCCCTCAGAAAATAAAAGTTATTTTTTGAGTTTTATATTTCGATCAGAAAATAAAAGTTATTTCTTGAGTTTTATTTTTCCCTCAGAAAATAAAAGTTATTTTTTGAGTTTTATTTTTCCATCAGAAAATAAAAGTTATTTTTTGAGTTATATTTTTCGATCAGAAAATAAAAGTTATTTTTTGAGTTTTATTTTTCCCTCAGAAAATAAAAGTTATTTTTTGAGTTTTATTTTTCCATCAGAAAATAAAAGTTATTTTTTGAGTTTTATTTTTCGATCAGAAAATAAAAGTTATTTTTTGAGTTTTATTTTTCCCTCAGAAAATAAAAGTTATTTTTTGAGTTTTATTTTTCCCTTAGAAAATAAAAGTTATTTTTTGAGTTTTATTTTTCGATCAGAAAACAAAAGTTATTTTCTGAGTTCTATTTTTTTGCTCAGAGAATAAAAGTTTTTCAGTTTAATTTTGGCTGCAATTGTAGATTTTGCCATATAAATAGGTTCAGTAGATAAATAAAAAAATAAAATTAAACTGAAGAAACTTCTATTCTCTGAGCAAAAAGAGAAAACTCAAGAAATAACTTTTATTTTCTGAGGGAAAAATAAAACTCAGAAAATAACTTTTATTTTCTGATCGATAAATAAAACTTAAAAAATAACTTTTATTTTCTGATGGAAAAATATAACTCAAGAAATAACTTTTATTTTCTGATCGAAAAATAAAACTCAAAAAATAACTTTTATTTTCTGATGGAAAAATAAAACTCAAGAAATAACTTTTATTTTCTGAGGGAAAAATAAAACTCAAGAAATAACTTTTATTTTAGGAGCAGAAAATAAAACTCAGAAAATAATGATTAAAAATCAATTTTTTTATAAAAATCGAAAAAATAAAAGTTAATGCACCTAGAGATAGTCTGCGTTAAGGTGATTACATCTGTGTACTTCTTTTGCGTTTAGCATTTCTCCTTCAGTATGATTTTTTTAGTCAAAATTTAAAAAATAACGATTATTTGCAATCCCTGACAGGAATTCAGATAACTTTGAGTGACTTCGAAGGTACGCAGAATTTATGTAAAACTTTGTTTACTTTAACGATACAATTTATTTGTCCACTTTCAAAAGTGGCTATGTGAAATATTTTCAATATTGAGTTTTTGATGGATTGACTGTCAGCATTTAATGGTTCATAATGTCCATTAAGAATTTATTGCAAAGGCCTTCCGTATTCTGAAAAATAGCTTTAAATACGAATATACTACTTTCAAAATTCTCTATATATTTTTCCTAAATTGTGGCGTAATATGAAAAATTCACATAGCCATTTTTGAAAGTGGACTACTTAATTGTAGAGATGGCCGTATTGCTCTCTGAGTATAACTCCGTTTCGTTCCTAATACTTTGATAATACCTATGATATATATGTGGTCCTTGTTAATGACGAAAATCTTCTTTTCGCTGAAAGCCGTACAGCGCTATGGCTGAAAATTACTTTAAAAGGGCAATAGTTCCCTTGGATTGGTTGGTTGGTGGTTGCCGTGCCGCCCGGTCGAACGATCCCGGGCCCAATTGGCGCACAAAGCGCCATTTTGTTGCATATAACTAGAGCTCGGAAAAATAGGTGAAATCAAGCGCCTCAAAATATGCTCCTTTTTTTTAAATTCTGTTTGTTTTCAGTGGCGGGATTACAATTTAAATATAAAGGGGTGCCATATTGGTATGGTGGGTGAAGATTTAATAAGAAAAGTTCTTAATCATGTTACACAAATTTGCAGTTTAAATAAACATACAGTGGTGTGTGATGAAATGAAGCCAGAATAGAAAGTGATTTTATTCGTAAAATATATTTATTTATGTGTTTTTAATAATTTTAATTTGTTATAAAAAAACCTCTGACAGAAATCAAATATATTAAAGTTAAAAAGTTTGTGCAAAATTTTAGAAAATTCGCCAATATTTCAGCAAAATTTGTAACTTTTTGAGTAGAAATTTTATATTAATTTCTAGTACGTAATTTTTTTCGACTTGTAAATTCGCATGAAAATATTGCAGAGGACAACTAGAAAAAAATTCTCAAATAACAGGTATTAGTATTTTTTATAGTAAAATTCATTTGCTAATATGCACTTGCCTCTTTTTCATTCAAAATATATTTGGTTTGAAACCGTAATTGGTTTTCCTTCACGTGCGAAAATTTTGTCTAAAATTTAAACGAGTCACTACAAATTTTTAATTTTTTCTTTATTCTTTAAAATTATATATTTATTTATTATACTTTATTATTACATTTATTTATTGTAGCTTTCTTTGCAATTTTTCACATGCAATCCATAAAAAACCTTAATAATTTATACTTAAAAAATTTTTAGTGTTTAGCACGAAATTTTTATTTAATTAAGTGGATAAAAATTTTAACAACTATTTACACCGAAGGTTGAGTGTATAGCTATTTCATGAAAATAATTTAATTAATAATAATTAATAATTTATTTTTCTGGCATCCTAGTAAGCAAAAAATCCAATTGCATTCACGGGGGGCTTAGACCCGAACGCATCCCACCCTTAAACTTGCCACTGGATGCGCTTACAAACATTACGTAGCATAATTATAGGCGTCTGATTTTCACCTATTATCCGAGCTCTACATATAACTCATGGAATCAATATGGTTGTGGGTTGTTTGTTAGAGTTGGCCTGTGTGTTCAAACCATATCGAGTTATCGATGAACCTAGCACTTAGGCTAGCCACTGTGCAGTCGGCTATTGCGCTTAAGTTAGGAATGACAAAATTGCCGAAGGTGTTGTACCTGATATGAGCTAGAGCTGGGCATTCACACAGAAAGTGTTGGATTGATTTCTCACTGTCCTCTTTATTTCAGCTTCCACATATGTTGTTGAACGGGATTCCTACTAGTCTTTCAGCGTGTTTATCGAACAGCCAGTATTCTGTGATCGTGGCTGTGATCTGAAAGATGTCCCCTCTGGACCTTCTGATTAGGACGTTGGTTCTTGTGGCATTATAAGCTGGCCATGTTTGCTTCCTTGCCTTACAAGTGTCCGTGGAGTTCCATCGAAGTGTTGCCTCGTGACGAAATTTTAGGTGGATGTCTCGTTTTGTGGTTGTGAGCGGGCAGCTCAGCTTGGCTGCCCCGTTTTCTCCAGTTCGCCAGCCTTCTCATTACCAGACCTGGGTAATATCAAGTACCAATACGACTTGTGACAAGTACATTTTAAAAGAATTGTACTGGTACTGGTACTTGCATTCCCAAATTTTCAAGTACTAGTACAAGTACAAGTACAAGGAATTGAAAAAGAATTGAAGTTTTAGCAAATACTTCAAAGTAATTGAAAAGAATTGAAAGTACTTGAAAAGAATTGAAAAATGTACTTGAAACGATTTTTCAATTCTTTTCAAGTACTTTCAATTATTTACAATCTTGAAATCAATATTTAAACAAAAAATTACCAAATTAAACGATATTTTATATTTTTTAAATGTCGTTTGTAGTCCATATTATGTTTATTTAACAAAATGCATTTGAAATTTAACATAAATAAATAATTAAATTTAATTTAAAACAAAAAAATAATTCAACATAAATAAAATTATAAGAAAAAATATAACGTATCTTAATCCTAAATATCTAGAAAAATGTCGAAATTCGACAGTAGGCGCACTCTAGTTTTTTTTTTAAATATTGGTTTCAACTTGACGTTCCGTCGTCGATTGTAAGTAATTGAAAGTACTTGAAAAGAATTGAAAAATCGATTCAAGTACATTTATCTTCTTTTTAATTGTTTTTTTACCATTTTAGTCAAGTTCAGTGAAGTCTTATACACCCTTTGAAGAATTTTACTCTCAAACACTCCAAGTGCTATCTCAACTATCAACATCAGCATTGCCCTTGCTTTTGTGTCATATTTCAACACAAGCATGATAAATGACTTGTAGAGCGTAATTTTCGCACTTACATCCGTTGCTTTCTGTAAATATATAAACACATTCATGTATCACTTTTCATTTGATCCATGAATTATATAAAGCTTAAGTCAAGCAACTGCACAAATACGCCTTCATTCTTAAAGCTTAACAGCTGTGTATTCAATTCAACAGTTACCTTTCGAAACAAGTAGCTGACATACAATTTTCCAACCCATATTAAAGTAACCAAAAGTAACATAACTCTTATTGAGCGATAAACTTGAAACTGGCATTTTGTTTGTGCCGCATAAAAGACCTTAAATTAATCATAATAAAAAAATATGTATGACAAAAACAATTCGTGACGCTACACTTAGTTTACCATTGAAAATTCCATTTGGCGGGGCTACTTTGTATTTTTTTCTCCTGCGTATAAAATCGCGCGGCTGCTAGCTGATAATTTTTGTTCTGTTTTTCATAATTTTTCTTGCGCCACTAACCGTAAAAGAGGAAAGAGATAAAATTTCCATTATTCTTGCTGTTTTTGTTGCTGTTTTTGTTGCCGTTGCTTTATTGTTACAGGAGGTAACTACATTGGTTTACTGCATTCATATGAGTAGCGTAGCATAACAAATTTTAGATAATGTATGGACATATCGCACTCTAAATCATAAAGTGACACAACTCAAAATTCTTCGAAATCGTTTTTTTGTCATAAACCGGTAAACAGACTCACAACTCAACACCTGACCTTTCAGTAGATCACTTTACATCTTCCAAATGCAGAACAGTCACTTGGTAAAATAAAAATGACGCTGAAATTTCAATATAAAAAGGTTGCTAATTTTAAATAATATCAGATTTAAGTAAGTGCATATCGACGCTTCCAAACAATACTGTACTAAGTCGACTTAGTACGTTTTCCCATTTTTTGTGTTTTCAAGAAGAGCGTGTCTTAATTTAGATGCTGTCAAATTTTGGTATCAATCGGACAATCCAATCAAAAGTTATAAGCAAAAGTGTACATATAATACAACTCGAGATTTTTACAGAATAAAAACTTTGAGAGCTTGCCATGAAAAACTACGTAGCAAATTTTTATTTCTTCTTACGGTTTTATATAAAGCGTACCTTGACTTTGATATTGTCGAGTTTTGGTGTTGATCGTTCAATCCAAACAGAAGTTACAAGTGAAAATACACTTAGCATTCAACCGAAGTTTCATATCGAGTTTAAACTTTGAGAGCTTCTCCTGCAAAACACAGTTTTCGGACTTAGTACAGTTTTGTTTGGAAGCGTCGATATTTTCTCTCTGCTTAAATCTTTTTTTTTTAGTTATGACACTATTGCCCTAAACGACCGTTACATATTTGCATAAATAATTTCATTGAAGTCAAGTTACAAGCAAATTGGTTACATAACTAACACGACGCGACGCTTCAATATCAACAACAATTACGATAGTGATATCAGACCATAGACATGGATATGCTTCCGCCGCTTCAACTTGCTGTGCAGCGCAAATTGCAAAGAAGCACGAACGAACCATTTTACGCTATTTGACCACCGCCCAGTAGCCAGTCATGCAGGTTCGCGACCCACAATTTGTGTATTGTGTATTGTCTTCCAGCTGTGCTTTTTGTTATATTGATGCGTATCGGCCGCATCTTACAGAACACAAAAAAAGATGCCGCTGCGCTGATAAAAATATGCGAGACCGAGACTCGTGTGGTATGTTGCATCAGTGCATCGGCACTTCATGCTAAATGCAGCGGCACATGCAGCAGCTGGTCAGCGGTTGCTTGTTGTTTGTTTCTTATTCTGCCATTTGCTCTTCATATTGTTCTAAATTTTAAGCGCGCTTTTAATGGGGCAATGCGATGCATGTGCTAGCCTTCGTTGCGTTGGCGTTTCCGCGTTCTGCATTCGCTCATCTCAAACAATCATTCAAAAGTACAAACAGCCAGGTAGTAAGTACTTGGTAGATATAAATCGCTAACTTAATTTAGAAACGCCCAGAACTCATCTGTATATTGCGGAAGAGAAAAAGAAGCTCAATAAAGGCAAAACAAAAATTCAAATTTTGCAGTCCAATTGGACTTCGAAATATGTATGAAGATTTACCAACAAAATTTAGTGCTAATATTTTATAAGTTATGTGAGAAGATTATCTTCAAAATATTTATAAGATAGATTAAGATTTTTTTGTAAGATTTTTTTTTTTAATTACAAAGTAAACACTTATGCTGTTTTGCACTCAACCATATGCTTCTAAAAAGTTTCCTTGGGCTTCAATATTATTTTATTTTTTTTTTATTATTTTATTTTTTTATAATTAGTGGAAAGTTTTTGCTTTTATTTTTCGATAACAGTTGTAAATTTTTAAGCGTCTTTGTTAAGACTTTCTTGCATCTTCTTTTTTTTGATATTCTTTGCTATTCGACTTTCTGTCCTGTTTTAGTCAACTTAAACACTTACAAGCAAGTCACATACTTAAATTTATAATTTTCTTTTCTAACGAGGTATGCTCTATTATTAATTTTACTTAATGCATTTCGATTTCCAATAAATTATATCTACATTGAATTTATTTTTGCTGTTGTACATGCAAGAGCATTTTCTTTATTGCTTTCGTAATTAGCTTGCCATTTGTATCTCTCGTCCTTTTATTTAACAAATACTCTACATACATACGTACATATGTATATTATCTCTTGCACTCATTAAATGTACATTTAATCACTATGGCAACTTCAAGTGTATTATAATAAGCGCTTGCCGAATATTAACGTTTTCAATTGAGTTAATTTGTGAAGTCTTTACGCTTTGGATTATATCAAGTCCAAGCAATAATGGAAAATCATACATAATATATTATTCATTTATCGTGTATGTTCACCAAGAGGATATTAAAACACCCAATTTGTGTGGTTAGTGCTTAAAGTTATCGCAATTAGAGTTATCGCTTAATTCAAAAAGAACACTGTGAACAAAAATTTCTAATTGTGATATTCTTGCTTCTGTTGTTACTTTTGTCCATATGGTCAGTTAAAATATACACTCAGGGAAAAAATTATAAAAACACATGAAAACGTACTTAAAATGGGCAAAAACGTATTTAAAAGTGATGTAAATACCAACATTTTTATTTTATAAATGTTCATTGTAAAACTTTGAAATCAAGAAAAAACATTTTAAATTTAAAAATGTTATACATACTTCCCTTTTCCTAAAAGAGAATCCATGAATTATATGAATCATTGTAAAAACAATATTAAAAAAATCGATGCTCATTATTGCTTTTGTTGGATTTCTCACGAAAAAATTTTGAACAAAGAGCGAGTTTTTGAATCAACATTCATTTTAATTTTTAATTTAAGTATGTTTCTTTTTAAATCCAAAATGCATTATTACATAAAAATGTTCATTGTTAAAATAAAAATGGTTTGGTTTAAAACGTGCATTATGAAAACAAAAATTTTATTTTTGGTTTTAAAATACTGTTTCTCCCTGAGTGTAGTAGTAGTATCAGTATCCCAGAAGAAAAATTTTCAAGAAAATAACCGTCCTGCTTCACTCGGACAAATCTCGCTATCTCTCTACTTATCCCTCTCAATAACTTTAAGAGTTTACATATCGGCCTACATATTGTCGTTTAAATTTCATAACAAGCAAAACTTCCATAACCGCCTATGCCAAAATTGAGCTTTGGTAAATTCTAACTCCTGGCACTCAGCTCAATCGATACATAGCATAAATTTGGCCTTTGGGAAGGTCGGAAGATCGATATTTCCTTCTAATGTCCCTTTCAGCTCTGAAGTCGTAGAGTTGGGCGTCAGGAATTCAATTTTAATTTTTTAAAGTCTCGCTTAGGCGGTTATGAAGTTCAAACAGCGGTATGTATATCATTTGAAGCGGTTTAGGTATCGAAGAAATATTTAATATGTTATTGCATATTGGAACTCTAATTAGTGCATTATTTTTTATGACAAATGTTGCTCAAAATATTCTAGCACCACCGCGTACGCGTTTTGACTTATTTCCTGGGAACTGGTACATACATCAAAATGGGATGAACTCTTCTTTGAACTCTGTATTGCAACCCTGACCTTCATTTGATACCAACAATATGCTGGCGCGAATACAAATGTGAACAGTTTTTGGGCACGACTTCTATTTCAATGTAAAAGCATAATAGTAAAATAGTATAATAGTATAATAGTATAATAATATAATAGTATAATAGTATAATAGTATAATAGTATAATAGTATAATAGTATAATAGTATAATAGTATAATAGTATAATAGTATAATAGTATAATAGTATAATAGTATAATAGTATAATAGTATAATAGTATAATAGTATAATAGTATAATAGCACAATAGTATAATAGTATAATAGTAAAATAGTATATTAGTAAAATATAATAGCAGAACAACCACAAAACATATTGTTGTTTCCCGCAGATTAAAGTCGTACTAAAACTTAATATGATACTTTTAGTTTGCATTTTTACAATATTTTAGCCTTATCTTAGGCGCGTTTATACAGGCAGTATAGCTGCGAATAACAAAAACTTTACATAGATTTCATGGATCGCGCAAAACTCATTTATCCAAATACAATAATCGTACAATAGTATAATAGCAAAGAAATAGTGTAATACGAGTAGTATAATAGTACATATGTATAATGGTATAATATTATAATAGTAAAATAGTATAATAGTATAAGAGTATAATAGTATAACAGTACAATAGTAAAATAGTATAATAGTATAACAGTACAATAGTAGTATAATAGTATAACAGTATAATAGTATAATAGTATAATGGTATAATAGTATAATAGTTTAATAGTATAATAGTATATGTAATAGTATAATGTATAATAGTATAATAGTATAATAGTATAATAGTATAATAGTATAATAGTATAATAGTATAATAATATAATAGTATAATAGTATAATAGTATAATAGTATAATACTATAATAGTATAATAGTATAATAGTATAATAGTATAATAGTATAATAGTATAATGGTATAATAGTTTAATAGTATAATAGTATATGTAATAGTATAATGTATAATGTAGTGGCCGCTGTGGTGCAGTGGGTAGAGTGCTCGCCTGCTATGCCAGAGGTCTCGGGTTCAAACCACGGTCCGAGCAAAACACCAAAACAGTTTTTCTAATTAGTAAAAATCCAATTATTGGGTTTTTTAAAAAAGCAGCGGTCACCTCTCGGCAGTGGGCGGCATACCCTCCGAGAGTATTTCTGCCATGAAAAAGCTTCTCACAAAAAATGCATTCGCCGTTCGGAGCCGGCATAAAACTGTAGGTCCACCCAATTAGTAGGAAAAACAAAAAGGAGCACACCTCGAATTGGGAGAGAAGCTCGGCCATAAAACTCGTCAGAGTTATAATAGCGCCATTGTATTATATTATTATTATAATGTATAATAGTATAAGAGCATAATAGAATAACAGAATAACCACAAAACCATATTGTTGTTTCCCCAGATTAAGGTCGTACAGTATTTTATCCTTATCTTAGGCGCGTTTATATATGCAGTATATCTGCTAATAACAAAAGCTTTACATTAATTTAATGGAGTACGCAAAACTTGTATATCCAAATATATATGCATTCTTCCAAAAGAGTACACTATTTAAATTCAAATAAGAATTTTCTGCTTTAAACTCTAAAGATATGAAGATAATTATCTTTCATAATAAGCCGTATATGTATATTAACACAAACGATGTTCTCTTCAAATGGTGCTTACTAATGTCAATTTCATAATTAAATAGATGCAATTAAAATTTCCTAAGCTAATCTATGTATATTCATATCTCCTATCTTTGCAGATTACTTAGGTACTTAATCACAAGCAAACAAGAGATAATAAGAAATAAGAGCCGCGGCATTTTAATTAATTTGAATATACCTAATTGCCTACATAAATAAAGTGACAAGTCACCTACAAGACTTGCCTTGCTTTGTGGAGCCCATCACCACTTGAGTGGTTGATATAGAAATAAAAGGACGAACGCATTTACATAATTAAGTATAAATACGGCGCAGAGTTTTAACGCAGCAGTAAGAACATTACTTTATCGACCTTCGACCTTGTCGCATTGGCGCAGGAACTGTTACCACAAGTCTATCACGAGAAGGAGATAGCTGCAGTCTGAGTACTTACATATATATGTACATACAAATGTGTATATAAGCAATAGAAACAGGTGAGTTTAGCTACATGCATATATATGAGACATTTTCTTATATGTATGTACACAATGCAGTCCCATCCGTTTTAACAAAAGCAATTTCCATTAGAGTGAGAGAGGAAGAGCAAGACAATAACAAAAACCAACATTGCGTCTGTGCTATATAATAACTAGGGAAGCTAAAAATATGCAAATGCATATTTAGACCTAAAATGCATATTTACGGTCAAAATGCATTTCGTGCTTATTTTGGCACTTAATCGAGCAATATCGAAAAATATTAAGCTGGCAACATCTTATCTGTGGTTAATTCAGATAGTTGCGTATACATACAAACAAGGCTATTTAACTATTGAGCTGGGCCCCGGAGCGGAGCATTTTCCTCATAAAAATTCACCACGAATATTGCGATATATTTCTCGGTCTGAGGTTTAAAATATTTTACTTCCGTCCTTTTCACACTTTCACTTCCAATTCGTTTATTGCCAATATTGCGATCCAGATCACGGATTTCAAAATTTCTAAATATACACGCATTTTTATGGGTCGCAAAATTTTCATGCTACACAGTCAATCCGTATTGTCAATATTGTGATCCGGATCGCGGATTTCAAAATTTCTAAATATTTTGCGATCCGGAATCGCGATTTACGGTCAATATTAATCGATTTCCCATACAAGAGCTTTTTCTCGGAAAACCGCCAAAAATTCACACTGGAAAATATAGTAAAACATACGGTAGTTCCGGCGCAATATTAATGGAATGGTTTCGTTTGCTTTGTAAAAAGATCTCATGTATTTACATAAATACAAATCTAAAATTAATTTAAAGTATTTTATAGTATTTAAAAACAAATTTTTTAAATGTTGAAGATGTGAATTGTACGTTTCAGTTCTTATATTTTTATTATTTTGCAAAATTCGTTAAATAAAAATGTAAGCTTGAAATTAAATACATACATTTTTTGAGCATATTTCAGGTATTTTTTTTATATGCATATAATAAGATTTTTTCGTGCATATTTACGAGCATATTTCAGTTATTTTTCGAGCATACTAGCATGCATATTTTGAAATTTTTCGTGCATATTTTTAGCTTCCCTAATAATAACATAATTGCCCTCATTGCGCGAGCTTGGCAAAATTTTAAATAATTAAGGCCAACGTCGAACACAGTTGAATAAGTTATATGGAAAATTGTAGATTATGAAGTGTTTAATGAAAGCCATTTGTTAAAATGGCGAATAAAAGGAAGAGCAAAGAAAAGGGACGATGGGAAATGAAGGCTTTGCTTATAGACAACAAAAAAACTTTAATGGAATGTCGGAAATTGAAAAGTGATGCTGAAAATGACTGTCAGTTTGATTGAGATCTGCTCTTTAAGTAGAATTTGTAATTAATTTATGTAATTGGCATTTGAGAGAAGATGAGCAGAAATTGTTTACATAATCCTACCGTTCATATTATGCGGTTCATTGATTTTTAGTTAATTCTTTTTTTCTTCTTCTTAAGCTTGCAAGTTGCTTAAAAGAACTCGAAACCATTACATATCATTTCAATTAGGTCGATTCCGCTAAATAGTTAATTTCATCCATATAACGGGTTTCAAATAGATATCTCAAAAACTGAGGGCCTAGTTTGCGTGCAAACAGACAGACAGACAAACAGATGGGCATGGCTTAACCGACTCAGCTTGTGATCCAGATCCTGATATGTATTTTGGTGGGTCTATTATCCCTTCTATTTGTACTCATGTTCATGAATGCTCTAGGACTGTGATGTATTGTGGAACGATTTTCCGTCATCCCAAGTTTGGTTTCGTTCGAGAGCAAAAAACCACAGTGAAGATAGCACATATTAGCCGAAACCGGTTTGTCTGCTAACCAAGCTTGACAAGGGATGACGGAAAATTCTTCCACAATACATCATATTCCTACCCTAGCGGAAAAGCAAGCAACAAAAAAGTTTAGGACTGCAGTGTCTTCCAGGCGGAGGTAGCGACGATAGAGTAGGCGCTTGAGTCCCTGAAAGCAAAGAACGGGGAATGTAAAGATATTTGTATCTACTCAGACATCCAGGCTGCACTGAAAGCGCTTGGGACTGTCACGTGTAAATCCAGAACCGTGGAAAATTGCCGCAGATCTCTAACGGAGATGGCTAAGCAGTTTGCCATTCGCCTTATATGGCTGTCTGGACACTGTAAAATACAAGGAAACGATGTGGTAGACAAACTTGCTAGAGGGGACACATACGCTGCACATTCACGGTCGTGGAAGCGTCTAGATATGAAGGAGTTCTACTACAAAGAAGCGGAGGAAAGGTGGCAATGTCTGAGTACCTGCACCCAAACAAGACACTTTTGGCCTAACTGGAACGCCAGACGGACCAAGAGTCTACTAGCACTCTACAGGTGTGAGCTATCACTAATGACTGGTCTATTAACAGGTCATATAATGCTTGGTAAGCATGCAAAGAGGATGAATGCTCCATATTACGATTACTGTAGTGCCTGTGAGGATGAAGAGGAGCCAGAAACAGTAAAACACCTGCTGTGCGATTGCCCAGCACTAGGAAGAAGCCAACTGAAGCACTTAGGAGCTCCACCAATTTAGGGATCTAGCAGATCGAGTGACATTGGAATTCAAGAAAATTGTAAGATTTGTGGAGTTCACATGATGGTGCGAGTAGTGGGGTATGGTATCATAATGTGACCTTCGAGGCCTAAGTGTGCTATGTAACCACTGCAACCTAACCTAACTTAAGGTCTAGCAATTCAAAACCAAATAGTACTAGAAAAATATTATTTCCGATGCAACTCACACTCAACCTCTTTCATCCTATTTTAGTTATTTAGCCACATTCGAATATCTAATATTCGCTACCAACCAAAATTAGAACTCACTACATGTTTTATATGAAAGCAAGTAAAAAGCTTTGCAGTAAATTAATATAGTCCATGTTTCTCGCAAAAAAGAACTTACATACATAATCCATCTTCCCCAATTCTACAATTTTTTCTGTAAGCCAATTTGATTGTCTCAATCTTTTTTTATTACCTCTTTTTCATCATAATATTCGTGTTGGTAATAATAACTATGTTTATGTATATATGAGCAAGCGCTACATATTCACTGCATGTGGATATATGTATATACGATAAATAGTACGTAATAACGCGTGTTGTACACGGCGTATGAGCAACATTATGAAATGTTAATAAACTAATTTGCGTGTTGAATCCTTGTGGGCGAACACATGTAAACGCATACATTTATGGGCTAACGAACAAATACAAATGTATGTATACAAACAAACAATTTAAGCACGTGCATGCTGCGGAGGTGTTTGTTTGCAAAATTTATTACATTTTTTTTGTAGTTATTGTTGTTGTTGTAGAGCAAGGGAAATTTAAACAATGTGCGAATATTTAATGACGCACGTTCCGCTTTCGACGGTTTGTTGTTACACGTTCCACTTGCCTGTCGTATTTTTGTCGCACGTATGTGAGCAACTAATGGCTGCTTTCATGACAGGATCATGCAAAAGTTTTATTTTCTGTTGCATTAAGTGCATACTTGAGAGCGTTTTTAAGTTGAGCTGAAATTATTCACTTAAACAAAGTTTGCTCGAATCTTCACTTTAAACGGCAAATTGTTTTTTTTTTTTTTTGTTTTCTCTGTCACTTTACTTTAATTACACTGTCCAACAGTGATTTCTCAACACGAACAAACGCTATTAATTATGAAAGAGGATGTCTCCCAGACCAACTTTGCCGAACAGAGTACTAGTCCAGAGGGTCTGAGTTTTTTTTTAGAGGGGGTTAAAGTTTTATGGATTTAGCTGGAGGTGCAATTACTTTATCGAAAATATCTTATAAAAAATGACTCAAATAAAGTTTTTGAGCTCGGACTTCTTCTACAGAATTTAATAAGGAATTTATATGTGGAAGACGTTAACCCTCTAACGCCCACGCAAATGACTGTTATTAACCCTTGTTTGGAAGCACATGTAGAAAATATCAATTTACAATGCAGATAGAGGGTTAAAATGTTCTAGAAAATTATTCGCCATAAAATTTCACTAGGGGTCCCCTCAGACAAAATCTTTGTACAAATAACGCAAAACACCACAGGATATAATAATCACAAATTGCGCCATGAAATATGCAACAAATTTTATATGTATACACATTAGATGCATTTTTTTTTTCTTTAGAATCTCCCTCCGGCACCGGAATATGAAAATGAGTTGTTGTAGAGTAAGTTAATTAAAAAAAAAGTTCACTTTTGCGAAAACTGAATGGGGCTACTACACAAACCGCGCGATTTTCAAGAATTTCAAGGCAAGTTTAGATTTATGTATGAAAAAAGTTATAATTTTGCACAAGAAAAAAAATTTACATCTACCTATACGTAGAGTTAACCGCAAAAGCGAATAGCGTATTCAGTTTTTAGTGCACTTCCCTGGGAGGGTAATATCGCGGCCTAAATAGAACATTTTTTTTTTCTCGCCAACATACAACTTCATGCCCTGTATTCTTTCTGACAGCGGACATTTTTTTATGTGAATCACACAGGATGCTGCTTAATTTAATGCGGTTTTCAAAAACTAATTCTGGTTAAAAATCTATTATAATTTGGATGAGCGCATCAAGTTTAAGTGAAGTAAAATATGCCCTAATAGGGCTGACATGGATTAAAATTTCTAAAAAATTTTAAAAATTTTTGCTCTTCAAGGTGGTTTTATGATGGTGGACAACTCCACAAATGTAAAAAAAGGTAGAAAGGTCGAGACCGTGGATAGCGGAAAAAATGTGGACCCGGATGGCCCCACATATTTTTGGGCAATATTGGCATCAAACTAGGGTTTGAATATTAGGCGAGTTCCCGTGGCAGTGATCCAGATCCGGATAAGAAGTTTGCATGCAAATGCAACAAGAATTCTGTGATCCTGGCGTTTATCTGTATCAATTTCGGATCCGTATAGATTGTAATAGGTTGTTTTGATCCAGATAAATACCAGGATCACAAAATTGTTGTCGCATTTGCTTGAAAAATTTGTATCCGGATCTGGATCACTGCCACGGGAACTCAGCTATTACCTTCACTGGGGAGTGTACCAAAAAACTGAATACGACATTCGCTTTAGCGGTTAACTCTACGTATAGGTAGATGTAAATTTTTTTTCTTGTGCAAAATTATAACTTTTTTCATACATAATCTTATATCACACATAAAGCATCGCATTCTTACATCCGAACGGCAATTTTATATCCATTCAATTCGTCTTTGGAACTCACTTCCCATTAGACTAGGGCAATTAAGCAATGCACTGCAATTCAAAAAGGAGTTAACCAGCTTCTACAATAATAATATGAATAATACTTTATAGCTAGAATATATTTTAGTAATATTATTTAAATTAAATTATATATACATATTTATACATAATAATAATGTTTATAATATAGGGTTGTGTTTATATATGTATTAATGTGTGTTAAATTCTTTTTTTTTTTTCGTAATACAACTCAAGTATGTATGTACCACAATTTTAACTGTGTTAATTATATTCTGTGACTAGCACTCTAAAATAATTTTATAATTGTTGTGCTAGGATGTTTAAAACAATAAATACAAATACAAAATACAAATACATAAATCTAAACTTGCCTTGAAATTCTTGAAAATCGCGCGGTTTGTGTAGTAGCCCCATTCAGTTTTCGCAAAAGTGAACTTTTTTTTTAATTAACTTACTCTACAACAACTCATTTTCATATTCCGGTGCCGGAGGGAGATTCTAAAGAAAAAAAAAATGCATCTAATGTGTATACATATAAAATTTGTTGCATATTTCATGGCGCAATTTGTGATTATTATATCCTGTGGTGTTTTGCGTTATTTGTACAAAGATTTTGTCTGAGGGGACCCCTAGTGAAATTTTATGGCGAATAATTTTCTAGAATATTTTAACCCTCTATCTGCATTGTAAATTGATATTTTCTACATGTGCTTCCAAACAAGGGTTAATAACAGCCATTTGTGTGGTCGTTAGAGGGTTAACGTCTTCCACAAAGAAATCCCTTATTAAATTCTGTAGAAGAAGTCCGAGCTCAAAAACTTCATTTGAGGTCATTTTTTATAAGATATTTTCTATAAAGTAATTGCACCTCCAGCTAAATCCATAAAACTTTAACCCCCTCTAAAAAAAAACTCAGACCCTCTAGACTAGTACTCTTTTCGGCAAAGTTGGTCTGGGAGACATCCTCTTTCATAATTAATAGCGTTTGTTCGTGTTGAGTAAGATTTTTTTAAATTTGTTGGACTGTGTTATCAAAGCAATTAAAAGAAAAAGTATGCAAAAAAGTCTTAGCCAACAACAATGAACTGTTGAGCTTTCCCATTATTTTTTTTTTTAGTAAGAAAAATAATGACCTTTCAAACTTAAGTGTCCATCTGCTTTTTTTTAGGTTTTGTTTGGGCACAAAAAATGCCACATAGAGTAATAAAGTGAAATAAGCTACGGCAGCAGCGCAGCACATAACATGAGCTTATTGTTAATTCTCTGCTTCTTCTTCTTCTTCCTCTTCTTCTTCCTCTTCCTCTTACTTCTTCTTCTTCTTCTTCTTCTCCTCCTTCTTCTTCTCCTTCCTCTTCAATTACATAAATTAATATATATGTATGCACACGCCCAAATAATCAACCTTAAAGCTACTGCCAAACGATGCAATAAAAGTGCTTTCCGAAAGTGTCAAATCATTGAAAGAACTTTCATGAGTATCTACACGACGTAATGAAAGTGCTTTCAGAAAGCACTTTTTACCTCCACTTTCCGAAAACTTTCAGGAAATACTTTTCGTTTGTCCACACGGTGAAAGGGAAATGAGTTTTTGAAAGTACTTTCTGGCAGCTGTCAAATTAAATTCAAACAGCTGTGAGAGCAAAGACAGATGTAGGAGAGCAGAGTGTGACTCACACAGTGTAATGATGCTAGCCACACACCTTGCAATTTTTTATACAACTTGAGCAAGTTGCGCTGGGGCTGTTGTATGAAGTTGTGTATCGGTTGTACGAAAAATCAAAAAGTTTTGATTTTTTGGCAAGTTGTACAACTTGGTTGCATCGTTTGGGGGCATGTTGTTCAACATTTCATTTTATGAGAATTCTTCAAGTGAACACATCAAATTAAAAGAAGTAAAAATAAGCGAATTCAACACAAAACACATAAATATTTGTAGAATAAATAACGCAAAATGGAAAGCTTGCAGGAACCACTTTTTGTAATATTTTTTCCTACAAGCGCAATATTATCCTATTACATGTTCACTCAAAGTAATTTTTTACAAAATGAGATTGTACAACATGGTTGTTCAATAAATTCCACCGTATGTAGGCAAACAGTCCAACTCGATTGCAACCGAGTTGGGTCAACGGTCGCACCGTGTATGGCTACGGTAAGAGCAAACAGCTGTGCGTGGAATGGTGATGGTGGAGACTTTTGTGTTTTTTGTGTTGATATGAAAAATATAATGTGATAATTAATTATTTTAATAATTGTATTTTGTTTATACATATGTATTGTTATAAAGAAAATATATTTACATGCCGGTTCGATCATTTAGGCAACACTATCAGCTGGCAACTTTCAGAAAGTAAAACACTTTCAGATGTAACAATTGAAAGTGAAAAGTATTTCTGAAAAGTATTTTTCTCGCAGCTAGCCGATGAAAGTTTTTCGTAAGAAAGTAATTGCTGAAATTTCGGAAAACACTTTCAGAAAGTACTTTTTTGGTGGCTACACGAGAAAATTTTACTTTTTTACTTTCTGAAAGCACTTTCTTTGCATCGTCTGGCAGGAGCTTAAGACAAACCATCAAAACTACCAATGTGAAAGTAAAACCTTTAGTTATTTACTTTGGGCGCCAACAACAAATGACGAGAATTACAAATGGGGCGTTTGCTTGTGTTATTGCCCTCGCTTGTGCATAAATTCATTCAAGTTAAACATAAATTCTTACCATACAAAAAATAAACAACCGTTTACATGCATGTTTAATCTAGAAGATTACATCACAGACAACTGACTCGGCTTTGCTTATGAAAGCAACAGCAAGAATGCTTACCTACATACATATGTAGTTACACATGTATTTTCGTAATACCGAATAACTATAAAAAAGTGCAATATAAAACGTTTCAAACGGGTATTGGTGAATTTTGTATGGAAGAAAATATTAAGCCAAAAAATAAAGTTTTGCCTGGAGACAATTTATGCATGTCAGTCGATAACTACATATTTCACCTTTTACCCGCCAAAATATTACCCACATAGCATTTTATGAATTTTTATATCATATTCCAGTCTTTTTCGATCCCTATGCACGTTTAAAATAATGGAAAATGCGCTCATTTTCTGATCATAAAAGAGCCTATCGTCTGTAGAAAATGGTACCCCATGTCCAACTCTTATTGGGGAGTCATTTTCGAGTCTTATTTTAATCGTATTTTTTATCATTTTCGAGTCCCTTTCGATTTTATTTTTTTTTTTTCGATTTTGAATCTTTTTGGGGTAATTTTTCTTAATTTTTCTGATAATTTTCGATTGGGTTTCCAATCTTTTTTGAGTCATTTTCCAATCGTCATTCTGGTCATTTTCGAATCTTTTTTGGGTCGTTTTTCAGTAACTTTCTGATCAATTTCTAATCATTTTATAATTATTTTCTATTCATTTTCCTATCATTTTTGGGTCAGTTTACAACCGTTTTTCTTTCCCGTCTTCTATCCTCTTACATATTCTACCCTTAGCCTTACCTTTACCAATATCGCAATAAGAACTTCCACAGTCACCCTCAGTCCACATTTTGGTTGGAACTTTTAAAACAGATTTTTAGCCTACAATAATATTAAGCAAATAAGGAATTTAAGATCTAAAAATGTCAATCAATAAATGAATTCCTATGAAAATGCATAGCGGCTTTTATGCACTCTCATATACGGCAACACGGAAGGCATGCATCCATATGTTCCTGCTCTACAACATTCGGAACCATCAATACCGAAATCTAATATAAGATTCTCTGAATTTTTTTTTTGGAAAAATGATAGCTTTATGTACTAGGCTTGCTAAGGAATATTTCTTTTTTTTTTCTAAAAAAGCAAAGTAATCGATCACATTTCGATCTTTAGCATGATCAATTTGTGATAAATTATTTTTTTAATCAGCAAAGGGGATCGAAAAAGGCTTAGTTAGGTGATTTTTCTATGACAAAAAATAAAATCACTTTTCAATCGCTGGTGTGACTCATTTTCGAGTCTTATTCTAATCGCAGAGCTAATTAATCAGTTTTTGATCATCAAAGGGGATCGAAAAAGCCACGGATCATAAAACAATCTTCCAAATGCTATGTGGGTGGTTCACTCCATTCCCAGATATGAACGACTTTCTAACTACATTTTCAAACAAAATTTTTTATGAGAAACCATCTCTACCAGAATTCTTTGTGAATTGTGGTATATGGCTAAAATCAATTTTAAATCTATACAATAATTTAGTGCGGCTTATGTTCTGTAAATCTGACAAGAAAAATAACTTAAAAATGCTTTAGTAGCTGTTTTATGGGAATTTATAAATTATGATTTTCTTAAAGCGTTCGGACGCAAAATATACTTTGTGTTTAAAAATCAAACTCATAACCTTTACGATCTTTATCAAAATTGTATTTGCAAAGCTAATTTTGGTCACTCTTTCCACTTGCATAAAGTTTTTATTGGAAAGCTGCAGGATTATCGATTGTTAGTATATTGAAAATCGGAACGTCCGAACGCTTCATAAACATTTTTGTTCATATTTTTTATATTTCTGTAAATAAATAGAGTTCATACGTCCGCTTGTTCGAACACTACTACCTGCAATAATTACCTGTAGCTGCGGCAGTGGAATATAGGCATAGTAATAATATTTTAAAATAACGGGGGTGTGGCACCTCCCGTATTAAAACGGAATACCTTGGATACCTTTTGAGCAATATTGGTATCTAACTAAAGGTACGAGTAATAACTGGTCCCAAAATGTTAAATTAAATTAATTTTTTTGTATATCTCATTCCCAAAATCGATAGTTCTGCACTCAAGGATACCAAATGTAAGTTTTGGTCCCGATCTGAGGTGGTTAAGGGATATCGCACAGAGGTCACATATAGTAGTATGAGGTAGGCCCCTATGCGACAGCACTTAACCATTCCCGATCGGGAACAAAATTAATATTTAATATCTTTGAGTACAGGACTATCGATTTATGGCATTGCAGATAAGAAAAAATATTAATTTAGTTTTATGAAAAAAATAAAATAAAACAAGTAAGGAAGCCTAAGTTCGAGTGGAATCGAACATTAAATACTCAGCTGTATGCTTTCATTGTTTGTTTGCGTTTGATGGAAACACGGTGCACTTAATATAAAGCGAGTGCTGCATAAAGTGGGCGTAGCCACGCCCATTTTCTAAATTTTTATCAGTCATCCAACTAAGCATATGAATATTATTCTTTGTGCAAAATTTCATTCCTTTATGACTTCTAGTTATAAAGATGTCACGTTACAAATTCCCAAAGAGTGTTCCAGATATATCTTTCTTAAAAAGTGGGCGTGGTCGTCAACCGATTTCGCTAAAATTTTCAACATGTATTACCACAAGTAATAAAAGTGTACACACCAAGTTTAGTCATTATATATAAATCATTTGTCGAGTTATGGGCTCAGAAATCTCGTATATTCCTGTTTATAAAAAGAGGCGGTGCCTCGCCCATTTGCCAAAATTTTTGTGTTTTTCGTCTTATGTCCGCAGTTGGACTCCTGCTATAAAATTTCAATGATATATCTTTATATTTGACAGAGATATCGCTTAAAATGTTTTTATTAGGTCACTTTATAATACAAATATATAAAAGTGGGCGTGGCCGTCAACCGATTTCGGAAATTTTTCGTCCAAATATTTGACTAAGTAAGTATATCACGCGTACCAAATTTCATCGATATATCTTCAACGGTTTCTGATTTATGACTCATAAAACTTTCAATGTTTGCCCCTTAATAAGTGGGCGTGGCAACGCCCATTTTCCAAAATTTTTGTGTTTTTTGTTTTATGTCCATAGTTGGACTCATGCGACAAAATTTCAATGATAGATCTTTATATTTGACAGAGATATGGCTTAAAATGTTTTTATTAGGTCACTTTATAATACAAATATATAAAAGTGGGCGTGGCCTTCAACCGATTTTAACTATTTTCCGTCCAAACGTTTGCCTAAGTAAGTAAATCACGCGTACCAAATTTTGTCGATATATCTTCAATGGTTTCTGAGTTATGACATATAAAACTTGCAAGGTTTGACCCTTAATAAGTGGGCGTGGCACCGCCCATTTTCCAAAATGTCATCAAATTTCTTCCTAGGGGCCTGAGCTCAACACGTGGGTAAAATTTCATCGCTCCAGCTATATTAGTGACTGAGATACCAAATTTCCGATTTTTTCTATATAGGAAAAGTGGGCGTGGTCATGGTCCGATTTCGCCCATTTTCAATACCAACCGTCCCAGTCTCGATACCAACTTGCATTTCAAATTTCATCAAAATATCTCAATTTTTGCGCGAGTTAGAGTGTTTACAGACGGACGGACAGACGGACGGACGGACAGACGGACGGACGGACGGACGGACGGACGGACGGACGGACATGGCTCAATCGATTTCTCTTTTCACCCTGATCATTTTCATATATATAAGTCTATATCTATCTCGATTATTTCACTCTGTTACAATCCACCGTTATGTGATTAAAACTATAATACTCTGTGTACTAGTACAGCTGAGTATAAAAATATGAGACGAAATGCAAAATCATGATTCCTAATAAAAATATTACGTAAAAAAAATCCAAATAAAAAAACCACCCCCAACACACAATCATTTACAAGCATTCAGAGACTGCTCGAGCAACACAACCTGCTAGCTCAACAGCTCAATGCTGACTGAATAGAAATTTGCAAAATTTCTGTGCGTGAACGAAGTGCTTTGACTCGTCGGTGTGAGGCTGTCGGTGTGAAAGCTATAAAAAGCTTCCGCATGCGTGCTTAGGAAAATCAAACTCTGCCATAGAGTTATCTGAATTTTGAACCCTATGAGACAGCTCTTAATCGTCTCCGATGGGGCCAAAATTTATACATATGTGATATCATTGACTGTGCTGTTATCGATGTGGGGGGTGAGACCGAAGAAAATCGTAGTTTAATTTTTAAGGACCAACCTAATGTGCATATATGCATATATGATATGTATGCATTTCTATACAATTTTTAGCAATAAAAACCAATATCCGCATTATAAAATGAGTTTGCTAAAATTCTTAGGAAAAAATTTCTCTATGGAAAAAATCGGAACGTCCGAACAGCTTTAGCCCCTTTTTGACAGCTATTAAACATAGATAGAAAGTTTAATTTCACGGAATGAATATGCCTGATTATTGCACTAACAACCGTGCATACACCACTTTTTTGTAGTATTGAGCGATTCGCAGAGATTTGCAAAAATCTTCAATCATCTTCAATATGAGTTCCATTTTTGGAAGGTCCGAACGGAACCTTTTCACATATGTGAAATATGTGGTTAAGAAACGTATAGTAGAATTGTACGAGCTTTAATTTTCTAGAATACTTTAACCCACTAAAACCTTCACGAAGAGGTCCTTTTGACCCTTCTTTATAAAGTCGGAAAAAATAGCATTTAGAATTTCGTTAGAGGGATAAAATGTTCTAGAAAATTGTTCGTCATAAAATTTCAATAAGGGTATTCTCAGACCAATAGGCCATATCCAGCTGTCTGTCTATGCGTTTGCGCGAAAGCAACCCAGTCCCTCAGTTTTCGAAATATCTGCTTGGAACTCAGCATTAATTGTTCATTTGTTGGAATCAAACAGATCGAACAACTATAAGATAGAGCTCCCATACAACCGATCGTGCAGTTAAAGACATTTTCGAGTAGAATTTCTCCAGTAGTTTTTCATTTTCGTTTTCCGCATTCATGGCAGGTCTTACTTGTTTTACACTACATTCGTATGTAATATTTTTCTTGCAATAGGAAGTCTAAAATGTGTGCGTTTAAATATTTTTTTTGTCGAAATTCAAATTATTCACAATAAAAGTTGGTTTTCCGCCACTGCAAAAGTTGAGTGTTGAGCTCATTGGTCGGATAAATAAAAATATCTTGAGACTAGATAAACAAAAGATGCGGGAATTATGCACAAGTGAAACAAATACATTTTCGCTTCATTAGCTTTTCGCAAAAATAAAAAAAAAATTTTTAAAAGTTCTTTTACACACGATTGGACAAAAATTTGCATTCGAATGTGCAAAGCAAAAAAATCATGAAACAAAAATTTCAGAACATTTTACTACAGCATGATTTTACATACATACAACTCTTTTGTTGAATAAATTTTTTGTTGAATACTTTTCGTGCAAAGCCAAATGCGCTCAATAATTTTTTTTTTTGTAGTTTGTATTTCCTAAATGCTTTTCTTTTAAATACACATAACAGTAATATTTACGACTTCCTACATGCAGCGCCAGATAAAAAAGTTACGTATACGACATGGCGTACATCATTTTTTTTTGTTTTTTTTTTTTTTTGCATGAATACTTTTAGACTAAAAGTTTTAGTCACAGCTTTGTTGTTTCTGTACACACATAGCATGTATTTCAAACATGCAAAAAGTATTATTAATATTTTAAATATTATATTTAACATTTTATTGCAGTCCGATTAGATAATTTCTATATACTTTACGGTTAATGGTCACTACACAATCTCCTTACAGTATAGCCACTTTGGTATTATACAAACGCTAATTATATCTGTTCATTTTAAGTATTTGTGCGCTCTAAATTCGTTGCAATTTTCTCATTGATAAACAATTTGCAGCATTGTTTGTTTTATTTACTTTTTTTATTCACAATGTATAATTTTATCGTACATGCGTAACGGACATTTAATTCGTTTTGTGTCTGGCACTATTTGATTTACGGACTCCCGATGGATTGCATTCAATTGAAGCGAAGTATTAAATATTCATGCTATGGCACGCACCAATTGCACTAGTGCATGATTTCACAGTAGTTTGTATATATTTTTTTATTTGTTTAGGCTTGCTAATTAGCTGATACGAGGCTCAAGCGGCTTTTTAAATTAGTTTGAACAGAAAGTTTGTGTTTTTTTTTTTTTTTCAGTAGATAAATGGAAAAATTATATCATTAAATGTGGACTAATTCTTTGTTTTTCCAAGTGCTAACTTTCTGTTTTGACTGACTGAATGTTGGGCTTTGAAAGTTTCAATTACGATGTAAATGGAGGCAATAAAACTATGATGTATGTGTTTTATTTTTAAATCATTACTAAAAACAGGTAAAGTCGAATATATGAAGAGTTTGTTTGGATAGTGTTTCCGCTACTTGGACTGCTTCTTAGCTTAAGAGTGGTTCAGAAATCCGAAATTCACCTAACGGAAAGTGAACTATTTCCATGCACTATGAGCAGTGGACATAAAACTAAATGGTTAAACAATGGGCTTGTCATTTCCATTCTAACTAAAAAGGCATACATATTTAAAGACATATGTATATACACTCAGAGAAAAATGGAGTTCTAAAATTAAGCCCGACTGTTAATAAATTGATAATTTTTCTTTTATAAAATTTTAAGAATAATTCGTTCTTAAATATTCTAAGAACAAGAATTTTCCGTCCTTGTTTTTAGAAATTAACATACATATTATCTCAAATAAGAATAACTAGTATTTCCGTGGTCGAAAATTCGACCAATTAAATTGAGAGCGGAACGATTTGAGAGTGGAAAGACCATATTTCTTATATAACATTTCTATAATAAAATATGTATAAAGTAAAACATATATGTATACTGGTACTAGTTGACCGAGGAGACATAGTGAAATTTTATGTCGAATAATTTTGTAGAATATTTTAAACCTCTAGCGACCTCTAAAACTCGATTTTCCGGACTCTTCTTTCTCTTTCCAGTTTCCTTCCTTTTTCTCCTCTTCTGTCCTTTTTGCGTTTCCTTCCCCTTTATCCTTTTTACTTTCCGTACACTTTCCACTTTCCTTTTCCCCTTTCCTTTCCTCTTCCTTCGCCATTTCCGTTCCTTTCTCTTTCCCATTTTTTTATTTTTCTTTCCCTTCCTTTCCGTTCCTTTACTTTCCTTCTGGTCACACTGGTCGCGCTGTGAAGTTGTCAAAAATTTTTTCCTCCGTACTTTTGTGCTAAAAAAAATATATAATTGATCAATTTAACTCAATAATATTGTGAAAAAGTGTCGGAAAAAGTGTCGCAACTTAGTGTGCTATCTAATTAATATAAAACTGCTTTATTTAAACTCTAAAGCGTAAATTAAGTGTTATTGCTGAGTGATTGTGCATATTGTTGTTGCATTGATCGCACAATAGCAAAAGCTCCCACACACAAAACTCCACCACAAACCTCTTTTTCACCACTAAGTGGTGAATTAGTGTGGACACAAACCATTCGTGTAAAGTTTATACATAAGTATCAGAGCTGTAAAAAGCTGCAACCAGATTGTATTACAATCATAAAAAGTTGTACATATTACAAGCGCAGCCGGGTGCAAATGAATATAGACTAAAATATTCGTTTGCACCAGCGAGATGCCCCTCAACCATACTCCTCCTAAAGTAGGAGGTTCCCAACAGCGAGATGCCCAACAAGTCCAAGTGCGAGATGCCCAACAAGCCCAAGTGCAACTACAGCACCAAACCCCGAGATCCCTGGGTACACCCCAACAAATGTCCCAACATCTAACCCCATCCCGCCTGCCTAGTACCAACGTACCAAACGTACAACAGCAGATCGAAACCCTCCAAAGGCAACTGGAAATTCTCTATGCCCAACAACAACAAGCCCAGAAACCCCAAACTGCAGGAAACTTGACAACTGCTACCCCAACCAACGAATGGAAGATCGTCAATCCCAAACGCCAACGCGAAAGCCCAAGTAAAAATACTGCCTCTAAAAAACAGGCTAAACTTGATAATTATTACTGGCTTGGAAGCCGCCAACCAAATGAAAATGAAAATGAAAACAGATTTGCCTCCCTTGAAGTTGAGGAAACTAACCAACCAACTGAAAAAATACCGAAGCCGCCGCCAATATTTATAGACAAAGTTCTAAACATTCCCCCCCTAATGAGTTTACTACAAGAAGTTGCTCCAAACTCCTATGATCTAAAGCTCACAGGCAAGGATCAAGTAAAAGTACAAGCATCATCCCTGGATGCTTACAAAACAATAGTGTCACAACTGGAACAGAAGGGCACAGAGTTCCACACTTATAAAACAAAACAAGAACGTACCTTCAGAGTTGTTCTCAGAAACATGCACTCCTCAATAGACACAAAAGAAATTGTGGATTCTCTAAAAGATCTCGGTCACTCAGTCACAAACATTTGGAACATAAAACACAGAGTCACAAAAAATCCTCTCCCAATGTTTATCATTGAACTCAAACCCGCCTCCAATAACAAGGAGATATATCAAATTAAAAGTCTCCTGCGCTCAAGAATTGCTTTCGAGCCCCCACACCCGAAGCGTGAAATACCGCAATGCGCCAACTGTCAGCAATATGGCCACACAAAGTCCTACTGTCGTCGAAAATCAGTATGTATAAAATGTGCTGGAAACCACCTCTCCGCTGATTGCAAGCGAAAGACAAGATCTGAAGATGTCAAATGCGCTCTATGTGAAGGTAACCATCCAGCAAATTATAAAGGCTGTATGGTATACAAAAACATCCAAAGCGCCAAATATCCAACTCTGAGGAAAAAAGCTCCTGCACAGCCCCAAGAGAAACCACAACAGCCAATTCAAACCCCAAAGCAGATTGAAACCCCAATTCAAATTGACCAATACCCAGCCACATATGCTCAAGCAGCAAAGAAAGGCGTAACACCCCGCTCGAACCCTAATAATGCCATTCCAAATAGTAATGAAACCCACACCCCAACGCAAAACACTAACGAAATGCGAGAAATGATAGACTTACTGAAACAAGTCATGCAACAAATGACATCAATGATGAGCCTCCTCGTCACCCTCACGACTAAAAACTGTGCATCTTCAACCCGTTGAAAATTATCATTTGGAATGCCAATGGCCTATCCAAACACTTACTTGAAGTTAAAACTTTACTTCAGACCCACGATATAGATATACTCCTCATATCTGAGACCCACTTTACTGACAAAAGCTACTTTGAAGTACCCAACTACAAATTTTACCACACAAAACACCCCAGTAACAACGCTCATGGAGGCTCAGGTATCTTGATACGGAAAAGTATTAAACATTACAGCACGAATTCATTCCGTACAAATGCTATACAAGCCACAAATATTGTCATTGAAGACCCGAGCGGCCAGCTTACACTCTCTGCTATCTATAGCCCGCCGAGGCACTCTATCAGCACTGCAGAATATGAAAATTTCTTCAAAACTCTTGGAAATCGATTTCTAGCTGGGGGCGATTACAATGCCAAACACACGTTCTGGGGCTCTCGTCTCATTACCCCTAAAGGAAGACAACTATATAATGCTATTAGCAATCTCAGTTTAACTCCATTCTCTACTGGAACTCCCACTTATTGGCCAACAGATAAAAATAAAATACCCGACTTAATCGATTTCTGCGTGGTGAAAGGCGTGAATTCTTCAGATATAAATTGCAAATCGTGCTTTGAATTGTCTTCCGACCACTCTCCAATCCTGGTAACAATTGATAAAAATTTTACACCGGCAGCGGAACAATGCAGCCTTTACAATCGGAAGACTGATTGGGAATACTTCCGACACATCATCACGTCTAATCTTGACTTCAAATTAGCCCTGAAATCTGCTGAAGATATAGAGGCAGCAGTCGAACATTTTAACAGCTGCATCCAACAAGCTGCATGGAAATCAACTCCCACCCTCATCAGACAAAAAAGGACAAGCGTTACCCACAACATAAAAGCTAAGCTCAAAGAAAAGCGACTCGCAAGGAAAAAATGGCAACAAACCCGTCACCCCGACGACAAGAAAAGATTGAATGCTCTCACCAAAGAACTCAAAAATATCCTCAAAATTGAACACAACAGACAAGTTCAACAGTATCTCAGTAATATTGATGCAACAGCTGCAACTGATTACTCCCTTTGGAAAGCTGCTAGTAAGCTAAAAAGGCCGATTCTCTACAATTCTCCAATACGAATGGAAAATAACGAATGGGCGAAAAGTGACGCAGAGAAAGCAAATACTTTTGCACGCCACCTAAAATCAGTATTCACCCCACATGATATTGAACCCCCACTAAGCACAACAACAGAAGTGAAAAATACTCTGAGTCATCCCTATCAAATGGACCTCCCCATAAAACGATTCGCAATATCGGAGGTAAAAACCGTAATAGCGATGCTCAACCCAAAGAAAGCTCCTGGGTACGATATTATTAATGGCAATGTACTAAAACACTTACCTTACGGAGGCATACAATTTCTCACCCAACTTTTTAATGCAGTACTAATAACTGCATTCATACCCCCTCAATGGAAAGTCGCTCAGATGAAAATGATTCTGAAACCAGGAAAGCCCCCTGATACGGCAGCGTCTTACAGACCCATTAGTCTGCTGCCCATTGTCTCAAAAGTCTTGGAAGTTCTCTTCCTTAAAAGACTCCTACCCAAAATAGAAGAGCGTAACATTATACCTAATCACCAATTTGGCTTCAGAAGAGGACACGGAACAATTGAACAAGTACATAGACTTACCGAGAAAATCTACTCTGCCTTTGAGCAAAAAAAAATACTGTACAGCTGCCTTTCTAGATATATCCCAAGCTTTTGATCGCGTATGGCACGACGGCCTGCTCTATAAAATAAAAAATACTCTCCCTACAAGCTACTTTCTATTTATACAATCTTATCTAAAAAATCGTTACTTTTTCGTCAAAGAAGGAGCAGAGCAGTCTGAGCTTTACGAGAGCTTAGCAGGCGTCCCGCAAGGTAGTGTAATGGGCCCAATACTGTACCTACTTTACACATACGACCTCCCAATAACAGAAGGAGTCACTATCGGCACTTTTGCCGATGACACTGCTGTACTGGCTTCAGACCTCAACCCTAACGTCGCCTCACTCAAGCTTCAAAGAAGTTTAAATAAAATTACCCATTGGCTGAAAGACTGGCGGATAAAGTCAAATGAATCAAAATCTGTCCAAGTGACGTTTACCACTAGACGTAACACTTGCCCACCCATAAAACTCAATGGCATTGATATACCGCAAAGTGACGTAACAAAGTACCTTGGTATGCATCTCGACAGAAAACTAACATGGAGAACCCACATATTCACCAAACGAAAAGCTCTTGGTATAAAACTGAGAAATCTTTATTGGCTCATGAATCGAAACTCCCAACTATCAATCGACAACAAACTCCTGCTCTACTCAGCTATCTTAAAACCCATCTGGACCTATGGCATACAGCTATGGGGAACCGCAGCAAACTCAAATATAGAGATTCTCCAAAGATTCCAATCGAAAACCATTAGAATGATTGTAAATGCGCCCTACTACGTCACGAACGACCAACTACATCGTGATCTAAAGATACCTACTATCTCTCAAGAAATCAGAAAGTATGCTGCATCATACAAAATGAGAATATTAGCTCACCCCAACCCACTCGTTCTAGCCCTGACGGCAAGACCAACCAATTTCGTACGCCTCAAAAGAAAATCATTTACAGATCTTTGCTGATGCACTACAATAAATGGATGCGCTACTGAGAGCAATCCATACATGCCCACCATGTTTATTAAGTCATTATTAATTACTAATTACTTTTAACGAACCACAAAATTGTTAGATGTATTTTATTTATACAGTTGGCAAAATATATTGGATGCTAAAAAAAAAAAAAAAAAAAACTTTCCTTCACTTTCCTTTCCTTTCCTTCACTTTCCATCGCTTTCCTTACCTTACCTTTCCTTTCCTTTCCTTCCTATAGTGAAAGAATGTCAACAAAGTTTTTCAAATAGGTGGCAACCGGTTTTGTAAAAATTAAATTTTATTATCCATCTACGGGGCAAGCCCTTTCAGATGTTTCAATTTTAAAAATCAAACAAACTATACAGGAATATTAAATTTTTTGACAGGTGGCAACCCTTTTTTAAAATGATAATAAATTACCAACTTTCAGGTTAAGCATTTTCATATAATATCTAAAACTTAAAAATCAAACAAACTGGAGCATGAAAATGAATTTTTGAACCGGTGGCAACCCTTTTTATAAAAATTATAATAAATTACTCATTTCATAAAACCTCTTCCAAATGACAACTCAAATCGAAAACTCAAACAAACTATTACGTAAAAATACATTTTTGAACAGGTGGCAACCCTTTTTGTAGAAGTTATAATAAATTACTCATTTTAAAGTAAAGCCCTTTCATATTGGCTGACAAAGTCCTTTCATATGACTCTTTAAATTTAAAAATCAAACAAACTATACAGTTTAATTGAAATTTTTAAAAAGTGGCAACCCTTTTCTTAAAAATTATAATAAATTACTTTCAGGCCAAGCCCTTTCATATGGCACCTCAAATTTAAAAATCAAGCAAACTATAGCATAAAAACGGATTTTGAACAGGTGGTAACTCTTTCAGGTCAAATTATTTAAACAAGATTAAAAATTCTTAAAATTTAATTTCTTTAGTTTTGCTTTTTACAACGAAGACAACAATTCACAGATTCTTTTTCGGAAAAAAACGTATACGTCCGTCACTAAAGTCCAATATAATGTTGAATGTCCCACTATATAATGACGTTGGATTGAAATTCAGCTTGATGCCATGGTTCGAATCCGCAGGAGAATATAAAACGGACACCAATAGAAAGCAGTGAAGGCGAAGAAGATGCGACTATGGGAGAAGAAGAGCAGAACAAGCGGAGGTGAAGCTTCATATTTGTAGTTGGAAAAATTTGCTTTTAGGTCATATTAGGAGGCATAAAATATATGTGAGAGAGAGAGAGCAATTGTAGTGAGAAAATAAACCGAAATAATTAATTCTAAATTAGGAATAAATATTCTTGTTTTGAGAAATATCAATATTAATCTACGAATAATTATTCTTGAAAACCTACCAAGCGTTCTTAAATATGGACAAAGTCAGTCTTAAAAGTAGAATTTTCGATCTTAAAGAAAAATTCCTGAAATAAGAATATTCTGCTCAGCATAAGAATATTCGGTGCTTCCGTACTTTCGTGACCAAAATTCTATACACTATATGTGAAAGTTTAGATATGAGTGCAGATGTCAAATGAAAAATGTGAATGAATATGGATATTCCTGGAAGCACGTAACAAATCGCAAAATGCTACTTATGTACATACAAACGTATGTACTTTCATATGATTGCGCACGTACCCATGGGAGAAAGCGGAAACAAGCGAAGCAAAACCTAAGGAAAACAGCGCTATGAATAGGACGGGGTTACTGTGTCAATTGCAGAAACAACAAAATCGTGCAAAAACAAAAGCTACAACAACAACAACAACAACAACAACCACAAAAGTATGAGATGCAGACTGCAAATAAATGACTTTAGCAGATGGCTGTGAGCGAACTTTGTGCAAGTCAATTTACTCAAGTTTGCGAAGAATCAAATTAAGATGCAGACACTGATTGGCAATTCTGCACAAAAAGAAAAAAACTTAAAAAATAATAGTTGAAGAATTGAAAGTTTGCGAAGTTTGAGTAGATGGTGCACGCGGCAGCGGCGTGTGAAGTGCGAAGTGGGCAAAGTGTGCGAGTGAAAAATGTGGCTCATTAGTTTTGGTTGTAAATGTGTATGCGTATGTATGCATGTGTGTAAGGGCAACTTTTGCTAGCTCATTTTTCTATTTCCCTCAACACTTAAAAATGCCATTTCGTTGCACAGTCACATTGTAATGTCGCGACGTGCAACCATTAGTCTTTGTTGTGCCTGCCTGTTTGTAGCACATGCCACTTGTGGCACAACATAAAAGCATTGCATGCACGTACATATATAAATGATGACCGCCCTGTTGACACGATGCCGGCAACCGAAAAAGCACACATGTATCTGGATGTGGTTTCAAGTGAAATCGAATACTGTATACGCTGTTGTGGGTTTAAGCAAGAACTGGAGGGCAGTATATCATTTCAGAATTCTTACACTGCTTTTCTTTGCAGTAGAGTGTCTCCACATAACGTCGTTCGCCCTCTGTATCTGTATTCGCTCTCTCAATCGTCGTTAGACCTCGAACCCAGTGTCGAACTCCGCTAATTTCCATAAAAAATTCTAAGGGCGAATAACGAATGAAATACGTTATTCGTTATCGACACACTCGCCAACCGCGATCATTTCGATGCCTTCTCTAATTTTGTATCGCAAATCTATCGAAATCTCACACAGGCCAAAACCAAAAGGCAAAAATCAGGGAAAATAAATACATTTAAGAAGAACGAGAATGAGAAATATCAAACTGAATGATGATCAGCTACGTGTAGACGGGTTAAGTATTTCGCAGGATTATTCACTACATTATTCGAAGGCGAATTAAGTTATGTGAAGACGGGCTTCAGGGCTCTTCAGCTTAAATTAAAAATATTCAAAAAATTATTCACCTTGTTTCTAAGAAAATATAATATTACTGAAGTAATGCTAATTTCGCTATTATTCGATGGTGCCTGGCAACAAATAATCCTCAAGAGCTCCTAATTGGTTCAATTATATTCTGTAATAGTCACAAATAAGTGATCTGAAATTAAAATATGTTTTAATGATTATGAAAGGGCGTTGAACTAGTAAAGAAGCAAAGTTGGTAAACTTGAATCTTGTCCTCGCTCTCGCCCCCCCTTGTGGTTTATCATAGATCCCAAATTAATGCCTTTATAGATTCTGCGCCCAAATTTCCCAAACTGATCAAGGAAAACTCTATCATTCCAAAAGCAATGGTTGGATGGGTTTAGCTGTCCAAAGGAAAAACTCGACATTTATTTTCATTTATTTTCAGATTATATTTTATATGCACATATATATGTATATGTGTGAAAAGACAATTGCGCACTTGTCGTCCATCGAAAAAGATGCGAGCATAGTAGGTAGGTGAAAGAAATACAATTAAAGTACAGCGTTTGACATGCACAATGTAAATGGCTCGTTGGCGTAGCTGCAGCGCCTTTGATTCGCATTTTGTCCATCGCGGTTCGAATCCTGCCGGTGGCTTGTATTTTTTTTTGTTTTTTTTTTTTTTATTTATTTCAAAATTAAAAAAATATTTAAAAATGAATAAAAAAATATATATTTTATTCATGTATACTGGGCACACCACATAACATCAAAAATATGTACCTACATGCGAAAAAAGTTCATGTAGGTACTAGGGCTCTTAAAATTATTCGACTATTCGATTATTCGATTAACCGATTAATCGATTCATAACCGTTCACTTGCTAAAAAGTCGGTTGATGATATTCGATTAGTCACCTTGCCGCAATTATTCGAATAATTGCTTTCCTTCGACTACTCGATTTATGTAGAAAATCGAATTTCAAAAATCGAATATTCAGTGAAAATTTTTTACAGATAATTTTAAAATATAAATGTGCTTATTGTGTTTATACATATGTACATATGAAAGAAGCTGGGTGTGGGGTTTTTTTGAAAAATCTGCGAGAGAAAAGGATGTAACTTGCTCCAATGAAAAAAATATTTCCGCGGTATTTCGCGGGATCAAAAAAAAACAAATTATCCCGAAACCCTATCAACATACAGAAGACTCAAATAAAGAAGTTACAACGAAAAAACTATTTCCGCGGTATTTCGCGGGATCAAAAAAAAAATTTGTCCCGCAACCCTATCAACATACATAGTATGCCAAGTAAAGAAGTTACAATGAAACAAATTTTTCCGCGGTATTTCGCGGGATCAAAAAAAATTTGTCCCGAAACCCTATCAACATACAGAAGAGTCAAGTAAAAAGTTACAATGAAAAAAAATTTTCCCCGGTATTTCGCGGGATCAAAAAAAAAAAAAAATTTGCCCAGAAACCCTCTCAACATAAGAGTAAAATTTAGGCGCGGACTTTTACAATGGTGAGCGTTCTAACTAAAAAATAAAAGAAATAGAACTGGAATTTTGCTGGCTCCTTCTTCAAGAGCAAAATGTGCCAAAACATCTAAAAAAAGGATTATTAAGGGGGTTTTCCTAATTTTTTCCTCCTTCACCTTCACATTCATCATCATCTTTATTTTCATCTTCCTCATCAACATCTTCCTCCCTTTTCTTCCAAAGGAGTCTAAGGAGTCGTGAAAAGCGGCCAAAAACGTCGCCCTTACAATAGTCAGCCTAGTGCAGAAAGAACAAGTACCCTAGCGTGACGGAGTAACGACCGGAAAAGGGCGGGGAGTGCTTTGATTTGCTCCAACAACAACAAAAAATGTCCCATAAATCACTTAAAATGTTGATGAAATGGGTTCATATTTATTTATGAATGTAATAAAATCGAAGGTACAATATTCGATTAATCGGAATGGAACGATTAACCGAATAATCTAAAGTGAGCAGTTAAACGATTAGTCGGCAGCTTTCGACTAATCGAAAATCGCTAACCGAATAATTGAAGTCGACTTCAGTCATAGTCGAATAAATCGGTTAATCGATTAGTCGATTTCCCCGAGCCCTAGTAGGTACCTTTGGACGCACGTGCATAAAATCAAATTTGTCAAATGCTATTCGCAAATTGCCAAATCGCAAATTTATTTTCTTTTCTTTCTTATCCCTATTTTTATCGGGATTGTACAGAATTAATTTGGTCAGAAATGTCTGAATCGTTGGAGAAATTGCCTTTTTCAGAGGTATTTCGCAATTCTTGTTTAAATTAACCTTTTAAAAATTTGAGTATATAAAAACAAGAACAAGAAAAATTCTATTAAAAATATAAATATAACCAAAAAGTACTACATACACTGAGAGAAAAAAAATATATGGAGGGGTCAAAGAAATTGTTTACCTATTTTGAACACTACTTTCTTTGTTTTGAGTAAATTTTCCTTAAAACATGTTAAAAGGTTTATAAAATATTGTTGTTACATGCGTTACCATGGTTTCATATACTTGTTTTGAAAAAATTCATACATTAAAATAATGAAAAATTCTTTAAGCGCCATTCCATTCCCAACTTTCCTTGTTTTGAAGACTTGATTTCTTTAATTTTGAGAAATTAAATTCCCATACAAATCCCCATGGCAACGAATTTGTTTGAATGTTTTTTTATGTTTTTTCCACATTTTTGAGAAAATTTACACAAAACAAAGAAAATTTTGTATTGGGACGCGTGTTCAAAATAAGGAAAATTATGTCTTTGATCGAGAGAAATTTTTTTTTTGAGTGTACATATATTCTTATTTATTTTGACTTTAAATGCAAGGGTAAGTGAAATTGATGATCAATTTGCCACCAATACCATACGATACTCATTCGCACGTACCAATGCAAAAATATACATACATACGTTATACATGTTATTTAGAACTTCAATTGAAATCTCCTGCACTTTATGTGATGACATACATATTGTTAATTTGGAGGGTTTGGAGTTTGGTGTTTTTAAGGTGCGGGAAATGGCGCAACTAGTATATAGAATAATAATAGTAGGTGGTATTAGTCCATATTTTCACCAGCGTCTGCCCTTAAAAAACATCTTCCAAAAAAAGAAATTTTCAAAACCCCCCCCTTGCCGAAATCCTGGATCCGCGCCTGATGTACATATATCTCACTATGATATCTTTATATCAGGGACGTAACGGTTATGAGAGAAATTGGGTAAGTCATATTTAACCATTATCATGAGAAAAAAATGTTTTGGTCCTTAATAACTATTATAAAAACCAAAAAACCGTTTTGAGCCTGAATTACCGTTATGGCAACCAAAAAAGTGTTTTGGGCCTGAATAACGTTATTCAGATTTTTATTTTTTTTTGGTCAGCTATAAAAATCATGCCAATTTATTTGTCAATATTTCTGACGATATTGGTATCAAATGAAAGGTGTTGAGCGAGGATTGTAGCTTTGATTACTCTTTTCATTTGATACCAATATTGCTTAAAACATTCCTGGGCATCCGTGTCCACTTTTCACCCATAACTGGGAACCCGACCTACGAATCTTAACAAATACACCTCTATGTAAAAGCCCTGCTTAACACCTTTCATTTGATACCAATATCGTCCAGAAATACTGACAAATAAATAGGCTTGATTTTTATAGCTGACAAAATGAAAATAAATATCTAAATAACGGTTATTCAGGCCCAAGACAGTTTTTTGGTTGCCATAACGGTTATTCAAGCCCAAAACACATTTTTGGTTACCATACCGGTTATTCATGCCCAAAACGGGTTTTTGGTTTTTATAATGGTTATTAAGGACCAAAAGAAGATAAAGGTTATTTTTGCATAACCTTTTCACCACATTAGAAAAAAATAACCGTTATTTTCGGTCCCTGCTTTTTATATATCTTTATATATATGTACGCAACATAACTTTTACACCGTTATACCGATTTTGGAAAATGTGGTGTTAAATAAAAGGGATTCACCTGTAGATGTGCAGGTAGGTTTAACTTTATTAAAAAGGGTTGCCACCTGTTCAAAAATTCATTTTTATGCTATAGTTTGTTTGATTTTTAAATTTGAGTTGCCATATGAAAGGGCTCGGCCTGAAGATTAGTAATTTATTATAATTTTTACAATAAGGGTTGCCACCTTTTTAAAAAATTCAATTAAACTATACAGTTTGATTTTTAAATTTAAAGTGTCATATGAAAGGGCTTTACTTTAAAATGAGTAATTTATTATAACTTCTACAAAAAGGGTTGCCACCTGTTCAAAAATTTATTTTTACGTTATAGTTTGTTTGATTTTTCGATTTGAGTTGTCATTTGAAAGAGGTTTGTATGAAATTAGTAATTTATTATAATTTTTACAAAAAGGGTTGCCACCTGTTCAAAAATTCATTTTTATGCTCCAGTTTGTTTGATTTTTAAGTTTGAGGTGTTATATGAAAGGGCTTAACCTGAAAATTGGTAATTTATTATCATTTTTAGAAAAAGGGTTGCCACCTGTCAAACAATTTAATATTCCGGTATAGTTTGTTTGATTTTCAAATTTGAAACGTCATCTGAAAGGGCTTGCTCCGTATATGGATAACAAAATTTAATTTTTACAAAACCGGTTGCCACCTATTTGGAAAACTTTATTGACATTCTTTCACTAGAAGGAAGAAAGGTAAAGAAAGGAAAAGAAAAGAAAAGAAAAGAAAAGAAAAGAAAAGAAAAGAAAAGAAAAGAAAAGAAAAGAAAAGACGAAAAGAAAAGAAAAGAAAAGTAAAGAAAAGATAAGAAAAGAAAAGAAAAGAAGAGAAAATAAAAGAAAAGAAAAGACAAGAAAAGAAAAGACAAGAAAAGAAAAAAAGAAAATATAATAAAAGAAAGGCAAGGAAAGTGAAGGAAAGTAAAGGAATGGAAAGGAAGGGAAAGGAAAATATAAAAAGGGGAAAGTGAAAGGAACGGAAATGGCGAAGGAAGAGGAAAGGAAAGGGGAAAAGGTAAGAGGAAGGTGTACGGAAAGTAAAAAGGATAAAGTGGAAGGAAAAGCAAAAAAGACAGAAGAAGAGAAAAAGGAAGGAAACTGGAAAGAGAAAGAAGAGCCCGGAAAATGGAATTTTAGAGGTCGCTAGACGTTTAAAATATTCTAGAAAATTATTCGACATAAAATTTCACTATATCTACTCGGACAACCAGTAACTATACATATGTTTTATTTTATACATATTTTATTAAAGAAATATTATATAAGAAATATGGTCTTTCCACTCTCAAATCGTTCCGCTCTCAATTTAATTGGTCGAATTTTTGACCACGGTGATACTAGTCATTATATAAAAGGCTAAAAAGCGACGTACTTTTCTTAGGATCGGCATTTTACTGCACGAAATTTTGCCGGCCAACAATGTCACATCGGGGTATAAAACTAAAATAAGAAACTCATAAATATGAAATGAGTTTTCAGATCCACAGACACAATGGCTAAGTAGGCGCGGGCGTGTAATTGAAGTCACACGTAATCGAACCGACTACCCACGTATATATGCGAGTATACATAAATATATTGGTATGCATTTGCAATTTGCAACACTTGAAGAGCCGAGGGAATAGCAGACAAAACAAAAAAAATCTTAAAAAAGTGCAACACACCCACTTGTGCGGTTGCTAGTCTCTGCTGTGCTCACTACCGCTACGGCTACTGTTTATTGTCGGCGGCCGGAGGCATCTGCCGTTCTGATGTTGTTCTGGCTGGCGCTGGTCGTGTGGCAACGAAAGTGTGTCAATTTGTATGCATCGCGCCTCATGTGCCGGGAGCAATGTTCCTACTAAACGCGACCGAAATGCTGTGACTTCATATATATATAATAACAAAAACAAAAAGAATCAAGACGAACAATTTGACTGGTCTTCCATCTGGCGATTTCGCGATTTGGTGATGTGGCGATCTGCGCCTGCAACCGCACAGACATACAAAGGTTATGTATTGTAATGGCAAATCGCATGCGCATATCTGGGGAAAATGAGTTCAAATGCAATTTGCGCATGTAGTACATACATATGTAAATAGATATACATATGATTTTTGTAAGCAAGCAGCGATACAGTGCCAGCAATCAGCGCATTCCGATATGAAACATAATTAAACGATTTTCCAATGGAGTTGCATACACACAGAAATACATATGTACATACAGCACGGCTGACTGACTTCACTATGACAAAGTCACCACAACCACAACAATCCGTCGCCGTTTTGTCTTGCCTTATTTAGAAAGACTGAGTTGATTGTTTGTACTCGTGCTTCTCTTCTTGTATGTACATATAAAAATGCAATAAGTAATTGAAGTAATTTGCTTTCTTGCAGGCGCAGTAGTGTCTGCTGGTGCATTCATGCAACCGATTACGGGAATTATACATATATTTATGTACATTTCTCTGCGGTAATTTTTATGTCAGTGCATAATCGTTTATATTGCTGCTGCTTCGTTGCCTTTGAAGCCATATTTTGTTGCAGGAAGAAAAGAAAAAAAACTGTTTTAAGTTAACAGTTTGTTTGCACTGAATGACGGCTTGTAAGTACGCTTATCATTGTTTATACTACATAGTTTGGTAACTCAAATGGTCTTCTTCTTGATCAATTTTAAAAATGCGTATGTATTTGTGCGAAAATGGAGAGAATGAAGGAATCAATGCTGTGCAATTTCGTAGAATTGCTGTTACTACCAAAATGGGAGCAAATTAGTTAGGATTTACTTCGTTTTTACTGAATTTTTTTCTTCACTACGAAAACGATTTTAATAAAAATATATCGTACCTTAAATCATAAAGTGACACAACTAAAATTTTTTTTAATCGACTTTTCATCATAAACAGGTACACAGAACATATCTCTAGCGATTGTCAACAAAACTTTTCATTCGGGGTCTCTTTTGACTAGGGCTCTCGATTTTGTTTGAATATTTTCGCGTAGCCCGAACAATTGTTGTTGAAATGCTCGAACAGTTGTTTGTTTGTTTATTACCCGTATTTTTGTACCGGCATTTGAAAAATTCGGGTATTTTGAAGTTTGTGTTTTTCTTTTGTTTATTATTATTATTTTTTCTTTATATGTATTTTTTTATTTTTGTTTTTCCGATACATATTTTTTTGTTTGTAAGCTCGAATGTTTGTACGGGCATTTGAACAACAAACGCGCTTCAAACAAAAACGATCAGATCGAAATGCTCGATACGCGGGTATCTAGAGCTCTACTTTTGACTGAAAAATAGCCATTATACGTCGCCTTTTGCAATGTCATTGATATGGTGTGCGATATATATTAATTTTTTTCCGCATATCTGCCCAAGTGCGCATAAAATAACGGATAAATGTGTAGAACTAATATTAAAATAGTATTGAGTTTTCCTGTTTATTTTACATTTTTAACTAGATAAATTTGCAGTTTAAGCTAGTTAAATTAACTGGATTGATTTTACAATTTACAAAAATACAATAGGTATATGTACATTCAATAAAAAAAAAGTTGCTTCGGTATTGCGAGATATGGGAGGACCTCCTCCTGGTAAAATTACAAACTATGAGGAGGAAGAAGAAAATATTTTACATTAAAAACTTTTAGAAATAAAAATGCGTTTCACCTTTAACTTACCTGAAAACTGAAAATATAAATGGAATGGCCTTATCACGCATTTCCAATGACGCTAAACTCTTCCCAGGGCACCAGATTTTCCTTTTATTTAAAAAAAAATAATTGCGTTTTGCACGAACAACAACTCCAAATGTTCACAAAAAAAAATTTTGTATCTTTTTTTAACATTTTTTAGTTTATATTGACACTATCATCATGTTAAATAAACCAAATTCCGAATGACATTTAGGAATAAAATTTTATATTTCAATGATACCGTATATTTTAAAAATGCCCAATGTTGCATCAACACTAAAATTTTGTTGAATTTACCAAAATGTCAAATGACGTTTAAAAAGCTAAACTCATGTTTCCAAAATCGTGTAATTTGAAAAAAATTGTTGCTGTTCTATGTGTAAAGATCGATCGTGTTAATCTTACATGAATTAAAATTTGCATATACGCAAACGAAGTAGTAAAGGCATTGGTATCCATATATTCCCTTTTCTATATTTCTAGGAAAATGTAGTAAGAGAGCAGTACGAGAAAGTGCAACCCAGCTTATACGAAAATGTTCAAAAGGAAAGAAAAAAATTTGAATTCAAACGGCCATTTTGCATGGCGAAACCCAACAAACATTTAGGTTAGATATAGGTTTGAGAATGACTCAAGAACTAGCCCTTTTCTAAAATCTCTAACGTTAGGGGACGACTCGAGAAGCAGTCGAGAATCACAGCGATTTCAAACAAAATGGGACATAATTTTAAAATTTAGAAAATTATAATTTCCGAATTGAAATCCAATGTAGTTTTCTAATGAGAATTCGCAAATACTTCCTTTTCTATTCAGTCTCCAATTTATTTCTAGTGTAGTTTTCTACCTTCGCTTTGGATTAGAGATAAGTTTGAGAATTACACTCTCTACCGTTAGAGATTGTGTTTGCTGATGAAGCGCTGTGCCAGTTCATACTTTTTGGTTAATGCCTGGATGTCTTTGATCGCTTTGGTTGCTTTGGAAACTCTACATTCTCCTACATTTCGATATTTCTCAATTAGCAGGTATCCAATATTGGAGAAAAGTCTCAATTCTCAAGTTTATATCCAACATGTTTTTACACTTGAGGTACAACACTTTTCCAAACTGAACTGAGAGTATAATTAGTATGAATTAAATTCAATCATATTAGAAATAAGTAAACTAAAAATGAGTGAAGAATAAAATTTAAAAAGGAATGTATAATTCAACTAATTTTTGTGTATAAAATGTTGTTACTATTTTTAAATGCATAAAAAAAGTGAGCAAATAAGTTAAACAGACAATCATAATTGTTACATTTTTGTTCCTTTATTTCAATCGGATGAGCGTTCGTTGCTCAAAAGCTTTATTCTGATGTTTGATTTTGGTTGGAGAATATCGATAGAATTCAAGTCGAATTCCAATATTTTTTTCAGGTGGTGAAACAGAAACATTTTCATATCAAAAAAGCACCCTTTTGCCGGAAAATGGGTTGTTTCTGCAGTTGATTTCGAGTTAAAAATTATTGTTGGAAATTGCAAAATGGATTTGATCTCAAATGAAATTCAAATGCATTTCCCACATAAATGTTTATTGGGTAGCAACGATTAGCATCATGGATATTTCATTTTTGTTTTGAATAAATAAATGTGTATCTATATTTTTGACACATACAGTGAGTCGCAGTGAAAATTATACACAAACCGATTGAAAAACAAAATTATGTACTTAGGTATATTTTAGAATAAACCACAATTTATGGGCCCGTCAGAATGAATACTTTTCCGGCAATCCAGCTCCGTTTAACTGACACATACTTCAATTTCATATATTTGTTACGGCAAAGTTGAAGTACTGAATGTGTCGATCGTCATTCAAATACATGTAATTCTACTCTGCTGTCAGTTAAAAGGATTGCTGGATTGACGAAAAAGTATTCATTCTGACGCCCCTATTAGTATTTCAAAAAATATTTGATGAAAATTATTTTTTAGTTATAAAAATAATAGTTAAAACCGGAAAAGTTCATGAAACGGTCTCACAGTGAAAGTTAGCCACTAAGAGAGAATATGCCCTAAAACGGTTTTAATACTTTGTTGCCTTGTTTCAATAGTTCAATTACTCTATCCTTAAGCTTAGTATCGACCTCTCAAGAAACGCAAAAGTTTCATATAAAATGACGTACAAGAAATGCTGAAGAAATTTTTCTTGTGAAACTTCCTTGAGCGAGTATCGACCTCTCAAGAAATTTAGTACACTTTTTTAATACTATTTTTCAACGTTATGCGAACACAGCAACACAGGTTTTGCCAAGAAATATATCATCGAGCATTTATTTCTTAAAGAAATTTTGACGTTTGTTGCGTGTTGAAAAAATATCGTGGAAATCGTTAGTGAAAATGTCAAAAAAGAAACGCAAAATAGAATGCACAATTTTTCTAATGATGCAAGGGCATAGTTGGCATCGATTTCTCATATTTTATTCCATTCCGGCCATCAATATACCACAGTTTACCAGTAATATAAGGTCATCCTCGTCGCATTCGATGATATCCTAAAATAATAACAAAATTAAACTATTGAAAACATATATTTAAAGCTTTTATTTAATATTTTTTAAGAACTTACTAATTGCTTATGTTTACAAAAAGGTTTATTTTGTTTACGTTTTTGATGCTCTTCTTCATTTCACTTGGTATTCACGGTGGATTACTCAACGTCAAAATTTCTTGCCTACTACCTTTTTTTACTCAAGAAATAAATCCAAAAATTTCTTGAGCTGTTTCTTGAGAGGTCGATACCAGCCTTTAATGAATTAAATATAATACACATTTTATTAGCATGCAATGTGTTTTCAGTTTTATGTTCAAATCGATTTAAGCGAAACAAGTTGCAAGTTTGTAAAAAATTCTATTGAATTTTGTACGTTCTTTTCTGAAGTATTCTATGAAAAGTTAAAAGCTGTAAAAATGTCAATTAAACATTAAAAAAATCGAGAGCTCTAGTTTCTATAGACCTTACGTCCCCTTCAATTTATGTACTTAACTCTTGGCATGTTATCATGCACAATAATTGCCAGTCCGTTAATGATATCTTCTGTGCTAAGATAATTGGTTCTTATTAATGAGAAAATTATTTGGAATAGTGCCACAAATTTCTGCCTAATTGGCGTGCGTTTTAGTCTAATGAAATAAAAATATTTGTTAAGCTATTATATAGAGTGAGTGATGCATCTGTACACTGAGAAAAGAATCAACCAAAAATTGGTTAATAGTACTATTTTTATATTAAAAATGAAATCAACCAGAGTTTTGGTTAAAACAAAATTTCTGATTTTATACAGTATTTTGTTTTAGAAACAAAAAAAAAATAACCCAAAATTGGTTCATATGGAATAAGTTTGAGTTCAGCTAAATATTTCATAGCTCATTTTTTTCAATATTTTGATTTTAACATAAAATAAATCATCATTGTAATATTTACCAAAAATCTGTTTGATTCTTTTTACATGTGAAAATAGAACTTTTTTCTCTGTGTAGGCACGTTGAAAATATACCTTATCTTGAAATACAAAATGACATAAAGAAATTAGGCACGACTCATAAATTACAGTGTACCAACTCTCAGGGCCATCACATCTAATTAAGTATATGTCCATCGTCTCTGTTCCCTATGTAGAACAACTCTCGATTATTTTTCGTTCCATTATATATATATATATATATGTCTCGATTATTTTTCGTTCCATTATATATATATGTGGCCGCTGTGGTGCAGTGGGTAGAGTGCTCGCCTGCTATGCCAGAGGTCTCGGGTTCAAACCACGGTCCGAGCAAAACACCAAAACAATTTTTCTAATTAGTAAAAATCCAATTATTGGGTTTTTTAAGAGCAGCGGTCACCTTTCGGCAGTGGGCGGCATACCCTCCGAGAGTATTTCTGCCATGAAAAAGCTTCTCACAAAAAATGCATTCGCCGTTCGGAGCCGGCATAAAACTGTAGGTCCACCCAATTAGTAGGAAAATAAAAAAGGAGCACACCTCGAATTGGGAGAGAAGCTCGGCCATAAAACTCGTCAGAGTTATAATAGCGCCATTGTATTATTATTATAAGATGTGATGGCCCTGACATATAGACATATATATATATATATATACCTAAATATTCTTGTTCCATATTAGAGTAGTTGAACTTCGACTGCATGCTCTTCTTTTGGGAACTGGAATTTGATACTATCGCACAGTGCTGTGTCTCCATATAAAAAGTGGGCAAAAATAGAATAATGGACGGATTTGAGCAAAAATTCGTTTCCAGGTGGACTGGAGTACGGAGATTTCAAAAATCAATTTTTTTTTATCTAGCTCTTACATTTTTCATGGAAACTGAGATTGAAACTGCAAAATTTAATATTCTGAAGTAGTTCCAATACTGAGTAGTTCTTTTATTATTTATACAGGGCGTTTTCCTAATAATATTAAAGACTTCAAGGCTTCATTCTATGGCTTAATCCATGGCAAATAAGATTCCCTATATCTCTCTTACGGAAACCCTCTAGGAATGACAGCTACTTTTATTTTGGTCCTTTTTGACTACAAAAGGTTTTTTAAATTGATTATATCTTTTGGTGCGGATGTCACACGCTAAAAAAATTTGATTTATTCAAGACGTCACTAAATACTCAAAAGCAGGTCCGTACGCAGCAATTGTCTTCTGGGGGCTTTTGAACTCTTGGATGTTCAGAGAATATTATGATTTTTGATAACGAATTCTCTGCACATGGTGTATGCAAAATTTACACTAAAGATAAATATTGATTGTAAAAAGCATTCTTTATCGGCAAGTCTTGCTCTGTGAATGGAATTTATAGCATAGAAATCCAGATATCAGCTAAAATTGAATTTTTTATAATTGAATTCATAGTAATACTAGAGGTTATCCGCGAGTTTCACACCACGTGCTTTTAAAACTATTAGCATATTGAGCTAGTCTAAAAAGCTACATAGAAAAAATATCATTCTTGACGTCAAAGATAGTTTCCTTATTTTGTTTTTCTCCGTAGAGTACGTAATTATCTCATAGGCCCACACCAATTTTCAGTACCCTACTATAAATATTTAAAGAGATCTTCGCTGTGAAAGTTTCAGTTTGTATGGGAGGTGCCCATCACTGCTTTACCAAGACCTAGACTGTTTATCTGTTGAGTATATAATTATGTATTATTTCTTCACACAAATTTTCATTATTCTAGTACAAATATTTCAAGAGATATTACGAAAAAAAGGAAAATTTTGTATGGGAGGTGCCCATCCCTGCCTTTTAATCAGATTAAAAATATGCCTATAGTAATTACCGGGTGAAAATACATAGGCGTGCAAAGTTTCGTAAGGATCCGTTTAGTGGTTTTCTCACCAATTGAGTTTAAACACAATTTCCATTTCACATTTATAAAATAAGAAGAAGATTAGTTTTTTCACTATTTTACGCTTCACTACACAGCACGGAACACTACCGCGTGTGTCTACAGTAATAAACTTTACTATTTTTAAAAAATGGTTTGACATTTAAGCAATGGAAAATATTGTGGTAACTGTAATCAGTGAAATTTGTTTTTTGCAACAGTTTCTTTTATAACCTTAAAAAAAAGATTTTCTTCGAAAAGCGCAATGAGTCTGCAGACTTTCTTTTTTTTATTGCAAAGAAAAATGCCCCTTCTTTCAAACAAAAGAATAAAAAAAACATACTTTTCATACTTTTTTTATCCCTTTGTAAACTTAGCAATTTTTAAAATTTTCTGCAACAAATTTTCGGGTGTAGCAAATAGGCGATCTCAGCCAGGAAACTCAATATTTCTTAAAAAGCTCTATAGAGTGGTTTCCTTACACATTTTCTAATTTGAAAAATTTTATCTTAAGATAAAGTATGATAAATTGTATTTTTAGCAATTTTTTTTAAAGACTCCAGCTAAAGGCATTTTCAAAAAAAAAAATTTATATATAAAACACACAACTTTAAGAGATTTTTGTGAGAACCTTATGAGTTAGAAACAAAAACTAAGTCCAGATCCTTAATCTAGGATAAATTACCTTTCCAACGATATCAAACACGTTGACATACGTGACAAAATTTTTTTTTTATTTTTGCCCGCTCATACAGCACTGTGTTACGTCTTAATTAGTCCGTACTAAGTACTTTCAAAATATTCAAGTACAAGTACAAGTACAAGGAATTGCAAAATAATTGAAGTTTTAGCAAATACTTCAAAGTATTTGAAAAGAATTGAAAGTACTTGAAAAGAATTGAAAAATGTACTTGAACCGATTTTTTAATTCTTTTCAAGTACTTTCAATTACTTACAAATCGATTCAAGTACATTTTTCAATTCATTTCAAGTACTTTCGATTCTTTTCAAATACTTTGAAGTATTTGCTAAAACTTCAATTATTTTTCAATTACTTGTACTTATACTTGAAAATTTTGGGAATGCCAGCACCTGTACCAGTACCTGTACAATTTCTTTAAAATGTAATAGTCACAAGTCGTACTGGTACTTGATATTACCCACGTCTGGCTTACCCTTTAACCTCTTCATTCTGTTTTAGTTGCAATCATGATTACAACCAGGGCCTCGAAGCTGAGCGGAGCTAACGAAAAGAAAAGTTTGCTCCAATGCCCTGATTACAACTACTATGGTGATAACATTAGCCCACCAACAACATTCACGTGTATTTTGTTTGTGTAGCCAATCGCAGCGAAGAAAACAAAAAATTAGCTAGTTTCTTAGCACAACCTGGGTTAGTGAGCGCTGAGCATGCTAATACAGTTCCACATATGAGCTTTTATGAGGCTTTTAAAACACAATAGCATAGCTTGTTTTCTCGCTTTCTCTAAGCAGAAGTCAATTGCTTATTTTCAGAGTTAAGTTGAAAAAAAGTAGCAAAAGACTTCTTTTATTTTTCACATCAAATTTGAAGCCGAATCAATGACATCCATAGTTTATTGATCAGACAAGATTATCAATATATATGAATAGAAACAACAATAAGTACAAACGAATTTAATCAAAGTCAATGACGGAACTGCAATCAGACTTTCAGATAATACAGCAAAGAAAATTATATAAATGGGTACCACTGTAATATTAAATACAAAAGTATCTATATATACATATGTATGTAGCCGGAATCATTTTAGAAAATTGTACTTTTCATCACATTCAGCTAAATTGTATTAAAGCCGTCATTAAGAGCCGTTTTTAAGAGCGAATCATTTACTTGAACAAATTTTACATTTAATTTAAATTAATGTAAATAAATAATGTTTCCACATTTATTTATTAAAAATTCTTTTTTTATTTAAAAAATTATTGATGACTACGAGTTGAAATGATCATATTGTACATATTTGTTTACATATGTAACTATTAAAATTGTCAAGTGTAATAAAATAACGGATGAGCAACAGCCACACTTGTGGCTCATCACGAACAATATTTATCATGATGACAGATCGTTTATTGCACAACTATCGGCTTGGCGGTAATAGTAGTTATCATAATTTGTATTCATTGACTTCAACATTTTTTTTTTATAGTGTTTCCAATGAATTTTCATTCATATGTATGTACATTAGGGTGGGTCGATTTGTATGGAGGAAAATTAATCGATACCGCGCCATCGAAATTCGGATTACTCTCCTTTTTCTGAGTAGACAACTCCTCCACGACATTTGTCTAAAATTAATTTTGATGTTCCGGAATTTGATTTTTATGAACCAAGAAGATTTTTCAACATACAAATTAGGCAAAAATCGGCAAAAAAAATATCCAGGCCAATGTGCATATCGAATTGAAGCAGAATTTTATGCTGAATCCAGGGATGAAATTAGAATTAAAATCGAATGATCCGTTTTCGAGATATAGCCTGATTTCCGGTTATGGAGGCTGAATGCCCAAAATCGCATACTTTTGCGATTATCTCTTGCTGTGTACAATATATCTTAAATTTGTTTGCGAATTTCTTAAAGATAAGTCAATACAATATAGGAACAGTATTTTTAAATATTAATTTATATTCCGGTATAGGAAAACTAGAATGCACTCTTTTTTCCTTGGCCCAAAACCGCGGTATGGGTTCTCTATGTTATAGTCATCCGCCGACAGCGCTTTGCGTACTATAAATGCTCTAAATACAAAATTTCAGAATTTTAGCTGCAAAAAGTGAAGAGTTATACCCCAAAACGTAGACGTATGCCGTTTGGGACTTGTTTTTTTTACTTTACTCAACTCTAAAAAACTCAAGGTTACTCATACGCCATAGCGTACTATTGGAAGCAAAAAACAAATTTCAGAAGCATTAGTCTACGTTTTAGGGAATAACTCTTAAATTTTTGCAGCTAAAATTCTGAAATTTTGGATTTGGAGCATTTATTGTGTACAAAGCGCTGACGGCGAAAATCATCGGTATCAAATGACTATAACATAGAGAACCCATACCGCGAATTTTGGCCAAGGAAAAAAGAGTACATTCTAGTTTTCCTATACCGCAAGATAAATTAATATTTTAAAATACTGCTCGTATATTGCATTGACGTATCTTTAAGCAATTCGCAAACAAATTTAAGATATATTGTACACAGCAAGAGATAATCGTAAAAGTATGCGATTTTGGGCATTCAGCCTCCATAACCGGAAATCAGGCTATATCTCGAAAACGAATCATCCGATTTTAATTCTGATTTCATCTCCGGATTCAGCACAAAATTCTGCTTCAATTCGATGTGCACATTGACCTGGATATTTTTTTGCCGATTTTTGCCCAATTTTTATTTTAAAAAATCCGTCTTGATCCATAAAAACCAAATTCCGGAACATCAAAATTAATTTTAGACAAATGTCGTGGAGTTTTTTGCTCAGAAAAAGGAGAGGAATCCGAATTTCGATAGCGCGATATAGGTTAGTAAATCGCCCCTCCCTAATGTACATATACATATGAATAAGAGGGTGAGACAATGACAAATTCATCTATTCATAGGCATAACGAACATATGTACAAAAGTATGTATGCAGTTATTTAAGTTATATTAATTCTTTTTTTAGTACATACAATATTTATTGAATATGATAATTAAGATTGAATGTGAAAACGGTGAACTTTTTCTATCTTGTTCTTGAGAAAAGTTATAGTAACCGCTTGACAACGGCTTCCGAACTATACATTAAACATCACACACACATATGTATGTATGTAGTCTTTGACTTCACCCTTCACCAAAGTCAAATCATTCAAGCGTTAATTAAATTGCCAAATTGATTGTATAATAGTAACATTAAAATTATAATTTTACGTCATTGATTCTTCCTTGTTGCTGTTTAGCTCGTTGCTGGGTATAAACTATTTATAAAAACTGCGCATATATAATTATACATATGTATATAGTTTATGAGTATATGTACATATATACATAAGTACACATGAATCCACTTGTACACATGTTTTTTGTCGCCTTTTGGCCGGCGCAAGTCATTTCTATATTTGGTTGGCCATTACAAGCAATTGATGGAGTACGTACTCGTACATGGCAATAAATTTATTAGTGCAAATGCTTTTTATGGAATTCAATTAATTCTTTTGCCGTAATTTGCGAATATTTATTGCTGTTTTTTTTTTTGCTTGCTCTGAGCGCCACATTTTAAATTGAGATTTATGCTCGTTTAATCAATGGAATTTATCATATTTGGCCATTTAAATAGTTTTATGTACTTATGTATGAATTTTTAATAAATATTTTTAATAAAAATTTGAACTAAATTTGCTTTGGGACTTCTTTTTTTATGCTGCGTCGTTCGCATAGAAAAAAATTAAAGCGTGAATAACGGGTATTCATGAACATTGATGTGTAAACTGTTTCGAAATCGGATATTTATTCCCTTTTCCTTATTCCTTTTTTTCCTGGTTTTCTATGGATTAAAAGGTGACTATCGTTTTTGTAATTTTTTGTTGTCATTGTGACTGCTACTATTTTGTTGTTTTTGTTTGTTTTGGTTTTTGGTTTTTGGTTTTTGACTTTTGATTTTTTATATTGTTTTGTTTTGTATTGCTCAGAAACATGCAAGATCATCCGAGTCCACGTTTGACCCATATCTGGAGAACCGGCCTAGGAATCATAAAGAGTAAAGCTCCGTGTAGAAGCCGTGTTGAACACCTTTGATATCAATATTGCTCAGAAACATTCAAGGGTCATCCGGGTCCTCGTTTTGACGCATATCTCGGGACCCGACCTAGGAATCATAAAGAATAGGGCTCCATGTAGAATCAATGATCAAAGCCTTTCGTTTGATATCAATATTGCTCAGAAACATTCAAGGACATCCAGGTCCTCGTATTGCCCCATATCTCGGGACCCAACATAGGAACCATAAAGAGTAGAGCTCCGTGTAGAATCCCCGCTCAGAACCTTTCATTTGATACCAATATTGCTCAGAAACATGCAAGATCATCCGGGTCCTCCTATTGACCCATATCTCCGGACCCGACCTAGGAACCATGAAGAATAGAGCTCCCTGAAGAAGGCCTGCTCAAGATCTTTCATTTGATACCAATTTTGCTCAGAAACATTCAAGGATCATCCGGGTTCTCCTTTTGACCCATATCTGGAGACCCGGCCTGGGGGTCACAATGAAGAGAGCTTCATATCGAAGTCCTCCTCAAAAACTTTCATTTGATACCAATAATAATAATATAATAATAATAATACAATGGCACTATTATAACTCTGACGAGTTTTATGGCCGAGCTTCTCTCTCAATTCGAGGTGTGCTCCTTTTTGTTTTTCCTACTAATTGGGTGGATCTACAGTTTTATGCCGGCTCCGAACGGCGAATGCATTTTTTTTTAGAAGCTTTTTCATGGCAGAAATACACTCGGAGGGTATGCCGCCCACTGCCGAGAGGTGACCGCTGCTCTTAAAAAACCCAATAATTGGATTTTTACTAATTAGAAAAATTGTTTTGGTGTTTTGCTCGGACCGTGGTTTGAACCCGAGACCTCTGGCATAGCAGGCGAGCACTCTACACACTGCACCACAGCGGCCACTATTTGATACCAATATTGCACAGAAAATTATATAGGTAGATGTAGGTATGCATATCCATACATTTGCATACATGTTCAAACAGGTTGGTCCTTTTTATTTTGCCTATTTGTCGCATTGTTGCAGAACTTCACTTCGCTTCGTTGCTGTTGTTGTTGATATTTGCATTTGCACGGCTATGCATGCAAGCATTTGTAAGTACATGTCTATCTACCACCACTGACAATGCCAAGCGATTCACACGGACGCAGCAGTGCACTAACACAAAGGTCATTTACGTTTACGCGTAAACTTTACCTGTTTTTCGAAATCACTCGTAGCTACAGCAAAGATGTTTACACATCAATAAACCTGCAGTCAAATCAAAACTAATTTATAACAAGTTGGCCATACAACTCAACTAGTCAGCCATCTATCTTTTTTTCATATAGGCAACTGGTATTTTTAACACGGCGATGGCCAAGGAAAGGGCAATTGACCGCCTTCGCATCAGAGTCAGTGCTTTCATCAAAGGCATAGAAGTCTCCGATATGGTCGTGTGACCAAACTCATTTTTCCGTAAGCTTGTGGGAGGAGTGGCCGCTGTGATGCAGTGGGTAGAGTGCTCGCCTGCTATGCCAGAGGTCTCGGGTTCAAACCCCAGTCCGAGCAAAACACCAAAAAATTTTTCTAATTAGTAAAAATTCAATTATTGGGTTTTTTAAGAGCAGCGGTCACCTCTACGCAGTGGGCGGCATACCCTCCGAGTGTATTTCTGCCATGAAAAAGCTTCTCACAAAAAATACATTCGCCGTTCGGAGCCGGAATAAAACTGTAGGTCTACCCAATTAGTAGGAAAAACAAAAAGGAGCACACCTCGAATCGGGAGAGAAGCTCGGCCATAAAACTCGTCAGAGCGCCATTCTATTATTATTATAATGTGGGAGGAGTAGGAGGTGATTTAATCAAAAATCTCCTACCGGATCAGAACTGAAGCATATCAATTCGGAACGGATGCTTAATAAGCAGGTCACTCGATTCTCATTAGCAGGTTTTTGTTAATTAATAACGTGTATAAAGCCATAAAGAGAGTTTTATACACATATATACATATGTACCTATGTATGTATGTACATAAGTTGCACCAGGCAAACAAACTTCACAATACTATTTTCAAATACAATAGGATGACCCTCACGTTTTAGAGGACGAACGTCACATTTGTTGACGGTCAGTTAAAAGCAAATATTTTATTATATACAATAATTGTGTAAATACATACCTACATACGTATCGACGCTTCCAAACAAAACTGTACTAAGTCTGAAAATTGTGTTTTGCAGAAGAAGCTCTCAAAGTTTAAACTCGATATGAAACTTCGGTTGTATGCTAAGTATATTTTCACTTGTAACTTCTGTTTGGATTAAACGATCAACACCAAAACTCGACAATATCAAAGTTAGGGTACGCTTTATATAAAACCGTAAGAAAAAATAAAAATTTGCTGCGTGTTTTTTCATGGCAAGCTCTCAAAGTTTTTATTCTGTAAAAATCACGAGTTGTATTATGTGTACACTTTTGCTTATATGTAACTTTTGATTGGATTGTCCGATTGATACCAAAATTAGACAGCATCTAATTAAGACACGCTCTACTCGAAAAGGCCAACGGGAAAATGTACTAAGTCGACTTACTAGAGTATTGTTTGGAAGCGTCGATATGTATGACTGTAAGGCACTCTGCACACGAGGCGTATCGTCATAGACGCGTACCAGACATTTCATGTAGCGTCGATTTCCCTACGCCACAAGTTCTGCACACGAAACGACATGAAACTTCGCTGCACAAAACAAACAAACAAATTAATAATACGGTATTCGCTTTAAATTTCGAAGCTTTAAATAGAAAAGATGAAAAATTTTATGGAATCTTCCATTTTCTTTAATTATACACTAATTTTTTCCGATTTTTTTACACAAATTTTACTGCTATCTTAAATTCTACCAAGGGGAAAAATGTAAACAAATATCTTCTTCTTCCTCTTTTCTAAGCGTAGTACGCCTAGCTACCAGCACTGCTTTACGCCAAGCGACATGTAGCCAGCATACCTTGACGAATGCATGAAACTGACGACTCATGTGCAGCCCTCAATTGAAATATACGTGCGCGACATCAAAGCGTACAGCTTTCGTCTGTAGTATCTAATACGCGTCTAAAGCAGTAAGCTCCGTGTGCAGAGTACCTAAGCATTGCTTATTATACATATGTACATAATTTTTTCTAAAAGCTGTGAAATGTAAAGAAACGAATTTTAGTATAAGCTGTAGTTTTAAGATGCAGTCAGTACTTAAAAAAGGTACGTATGTAAATATGTATGTATATACATATACATACCTATACATATGTACGAACATTTACATGTGATGAAACACACTTGAAATTAATTACATAATTATTATAAATGCGACTCTTTATGCACTTGATTTAGTCGAAAAAAATAATACTTTTTGGTCACTGTTTTACATTTTCTGCGGTCTTCGATATTCAAATATAGTTGAACTCAAAATTGTAACTTGCGTATTTTCTTACCGAAAATCAGTACCACTTTTGTAACCTCTAATCCAAGGATGGCCAGTGAATGGCACTTTTGGCTCACTATGGCTTACAACAGCACGACTTTGCCGTTATTGTTGTATGGCTCCATTAGTCAAATTGCTAGGCCACACTTGCTCTATTTTATAACAAGTGGTAAGGAAAGAATTTAAAGCCTTGGCAGAATATAGATAAGTAATCGGAATTTAAAAAAAAATAATATTTGTTTTTCAATATATCTACAAGGAGAGAAAAAAAAATACATATTTATATGGAGGGGTCAAAGAAATTGCTTCCCTATACTCAACACTATTTTCTTTGTTTTGGGTAAATTTTCCCAAAAACATGTTAAGAGGATTATAAAATAAAGTTGTTTATATGCGTTAGCATGGTTTCATATACTTTTTTAAAGAAATTCATACATGAAAATAAGGAAACATTTCTTAAGCGCCACTCCATTCCGAACTTGTACTTGTTTTGAAGAATTGATTTCTTTCATTTTGATAAATGAAATTTCCCTACAAATCCCCATGGTAACGAATTTGTTTGTATGTTTTTTCCACATTTTTGAGAAAATTTACTCAAAATAAAGACAATTTTGTATAATAAGGAAAACAATGTATTTGATCGAGACAAGTTTTTTGAGTGTAGTATAAACTTATAATAAATATTTAAATCAAAAGTCAAATTGAAATTAATTGATAGACTTTTCTCTTACAGTACCGTCACAATAACTTTATTAAGTTTAAGAATTCAAAATTTTTTTTATAAAATGCCTAGTCTTTATAATTTATGTGTGCCTTATCTCAGGGGAGTACAATTACTTTCAGCAAAGCCACGCGAGAGACGCCATATTGCCTTGCTCCGCTGACAATTTTCAGTATCTATATATTAATAGGCTAATATTTTTTCCACACAAACAATTGCCAGGCTGTTTAGCACATTTAACATACTCGTATCCACATAAAATTGATATGGATGTGTTCGTATGAGTCAGGAGCAGTGCATAGGCATATAATTTTTTCTATAAATTATTTAATTTGTTTATAATTAATAAATAAAAATTTTAGTTAAGAGAAATAGATATCGTAAACGTGTTTACAAATATCGTAAACACAGTTGAAGAGTCGCTTTAATTTAAAAGCGCTCCCTCTATTTTATATGCATTGGCCCAGTTTACGCTCAGATCAAAATCAACGCGGCCAAATATCTCCTATTGCTTTTCCATTAAAGCGAAAAATGAGAGAGAGTGCGGGAGAGCACACTGAGTAATTTTAATTTTGACCAAGGCATATCTAACAGGTAGGCTCGGCGTCGAATTGAAAAACTTCTTTTTTTATTTACATAGGTAGAGTGTAATGTCAAAATCAAAGCGAATTCACATCATGGCCAATAGGAATGGACGAGCCGCAAGCGAATTCAGATTTTAACCACGGCGAAATATCATTTTGACATTACACTCTACCAATTACAATAACAAAATACATGGGAAATTTCTGAATTCACCACCGGGCCTACCTTCCTAGATCTGCCTTGATTTTGACCATGATTTCGCGTCGGACCGTAATCAAAAGGGCAAATCAGTGTTGCGGTACAACTAGAATTTGGAAAGTGTTGCTTATCTCCCCGAAAAGGAATAATTTTTGTACCAATACAAAGTTGAAAAAATAAATTGCATGGTCGAATTTCGAACACCGGCGATACTAGTATGTATTAATATTTGAAAATTTGGGACAATTTTAAGTGGTTTCTAAGAAAATTACAATGTGTTTTATTTCTACTGAGCTATTACTGCATTACTTTGAAATAAATAAAAGCACTTTCCTTCCTCGAAATATACTATAATTTAACTATAGTTACCACTGTACAATTTTCACTAACACTCACTGTATTATCAGCATGAATTTATTCATTCTTTGCTGTGATTTATTTTAATTTTCTTATTTATTCTTTTCACCCTCTTTTCTGCTCAGATAAATTGTTTAAGTTATTTCACTTTACTTTGAAAACTTTTTAAAAAAACACTTCAACTTATATGCGCAAGTTTTTTCTTAACAGCTAAGCTGGAAATTCGAGAAGAAAGCACTTACCATGCAACTAAACGTTTTGCTTATTTATACAAAGTTGACTGAGATAAAACAGTTTTGTTATTCTCAAAAGAAAAACTTACATATATACATACTTATCTATGTATGTATGCATTCACATGTATTTTATGTATGCTATATGTACAGAGATATCTATTATTTAACTAGCCTTGCACATTGACGTACAGTTGCACTAAATACATAAAACATTCATGTCATCTAAATGCATACATACATTTGTACATATTTGTGTAAATAAGAATATATGCAGCATTTTAGCTGGCGGCTGGCAAATACTTAAAATACGGAACGGAAATTACAAGCATCCAAAAATTTAGCATACCGTATACAATTCGGTATTTGATATTCAGAAAGTATGCAAATCTGCTATTTTATTTTCATGTCCTGCTTTTTCGCGGATTACATTGTGTCGTTAAATTTTGTTGTTGTTTTGCTTTTGATATTTTTGAATTCTCCATTTTTTGCTGAATCGATTGAGGGTACATATCCATACATACATATGTGCAGATATGTACCCTGCAGGGAACTCAATAACTAGTGAGCAAAATTTCTAGTTCCGAACTAGCGAAAAGGTGTCAAAAAGGAACTAGCTCCATAGTAGTTAGACTCTTACCAGTTCAGAAGGAGTGAATTGAGTCATCATTATAAGACACACTTTGATTTGTATGTAATTTCGAATTGACAAAAATTTCATGTATTTTTTTTTTGTTCATCCATTTGCCGTCGGTTTTGCATATTTCAACAATTCTCAGATTGTTCGTGAAGCATATCGTATAAAGAGTACAATTTGCATCTTCAATTAATGAAATGAAATGTTCGCCTAATTATGCTTTTCCGATCTCTCAGTCTTATTTTTATTTTTTTTTATTACTTTTTAAATATTTTTTTACAATTTTATTCAATAAATAAATAAATAAAAAATTATGATCTGCCTCGACACCGACAGGATTCGAACCCGCGGTCGCCAGATTGATTGTCACACGCATTAGCCAGTGGGCCATCGCACCACTTGCATGAAGTGTGTCAAATGCTGCAGTTAAGCGATAGATGTAAAACTGTAGAATTTGTAGGTATGTACCTGTAGCTCCTTCAGAACTATCGAAATTGCACCAATAAACGAACTAGTGAAAACTGCAGAATTTAGTACTAGTTCGGAACTATCGAAAATGTAGTGCAGAGAGTGACAATTGACACCGCCTAGCACATCGCCGTATTAAATTCGTCAGTTGATAACATGCAAAAGAGATTTAGCTCGCACTGGTAGTGGCGAAAAATGCACTAGAAGCGTCCTACTTCAGAACCAGAAATTTTCCCTACTGGGTATATATTTATAAATGTACATGCTACTTGTACATACAAATTTTTAACGAGTCTTTTTACAAATCTCTTTTTTACGTGATGCCTTCTACTTCGGATAATATTAAGAAAGCAAGAAGTAAAATAAGAAAAGTACTTAAGATTTTATATGCACGTGTAAGTTTTCTCTAAGTATTTTCGGGCATTTTAAATAAGAATTTTTTCTGTACACATTTTTGATGACCTTGACCTCAAAAAAATTTATTCTGTAAGGGCACAGCCAGACGACGCAAGAAAGTACTTTCAGAAAGTGAAAAATTCAAATTTTTGTATTTGTTTTTTAAGGTTTAAAGGGAAAATGTGTTAAATGCTTTTAAGGCGACATGCTTTGCAATTTTGATTAAGATTTTTTCGTTTGTTATTTAATGGAACTTTTCTTATAACTACATATGATTCATGACAAATCAAAGTGCTTCAAACTAGCTTTCTTTAAATACAATAGCTTTGTTCGCGTACTTTCTCCAACAGCATTTACTCAGCAGCCTCCAACAGCCAGGTGTTGGAGAAAAATGTCACCTATCCTCTCACAAGAGAAAAGTATCGTAAGAGGTAAACGAACACAAAATTTGCAGAGTTCAACAGCTTTGGCAAACAGCTGATTTTTATTTACATTCACAAGCCCCAAATTCAAAGGATAAAGGATTAAAATTAAAATGATAATAAAATTGGTGGAAATTATTGCTGTTAATTATGTATATATGTACATATAACATAAAAATAATAAAATAAAACATAGTTTTTTTCTTATTTAATTTCTTTTGATTCGTTTTGGGTTTCGTTTTGGTCAGTCTTTTGTCACCTGGCGATAACCTCCTCAATCTAAAAATCGTTCGCATAGGCTCGCAAAAAGGTTTTTTGAAGTTCGGAAATGCATCCGGAACTCTCTTTTACAATAAATCGGCACTGTTTGTTCTATATAAATGCTAATGGAGTTACAATTCTGCCTGAAAACAGTGGAGATATATGCACATATGTATGTATCTGCAATACAATTAACTTCATGTTGTTGTTGTTGTAGCCACCAAGACACTCCCCGAAGGTTTTGGGGAGTGTAGGGGATGTGACAGTCCTTTGCCGGATAAATCCGGTACGATCGGGTACTAGTCCCTTCTGACACTAGCCCGACTGTCGTGCGAACGATTTTTTCTGGCCATAATCAACCTTCTAGGCCGGTGGATTTTAGTCGCGTCTTACGACAGGCATTCCTTACAACGGGTATATTCTAGACCCCCTAACCCGCTGGGGTTCGCTGTTACTATCTAATAAATAGGATTTCATTGTAATAATTATCACACTAACAGTTGCTTTTCTTTGTACCCATGTCCATACTGTTTTCCACCGCAGTATGGCTATGTTCAGAAACGCAGCATGAAACGCAACAGCGGCAGTAATTATTTTTTTGATGATTGTGATGAGCGACGCTTCATGTAAAATTTACGTTTATGAACGCTCTGCTTGTACTACAAAATCAGGTTGCGCTTCAAACTGAGTTTCTGAACAAAGCCTATGTCTTCGCGTCTGCTGCCCCGCAGAAGAGATTTCAATTTAATGCACCCGGCCCTGGCCATGCTTTAAAAAAATAACCCTCTATGGACCGATCCACAGTACTTTTGAGTAGAACAAACTTTTGCGTTGGCGGCATTTGGCCGCGCTTTAAAAAAAATAGCCCCAGCCAGCAAAATTTCCTTTCTCGAATTATATCTGCGGAGCGATCGGGAGTGTTATAATTAGTAAAATTAACATCCATAGAAGATTTCCCGAAAGTTCCAGTGGTTTGAAAATAAATACGGCGGGCGCATTATACTGAAGCCGACCCACTGCAGAACTACTCTCGGAGGGTGTGCCACCCACTGCCTAGAGTGGCTGCTATTTTAAAAATCCGGATAATTGGGTTTTAGTTAGAATTTGATGTCTATCCAGGCTCAGTGAAACTTTCAGGAAATATTCTGTAGATGATAATTCATCTTATATTAAAACTTTCAACTATTATTAAATTATAATATTAAAGTTCTCCAGAAATAGAATTCTCCCGGCTGAGGGTTATTTTTGTAAAGCGCGGCTGAAGGCAAAAGGTGTTCTATACAAAACAACTGTGGATTGCTCCATGGATATTAATCCAGAAAGAGAATTCTGCCGGCTGAGGGTAATTTTATTGAAGCTCTGGAAAATTAATTGTTATCGGATCGTGGATCATTATATACAAATTTTCCCTCTATCCAGGCTGGGGATCCAACCCATGACCTCTGGTATGGCAGACTAGCCACTGTCCGCCACACCACAGTGGCCACAACACTCCCCACTGCACCACAGCGGCCCCGTTAATATATATTCCCGCAAAGGAGATTACAATTTACTAAGGTACATAATATGCATATAAATACTTCGCAAAAAGTATGTAACTTATTTTGCATATTTAATTTATCCATATTTGTTGCCAATTTAGTGTATTTTTCCAATTTTATAATTGATTTGTATATTTTGCAAATCTTGTTACTTGCAAAAATTCAAGTCAGCTGTTGTTTGATCAGCTGTTTTCCTGTTGGAAAATTGCTGTTGGCAAAAATTTGTCCAACAGAATTCAACAGCTTCTCACAAAATGAAATGTCAGTTTTCTCTCTCAGTTGGTTCTCTTCTGTTGGAGATTTGGCGTAAAAAACGGCGACAAAGTGTTTTTTTTTAAAAGTTTTCGAAAAACATCAAAAAATATCCGTAAACGAACAAAGCTAATATTGCAACCACAATAAAACTCACAAACAGGCCTTATAGCCCCGTCACAATGAAATTTTGACGGAGCAGCATGCATTGACAGCTGAGTGGAATGTATGTATTTGCATGGGGATCGACACATCCAGCAGCACTAGCGCCATCTACCATAAAAAAGTTCCCAACTTTCAACTTTTGCTGCATGTAAGGCATAAGAGGAAGCATTTGACATTTGTTCGGGGCAATGGAGCGCAGTGCTGCGAAGACCAAGGAGCTAAAATCATTGAAAATAGCGGAGTTGGAGCTAAAATCACTTACATACATATTTGTGGATATGTATCAGAGTTGAGCAAAATATTTTCGAATAACGAATAATAAGTAGATGAATAATTCTTTTTTATCTTTATTTGAATAATAAATAATTTCGCTTACTGCAAAACGAATTATTCGAATAATAAATACTTTTTATTTGCATAAATTTTTGTGATAAAATCGAAACCATGTACATATGTATGTATGTATCTATATGTTCTTCAAATGCTGTTTTTTTCTACCCAGAATTTTTATTTCTTGGTTCGTATTAACAAAAATATAGCAAATGCTTTTACTCAAGATTTCGGAAATTTGACATTAATTTGTATGAACCAAATTTCAAAATGTGAGTAAAAGGTCTGAAATCTGAAGCAAAAGCAAATGCTTGGCTTTTATTAATATAACCCATTATTTTAAATAGCAAATAAAGTTCCGAATAATTTATTCGTAACTAATTTATCTAAATAAAAATTTTAAAAATAAATTTTTATTCGAATAATTATCTAAATAAAAATTTATTCGAATAATTCCTAAGTCTGGTAGACATGCATCACTATTAATTTTTGTTTGTGTTATTTATTTAGTTTCAATAAGTTTTTTTCTTATAACCGATTTAGCACATTGTAAGAGGAAGACAAATTTCATATGGACTCGTCATGTATTGATACATCTCGTAAGATGACAGCGAATAGTTTTTTATTATCGCATTTATTTTAAAAATCATCGCCAACCAGTCGAAATACGACCAACCATATTCTTGAATTTCCATTACAACATGAAAATTTTACTTTATATGTATCACATCCACATTTTCTCTACTAACAGTTTTTATACATTTAGTATAAACTTACATTCTTACCATTTTTGTGAGCGGAACTAACAAAAAAAAAAACTTTCGCTCCGATGCCCTGATAGCAAAGAAACGCAAGATGATTGTGGCGATGCACCTACATGCAGCAAAATGCAACTACATCCAGCAGTTGATTGTGACGGGGCTATTAGTCTGTGGCTAATCTACTAGTATCGTATCCTTCAACTTAAAATCGAGTTATTATTCAATACACACAAGTATATGTATGCACATCCCTACAAAAATTTCGAGCACTCCATTCACTTATCTATGGAGTACTCGTAATAGACTAACCGATTAATCCATGGTCCACCACATTTCATGCAAGAAATATAGTCCAATTAACATGGCTATGTCATGGAGTACCTACATTGGATTAATCGCTGGAGTACCTATGGTGGATTTAACAATGTAATACCTACGACCGATTAATTAATAAATTAAATTAATTAAATTTAATAACACTATGCTTCAAAATGAGAGTTCATCTCTCCGCAATTGATTAAACCAAAAGAAAAGGAAAGCTTACCCCTCTAGTAAAAAAGTCCTGTAATGCATTTTTGATCTATAGGTCTGGTTCCATTTATATTTGCCTGTTTTGATGCCTTTGCCTTTGAGGTGGCAGCAATAGCAATAACAGTAAAAACAACAAAAGCAACAACATTTATTATGTAATATCTTTTTTGGTATCTGTTTTCTCAAACAAAGCCAAAAAGCCACTAAAAATGCGCTAAAGAATTGAGCAGTAAGAATAACGCACAACATGTTGCCAGCAACATTGTAATGTCTTAGCAACATTCCTTTTTTGCTGCTTAAAATGTATGTATGTACATGCCATTGTAACACACCGTAATTTTATGTGAGGATAAACAATAAATTTTTATCTTACCGAAAAACGTTGGGCTTTCAGTATTTAGTTTTCTTTCATACTTTTTGCGGTTTATTTTTGCAAACCGTAAGAAGCCCTGTGTTCAAAATTCATTCATTTGCAGTTCTCTATGTATGTACATAATAATAATAATAATACAATGGCGCTATTATAACTCTGACGAGTTTTATGGCCGAGCTTCTCTCCCAATTCGAGGTGTACTCCTTTTTGTTTTTCCTACTAATTGGGTGGACCTACAGTTTTATGCCGGCTCCGAACGGCGAATGCATTTTTTGTGAGAAGTTTTTTCATGGCAGAAATACTCTCGGAGGGTATGCCGCCCACTGCCGAAAGGTGACCGCTGCTCTTAAAAAACCCAATAATTGGATTTTTACTAATTAGAAAAATTTGTTTGGCTCGGACCGTGGTTTGAATCCGAGACCTCTGGCATAGCAGGCGAGCACTCTACCCACTGCACCACAGCGACCACCAGTATGTACATACTTTATGTTAAATTATTTACACCTGTTACCGAGCATCTCTCTGTCCATTAACTTGCAACATTTCACAAAAAATTTGAATGCAACTCAAGTCATAAACCTTCACTTTCCTGCCATTCATTGCTCAGTTAACGATAAGTACGAATACTTAGTTACTTTTAGTTATTTGCACAAAAGCAGGTGTGTAAAATGCATAAATTGAAAATAGAAAGTATGTACAAATCTTAAAAACCAGTGAAATAAAAATATAGGCGAACAGAGGCCAACAATTTAAAATGAAGTCAGATCGTATAACTTGAAAAATACTTAATACTTAAAGTTAAATTATATAACATTACAAAATTGTGTTTATTTAGTCACTAAATTTTAGCGCATCAGAGCATGACAGAGCATTCTAAGCTAACTCAGCGGTAACTCAATACCTAGTAACATTTTCATGCAAGTTTCAGTAGATCTATTCAATAATTATATCCAATGTATATTCATACATATACAAGTTGTAGCATATTTCATGGCGTAATTTGTGATAATTATATCCTGTGGTCTTTTGCGTTATTTGTACAAAGACTTTGTCTGAGGGGACCCCTAGTGAAATTTTATGGCGAATAATTTCCTAGAACATTTCAACCCTATATCTGCATTTTTTAATTGTTATTCTCTTTATGTGTTTCGAAAAAAGGTCCAAAACCGCCATTTTCGTGGTAGTTAGAGGGTTAAAGGCTTCCGCAAAAAAATTGTTCATTAAATTCTGTAGAAGAAGTCCGAGTTCACAAACTTCATTTGAGGTCATCTTTTATAAGTTATTTTCAATAAAGTAATTGCACCTCCAGCTAAAACCATAAAACTTTAACCGCCACTAAAAAAAAAAAACTCAGACCCTCTGGACTAGTACTCTGTTCGGGAAAGTTGGTCTGGGAGACATCCTCTTTCATAATTACTAGCGTTTGCTCGTGTTGAGAAATCACTGTTGAACAGTGTAATATGAAAGCAAGCGAGGGCGAAGAGTATTGAAACTTTATTTATGAAAAAGCGACCAATTTTTCAAATTGCATTTTTTTCTTTATTTCATCAACGACATTCATATGTTTATTTGCATTAAATATGTGTGCATTTATATACATATGTATATGTCTGAAAACTATGCGGAAATATGCATTTACGATTACGAGAAGCTGCCAGCGGAATTAACACTCCCTCATTATTGTCGTTTTACAGTCGAAAACATATGAATTTGCATGCATAAAAATGTGTTTATAGCAATTGTTTGTATTCATACTAACGAGAATATTGTAAGCGCCTTGCTATTGACCATGGAAATAATAATATTGCGGATTACACAATTTTAACGACGTTTTTAAATATGTACTGGTACATATGTATATCATTCATTCTTTTTTGTCACAGATTTCCTAAAAGATATTTTTGGGATTTTTAATTACTAAGAAAAACTAGAATATTTAAAATAAGCAGAATTCTGTGGTCACAAGCAATAATCGCTTAAGTCGACTTAGGAAGATTTCGAGTTATATATACCACGTTATTCTCCTTTTAAAACACTATATTTCTGTAAAACCCCCATGCTTATAACTTAATTCGAGCAAAAGATATAAATAAAAACATTTAGGCTTAACTTACAAAAGAGATATTTTAAACTTGCTATAACAGCCAAAGTAGACGTATATACTTAATAAAATTTCTTCATGACATTTTGTTTTATTTACAAAATTTTATCGTATCGTTATGGATGACTCACTGATTTTGCGTCCATAGTTTTTAATCGACTTTTATGATTTGTTAAGAAACGCTTTCGAATATAAAAATCAATTTATCTCGAAATCATTTTTTAAGACTTAAGCGATTATTGCAAATTGCCACAGAATTTATATCGTCCCCTCAATATAACAATAGCGTATACTTTTTTTTTGGGTTTTGAGAAAATCGAGTTTAAAGTTTTTGTCAAGTCAGATGTCTATTAAAACCTCAATATCGCGGTAAATAAAAATTCTTCACAGTGGATTTTTCGATGAATACATTATACCTTTTCTTGTCTTTAAATTTACCAAGTTTTTTTATTCTACGCATCCTTTAGGACCATAATTATGTTATTCAAAGCGCAAGTCCTCCATATAGGCCATTTTATTTTTTGAGGAATTCCTATTATGTATCTGATACACTATTTTATTTTGTATTGTATACGCGGTTTTATTCAATAATTTTACGGTATTTTTATTAAAATATTTGATCTCAAAAACTGGTGGTTTCGTGTCACAGGCTGTTGATATTTACCTTACTTACTTCACTTACATTATATAATAGACGATACTCACTCAGATGTTTAAAATCCATATTTTTAATGAACAAACTTTCTCTGCGAAATGAATTTGCAAGCTGAAATTTCAAATGACTACAATATTTCCTTGGCATTCATGTAGTCAAAACAACGTAAAAATCGCATAGGCTACTCTTGTAAATTTCTGATAAAACTTTCGAATTTGTATTGAAAATAAAACAGCTTATGTGGGGTATAGAAATGGTCGGAATAAAACTATTTCTCAAACAATAGTGTATATATTTTTATAAGCAATTTTATGAGTTAAAGTTTTGATAAATTGTATTTATTTCTACAGGCTAAAATGGAGTATAATACGCATACACTATTATTCTTTTAACAACTTTGCAGTGACAATTTCAAGTAAAATAGCGCATATGAGCTTATACACTTATTGAAGGAAATTTTTGAACAAGAAATTATACACCATTTTTTCCATTGACATTTTGACCCACTTTGTGGAAGTAGAATTTGACGAAATTTTGACCAGACATAGAATCAATTATGGAGATTCTAAATATGCAATAAAAAAATAATGGCGTATGAGCACATACGCTATTGTTATATTGAGGGGACGATATATAGGTCGATCTATACAAGAATAGATACATATGTTTAATATACATATGTATGTATGTTGTTTGTTGGTGTTTTTCGGGAATTTTTCAAATTATAATTTACTAGAGTGCTGCCTACTGTCGAAACTCGACAGTTTTTCTAGATGTTTTCTTATGACTAAGGTGCAACTATAGTTTTTGTATAATTGTTTGTTTTTATTGTCACTGTTGCTATTTTTTTGTTGTTCCTGTTGATGCTGCTCCTTTTGTTGTTCCCGTCACTGCTACTACTTTGTTGTAGTTGTTGTTGTTGTAGTTGTTGTTGTTGGTGTTGTTGTCGTTACTCGTCTTCACATTTCTCCTACCTACTTCTTTCTTTATATTTCTGCTCTTTTCTTTCCTCAATTTCCTTCCTACTTATCCTTTCTTATCCTTCTTATTACTTGACTTTGTGTTTTTGTTGTAGTGCTTTTCCTAATTTTTAATGTTTCTACTTCTTTGAAACTACACACCACTTCCAGCCAAACATATTAACAATTGAATGGTAAGTTTGGTGAGCACACACAATCTCACTTATGCACGGGCATTGCCACAGCTCTGTAGTGTTCAAAACTATGCAACAACAACCACACGGGAATTTTCCAACGACGATTGTGGGCGCATTTTCCAACCAATTTTAATGAAAATTGGCGCAGTTCTATTTGAGAGCAATACCTTTTTAATGGTGTGCTTAGTTTTAAAATCGGTTCAGTATTTTCGACGGAGAAGATGGAACAAAGTTATGTTAGCGTATTAATATTATCTGTGGCAATTTGCAATAATCGCTTAAGTCGAAAAATATGATTTCGAGATAAATTGATTTTTATATTCGAAGGTGTTTCTTAACAAATCATAAAAGTCGATTAAAAACTATGAAGGCGAAATCGATGAGCCATCCGGAATGTTACGATCAAATTTTGTAAATAAAACAAAATGTCATAAAGAAACTTGATTAAGTATATACATCTACTTTGGCTATTATAGCAAGTTTTATATATCTCTATTGTAAGTTAAGTCTAAATGTTTTTATTGAAATCTTTTGATTGAATTAAGTTATAAGCATGGGGGTTCTATAGAAATATAGAGTTTCAAAAGGAGAATAACATGGTGTATATAACTCGAAATCTTCCTAAGTCGACTTAAGCGGTTATTGCTTGTGACCACAGATATAGATACCTACCTTCATACCTGAATTGCTTACTTTGTAGACCTATCAATAGAGGATATAAGATTAGAGAATAAGGAGCTCTACTGTCCTTTCATCCGTCTGCAACGTATTGTAATTTTGCTTTACAAATTGTTTCTACGCTATCAATAATTACGCTTACCCACCTAATTCAATGAAGGACATCGAAAATACATATTATGAACCCTCTAATCGATATTGTTACTATATAATTTGATAAAGTTGTTTTTGTTTTCGTGTTCATAACAAGAATGGCGCTGTAACTTGGTATAAATAAACGTGCTAAAAATAGTCACGAATGTACATATGTACTATGTACTATGTACATATGTATTCTATAATAAAAGTAACTATAAGAACATTATTATGTATTTATACTTGATGGCATGAAAAGCCGAAATGAAATCAATGAAGCGAAATACACAAAAAAAGCGAATCGATTGAAGCGCGGTAAACAAGAGGAAGAAGAAACTATGAGCTAAGCTATGCGATACGTAGCAAGTCGATGACTTTTCCAATTTCATTTACACGAAACGACTAACGATTGACAGCGCCAACCATTTCGATAAAGTGCTCAGAAGAGTTTTAACTGAAATATTGATTCAGTCAATGGAATCAAGTAAACGTGAACTTCTCAATTACGTTTTATTCATTGGATTGTAGTAGAATAAAGATAATACTCAATGTCAGTTGTCACTTTACCACTTTGTCACTTGCCACTTGCTACATGCCACTTGTGTGTGCATATGTTGGCTGGAATCAGAGAGATGCCACAAGCTGCGCGAACATTTTTATGCTACTTGAATAGGTTTTTATTGAGCTCGAAAATTAAATTTCAAGTTGAAATTCCTACTTCGATCGAACAATTTGAATATCATAATTCGAAATTCAAAACATTTCAAGATATGGCAAAAGGCACATAATAATGGTTATTTTTTAGTCAAAAGAGTGATTGGGTCATATTAATAAAAGCCAAGCATTTGCTTTTGCTTAAGATTTCAGACCTTTTACTCAAATTTTAAAACTTGTTTCATACAAATTAATGCCAAAATTTTAAAATCTTGTTTAAAAGCATTTGTTTGGTTTTTATTAATGCGGCCCACTATTTGAGAATTTTTTAGCAGTCGCTAGAGATAGGTTCACTGTACTGATAAAAGCCCGATTTCAAAGAATTTTGAGTTGTGTCACAGTTGTGCCACTTTATGATTTAAGGTGTTATGATCTACTACTAATTGAATTTTGCTTCCTTCATGATTGGTCTTGCATTTCTTTCTACTCGCAAATATACTGCAGTACACTGCCAATCATATACATATAAATACATTTATATACATATGTATACACACAAAAATAGCGCAGAAAATCGCATGAAGAGTTTTTTGGGGGATTAAATGACTGAGCCTTTTAAAGATTATTTGGAGTGATAGGTCGTGACTGAAATGTTATAGTATTCACATATGTACATACCAACATACATTTTCCTACAAATCGTTAGACGTATGTGTACATTAAGGTGGAGTGAAAACATATGGAGATTTTTTTGTTATTTTTTTGAACGTACCAGCAATGAAAAGGTGTCTTTATACGAGTTAATGAACCCCACAAAATTTTATCGCGATAGGACGACGTTTTGAACTGCCCCGAGCCCCGCAAAGTTGAAAGCAATAAGCACGACCTGGTACAAATATGAAATTTTCAAAATTATAAAATCAAAAAACGAAGTATGAGGATTAATAAAGATGGCTAAGTTGAGTATTAAAGTGAATTTATTTTTTTTTTAATCAACAACAACAAAAGTTTTTAAAGGTCAAAGTTTATATTATGCATTTTTTAAATTGCAATTACTTAAAAACTACTGAACCGAATTCGAATGTTTTTATACCGTTCGATAGCTGTTTTGATTCACTTTAATTTGATGTACACCAGAGCGTATCGCCAAAAAAAGTTTAAAATGTTCCCCTCTGGTTCGAATGTTTACTCCTTGGAGATTTCAAAAATGGAAAAATTTTTTTTTTCGGCACCCTGTAAAAACAGCGAAATTTGTTTTTTGCTTATAACTTTTCTATTTGGTGTTTGATTTTAACGAGCAATATATTGTTGTAAAGGTTTTAACTCGTGTCATATTTCGTCCATATAAGCCATTAACCTGCGACACCAACTTTAGCTTTTATTAAAATGTATTTAAAACCAACACCCTGTATTAAAAAAAATTTTTTGAATAAAGTAAATTTAGCCTTGAATTTAGTTTAGACATCATTATATGAGTAAAAAAGATTATTACTTATTAATATTAGCTCTGTTTAATGAACAAAAAAAGTTCGGAACAGGTTAGAGCAGAGCAAAGTAGGGCAGCTGTCGAAATAGAGCAACATAGAGCAACTCAGAGCAGAAATGCCATGAAGAAGTACATAGTACACTCAAATGATCGATTGGAGCTCATTTAGAATTACAGAGCCACCATGCTTGCAATTTTATTCTGATACGGACTTGCAGGAACTACAAAATTCTAATGATGTTATAAAAATACCTGATTAATATTTCCAAACAGCAGTGATTGATACTAATTATACTAATTATAACCTATTAATTTACTTAGATTTTCTATGCCATTCTCTAAATACTGAGCGATTTGAACAGGTAGTAAGTGATTCTTGTACAGAAGTTGCCGACGAGGAACGCCTAGAACGTTACAGAAAATTAGAGCCAAGAAAAGATTTAGCATAAATGCATTCAAGGCCGTATCTAGGGGGGGGGATGGCAGGGATCAATCCCCCCCCGAAATTAATGCGATTAAATTTTTTTATATAATATAAATATGCTTAATTGTAGTTTTTAGAAGCATAGAAATCATCTAAAAAGTTAGTCTCAATTATTATTTGTATCTATGTATGTGCTAGCAAGTACCCGGCTTACTTCGTTGCGCCGCAAAAATTAAATATACGATGTTTAGCTTTGCGTAGAGTGTAAAATGGGTTACACATTCATATATTGTGCTTGTTTTCTGCAAGGAATGTAATATACCACCCTCCTTTAGATGAAATGAAAACACTTTAAAATTAAACAACGTTATAAACAATACATTTATTAACAACAAAAAACTCAAAGCTATAATAATTCAAACAACGTTTGGTACCTACACAGAGCGAAAACCACCTAATAAAATAGAACAAAAGTAAGAAGATATCTCTATAGTTTTTCTTTAAGAAGAATCCCTACTTACTTTTAATGGGATAGTCTTTTTAATAAAATCAAGAAGAAATCTTCCAATATATATGTGGATATCTCCTTGAATTAATAAAGAGGGCGTTCTTCTTATTTTTATTAGGTTATCTAATTAAATCTATATATATAAAAATGGTGTAAAAAATGTTACTAACCTCATCAGATGAGAACGGCTGGACCGATTTCTGTAAAATTTTTTGTCAGTTGTTCGTATTCTCGAGGAGATGGTTCGTACGGAAGAAAATTTTGGAAAATCCCTCCGGAAAAGTCCGAAAATTTGAAAAATCGGTATGTATGTGTGTATGTGTGCATCTGTGGATGTGTGTCCTTTATAAACTCCCAAAGTAACCGACCGTTCTTTATGAAATTTTCACAGTAGATTCATGTGGTGTTAGTGCACATAGTAGGGTATATAGAATTTCGAAAAAGTGGGAGCTTCCCGGAATACAGGCCTAAATGAGGACCCAGATCGATCCAGCAAGTCTTCGAGCAATATTGGTATCAAATGAAATGTGTTGAACAGGCCTTCAACATAAAGGTATTTTCATTGCGATACCTAGGCCGGGTTCCCAGATATGGGTTAAAACGTGGGACCGGGCGACCCTGGAAAGTTTCTGAGCGATATTGGTATCAAATGAAAGCTGTTGAGGAGGACTTCAACAAAGAGCTTTTTAAATAGTGATGCCTAGGCCGGGTTCCAAGATTTGGGTCAAAGCGTGGACCCGGATAACCCCTGAATGTTTTCGAGCGATATTGGTAGCAAATGAAAAGCGTTGAGAAGGCTTCCACATACAGCTTTTTTCATTGTAATTTCTAAGGCTCTTTCCCATAGATGGCTAAAGTAGTGGGCCCGGATGGTGATGGACGGTCCCAGTAAGGTAAAGGTAGGTAGCTATAGGGATAGGGGTAGGGATAGGGATAGGGATAGGGATAGGGATAGGGATAGGGATAGGGATAGGGATAGAGATAGAGATAGAGATAGATATAGAGATAGAGATAGAGATAGAGATAGAGATAGAGATAGATATAGAGATAGAGATAGAGATAGAGATAGAGATAGAGATAGAGATAGAGATAGAGATAGAGATAGAGATAGAGATAGAGATAGAGATAGAGATAGAGATAGAGATAGAGATAGAGATAGAGATAGAGATAGAGATAGAGATAGAGATAGAGATAGAGATAGAGATAGAGATAGAGATAGAGATAGAGATAGAGATAGAGATAGAGATAGAGATAGAGATAGAGATAGAGATAGAGATAGAGATAGAGATAGAGATAGAGATAGAGATAGAGATAGAGATAGAGATAGAGATAGAGATAGAGATAGAGATAGAGATAGAGATAGAGATAGAGATAGAGATAGAGATAGAGATAGAGATAGAGATAGAGATAGAGATAGAGATATAGATATAGATAGAGATAGAGATATAGATAGAGATAGAGATAGAGATGGAGATGGAGATGGAGATGGATATAGAGATAGAGATAGAGATAGAGATGGAGATGGAGATGGAGATGGAGACGGAGATGGAGATAGAGATAGAGATAGAGATAGAGATAGAGATAGAGATAGAGATAGAGATAGAGATAGAGATAGAGATAGAGATAGAGATAGAGATAGAGATAGAGATAGAGATAGAGATAGAGATAGAGATAGAGATAGAGATAGAGATAGAGATAGAGATAGAGATAGAGATAGAGATAGAGATAGAGATAGAGATAGAGATAGAGATAGAGATAGAGATAGAGATAGAGATAGAGATAGATATAGAGATAGAGATAGAGATGGAGATGGAGATGGAGATGGAGATGGGGATGGAGATGGAGATGGAGATAGAGATAGAGATAGAGATAGAGATAGAGATAGAGATAGAGATAGAGATAGAGATAGAGATAGAGATAGAGATAGAGATAGAGATAGAGATAGAGATAGAGATAGAGATAGAGATAGAGATAGAGATAGAGATAGAGATAGAGATAGAGATAGAGATAGAGATAGAGATAGAGATAGAGATAGAGATAGAGATACAGATAGAGATAGATATAGAGATAGAGATAGAGATAGATATAGAGATAGAGATAGATATAGAGATAGAGATAGAGATAGAGATAGAGATAGAGATAGAGATAGAGATAGAGATAGAGATAGAGATAGAGATAAAGATAGAGATAGAGATAGGGATAAGGATAAGGATAGGGATAAAGGTTGAAATTGAGATTGAGATTAAGATTGAGATTGAGACTGAAATAGAGATAGGGATTGAGATAGAGATAGGTATCGGGGGAAGTAGGTTTGTCGCGGCGAATATAACTATAACTTTTATTCAGAGAATAGACATTTTTTATTATTCGCAGTCATTAAGATGGACTCTAAGATAATGGTTAGCAATACGGTAATCAAAGACTTCTTTAGGCTTCATAGGAATAAATTTTAGCAGAACAACGTCTGCCGGGTCAGCTAGTTTATTATAAAGTTAGTCTTATATACATACATATGTAAACTGAGTTAGCGGTTCACAGTCGACAACAATAATGCGTAAAGAAAAGTTGAGTAGAAAGTTTTTTATTTATTGTAAGAAGGTATACTTTTAAATAAAATTAAAAAGATTTACCTCCCAAAAATAAGAAGAAATCTCTATGGAAATATCTTCGAAAAATTGAGTAAGAAGTTTTCTATTTATTGTAAGAAGGTATACTTTTAAATAAAATTAAAAAGATTTACCTCCCAAAAATAAGAAGCAATCTCTATGGAAATAGCTTCGTCTCTGACTTCTGTCCTCTTTTTGGGCCACGAAGCTGTTCAAAGAGACAATCTTCTTATTTTTATGAGGATTATTTGGCCCTGTGTACATTAGTAGGCAAATTAGTTCAAAAAATAAGGTACATCTGTTCATTAATTAAAAACTTCCGTGAACACAACATTCTTTGTTTTGTTGCCATTTCCAGGTATAAGAAAACTCTGGTTTTGTGGTGAACCAGTTCGCGACAGAGCGACATACATTTGACCGTGAGAAAACACCTCGTTGCGAAGGTCTACCCCAATATAGCTAAATGTTTGCCCTTGGGACTTACAAAAAAACGCAAATTTCACTCATACGACCCATGAAAAGGGAAGAATGTTCCATATAGTTTAAATCCGGTCTGTAGTTAAATGCTGATTTCGTATGAATCGCCACATGTCTCCTCTGCATTCCACGCAACCGTGAGTTCTCTAAACGGCGCCTGTTTCCAGAAGATATAGATAACTGCGGTTTTGCTTTTGGCATGTCTAAGAAATTGTTTAACAAAATCATAAACTTATAATTAACTTAATTGGGTAAGAGCTTAATTTAAAATTTTACCATTGAAATTAATGGTGATTTCGTTTCATCAAAAAAATGCGCATTTTTGTTACACTCTTCAATTTTCCGTTTTCGTTTGCAAAATGAAGGTAAAACGTCAAACAGAATATGTCTTCTTTTTTTAGTGGTTTTATTAGGCTAGTGGATCTAGTGGTAATTTAGTGTAAAAAAACTACATAAGTTTTTCACTTGCTACCCTGTTTTCGTTTCCTAAAAATGTACACTTCAGTGGTGTAAAAAACTCACACTTTTTACCCTCTGAAGCTTTGACAGGGTAGCTGGTTGCACTGAAAATCAGCTAACGAAAATTTTATTTGACAGATAAATTTGGTGAAATCAATTGGATTTTGCAATAACAATTAAATATGGGTGATAATCGAAACCTAATTATTCATGCACATAGCATAGCAAACGGGGCAGATATGTATGTAATTTGATTTGAAATGTTTTTTTTTTAGTTAATCCCCCCCCAAAATGAAATCCTGGCTACGGCCTTGAATGCATTACATTTATTTCCTCATTATATGCAGGTAAATTGTTGTTTCCAAAAAAAAAAAATCACTTTAATACTAACTAAGCCATGTTTATCAATTCTCATACTTCGTTCTTTGATTTTATAATTTTAGAAATTTCACATTTGTACCAGATCGTGCTATTTTTTTCAACTTTGTGGGGCTGGGGGCACCTCTAAACATGCGAGTATGGCAATAAAATTTTACAGGCTTATTACTGGGCTAGAAAGGTGCCGTTCTGGCTTTGGAACAAAATGAATTTCAAAAAAAAAAAAAAAATTTCACTCCACCTTAGTGTACATACCCAAGAATGATACACAGTGGCCGTACTTTTGCTTTCTCTATTTTAAATCTTGTAGTGTGAGGAAGAGAACCTTATTATAACAAAATTCATAGTCATGTTATTAATAGAAATTGTAAGGCTTTTCCATCGAATTTCCACAAAAAGTGAATCTACCTACATACATATGTACATATGTATGTAAATATGTATACTTACCGAAATTTTAATTTTTATTTTATTTTTTAAATATATTTTCCAGTGAACAAAAAAATATTTTTTTCTGCAATCAAGAAGCGAGAAATCGTATCTGCAAAACTCATTGCTAAAGAGATAAAACATACGAGATTATATAAAAGAGATCTCGCAAAAATTAATATTTCAGCTAATTTTGCATATAAGAAAACACACTAACATCTTTCGTAGAATACTAACAAAATCAGGTGAAATAAACATACATAAATAAGAATGCAAATTCAGAGTGTATTGGCTGATAACAAGCAACAAAAAAGCAGAAAACCATGCTGACGTAAGAAACCAGCTGATTCTGTCTATCTCACATATGTAGGTATGTACATCTATGCTTATCTATAAAAAAAAAGCGTGTTAAAAAACCTGATTCACAAGAGCATAAATTAATTTAAAGACCAAATATGTGCAGTAGGGTGTCCCGAAATATTTTTTTTTGGATTTCCTTAACGCAAGACCCCTCAAAATTTGCGGTTTTGATCGCAAATTACGAAACAAGTTTTAAAATCTAAATACAATTAGATCTTCAGGGCTCTACCGATCTTTAAAGTTTTGCTGTTTTGTCATTCATGCAGAACGCCCACTTACCACAACATATATTACATCCGCATATTGTTTGCATGCTTACTATGTAATTTTTTTCGTTCTTATAAGTTCTATTCGCTTAATTTTTTATGCAACTTACTTTTAAGTGCAAAAATCTGAATTCCATGTAGTTACAATGAAATTACTCGTACATACACATATTTTCTACAATAGGTTTGATTCGACTTCTGCATTTTATTTGCCTTTCAATCGTGGAGAATCAGTTCGATAAAAAAAACAATACGGTTCTTTAACTAAGCATAAAGTTCTTATTTGCCTAAAGTTTAATTTTCTAACGTTACGAATATTCTGGAATCAGAAAAGATTTAGAAGAGACTACAAGCCCTGGCCGAAGGTACTAGTATGTTGTGTTGTGACCGCAAAATGGGTTTTCATACGTTCATTGTTCCCGCGAGTTCAAGGAAATTTGGATCGTAAAAACAGAATAATATATGTATATTGTTTTTAAGTATCATCTCAGAGGAAATCTATTAAAACTTCATATAAAATAAAATGCTTTAACTTCATAACGATATATTATTTTTTATTATTTCTAACATGCAAAAAAAAAAATCCATCAAATTCAAATATACACATATTGACACTAAAATAGGTGTACAAATTTTTCTTTGGTAGCCTTACAGAATTTGCAATTAAAATTATATGAATAATGTACTTTACTAAAACGAATTATGTTAAAATTATTTAATTTAATTTATTTAAACGAAAGTCATATATATATATCAGATAAACAAAAATCCCCTGAACACAGAAATAGGTTTGCAGCACTTTTTTTAACACGCTTTTATTAGCTTCACCTGTATGTATGTATGTATGGATGTATGTATGTATGTATGTATGTATGTATGTAACTTCATCCCATCCTAAAAGTTGCAACATTTAACTAAATAATTATATCTTTCAAACATTCACTTTTTTGTGTTCTCTCTATTATTTCTATTCTCCTCCGGACTCGAAACATGACATCAACAGCCCAACGGCATCATATAGTAGGACATTCAACATTATACTTTATGCTTCATTGCGGCTTTTATGTTACCTTTCTTCAAAATAGCCTCTATGAATTTCAATTCACTCCCGTATACAAGCCAATAAGTAACAAGCTTTCAGGGTACGGAAAAACTCACTCACGAACGCTCAAAAATACATTCTTCTCAAATCACAAACAAATGTTCAAAGAAAAACGTATAACCACTCAAATGGCGAGCGAACTAACGCACAACAGCCAGCGATCGCTCATAGCGATGGCGATAAACTCAATGCATAAATTCACTCAAAAATGAAGCTTGAAGCTTTCTGTTTTGTTGTTGTTGTATTTGCAATGAAATCAACCGCATGTACATACATATGTATGCAAAGCAAGAACTGTTTTTGTTTGTTCAAATTCTATTTATAGCACGGTTGCCGAACTTGGTAATTACCAAAATAAGTTATTTTTTCGCTGTTGGTTTCTTGGTAACTTTCACATGTGTTTCGCTATTTTTAACACGCTTTTATTAGTTTCACCTGTATGTATGTATGTATGTATGTATATATGTATGCAGTATGTATGAAATTTCTAGCTGCTGTCTGAATATATGCAACACTTTTACTAATGAGATAAGGTTATAACCACCGCTATGTTCCAACAAATGGCGCGCGTGTATTTATATTTTTAAAATATTCACTTATTACCCAGCAGTATTTATCAGCTGGAAAACAGCACATATTTCCTACTGAATATTCAGTAGAGATGTAGTTCTAAAATCTGAACTTTCCCTTTCGTTTTTATATAAAGGTGGCGTCGAAAATCAACTACTTACCTAAAAACTGCCCTGCCTGGGTACCCAGCAGTATTTGAGGTAAGGAGGTGAATATTCAGTAGTATATTCAGTATGAAAAATAACCTGAAACTGAGTTCAAAATTCATTGCTGAAAAAATACCTGAACACGCAGTGAAGACATCAGGTGTACTGAAATACATGCTATGGAAGTTCTCCCTGCGTATTCAGGCCTTTTTTCCTACAGAAACTCTCCCTTCTCGTTCGGCAGTTTTTAGGTAGTTGATTTTCGACGCCACCTCTATATAAAAACGAAAGGGAAAGTTCAGATATTAGAACTACATCTCTACTGAATATTCAGTAGGAAATATGTGCTGTTTTCCAGCTGATAAATACTGCTGGGTATTTTCAAGAAGTTGTTTACTATTTTTCGTATACAAGAAAAATATGGAAGTGATTATAGGACAATGAGAATATTTTGGAGCGCTGACTGAATAAAGAAGAGCATATCTCCGATTAAAAACTGAAATAGTTTTGCTTCGATACACATAGTAAATATTAGTTGATATTTTTTCGTTTAGGCTTCATTTTTGAGCTCCCATGAGACCAATGTTTTTTTTTATAAGGAAAAAATGTATGTGAAAAATTTACTTTTATTCTTGCGTCCACATAAAACATCCTTTAATGAAAAATTTCACTAAAAAGTTAAAAATAAATAATAGCTTAAAAAACTAAAAAACACGCTTTAATCTTAAAAATGGTACTAAAAATTGAGAAATAATTTAATTAGAAACAAAATGATGAACGAAAATATAAGTATTTAAGGAAAAGCGTGGGGGTGCTCAATAATATTTGAACATGAAAATATTCGATTCGTACAACTAGTACAAAAATATAAATACCTAGTTGCGAAATTAAACAGTACGTTATATGAAATCTCAAAAAAGTCAAAATAAAAATATTAGTAAAAAAACAGCGATTTGAAATATGTTTTGACATACTGAGCACCCCCACGCTTTTCCTTAAATACTTATATTTTCGTTCATCATTTTGTTTCTAATTAAATTATTTCTCAATTTTTAGTACCATTTTTAAGATTAAAGCGTGTTTTTTAGTTTTTTAAGCTATTATTTATTTTATTTTAAAAATAATTCAGTTAAAAATTCTTTATTCAATTAATTTTTTTAGGTAGTACAGTCATATGAAAAATAATAGGGACACTTGCCTTGAAATATTTCAAAGATCGATCCTGCTTCAATTTCTAAACAATGGTCAAAACTTATAAATTAATTTCTTGCTCAGATGTCTCCGAAGTAAGGAACTGTTATTTAATCGGCCATTTGTTGCGTCGTTTCATAATGGCTGATGATTTTGTGGAGTGAGTTCGTTTCAGCTTGTGAAAAATAATAGGGACACCAAACTTCAATTAAAATTTTTTTCGAGAGGGTGGAGATTTTTGTAGATAATAAAAAACTAATTCACTGAATATGAAATAAAGTTTTGTAATATGCTAGGTTTTTAACCTTATAATGCCACCAGGGACTCAGATTGGATCGAGGAAACCCCTGCACCATTGAACTTATAGCAAAAAGAAAAAATCTCCAAAATAAGTGTTTTTCGTGCCGGAAAATTGACGAAATGTGAAATTGCTTTGAAATAATATTGGAAAATGCTGAAAAATATAATCCAAAAGTATAAACACGCAGACGGAAGCCAAAAATATCCCCACTGGTTCAAAGGAATATTATAGTCGCAATCTCAAGCAGAAATACCAAAATTTGGACACAAAAATATATTTGTATTTAAAGTTTTTTAAATTAATTAAATGCAATAAATTTGTTTCTCTGTACTTATATGGTTAATCTCAATAATAAAATAACTTTTGAGTATGACATTTTTATTATTTTAGCTCTAAAGTTTAGGTTTCTAAATACATATATGAAATTAACAAAATTTCAGATCTCGGTAGAGCCCTCAAGATCGAATTCAATTCCGGGTTTTTAACTTTTTTTGTGATCTGTATTCAATTACGCAACTTTTGATACCTCTTGCGATAGCGTAGCTCGAAAAAAACTTTTTTTCATACATGAACGGGACACCCTAATGTGCAGTCCATAGCAGCTTTTTGTCATCTTAGTTCACAATAACTAGCTTATATGTATGTATGTACATATTTGTCACATGTGCTTAATAATAAATAGATTAGCAGACAATAAAGGTAACATGCACATATTTATTTGTATTTTATGAGCTATTGCGGTTGACAAATATTTTTGAATAACTTTAGAAGTGTTTTAGGTAGGCACATCTGCGTATCTTACTTAATTTAGTTTAAAAAACTAGTTTCAAATGCAAATATAGTCTTAGTACGTAAATATTTTTTGTGTTTTTATTTATGAATGAATTTAAAAAAGGTGACATGCAAACAAAAGCACATCTATTGAACTACTATCAGATTTAAACCGTTTTTCGTGATGAGGAACAACTTTTGATAAAACATGTTTTTTTTTTTGTAGAATAAGTATTGATAATAAATATGGTAAAACAAGTAAGGAAGCCTAAGTTCGAGTGGAATCGAACATTAGATACTCAGCTGTATGCTTTCATTGTTTGTTTGCGTCTGGTAGAATCACGGTGTATTTTATATAAAGCCAGTGCTGCATAAAGTGGGCGTAACCACGCCCACTTTCAAAATTTGGTGGTCATAACCGATTTCAATAAATTTTTGCGTGTCTATTGACACAAGTTATAAAAGTGTATAAACCAAGTTTCGTCTAATATCTCAATTATTTGTCGAGTTATGGGCTCCGAAATCTCGTAGATTCCTTTGTCTAAAAAGGGCCGGTGCCACGCCCATTTTCCAAAATTTTTATATTTTTTGTTTCCGGTCTATTGTAGAACTCATGCCACAAAATTTCAATGAATTATCTTTATTTTTGACAGAGATATCGCTTAAAATGTTTTTATTAGGCCCCTTTTTTGTCCCATATATAAAAGTGGGCGTGGTCGTCAACCGATTTCGCTAAAATTTTGAACGTGTATTACTACATGTAATGAAAGTGTATACACCAAGTTTCGTCATAATATCTCAATTATTTGTCGAGTTATAGGCTAAGAAATCTCGTATATTCCTGCTTCTAAAAGGAGGCGGTGCCACGCCCATTTTCCAAAATTTTTGTGTTTTTTGTTTTATGTCCATAGTTGGACTCCTGCCATAAAATTTCAATGATATATCTTTATATTCGACAGAGATATCGCTTAAAATGTTTTATTAGGTCACTTTATAATACCCATATACAAAAGTGGGCGTGGTCGTCAACCGATTTCGACAATTTTTCGTCCAAACATTTGCCTGAGTAAGTAAATCACGCGTACCAAATTTCATCGATATGTCTGCTACGGTTTCTGAGTTATGGCTTATACAACTTGCAATGTTTGGCCCTTAATAAGTGGGCGTGGCACCGCCCATTTTTCAAAATTTCACCAAATTTCTTCATAAGGGTCTGAGCTCTACACGTGGGTGAAATTTTGTCATCCCAGCTCCATTAGTGACTGAGATACCAAATTTCCGATTTTTACTATATAGGGGAGGTGGGCGTGGTCATGGTCCGATTTCGCCCATTTTCAATACCATCCGTTCCTGTCTTGATACCAACTTGCATTCCAAATTTCATCAAAATATTTCAATTTTTGCGCGAGTTGTCGTGCGTACAGACGGACGGACATGGCTCAATCGATTTCTCTTTTCACCCTGATCATTTTCATATATATAAGTCTATATCTATCTCGATTATTTCGTTCTGTTACAATCCACCGTTAGGAAATCAAAACTATAATACTCTGTGTACTAGTACAGCTGAGTATAAAAATACTAATACTGTATTTATGTAATAGGAATAAATACAGACTTGCTAGAAAATTAATTAAATTTACGATGAAATTTTGCAATTCGACATAAGCTACTGTTCGATATGAACACAAATATAATAAAAAAGAATGACACAGTTTTTGAAGTTTTAAAGGGACTACAAGCACGTAAATTCGACAAAATGTTAGCATAGTTCCAAAGCGAAAATGATTAATGAACTCACTTAGGAATTATTTTTTAACATTCGCTATGGAATTGGTAGGAGTACCGGATAATCCACTCAACGGACTATTATCAATATTAGTGTTTATGGTTTAATTCAGAATACCTAATTTAAGTATGCACTAAAAATCAGTTAATAGGAATAAATTAATTTAAACAAGTAAGAGCGCGGCTGTCTTCGGCCGTACCGAAGACTTTATACCTTTCATGAATGGGGAAATGAAAAGTTGCATAGTCTGAAATTGCTTAATTTATACTTTGAATTCTGTGAGTTATTTATGCAAAGATTGACTAGAAAAAAGTTTCATGATTTAAATGGAGAATTTATAACCCAAAAATGTTCGTATCTGAACAATCGGTTGTATGAGAGCTATGTTATAGTGGTCCGATCTTGACAAATTTCGGTGACATTATTTAGGTCCATGTGTGTATAAATACTTCAAAGGTGCATGTCCATAGCTGTTAAAATTAGAAGTTATACCCGAAAAGGTCCACATCTGAACATTCGGTTGTATGGGAGCTATGTGTTATAGTGGTCCAATACTGACAATTTTCGGTAACATTATTAAGGTCATTATGAGCACAAATACTACAAAGCTTGATGTCCTCAGCTCTTTAAATGGAGAAATTATACCCCGAAGGGTCTATATCTGAACAATCGGTTGTATGGCAGCTATACATATGTTATTGTGGTCCGATTCGGCGGATACTGACAAATGATCTCAAAAACTGAGGGACTAGTTTGCGATCAAACAGACAGACAGACGGACATGGCTTAATCGCCTCAGCTCATGACCCTGATCATATTGGTATATATTTTGGTAGGTCTGCCACGCCTCCTTCTGGTACTTTCACCATTCGTGTTTCGGCACAAAGTTATAATACCATTTCATTTCCATGAAAGGTATAAAACTGATATGTTTTTGAGTTGTGACACTATTAAAGTGAACTAGCCATATTGTAGATACATAAGATATGTATATTAGGCCGGTGCGATTTACTAACTTATATCGTGCCATCAAAATTCGCATTGCTCCCATTTTTCCGAGTAGAAAACTTTCCTACGACGCTTATCTAAAAGTAATTTTGATGTTCCGGAATTTGGTTTTTATGGAGCAAGGCGGATTTTTGAAAAATAAAAATGGACAAAAATCCCCCAAAAAATAACCAAACCAATATGCGAATCAAATTAAATCAAAATTTTATGCGAAATCCAGATATGAAATCAGGATTAAAATTTTATGACACCCTTTCGAGATATAGCCGGTTATGGAGGCTTAATGCTTACAATCGCATATCTTCGCAATTATCTCTAGCTCTGTATAATATATCTTAAATTTTCTTGCAAATTAAGTACTTAAATATAGGCAAATTTAATACAACAATATTTTAAAATTATAATTTATTTTCCGGTATAGGAAAACTCTTCTACTATCTTTTTTCTTTAGGCCAAAATCATGGTATGGGATCTCTATGTTATAGTCATCCGATATCGATGATTTTCGCTGACAGCCTTTTGTGTACAATAAATGTTCCAAATCGAAAAATTCAGAATTTTAGCTACAAAAATTTAAGAGTTTTTCAATAAAACGTAGACCTATGCTGCTTGAAAATTGGTTTTTGCTTTTCCAGGAGTACCCCATGGCGTATGAGTAACCTTGAGTTTCATTAGAGTTGAATAAAGAAAAATAAAATTTTGGTTGAATTTGATGTGCATTTTGGTTAATCCGTCTTGGTGCATAAAAACCAAATTCCGGAACATTAAAATTAATTTTAGACAAAAAAGAGTTTTCTATTCAAAAAAATGAGAGGAATACCAATTTCCACCAACCCCCTCCCCAACCCTCAAAAAAAAAAAAAATCGCGCCGGCCTAATATATATCCACACTTGTGTACAATGTACATGTCAACCATCAACAATCACTCATCGCGCTATCATTAAATACAATTCACAAGCACAAATTTATACGTATATATACATATTTTATATATTTGTAAGTATGTAAGCATTTACATATGTACGAAAGCAGACATACATACCTGAGCGCCGTCATAATTGGTTTAATGGCCATCGATAAAAAAAATGATTATTTAATTAATGAATTTAATTTGCTGCAAGTGCATTGCGTACATATTAAATGTTTGTTGGTTTTGTTGTTGCTCATGTTATTGTTGTTACTATTCGTTGTTGTTGTTGTTGTTGTGGCTGTTGTAGCAACGCCAGACATTGAAGCGCCAGCTTCAGTCAGTTCGTATGAATTGGTGATGATTGAGGAATGTGTAAATTAATTGCTACTGAAAATAATTAATCAGCGATGATAAATTTGTACATATGTATGTATCTATGTACGTATAAAATGCCCACGCATATTTTTGTCTCTCCCCCATCTATCTTTTGCAACAATGACGACATATTTTATGGCATTGAAATTTGTTGAAAACTATTTAGGTAATTTATGGCAAGTGAAATAAAGATTTAACGGTTTGATTTTACGGCGAATATCAATTTTTTTATTTTTTTTTTTTAATAAAACAAAGCGTACACATACATATGTATATATTTATTTATAAATCTGTAGATAATAATTCAGTTCTTTTGTATTTCTATATGTTGTACAGACATGTATGTATGTATAGTATGTATTTTTACAGAGTTTCTACCCACGAATCTCTGCTGTTTATTAAAGTAGCTTAAGTGGAGATACTAAGCTAAGAGAGCATTTCTTTCGAAACCCGTTAAAGGCAGCAGAAAAGGGAGAACTCTACTGCGTTTGGAAGATCAGATGGAGAGCGACTCGGCAACCCTTAGTGTTTGCAATTGGCGCCATGCAGCACGAAATAAGTAGAAACGAGTGACGCGCCTTTTTGGGTCTCGGCCAAATTCGCCTAAACGTTTACGCGCCAATTAAGAAAAGAAGAAGAAGTGGAGCGAAATTTTTTTTTATTAGAAAGCTAATATGTGCTCGTCTGCCATACAAGAGATCGCGGTTTCAACAACCAAGCATTGAAAAATATAAAAAAAAAAAATTTTTTAGCTAATTTTCGATTTAATTAAACCCCAATTATAACATTTTCAAAAATAGCCGTCACCCCTCGGCCGCAGACGGCATACCCTCTGAGTGTAATTCTAACATCATAAGAAGGCTTAAAAATAAAAACCAAATTATGGAACACACATCGAATTGGGAGAGACACTCGGCCTAAAACTCGTTAGAGTAAAGAGCTTATACAGAAAAAGTACTTCCATAACAAATTTTATAGCATATCTAAAATCTGTATAATATTATGAACAAATATCGGGATTTAAATTTTTTTTATTTTTAATTAACTGTTCTAATAGCAACCATTGATAAGAATTATAACCCATTTTCCTCAATACCAGCGGTTATCTTTAGCACAAAGAAATTAAAATAAATATTTCTTTCATTTCCAATTCCAAATCCGCTAAAAATCAGCTTCCAATATAAAACTGAATAACTTTATTATTTTTTTATTACACATTAAGTCAAAAGTAGTTAACTCTTACTTGACCTTGACGCATAACTTAAATTTAAATATTCAACTGTCATTTCCTGTTGTCTTCTTCACTATGAACAATATGAAATATGCATATACAATAGTACGTAGAGTAAGTGCGAATATTATGGCAGACCTATAACCTCTCTCTTAGCTGTAAATTAATGCGCTATTAAATATTATTATGTTATTTATGCTTTAACGGTATACGATACATACATACATATATACATAAACGTTGACAACGACTTTCATGGCAGACGCCTTCAAGCTGCAATTTGTCATCGATTAATTCAAGCACACAAAAATGCATTGTGATGACAACAAATCGCCCACTGAGCAACATGCTTTTAAATATATGCAAATATATATTGCATTGTTTGTTTGACATTAGATAATTCATTCATATAAGTTGTAAATATATGCAGTGTATAGTGATTTTATTTCACATTTTATTGGCATACGTGCCAAAGTTATAGACAGCGCATGAATTACAATCACATCAAATGCCATCGTCACTGGTAAAGACTCTTCAAACGATTGTGATAATTTTTTCAATTGATTTTCTTTCTTTCGCTTGATTTTCCACTTTTCATTTCGTTTCACATATTTTTTGGTTTGTTTATTTATTTGTGTTTTGGCTCATGGCGCCTGGCGCCGCACACCGACACTTGACAATAGCACCGAGTCCGATGACTGTGACCGATAGAAAGTGGGCGTGCAATTGACACATTTTCGAACAAAGCACACGCACATACATATGTACATTAGACCGTATCGCAAAAAATAAAGTTCGCCGTACGCCCCCGCATATGATGTCTTTTTGGAAAATATTTCCGGAAAATTTTTTAATTTTTTCTTGGACGCCGCTAGATGTCGCTAAAATTTATTTTTCTCATATCTTCGGTATTTATAGTCCGATCTCTAAGCTTAATACACCAATGTCTTTGGCTTGAAAGGGCGGCTTATACTATGGAATATTATTAACCCTATGTGCGCCATTGGGGTCACTACCACCCAGTACTTAGTTTATACCACCCTAATGTACCTTTTTTATGTCTGCATGTTAAACGTAGTCAAAAATCATTAATCTTTTGCAAAATCATTATTTCGATCGCTTGAGCAGAACCCGATATAAAACACGTTCAACATTCCGAGGAATATAGGTTTTTCGGTTCCTTTGGTCTTTTAGGTTAATTTTACAGAAAAAGAAAGAAAATGAGGAGATGCCTAGTAAAATTTTATGCCAAATAATTTTCTAGAACATTTTAACCCTCCAGCGACTTTAAAAATACTATTTTTCCTGATTTTCTAAAAAAGAGAGTCAAAATAACCCTTTATTGGCGGTGATAGAGGGTTAAAATGTTCTAGAAAATTATTCGCCATAAAATTTCAGTAGGGGTCTTCTCAGAAGAAATCTTTGTAAAATGAACCTAAAGGACCAAAGGAAGCGAAAAACATATATTCCACGGAATGTTGAACGTCGAAATAATTCTTTTGCAAAAAATTAATGATTTTAGACTACGTTTAGCACGCAGGCATAAAAAATTGCATTAGGGTGGTATAAACTAAGTACTGGGTGGTAGTGACCACAATGACGCACATAGGGTTAATAATATTCCATAGTATAAGCCGCCCTTTCAAGCCAAAGACATTGGTGTATTAAGCTTAGAGATCGGACTATAAATACCGAAGATATGAGAAAAATAAATTTTAGCGACATCTAGCGGCGTCCAAGAAAAAATTAAAAAATTTTCCGGAAATATTTTCCAAAAAGACATCATATGCGGGGGCGTACGGCGAACTTTATTTTTGCCTCCCTATAAGGTGAGACGGCCTAATGTACATGTATGTATAAATATATATATATGTATGTAATTACTAATTAGGGGCGGTTAAAGGTACTAAACACTATAGACATTTTAATAGAACCTGTAGAAATTTAGAAAACATATACAAGATTTCAACTTAACACTGATCTATGTACATACATATGTACGAACGTATTTTCATTCAGGCTACCTATATCGCGAAAACGTCTCATCCGATTTTAATTCTGATTTCATAACTGGATTCAGCATAAAATTTCGATTCAATTTCACATGCATATTGGCCTGGTTGTATTTTTGACGATTTTTGTCCATTTTTCATTTTCAAATATCCGTCATGTTGCATAAAAACCAAATTCCGGAACATCAAAATTAATTTTAGACAAATGTCGTGGAAGACATGTCAGAAAAATGGGAGGAATAACAATAATACAAACGAAATGTTTTTAGCTGGTTCATGGAAATGTATCACAAACTCTTCGGGCAAGCGTACTTACGTATGTAGATTCATACATACATATGTATATATCGCAATTTCTGTAGAATTCCCCTAATGAATGCATATGCATACACAGGCAGATACATTTTAAGGCGGAATTACCTACTTAATGAGTTGCGGTAATGAAATTTTTTTATTGTGTAATAAATTACACTGCTCTACAGCCAAAAAATACTCTGAACGCGACCATCCTTTCTATATGTAAAATCGGTCGCTGATTCCGAAAATCGAGTTCATTTTTAATTCTATGGGAAGGTTTTTGAGATATCGGCAATTTACCGTTATTTGGCCAATGGGTTCACTTAATCCTGTATATCTCTTTAACACAGTGAATTTTTTCGATTTTTTACGATTTTTTGAAGAAAAAATTGACTTTGTCAGGCAATATCTTTAAAACCAATGTTTTCACCTTCGGTTTTACTCCTTTGCGTGAAGCTCTCACTGTGTTAAAGAGATATACTGGATTAAGTGGACCCATTGGCCAAATAACGGTAAATTGCCTATATCTCAAAAACCTTCCCATAGAATTAAAAATGAAGCCGATTTTCGGAATCAGCGACCGATTTTACATATATATAGGATAGTCACGTCCAAAGTACAGACAAAAAATTTCATTTTGTGATCCAGTGTTATCATTACAATAAATGGCTTAGAGAAAAAAAATTTGCGCGGCGACATAACAAAAGTTCTTTTTACCCACATAAATATCTATAAATGTGAATATGATCATGTTTACCTTTATCTGCCTGCAAACTTATGTATATTGCGAAATTGGCGTATCATGATGTAATGATCCCAAATGTCTCAAAGTATTAATTATGTGACCCATATCGCTACTACATTTTTATGTATGTACATTAGATGAGTTTTTTTTTTTGTATGGGATTCTATAAACCTTCTAAGATCCTCCCTCTGGGACCGGAATATGAAAATAGGGTAAGTAAACTGAAAAAAAATTTCACTTTTCCAAAAACTAGATGGAGCTACACCAAACACCGCGCAAATTTCCATAATTTCAAGGTATGTTTAGATTTATGTTTGAAAAAAGTTGGACTTTTGCACAAGAAAAAAAAAAATTGATATGTATCCATACGTAGAATTAACCGCTAAATCGAATGGCGTATTCAGTTTTTTGGTGCACTGCCCAGGGAAGGTAATATCGCGGCCTAAAGTGATCATTTTATTTTTATTTTTCTCGTGAATCTTCAACTTCTTGCCCTATACTCTTCCTGAAAGCGGACATTAGGAGTAACATAAATGTAAATGAAAACTTAAACTGCTTATCCACTTTTGAGAAAGAAAAAAAAAAATAATAATAATAATAATAATCTAGGCTAAGATAAACTCCATTACACAGCTAGGTTAATATTACACTCCTAGGTTAAGATACATGCCATATGCGTATACGTAAACAGATTCTTTGTCAACTTTATTATTTGTAGCATTGGCAACAAATGATTTATTGTATTAGTTTTTTAAGATTTTCTAAAATATTGTTAGTTTCTACACAAGAAAGATTCAATAAGACAAATATGAAAAAAAAATTGCTCTAAAACACTCTATTTTCATATTCCGGTGCCGGAGGGAATATCTAAAAAACTAATGTACATACATACTTTCTAGAGATAATGGGAATCGATTACGGTTGGAATCGAGAGTTTTGATCATATTGGTTTCTAATAGAAACTTCCTATATTAGATATTTGAGCTTATTTACCAATAAACACTATGCACAAAATTATATTCTAAAGGATCACATTTCTCACAATTTTGAGTGCCTGCATTCTTTACTTTAAACCTCTTATTAGAGCAGATTCAAAAGGATGATGCTCGGTGTGGTCAAAATTATTATTATGTGTACACATTACATACACGCAGATGTACATAGATATGTATGTATAATGCACATAAATGTTCTTATGTTAAATTTTAAACATTCTGAGCTAAAAAAAAAACAATAGGCGCATTTCTGTCGTACCCAAGCATGAAAAGAATACTCGCTTATGCATCAAATTACCTTCAAAGCAACAACACAAACTCGACTATTTTAAAAAATAGTCGAGTTGGTGTTGTTGCTTTGAAGGTAATTTTATGAATAAGCGAGTATTCTTTTCATGCTTGGGTACGACAGAAATGCGCCTAATAGCACTTTTTTGAGGTTTCGTTTTTCTTGATTTGAAGGTCTGTTTGTAGGCAAATACGCGTGGAGGTGTCTACACTTCAAAGAAAATAAAAATTTATCTCATGCAAAACTTGGTTATTTATGATCATTCCTAATTTGGCTACATAAGCTCAAAGTAAGCCGAAACGAGACATTAAAAAAATGTAATTTAAAAAAAAAATTCAATTTCAAGGTTAAGTTTTAAAGAGCTTTTAAATTTAATGGCTTTATGGCAGGGTTTTAGATATAATAACAAACCACATGTGCATATTATTAAGGTAGAAGTATCTACAAAACAAACAAAAAAACAGATAAATAGGTGGTATATCGCTATATGTATATTAGACTGACTACAAAACATATGGGATTTGCAAAAGTATTGAATTTTTTCGCTCCCCGCGCATTTTCTGATAGCTTGACAATAGAAAATAAGATCTGCATAAAAATCTGACCATCGGTAGTGGGAACTAGCCACGCGCATTTGAAGTAAAGTTCAAAAATTGACCTAAAAATTATGCATTTCTTTAGAGACCAATGTCTCCTTAAACAATGATTTTTGGAGAAATAATGTAATAATCATTTTTATACTAAATGAAACTGGGAACATATTCTCCATATGATATTTATACCTACCGTTATCCTTTCAGGACATATTGAGTCCTTAAAGTGAAATTTAAATTTTTTTGTTTGTTAAAAACGCAAAAATAAATATTTAAAAAATAGAGAATTATATAAACTATACATTATTTAATAGGTTATTTAAAGTATTTTTACACATCATAAATTTTTTTTGATTTACATGCACTATTATAGTCAAGAAAATGATTTAAAATAAGCAAGTCGCATTTTTTCAAACTTTTTTTTTACTAAACTGAAAATATCGTAGTAGGCTTTGCAATAAAAAAAAAAAAAAATGTGGTATAGTTTCATATTTCAGCTCATTCAATAGTTTGTTGAACTCAGACCTGTTAAATTCCGATTAGGATTAGTAATCAATTAAATTGTTTTGTTTTTTAATTGGTAATCATTATTTTAATTCTTTTGCAGAAAAAAAGTAATTTTAATGATTACCATTAAAAAAAATCAAAAAAAAATCAAAAAAAATCAAAAAAAATCAAAAATAATCATAAAAAATCAAAAATAATCAAAAATAATCAAAAATAATCAAAATAATTTTTTTTGATTGTTTTTGATTATTTTTGATTTTTTATGATTATTTTTGATTTTTTTTGATTTTTTATGATTTTTTTTTGATTTTTTTTCATTTTGTTTGATTTTTTTCAATATTGTTGTAAAGAAATTTGGATATGCATGCACATAAGTATTCAGGTAGGCATGCATGTTTGGTCAGAGAGGCATAAAGTTTGTTTGTACAAATGTATGTGAACGCATATTAAAGTACGTAACCCTGCAGTAAATATGGGGACAGGTGTATCCAAGTCATTGTGCATTCTACAGCGACAACTGCACTAATTAAAATGTCGACAAATTTAGAAGTACAAAATTTGTATAGACCTTGGCTCGTTCGAAGTTTTTCGTACTAGATACGGATACAAACCCTTCTTCACCTGGGGAAGATTCATTTCTAGGTTCAGGATAAGGACAGGGAAGAGCGAATAAAGAATTCTGATTATGTCAGAGATTATCTTTACGTAAATCTATTTGCAACATAGCAAATCGTCTACTGCTTTATTATGTAGTAGGCATGCGAAGACGAATACAAATTCCCAAATAATCCTATTTGAGGAACAATGTCGGAACGTAAGTACGTAATATTTCTGCCTTTTAAAAGAATACAATAGGGCAATAACTAGGGCTGAAACGGTATGGCGTATGATAAACAATAAATACAACTTATATGAAATTAAGAATTTTTCCTTTTTTGAAAAAATTGATGAAGTGTGAAACAGACAAAGCAAATACAACTGGTGGAGCTAGAAGCCTTTTCCTAGATCTGGATATAAAAAATACGACGCAATTTAAACTTAGTCAAGTAAATATATTAATTCAAAATTATTTGTATATGTAAAGTACATATAGATATTTAATGTGCAAATTTCATGTTAACGCGTTGTACGACCAAATTGTAATGAATGCCTTGAATTGTTAGAGCAGCCAGCATAGCGAAGAACGAAGAAGTTTGCGTTGTGATGTTTGTCGTACGATGTGAGCAGCGGTGGTGTGATTTTGTGCCGTGCTAATGGAGGAAGAGGAATACACCGCAAAAACAGGTCAACTAATCAAAGAAATGGGCTGCCGAGTGATGAGAAAAGACCCAACGGAAGAATACCAAATGACAATAAAGCGTGCAATAAAACAAGCGAAAAATATAAGAGACAGCAAAGTAGCCTACACTCTCACAGCAATGAATCCATCTGCCCCATCACTGATCGCACTACCTAAAATCCACAAAACAGGAACACCTATGCGACCAATAGTAAACCATAAATCGGCACCAGGATATAGACTTTCAGAACATCTAAATATGCTACTAGCAATCAAAAACACAACGGAACTAGTCAACAAACTGAGAATTCTGAACGTACCCAAGGACTCAAAACAAAGACAGAAATACTAAAAGCTCTAACTAAAATACTGACAGAGAAAACGAACAAAGACATTGCAACAGAGATCGTAAATACGCTGAAAATAACCCTGGACCAGAATTATTTCAAATTTGGCAATAAAATATACAGACAAACGCACGGAAAATGCAGAAGGAGGCATGACAGATCCACCAAAATATAGCCGCTATGATGAGGATCATGAGCTGAGGCGTTTAAGCCATGCCCATCAGTCCGTCTGTATAAACGCAAACTAATCCCTCATTTTTTGAGATATCTACTTGAAATTTGGTACTTGGGTGACTTCTGAAGAGAAATTGGACCACTATAACATATATGTCCCATACAACGGAATGTTCAGATATAGACATTTTGGACTATAACATCTCCATAAATAACACACATAATTCACCGTATAAATTAATGAAAATGAGACTATGTATCGCTTCTTTTCCTCATTCATGAATGTCATAAAGTCTCGATACAGTCGAAGACAGCCGCAATATTAGTTGCTTTTCGTTGTATACCTAACTTCGAGAACTTCTGTATTAAAGCCCAATTTATGAGTTAGTACAACAGCGAATGTTACACTAAAATGTTTGATTTGCCCACTTTAAACAATTTTTCATAAAGATAAATTATTTGATATAAGCGTGCATCGTACCATGTACGGTCAATGACAAATTAACAATAATTCCAAGCTTGTAAGATATGTATAAATGTGTATGCCTCTCTGCACAAATATACGAGGAGGAAGCATATAGAGCCTTTATCCTGTTAGTGTGGGACTTTAACCGCACTACACCACCTACGCTCATCGTATCGAACACCCCGGTACTACCATCAAGCTACCGTCGGAAGTCTGCCTTAAGAGGCTATATACATACCTGCATACGTACAAATGTGCATATTTCTTTAAACCATATTGATAAAAATTAAAAAAAATCAAAAAAAATCAAAAAAAATCATAAAAAATCAAAAAAAATCAAAAAAAATCATAAATAATCAAAAATAATCAAAAACAATCAAAATAATTTTTTTTGATTATTTTTGATTATTTTTGATTTTTTATGATTATTTTTCTTTTTTTTTGATTTTTTATGATTTTTTTTGATTTTTTTTAATGGTAATTGCAAAATAATCATTAAAATTTGAAAACAATGGGTAATCAATCATTAATTGGACAATTGAAAAAATAATCAATCAAGCCGGTAATCATTACGATTAATAATCATTATTTAACAGGTTTGGTTGAACTTTCTTTAAAGTGAACTTGTAGCGGTAATGCTCATAAGTTTGTTATATTCAGTTCAAAAAAGTTTTTTCAAATTTTTTTAAAACTATTATTGTAATGGCATTAAGATCCAGATGCATTCCCTTAATTGGTAATTATTTAATAACATCTTACGAGCTAAGTGCTATGTAAGGCTTTTCTATTGTATAATGTAAGAGTATCTTTTTTAAACACAGGCTTGAAAAAAAACTTTGAATGGAAATATGCTTCCAAGCAGAAGAAATGTGTTAAGCTATTTATTTTATTTGATTCGTGATGAACATTAAACGGCAAAAGAAAGCATTCCTATTTTGTCCAATAGATTGATTGAGGTCTATACGAAATTCGGAATTCCGACCAAAAGAAAAGATGGAATAGAGAAAATGATTAAAAGGCGTTTAAATCAATACAACAAAATTATTAAATTGAAATGTGGTAAGGCAAAAAAACATTTTACTGACTCTCTGGACGTATTATTTGACATATCTCATGCAAATGCCATTAAAACATTGCAAAAGAATAAAAATACTGTACTTCAATTTCTAAAGCCAATTTTGAGCGCACTGAAAGTATATCACATTTTTTTTTTTTTTATTGCGAAGCCTACTGCGATATTTTCAGTTTAGTAAAAAAAAAAGTTTGAAAAAATGCGACTTGCTTATTTTAAATCATTTTCTTGACTATAATAGTGCATGTAAATCAAAAAAAATTTATGATGTGTAAAACTACTTTAAATAACCTATTAAATGATGTATAGTTTCTATAATTCTCTATTTTTGAAATATTTATTTTTGCGTTTTTAACAAACAAAAAAATTCAAATTTCACTTTAAGGACTCAATATGTCCTGAAAGGATAACGGTAGGTATAAATATCATATGGAGAATATGTTCCCAGTTTCATTTAGTATAAAAATGATTTTTACATTATTTCTCCAAAAATCATTGTTTAAGGAGATATTGGTCTCTAAAGCAATGCATAATTTTTAGGTCAATTTTTGAACTTTAGTTCAAATGCGCGTGGCTAGTTCCCACTACCGATGGTCAGATTTTTATGCAGATCTTATTTTCTATTGTCAAGCTATCAGAAAATGCACGGGGAGCAAAAAAAATCAGCACTTTTGCATTTGTGGTCAGTCTAATGTATATGCATATGCACACATACATATGTATGAGTTTATTAGCAAGGTTTGCTTTTTATTTTCTCCGAAATTAAGCGTTCAACGTGCATCATTGGAAGGATTTTTTTTTGGCGCTATACATTGCTAATTGTTTGATGATGCTAACTAAACTAAGCTGCCCTTTAGAAAAAATATATAGATACTAGTTCCGAACTATGTCTTTCGTTTCTATTGCTTTTTTTTCCATATAAACAGCTTGCAAATTTAACATAGCGAAATCCAAAAAAGTGTCAATTGGCCCCGGTGCCACTATCTTTTCGATATTTTCTAACTAAGTAGTTCTTCTTTTAGTTCGATTCTCGACTGATGCGAATTTCGTTTGATTAGAATACATATTTAAAATAATGATGACGGCATAGCCTCCGATAGGGCCACAAAAAAATCATTCGCTGTTCTGAGACGGCATAAAACTGTAGGTCCACCCAATTAGTAGGAAGAAAAAAAATGAACTCTGAAAAAAATACCCGTAGTTAAACCAACAACTTTCGGCTGTTGAATCTCCGTCTTTGATTCAACAGCAAAAGTATTTGTTTTTACATCAAAGTTTTTGATCCAACAATTTACTCAAAAAGGGGCGTTGTTGTTTCAAAAACTTGCTTGCTTTTAAAAAATTTTTTACTACAGTTCAATATAATGTTCCACTATGTGATGATTGGATAGAATTTCAGGTTGATGTCATGGTTCGAAACCGGAGGAGAATATAAAATAAAGAAGAAAAATCAGAATAAGAAATAAAGATAGCAACCAGCGAATGATAAGAAGGAGAGAAGAATAGGAGAACAAGCGGAGGCTACATATTTGCAGTTGGGACCCGGGTGGAGAGAAGATGAAGAGTAAAATGCAAACAAAAATTAATTTTTAGGTGAAAACTTTTTGCAAAAGTCTCCGTTGTTAACTTAAAGGCAAAAGTATTTCATCCAACAGTTTCCGTGGTCGACTTAAATCAACAACGCTCGCACCTTTGAAACAACAACGGAGCGTTGTTGGGCACATTTCAACTGCGGAAAGTAGTTGATTTAACAGCGAAAGTCTTTAGATTTACAACGTTTTTTTTCAGAGAAGGAGCACGCTTCGAATTGAGAGAGAAGATCGAAAACTCATTGTATTGATTTTTCTGTAATTTACCACATATAGGCAATATGTATCTAGATCAGTTCGTTTTCTTGGACCGTTAAAAATTCATAAGGGTCAATAAAAATTGCATTGGCATAAAATGCAAAGCACATATTTACATACATACGTGTAGATGTGTCTATAAACCTAAATACTTAAGTACACTGGTACTTTTGTAAAATATTATTATGTACATATAATATTATTGCTATTTTTTTTTATCTAACTGAGCCACCAAATGTTGATAAGGTCAATCTACTCGCGATTATCACAAGCACCAACCTTGTCTTCATGTCTTGCATCTAGTATAGGCATATGTATGTATGTACATTGGTACATGTAATTATAGCATTTTTTTAATTAAATTTTCATCGCTAAATGCAATTAAATAATTCAACTTTTTAAATTTTATATTTATATTTGCAGTTTATAAATGCGACAACTTTAAGCCTCCGCGAACATCTGCGAAGACGAGTGTTACAAACATACATACATATCTCCAATGCTGTTTATACGATCAACAACTCAAGCATATCGTGAAAATCATAAGAAGCTCTACTTAATTATAAACGAATCTGTAGCTGTTTAAGTTTAAAAGAAGAAAAAGAAGCAATTTAGTCTAACAAGCATATCATAAACGACGAACGAAAATCAAATATAATGCAGCTGTTCATTTTCATTTTGGCCTGTTGTAAGTATCAAGTAGTGTTTTGTTTATGTTTTTGCTATGTTTTTAATTTAATTTACTAGATACCTACATAAAAGTTTGCTAAAATACAATTGATGGCGCTTTTGAATTGGTTACAATAACTCTTTCTTTCATATTTTTGTTATTATTTATTCAAAAAAAAATTCTTATGTTTTATTATCAACTTTTAGTGGCACCATTCACCACAGCATATCACACATCAGCCGCCTCAGCCGGCGTTTCGTTTATCAACGATAATGCACTGGATCGACAGCAGACACAAGCAATAAAAGGGTTCGCACCATCAGCGAGAACGCTACGCAATCGACGAATGTACGCCATGTGTCCGCCGCACTTTCAACGTGTCGGCACCGAATGTTATTCGCTGCTGCCACAGGCCAGCAGTTGGCTGGAGGCGCATTTCTTTTGCAAGGACAAAAACGCCAAATTAGCCGAACCGCAAAAGATACAAGACCGCAAATTGCGTGTCTTTCTCAAGCAATATGACGCGCAAGTGGGATGTAAGTAAAAAAAAAAAACAAAAACAAAAAGAAACAGGAAAAAGAATGTCAAAAACTGTCAAACAACTGCGTAAAGTTCGCTTATAAAATATTACTTTAAATCTTATATTTACAGCCAATGATCCCATTTGGATTGGCGCTACATACGACTGGCAAAGTAATGTGTGGCAGTGGAGCATTAGCGGCAAGAATTTAACTTATGACGCCTTCAGCCGCATGCCACCTGAGTAATTGAATTTTTTATTTTTAATAATAATGTACCTACTTACATACTTACCAGCATACATATGTATACATAAATAGGATTATTAATTTAAAATTTAATTTAAGAGATCTACACCTTTTTCAGTTGAAATTCAGAAAGTTCCAATTGATATTCAGAATTTCCATTTGAAATTCAGAAAATTACAATTGAAATTCAGAATTTCCATTTTAAATTCGGAAAGTTACAATTGAAATTCAGAAATTCCATTTGAAATTCAGAAAATCGCATTTGAAATTCAGAAAATTACAATTAAAATTCAGAAAATTACATTTGAAATTCAGAAAATTCAGAAAATTCCATTTGAAATTCGGAAAATTACATTTGAAATTCAGAAACCTCCTCACAGTACTCAAGAAGTTTTCTGAATTTCAATTTTTATTTTCTGAATTTCAAATGTAACTTTCTGAATTTCAAATGTAATTTTCTGAATTTCAAATGTAATTTTCCGAATTTCAATTGTAATTTTCTGAATTTCAAATGCAATTTTCTGAATTTCAAATGGAAGTTCTGAATTTCAATTGTAACTTTCCGAATTTAAAATGGAAATTCTGAATTTCAATTGTAATTTTCTGAATATCAATTGGAACTTTCTGAATTTAAACTGAAAAAGGTGTAGATGTAGATACATACATACATACGTATATTACGTAATACTAACTGCCCTTGAATTGGTTGCTCTTGTTGTTGTTATAACACGTTGTCAGTCTTTCTTGTGGGAGCATTTTGCATTGAAGATTTTTAATAGGCGTTAATACAATTTTTTTGCGAGTATTAGCTAAACATGGAGAGCTAATTCATTCAGCCTAAATATTTTATTTTTTATATGCACAATAATACATATAATATACAGTAATAACCATAAATCAAGTGCGGCATCCAAATAACAATCACTAGGATGTATAATAGTTCTATACTACCAGCTTTATATATTAAATCTAGTATAGCCAGTGGCGTAGCTAGGTAACCAAGGGCTCTGGGGCAAATTAAAAATTGGCGCCCACTGCTATGTTAACTGATTAGGTTTTATCAAATAAAAATATGAAATATACAAATACTTTAAAAATACTAAGGCAGTTAATAAATATATTAAACAGTAACAACATAAATAATAAACAAAATATAAAGCATTTTTTTGTGAAACTTGAAATTACAATTTTTTCAAAAATGACCTAATGGTACTCCAATGCAATTTAATTAATGCAATTTTTAGTGGCTAGCACGAAATTTATTTTTCTATCAATTTTAATTTGATTTGGGTAAGTGGAAAACTATCTGAAAACTATTAACAGCGAAGCTGGGTTGTAATAGTTTACAGATAATTTTTCACTTACCTAAGTCAAAGAAAAATTTTATTACCTAAATATATTTTGCAAAAAAATTTTATCTTTTTCTATCTTAACTCGAATTCATAATAAAACGCACATATCAGTAGCCGTCAAATTGACAACACTGCCAACCTACAGAAAGAATTTAGGGGAATTCCCTAGGCATAACTTTTGAATTTCTCTCAACTGAGTTGTCATGATTAAAGTGGGGTTGCAACATGTCATATTTATTTTGAAAATGGGAGAAATATCCAAAAGTTCCGTTCGAATGAGATTTCCGGTAAGGATTCGAGGGCCCCCGGAGCACTGCCTCGCCTAGCCCCTAGGTAGCTACGCCCCTGAGTATAGCTGTCACTAAATGCCATTCATGAAAATTGCAATTTAACATTGAATAACTGAAAAATCAGCCATGACAAAGTTATGTTAAGATCGGTGTGACCTCGTAATGGAACTCTGTTATAATATAATTTTTATTACAATGAGAGTATAATAATGCAACCAACACTGTCCGACTCTCAACGGTGCCAGATGGCGCTTTTTCGGGACTCCTTTCCTGTATAGTCTATGTAGAGTCGCAGATATCGATGTAAAAGATCTGGTGAACTTCAGGAGGTTTTCAAACTGGTTCAAAAAGGCGGAATAATCCGTTTTGTCGTGGTACCACAATGAGTCTCAATACTGGCCTAAGTGTGTCGCCGTTGCGGCAGCTACTTCAACCTAATCTAACATCTTCGACTATATTAGTATCGATCTAGCGGGTGAAACAGAGCAAATCTACACACATTTAAACCACCCTAATATATAAACATGCATACGCGGAAGATGGTAGAAGATGTGAAATATATATATTTGTACACAATTGTATACAAATAACTGCCGAATAAATGTCTTAAAAAGGACATAAAATTAAATAGAATAAGTAAACATCTCCAATGTACAATTTACATTGGGATGGTAAAGAGATTTCTAAGTCAAATACTAAAAATCTTAAGCGTCGCAGCATACTTTTTGGTATTTCTACAATGAAAACATAAACTCGATGTACTGCTCAACCATCAACTAATTGCAAATTTAGCAAAATAAGCTGTTCGTGCGATGCACCAAATGACAAGCAGTTAGTTACGATACTTTTTAAAGTTTAAACCAAAGTATAATACTAATAACTACAAAAAATTAAAACTTTAATTTAGGATTTCTTAAATTTTAAAATACCTTCAAGATCTTATTAATGAGCGCCTATTTTGCAGGATCAGACAGAATTTGGAAAATCATTGTGCTGTTTATGATCCGAGTCTAGAATACAGGTAAGTAAATAGACATTTGTTACGTACATAATTATGTACATTTAAATGCCAACTTTTAAACAAAAACAACAACGCTATACAACTTTCATTAAAAGGTACATTCAGTCATACATTCCTACACACTCACAGCAACACTCGAGAGGCTGCTTTCTTAGACCATTTTTTCACGAGCTTAGTAAATGTTTATTAAATTGCACTATACGCATACGTATGTACATACATAGGTACTAGGCCTGTAACATTATTTATTATGCAATTGATGCATGTGTTAAATTCACAATCAAGTTGTCCGATTGGCCGTCAACTTGTAAACTTTTTGCGGCCAATTGACGTGCTAATGATGTTTATCGCCCGACAAGAATGCAAACCATTTATTTAATTTGCTATGCACATGCACTAGGGATGTGACTTTTTTTAAATTTTTATTAACTTATTTATTTTTCATATTGAAATTCTAATGTAATAGATTTTGTCGAAAGCAGATTGGAAGAAGGAAAACAGCAACCGATTTCTATGGAAATTTTCGAGTACCACGATGTCGGTTATTTAACGAAGGAAAGCTGCTGATGCAGTGCCATATTTTTATTAGAACAAATCTAAACCTCGTTATATGTCGAAAATATTTTTTATTAAAAAAAAACTTCTTAATCATTCTAAAAGTGTCATTCCTAATACAGGCATACATACATATGTATATGTATGTATAGCAAAATAAAATAATAATTTTAAATTCCCACATGAATCACAATATGCAACGTGAAATGCATTTCAGATTTTTCTTTGGCATTAATACACATATTTACTTATATACAAAAAAAATCATTTGTAATACAAACAAATGCACACATTTTAATTTTACTTTCACTGCACGATTCACTGCTTGTATACATACTAGTGTCCGACCGAATATTCGGCCAAGCTTCGGTATTCGGCCTATTCGGCTGGTATTTTTTATTCGGCTTCGGCCTTCGGCTGAAAAGGCCGAATAGTCAAGGCCGAATAATAGATGTGTTTAATAACAAAAAAAAATTGACTGGATTTTACGAATTTTTGATTTTTTATAAGCGACAGAATATCGTAACTTCTAGTAATATGTTTTTGTTATTGAACAGGTCTAAGATTCCGAACGATAACTTACGCTAACGGCCTTATTCCGGTGTGGTAACATAATTTACTTTACTGGTGAAATAAAGAATCTGGTACTTTAAACACTCTTTTCGTATTCTGGCAGCAGAAAATTAAGTTACCACCTCAATACGTGGTAATATTTTGTTACCATTTTCAGCCCGATTCAATTCCGTTCGTATGGAAATGCTTTGACAGCGTTACCATTTGTGCCAGAATACCAATTGAAAAGATGGTAACAATTTTCAGCAACATAAATTACCAGTAAAGTAATTTCCCGGTAACGCTCGGAATAGCAGTGTAATTATTAAATATCGTCACCTTAGTGTGTCGATCAATTCTTTTAAAGTGTCATTAAATTAAACATAGTTTATTACACGAAAAAGTGGTTTATTCACTTATTGGCCATAAAAACAAAGAGATCATAAGTAAAAATTCAATACAGTTTCAAAAAAATAGTTTTATGTATGTATAATACTATGTTACAGCAAAAAAATAACCAAGAAATTCAAGTACTGCTATTGTTTTATGGTTAGGTTTTTGAGATAATGGTAATTTTGTGTTTTCTTGGTTATCACTTCATTAAAAATTATTTTCGCGCAAGTCGCAGACCATGATTGGCGGAATACAATTTGAGTATACATACACAACTCCAACCAGCTGTTCGACTAACTTAACCTTAGTTGCTGGTCAACTATACACCGAAGCAGATAAACTCTTTTTTTGGCGTACAACATAAAGCTGTTGAACTTTAAGTATTGAATTTTATTTACCTACATAAAGACTGAATTTTTTTTATTTTTGTTTACAACTATGTACGTATTTTTGTAAGGTGTTTTGTTTATTCAAAAAACAAAAAAAAAATTAATTGTTATGAATAGAGCTCGGAAAAATAGGTGAAATCAAGCGCCTAAAAAATGCTACATTTTGTAAATTTTGGTTGTTTTCAGTGGCGAGATTACAATTTAAATATAAAGGGGTAGCATATTGGTATGGTGAAGATTTTATTAGAAAAGTTCTTAATCATGTTACACAAATTTGCAGTTTGAATAAACATACAGTGGTGTGTGATGAAATAAAGCCAAAGAGGGATTTAGTTTCTTTGACATTTTTACTGAAAAAAGTATGAAGAACACATTTTGTATTTTATATTTTTGTACATCGTCAAGCTTTTTGAAAGCAAAACAAAACTAGCTGTAATGAAAATAAAATTTGGGAAAAGTAAGTAAATTATGGTATAGGTAATGTTCCAATAACTCATAAACAAAAATGCAGAACGGTTTTTACCACGACAGAAATTTTCATTTTTACAGATATGGAATTATGCCGAGTATCCAATTGGAAAATTGTAAACCCTGAAATGGTCATAAGAAAAAATAGGAAAGTTCAAATCAAGTTTTTTTACCTAAAATATGCAAATGTTTAAAGTCAGACCACTACAAATTAAAAAACTGTATTATATATTCCATTTGCTAATATGCACTTGCCTCATTTTCATTCAAAATATATTTGGTTTGAAACTGTAATTGCTTTTCCTTCACGTGCGAGGATTTTGTCTCAAATTTAAGCGAGTCACTACAAAATTTTCATTTTTTTCTTTATTCTTTATAATTATATATTTATTTAATATACCTTATTTATTATTATTCTTTATTATTATATTTATTTATTGTAGCTTTCTTTGCAATTTTTCACGTGCAACCCATAAAAAAACCTTAATAATTTCTTTTTCTGGCATCCTAGTAAGCAAAAAATCCAATTGGATTCACGGGGGCTTAGACCTGAATGAACCCCACCCACCCTTAAACTTGCCACTGGATGTGCTCACAAACATTACGTAGCATAATTTTAGGCGTTTGATTTTCACCTATTATACGAGCTCTAGTTATGAAATAAAAAAAATCTCATACTTAAGTATATATTTTTCTTATTTTGGTATTCGGCTTCGGCTTTCGGCCGAATAAAGGATTATGCCGAATATTCGGCTACGGCTTCGGCTTCGGCCTAAAATTCCAGCTTCGGTCGGACACTAATCCATACATACACACATATGTATATTATGCATAGTAGGTGCACCCAAAACGCAGGCAAATCTAGCTTAACACATGTCCATACGTATATGTACATATAATAATTTATTTTTACTATTAATTTTTTTTTTTTATTTAATTCTTATCTCACACTAACACTAACAACAACAACAATCAACAGATGGTCTGCTCGCCCCTGTCCGGATAAATTCCGTTTCATTTGTCAACACAAAATGCCCAAGGTTAGCGAGAGGAATCGCCATAAAGTCTATAATCGTTGGAATGCCACATATCCCAATCAATATGCAAATGAAGTGGTTTTGGAGATAATGGATCAGCCGGGCAAAAATGGACCAAGGTAAGTCACGAAGACAAGAAAAAGTGCCTACTAACCAGACTTGGGCATTATTCGAATAAATTTTTATTTAGATAATTATTTGAATAAAAATTTATTTTTCAAATTTTATTCAGATAAATTCATTCGAATAATTATTCTGAGGTTTATTCGTTATTCCAAATAATAAATAAAAACTCAGAGTACAACAAAAAAAAAAACAACTGACTAATCCCAGCCAGCATTTTTTGAAAATTTTGATCAAAAAATATTCAAATATCATACCCCCAGATTATTAAAAACGATCAAATTTAAATACATTTTCTATTGGAAAATGAGTGAAACGTCGGGAGAAAAATGTACCCTAAATATGATTATTCTTAAGTAATCATTTATGATACATATTTTTAAACATTTTTCAATCATTTTTTGATCGAATTTGATATCATTGAAATCTCCTACTTCATTTTTTTGGAATAACATTTGATATAATTTTATGATCATAATATATTTCTTTTTCGTATATTTTTTAAAAATATATTTGACTACTTTTGGCAATATTTTTTTGATTATATTTGGTATCATTTTATGATCACAATTAATTTAATTTATTGATAAATTTGTAAATAATTTTCTGTTATTATTATTATTATTATTATTATTACTTTTTGAATAGAATTTGACTGTATTCCACAATCATTTTTGGATCATATATAATATTATTTCGTGATCATAATTGATTGTTTTCATGATCATTTTTCAACTATTTTCTAAATAACACTGGATCACAAAATGAAATTTTTTGTCTGTACTTTCAACGTGACTATCCTACCTATATGTAAAATCGGTCGCTGATTCCGAAAATCATGGATTTTCTTCGTTGATAGCTTATCTTTTTCCCAATAGAATGGAGCTTCACGTAAAGGAGTAAAACCGAAGGTGAAAACATTGGTTTTAAAGATATTGCCTGACAAAGTCAATTTTTTCTTCAAAAAATCGTAAAAAATCGAAAAAATTCAAATTGAATCGTTAATATTTCAGAAACTATAAGAGTTAGGGAAAAATGTTATAGCAGCCATGAAAAGGAAATTTAATTTTCTTTCGTATGTTGTCACTCCAAAGAAGATAGCTCACTGCGTTAAAGAGGTATACAGGATTAAGTGGAGCAATTGGCCAAATAACGGTAAATTGCCGATATCTCAAAAACCTTCCCATAGAATTAAAAATGAACCCGATTTTCGGAATCAGCGACCGATTTTACATATAAATAGGATGGTCGCGTTCAGAGTATTTTTTGGCTGTAGAGCAGTGTAATTAATGATATAATTTTATGATCATAAAATATTATTTTTTCGGATATTTTTTAAAATTATTTTTGACTACTTTTGGCAATATTTTTTTGATTATATTTGGTATCATTTTATGATCACAATTAATTTAGTTTTTTAATCAATTTTTAATTGATTTTCTATTACTTTTTGTATTATTTTTCGATCATATTTTATAATCGTAATAAATACCTTTTTATACTCAGCTGTACTAGTACACAGAGTATTATAGTTTTAATCACATAACGGTGGATTGTAACAGAATGAAATAATCGAGATAGATATAGACTTATATATATCAAAATGATCAGGGTGAAAAGAGAAATCGATTGAGCCATGTCCGTCCGTCCGTCCGTCTGTCCGTCCGTCCGTCTGTCCGTCCGTCCGTCTGTAAACACTCTAACTCGCGCAAAAATTGAGATATTTTGATGAAATTTGAAATGTAAGTTGGTATCAAGACTGGGACGGATGGTATTGAAAATGGGCGAAATCGGACCATGACCACGCCCACCTCCCCTATATAGTAAAAATCCGAAATTTTGTATCTCAGTAACTAATAGAGCTGGAGTGATAAAATTTTACCCACGTATTGAGCTCAGTCCCCTATGAAGAAATTTTATGAAAGTTTGGAAAATGGGCGGTGCCACGCCCACTTATTAAGGGTCAAACATTGAAAGTTTTATGAGTCATAACTCAGAAACCGTTGAAGATATATCGATGAAATTTGGTACGCGTGATATACTTACTTAGGCAAATGTTTGGATTAAAAATTGCCAAGATCGGTTGACGACCACGCCCACTTTTATATATGGGTATTATAAAGTGACCTAATAAAAACATTTTAAGTGATATCTTTGTCAAATATAAAGATAATTCATTGAAATTTTGTGGCATGAGTTCCACAATAGACCGGAAACAAAAAATATAAAAATTTTGGAAAATGGGCGTGGCACCGCCTCTTTTTAGACAAAGGAATATACGAGATTTCGGACCCCATAACTCGGCAAATAATTGAGATATTATGACGAAACTTGGTTTATACACTTTTATAACTTGTATTAATAGACACGCAAAAATTTATTGAAATCGGTTTATGACCACGCCTACTTTTTCACAAAGATATTTCTGGAACACCCTCTGGGAATTTATAACGTCACATCTTTGTAACTAGAAGTCATAAAGGAATGAAATTTTGCACAAAGAATAATATTCATATGCTTAGTTGGATGACTGATAAAAATGTTGAAAATGGGTGTGGCTGCGCCCACTTTATGCGGCACTCGCTATATATAAAATACACCCTATATCGTGGCCGCTGTGGTGCAGTGGGTAGAGTGCTCGCCTGCTGTGTCAGAGGTCTCGGGTTCAGACCACGGTCCGAGCCAAACACCAAAACAATTTTTCAATTAGTAAAAATCCATTTATTGGGTTTTTTAAGAGCAGCGGTCACCTCTCGGCAGTGGGCGGCATACCCTCCGAGAGTATTTCTGCCATGAAAAAGCTTCTCACAAAAAATGCATTCGCCGTTCGGAGCCGGCATAAAACTGTAGGTCCACCCAATTAGTAGGAAAAACAAAAAGGAGCACACCTCGAATTGGGAGAGAAGCTCGGCCATAAAACTCGTCAGAGTTATAATAGCGCCATTGTATTATTATATTATATATATATCGAACAAACGCAAACAAACAATGAAAGCATACAGCTGAGTATCTAATGTTCGATTCCACTCGAACTTAGGCTTCCTTACTTGTTTATTATCCATTTTTAAAAATAAAAACGCTGAACTATTTTATTTATATTATTTAAATTTATAATAAAATTTAGAAATTAATATATCGTCGTACCATACGAAAACTAACATATTTAAAATTTCTGGCGAAAGCTATCAATAAAAAAATTCTGTACGAAAAGTAGAACATTTGACTTTTGGCCGACGAAAAGTAATAAAATCGAGTTTTGGCTGACGAAAAGTATCAGTAAATATATACTGTTTTTACATTAAAATTGTTGTTGTTTAAACGAAATTGATAGTTTTCGTCAGCCAAAAGTGGATTTTATTACTTTTCGTCGGCCAAAACTTGAACTTTTTACTTTTCGTCAGCCACAAAAAATCTGATGTTAGTTTTCGTATGGTACGACGATATGTATATTAATTACATAATAATTATATGAAGTTATAGGACATATGTAACAAAAATTAATAAATTTATTTAGAACAAAAATTAAACAAATTATTTCATTTTTATTTAAAAAATTTCATTTTTTTTCGTTTTAAAGATCTTTCTTTTGCATGTGCGAAATGTTTTTGCAAAACTGAATTTATGTCCTTCTCATCAATGTTAAATTTCAAATGGCAAATGCCTGTGAATAAAGAGAAAACAATTATATTAGTACTTTATTTAGATTTAATATTCCCTAAAAATACTAAATAACATTTTACAAAAGCAAAAAATTCATACTTTTAATTACGGATATTAAAAATAATTTTTTAGCACTCGGTTTCTCTGCTGTCCCCTTCCAACTAAATGTAGACGCTACTTCGTCCGTAAAAACTTTCCTAATAGCAGCTCTAAGGAACTGAGACTGTCCGTCGCCACAAACTTTATTTATACAATGTTTCTAAAGAAAATATAAATATGCATTGTTAACATATTAGGGGTATTCGCTATCCATAGCATAACCCTAGCACGTAGCACGGATTGCACGGATTGCAAAGTTTTACAACGCACAACAACAAAATACAGGCGCAAAGAAATATGCTAGACCTCAAAAATATGCTACACCAAAACCTATGTATATTTATTTGCTATGAAGTGTAGGAAATTAATTGCGACCCTGCGTCAGCTGACATTTGCCAATTGCTAATTTCAATTTCAATTTAAGTATCCAAATTTTGCTTGAAATGTTATGTTTTGTGTGTATTTATTAAATTTACTAAAATAAAATGATTTATTTATTAAAAAGTGAGTGATGAACGCGTCCCTTTGGCTAAAAAGAAAAGCTGCTTCTTAAAATTTCCTACGACTGTGCAATGGGGTGCTCTCGATGTGTAGCATATTTTGGTCTAGGATATTTGCAATCCGTGCTATCTTGCTATCTTGCTAGGGATAGCGAATACCCCTATTATTTTTTCTCTAGTGTTTATTAGTACGTACAAACTGCTCTAAAAGCTCTTCGTCCTTCTCCAAATCACCATTAAACATAAATATACCCTCCTTTGATTTGCATGGCAAGTTGCTTAGCTTTTTGTTATCTGTGCATAATACCAAATTTTGGTGCCTCCTGTTTTCTAATTTTACCGCAATTACTTCTTCGGTTAGCTTTTTGATGGTTTTTTGGCAGTTTACAACTTCGTCCTTCAATTTCTGTATTTCTTTGCTACTGCCATCTACTATATACTTTAGTCCTTTTATTTCCTCAATCAGCTCTATTAATTTATTTTGAGGTTCATAATTGCTCTGGACTGAGATACGAATACATATAGATAAATAAATTTTTAGTATAAATAAATTTTTAGTATTTTACCCTTATTCATAAAAAATAAAATAGGTTTATAAAGCTGTTAAAATCGAAAAATTGTATGAAAGTGTCACTTTATAGTATAAAGTTTATACAATTCCTAAAACCTATTTTATTTTTTATGAATACCGGTATAAGTATAAGTTCCAAAACATTTTGAACTGAACTAAAAGGCATGAATGGTCTTAGCATGTCCTTATGGTCAATCAACAATGTTTTGTATATTTTGTGATGCCCTTACTTGTGGCTAAATGGTTGCTTGGAGAATATGAAAATTGGCTAGCAGCAGCGAGGAAATTATTTTGACATCTTCTATGAGGGGTGTAAAGTAAAACAGATTATCTTCTTCTTCTTCTAATTTATATTCTTCTTCTTCATCATCATCATCGTCATCATCACCATCTTATTATCCTTCTTCTACTTCTACTTCTTCTTCTCTAATTTTTATTCTTCTTCTACTTCTTCTTCTTCTTCTAATTTTTATTCTTCTTCTTCATCATCATCATCGTCATCATCACCATCTTATTATCCTTCTTCTACTTCTACTTCTTCTTCTTCTAATTTTTATTCTTCTTCTTCTTCAACATCATCATCATCGTCATCATCACCATCTTATTATCCTTATTCTTCTAATTCTTCTTCTTCTTCTATTTTTTTTTTATTTATTTTTGTCTTGTCTGGATTATGATTTGTCGGGAATTTGTCTTATCTGGTTTATGTTATCTCTGGATTTTAAACTGACTGGTTTTTTTAGTTTCTGGATTTTAAAAATTCTGGATTATGGTGCGCACCCCAAGCAAACATACAGTGAACTACACTGCGTATACGTAACTCGTTTACATACATAAGTACATACATCCATACTTACACACGTACAGGTGAAACTAATAAAAGCGTGTTAAAAAGGAGCTGGTTATACATACCTGTGTATCTATGTATCTATGAATGCCGTCCACCAAATTGCTGCGTAAAATGATTTTGGTTATGCCGTCCACCAAATTGTTGCGTATAATGATTATAATTATACCGTCCACCAAATTGCATATGCTTGGAATTGAAAAATGTAAAAATATAAAAAATTATACAAACATTTTTCTTTGAAATTTTTCTTACCTTTTCCTATAACGTTCGAAATGTATTTGATGGAAAACTTTTTGATACGAAAAGAAATGTACATTTGTGTATAAGGAAATTTTTTTTTAAGTATAATTCAACAAAAGTAGTCAAAAGTGTTTCTGATATGTGATTAAAAAATGATCATCAGTTTTTGATCATCTAAAAGAAACATATTTGGTTATTCTTTTTGATTCATTTTATGATAAATCAATATTTATTCAACAAAAATATTCAAAAATGATTCTGATATATGAAAAAAAATGATCATCAGTTTTTGATCATCTAAAAGGAACATATATGACTATTCCTTCTGCTCATTTTTATTTTCACTCAGCATATAGTCACCAAGAGTAATAAAAAATTATTCAATTGGACGAAGATTCAAAATATAATCATCTCAATGCTATGTGGGATAGTAAAAAAAAAAAATTGTATATTTTTTTGTTTGTATGTTTGTTTGTTCTTACATATTATGTAAATGAAAATTATCTATTATTCGAATAATTTTTTGTTTGAATAAACGAAATTATTTATTATTCAAATAAAAATAAAAAAATTTATTCATCTATTATTCTTATTCGAATAAATTTTGCCCAACTGTGCTACTAACAAAATATAAATGGTACAAATATAAGATAGATCTTTTTTATTTAACATATTTTATTCAATTTTCTATAAACCTTTATAGAATTGTAAAAGAAACACAATTAAAATTGCATTCAATTTGATACATTTTTGAAAAAAAAAAAAAAAAAAAATGGAATCCCAGTTGGGAAGATTAATCTTCTTCCAATCATTTTAAGAGTTTTGAGAAAGTGCAGCTGCTTTAAAAAAGAATAGCGACAAATTTAAATTCCAAGCACATACATTTTCACTATATTATTTGTTTTCTTTTTTTTTTTTGTACTTACACTGCATTATTAATTAAAGCATAATTTAAAAAAAAAAAGCATATATGTATATGTAGGTTAGTGGCTTAGCACTCCTCGCCCGCAATTTCACTTCTCGCAGCTACTGCATCAACAGTAGTTTCTGCTGTCACTTCTTGCGCTTGCTCGTCTTCAGTATTTTCCAACTGCTTTAATGCAACGTTCTTTCGCTCATTTTCCTCTTGCGTTAAATACTGATCCCATTTGCTGAGACGTTTCTGTACCTCCGCCTCGGACTCAACAATTCTGTGAAAGTAAAAAAAAGCACAATAAAATTTGTTTAAAGTCTTCCTTAATTCAAGTTTGACTAGCTACACTTACTTGTATTTAGTTTTGCCATCCCAGTGCTCGGCCGTCAGCTTGCGTTGCCCGAAGTAACGTCCATGCATCATTTGTATGACAACATCGGCTTCCTCGGGATCGGCCATATTGATTTGTGCTACACCCTCTGGATGCCGCTGAAATTTGAGTTTAAATTAAAGTAAATTAAAACAAAGCATTTTACTATTATCATTTTTGTTTTTGGCACATTTACTCACATCATATATAACTACTTTGCGCACTGTACCGCATTTGCTGCACTCTTCACGCAAATCATTCTGATAGTCGAGTATGAGTTGCACTTCCTTCTCGAAAATACTTGGCTCGAACAGATTTTTAATGATGACCACTTTTTCATTTTTCGAGCGCTCGCCACGCATTTTCTCCGGCCGCCAGTCGAAGAGCCTTTCGGTATGGGGAGATAGTTTACAGGGGAAAAATTGAGGTTTTCTTAGTTAAAGTAGACAATTATGGTGACTTAATGTATCTTTATAAGTCAAACAAATTGGGTATTTCTGAAAGTTTGTGTAAGACTTCTTGCTTTATTTGATTGCAATATCAATACTTTCTAATTAACCTACAAGCAAGACGAAATTGAAACGTTGACAGTCAGAGCGATCGAGATTTGTATTCTCTCTCTTTCTCTCTCACTCTTTCTCTCTCTATCTCTCTATCTCTCTCTCTCTCTCTCTCTCTCTCTCTCTTTCTCTCTCTCTATCCCTCTATATATCTCTCTAGATATCTTCTCCTTGTAGAATCTTAAAACTCTACATATGTCAAGTTCCATTATTAATTCCTCATATACCCTACCTAGCAAACCAAAAATTATTCCTGTCTTCACAACCTCTTAAGATAATCCTTCCAAAGACAGAAGGCCATCAGAAACTGTTTGAGCCGGCTTTCGTAATGCCGAAGAGCACTTACAATATGTATGTAGCAGTTGAGACAAATTTAATACCTAGCATAAAACTATGGCACTTACATATGTAGGTACTAGTCTCTTGGAGAGGCGACCAAGCAACTTCTTTTCTTGATGCGACTACGACGTTCCACATTCAGGAAACAAAGAAGGTTAAAACTTATGTTGTTGTTTTTGTTGTTGTGGTAGCCAGCAAGACACTCCCGAAAGTTTTGAGGAGTGTAGGGAAATTAACAGTCGTTTGCCGAATAAATCCGGTACGTTCGGGTACTGGTCCTTTCTGACACTAGCCCGATTGTCGTACAAACGACCATGGCCATTATCAACCTTCTAGGCCGATGGATTTTAGTCGCCTCTTACGAGAGGCATTCCCTACCACGGGTTTATTCCAAGCCCCCTAACCTGTTTGAGTTAATTTTTATTGTTTCTATTGGAAGTGATTCCCAAGCACTGGATTTTTATAAACTTCACTGTGAGAGTGGGTTTGGAACCCAGAAATGCAGTGCTCTGAGTCAACACCTTGTCTATGCATTTCTATCGAATTCGGGTTTCCCCCTTAGAGCTTCTTGGAAGATTATTTTCTTTTGTAAAATTAAAATAGAAGAACCTTTAACTTGTACTTACTTTTCCTTCATTTTCTGCAACTTCTCCTTATCCTTCTTTTTACGCTTCGGCTTCAATGCTGGATTGTACTCGCCGCGCATTTGAAATTTAGCACGTTGCACGCGAATTTTATGGCCACGTAGATTATATTCGTCCAAGATATTCAAAGCAAGACCAACTGACTCAACCTAAAAAAGGGGAGAAAGAAAGCAATAAAGATAAAGCGAGGATTAGAAATTATTGATAAAGGATTGCACAAATATTTTAATTTAATTTTTCCCCTTTCAGATCCACCGTCATCGTAAAAGCTGTTGGCAGCGATGAACAAATTATCATACCGAAAACGCGCAGCCAACGACAAGGTGGCGGCAATCGACCGCGTCCACGCGCTCGCCCCCACGAACTGCGTCGTTGGCCGCAGCAGCAGCAGCAGCACACCCAACCACAACCGAATGTTCATCCGAACGATATCGAATCTCAATCGAATACGATCAACTCTTTACCACCAACAGCGATACGTTACAATGAAATAGTCGCACCAACAACGACCGCCCCAATCCCAGCAAATAGAACAGCCAACGGTCAACGTCGACGTGGTCACTCACGCACCCCACATGACCGAACTGTTTGGCGACAGCGGCAAAAGGAATTGCGCCGTTTGCAGCGCAAGAAGGAACGTAGCGAACGCATGCAACAGGAGAAGGAACGCCGCATGGCAGAGCAACGTGAACGTATACGAGAAAATCAACAGCGCTTGCAGCAACTGCAACAGGAACGTGAACGTCAACGTTTGGCGCATGAACGAGAGCAGCAGCAGCAGCAACAAGATCAACAAAAGAATTCCGCGGAACAAACGACACAATCCAATCGGGCGTTGGATGAGCTGCGACAACGCGATGCTGCAAATCGCGAGCGCGAACGTGAACAAGAACGAGAACGACAACGTCAACAAGCCGAAGCTAAGCGGCGCCAACACGA